>JARJLF010000035.1:0-691829 GCA_029378395.1 Mycena leptocephala
CTTGGAGAATGGGTTCAGTAAACAGACAGTATAACGGGATCCTAGAAGGAAATTTTTGGGTCTCGCTGTATTTTGACCTTGAGATTGCCTCGGTGGCTGCGTGGCAGGAGGTGTAGGCGTAGTGTCACGGGAAGAGGTCGTCGGCACCGGTGAGGGTGGAGGAGGAATGTCGAGATTATGTGCAGGCGGCGGTGGCGGAGGTGGGGGCGTTGGTGGAAGCGCTACAGTTGTAATCTCCTCGACAAAATGGAACGGTTCTGAAGGGCAGATTGAATTGAAGAACTCTCCGAGAATCAACGTTTCCACGGTATTCATCGTCTGCGGATTTTTCAATGGAGTCGGAAAGACGAATTTCTGATCATCGTAGAATTTTCCCGGTTCCGCACAAATATCCTCCAGGGAACGGGGAGTTCACTTGAGGTTCCCAGGGTTCTGTACAGGCCCAGTTTAATTCATCGAAACATTGCATAAAGGAGATCACTTACTCCAGCATTTTTCCAGATAGTCTTCGAGAAACACTCGAATGTTGGCCACCGGTGTATTGTCAAGGTCTACCGACGGAAAATTCACTGTACCATCCTCGTCCACAGTGACTGATGCCAACGTCAAACTACCGGGCCTGAGGTATCTGTCAGCACATCCTGACAACTGAATATTACGCCACCCACGGGGGATCACGCTCTCTGCAAACTTGGACCACCCTATCCCATATGTTTGCGCCAAATCATCGCCGCCAAAGTGGGTTTTATTATGTTTAGAGTGTCCGTGAACACTATGAGATGTTAACTTTGCAGGAATAACAGGCGCAAAGGATACTTACGTTCCTGCCAGAAGGTCCCCATTCTTAGTGTCTCGGAAGCCGTAGAATAGGATCATCTCTGCATCACCCAAAAGGCCGCCCTGACACAGGCTTCGGAGGGCCAGGTGAATGTTCGTGCTAAACTCCTTCTGATTTCTATGATCCTCGTAAACCGTGGGCAGAGAAAGCAGGACAGCACATACGATTCGACATCGGCAGCTTCATCCTCTGCCTGGCCTGGCTGTCCCAATCAGATTTTTCCTCTGCGCTCAGAGCATCCCACATCTCCTTCAACACTATCTGATGAGCAGCAGCAGCGTTAATGCTGGTATCGGCGACACGTTGTGCAGCAATTGCCCCAATTTCATCATGGAAGTCCCGCGCAAATAGCTGACGTCCGTTGAGTATAGATGTGAGTTTTAGCAATGGATTATTCTTGATTAATGCAGATGCAGGCAGTTCCTCCGGGTGCGACTTCCTGTACACATTGTTGAAGTAGTTAGTATATTTTCTGACTATCATCTGTATATTGCTTCATTCAGCAGGGGGCCATAGAGTGGTGGAGGAGGATGTACTTTAAACCACTCAGTCCGAGGGATGGTCGAAACATCGAGGTCAGCAAAGGCTGAGGTGCCTAAAGCTTTTGTGGCGACAGACTGCTTCCAACGTGTAAGCTCGACACCACGAACACCGGCACCCAATTTCTGGAGCAATTCTGGCATGTAGGTGTTGAGGTGCACATCCTGTTCAGCGGTAAAATTTCCCTTGCGCATGATGGAAAGAAGAGAAAGAGAACGACAACAAAACTTTGTTTGCTGCTGCTTCCCTCCCTCATTTGTCTTCGTGCCGATTCAATGGAATGCGCTGTGATCGGGCCATTAGATCATTAACTGTGCAGGGTCCTATTTGAATTTTGAACTCGCCAATCACCCATCCACAGCAACGAGCATATGGGTAAACTCAGTTGCCAATAGTGGGAGAAACCCGACCCACCAGTGTTTAATACTCAATCACAACCGCACACAGCAATACGGGTACGCCGTGTACGCACGCATAGACGTCCACAGCACAATCTGTGATTCTAACTGAGTTTCCTACCCATTCTAGAATCACAGTCGAGGCTGCATGTCGCGTCGGCTCATCGCGTCGCGTCGAAGCCAGTGACATAATAAATTCACGTGCATTATTCTGAAACACATATAAACATTGAATTATACCTTGAAGCCCGACAACCACGTTGGTCCAAATGTCCAGAAATCCCGTTCTCCATGTTTGGATGTCCAGAAAGCGCATGGTTCCAAATGTCGGTGGGCTAGGGTCCTAGGCTAAATATTTTTGCCAAGGCCCAACTGAAGAATGTATTTCAGTTTCGGAAAACTCCGCTACTCTCCGCTGTCTCGCTCATGGGAAAATGCGGAGAGCACCATCGAATTGTGATCATCAGGAAGCTGAAACAATTTCCGTCACCGAATATCTTAACCGACATTCAAAATTTTTCTTCAGCTTGTTCTCGCTAATATGCCGTGCTTTCAGTTTCGGAAAACTCCGCTACTCTCCGCTGTCTCGCTCGTGGGAAAATGCGGACAGCACCATCAAATTGTGATCATCAGGAAGCTGAAACAATTTCCGTCACCGAATATCTTAACCGACACTCAAAAATTTTCTTCAGCTTCTTCTTGTTAATATGCTGCGCCATACATGACTGTGCTACCCTGAATGTCGCGCCAGACACGAGCTTGCAACCCTGCATGCCGCCTTGGAAACCAATCGGAAGCACCCCGCCACTGCGGGCAATACAAATTGGTGAGTGAGATCCACACCTTGTCATCCGAAAAATCGCTCCAATGTCCTCCCCCGCACTCGCGCTTCCATGGCTTTGCCTCGTCGCGCCCCCCATGTCCTACTTTATCCTGTTACCACGTCCTTGGGAATCACCGGAAACAAGACTCAGAAACGCCGTGAGGTCAACGCCAGGCTACACGCCCTGCTCGCAGTCCACAGTCCTTTCCCTTCTCCCTCCGCAGTTCTGCCATCCAACCACCAGGGTCACGATCTGTCTGGCCCATTGCTCAACACCTCCATCGAGCCCGGAAGTTACCGCCAAGTGGTGTGCAATTCAATCTTATATTTTCCACAGTTCACACTCTCAATTCTGTAACCACAGTACCTTGGATGTCCCCAGGCACCCTGTCCGCCTGCGGACAGGAGTGCTCGCCAAAAGCGTGCAGGGTACAAGCCCAAGATCTTCTTCATTCGGCGTGGCCTGCCTCCGCACATTCTCAAATCCGGAATGCTCGGCCGTTTAGCCCGGGCTAAGGCGGAGCTTCAACCTGTTCCCAGAGGCACCATTGCTCCAGTGCCTGTCGCCCTTTCGCTCCCCATGCCTGCTGACCGTTCACCCTTGGCATCGTCTGTCTCGGCATCGTCTTCACGGCTCCCCCGTTCATCTCCACCTTCTACCTTCTACCTCATCCCATGCGACCACGCCGGAGGCCGAGATGCCCATTGCCCCAGCGACTCCTCCCCAGTGGCGTCTCAACTTCGACTACGGCGGGTATGGGGGAGTGCATTATTCGCCGGATGGTCACATCATTGACCGCTCTGCAAATGCAAACACTGCAGACGATGACAGCGACATCGAGATCCTTCCTGCCCTGGAATATCCTTCCTCGGACTCGGACGATGAGACCGAGAACGAGCCCATCCCTGTCATCACCCAGGAGGAAGACACAGACAAGCGCCCCATTGATCTCACTGTTCCTGTTGCGCTCATTGCATGGCATGATGTGAGCAAATGTTTTTCTCATATGCTGAACACGAACTGATTATATTCCAGAACAATGCGGACCCCATGTCCATGTGGGCCTATCCACGCATCAACAACCGCACCGGTCGTCCTGCCTCTTCATTCCGGCTTGGGGAGGTGGTACTCAATAGTCTCTTATAAACAGACGCTACAACAAAAAAGTGCTCGTACCTGTGCTTTGTTGTAATCTGTCGATTCCCTTTGATCTTTGATCGGTACCCGACCTTGTTATGTAATCTTAAAATTTTCTTGCTGCCTTTATTCGCGAAAATTTCCCAGTCCAGTCCCATGTCGAACGCTACATCGATGGCGTGGACCGTTGGATCACAGTCCCTTGGTCGACTGTCACCATTCAAATCTTCGGGGCATGTAACAGGACTATTTATCTCCGTAACCCTGGCATCACTGTCACCGCACCCGCACATGTTCTAGAACTTTAACCGACTTACATTGATGCTCTTTGCTACTCCATTGCGACTCTTATTCTGTTCATATAAAATGGGCTCTACTACTATGTATCTCAAATATACCTTCCTAGTTATGCTTCTCAAGTTTCCTCATTGGTTTCAGTTATAATTCATTGGTCATTCGAATATGATATTCCTCTTTCATTGGGTGGATTTCTAAGCTCTAAATTAGGCCTGGGAGGTTGAAATTGAGGTTACAAAACGCCGATGAGGTGCTGACTTAGCACCGCATCCAAGGTGTGCTGCTGATAAAGCCCGACGTGATGTGCGGAGGACTCTCGAATATTCTGCCCGGCAGTTTCTTACTCACTACTTCTTCTTACTTACTGCTTCCTTGTCGTAGCTGAACCATTGAATTTGAGTTTCTCTCGTATCCTTAGATTCCTTCAAGCCCAAGAATTTCTGAAACAGATGTAGCCGCACTCAACTGTGAAGTTCAACATTCGCCGATTTGACAGTCACATCTTGTCACAGCGTGATGATGCGCGTGTCAAAACCCAATCTCAAGCTCTCGGCTACGAATGGAGAAGAAAAAAACCGACCCTGGAAAAGAAAGCCCCTGGAAACGATCTCTGATCGCCATGTGTATATGAAACAGCCATGTGGTATGCAGAAAAATTGTTGTTGATCTTTGTTTTCATACCTTTCTCGCATCACTCACTCGCGTTCACCTGCCCTCTCAATCCCCTCATTCCCTCAATGGTGTCGAAGAGAGCCTTGAAGCGAAAGGCCAAAGACATCGACGATGCAGCCACCAACCACACTGCCTTTCACAACCCATTGGTGAGACAGCTGCAATTTACGGTGACTACAGATGCAGGATCGGCCAGAACCACATCCACACTGGGAAGGATGTCAACTGTACCGGCCAAAAAGCCAACTCTCCAGGAGCAACCAATCACAGAGGATGAGGTGCCGGAGCCAGAGAAACAGACACTTACGAGGGTAAGTTTGAATTAACTAGCAGCGATTGAATTAATTCCGGTACTATCCAGAATGCCCAACTGCTGGAGGACTTCGGGGGGAAATTTGATGAGCTGGGAGACCTGTTGCTGGATTCTGAGGCCGACGGTCTCGCAGGATTTTCATGCGCTTGTGGAAGAGCGGGTGCAACGGCCACCATTCAATGCTACGACTGCACAGATTATGAAATATCATGCCAATCATGCTTCGTGGAGACCCATATTCGAAATCTGTTTCACTGGGCTGAGGTCTGGGATTTCGAACAAGGTTTCTTTGTACGGCACGACATTTCGAAACTCGGTCATACAATACAGCTCGGGCATCGAGGGAAACCTTGTAAAACACCAATTGGGGGACATTTATTCACGGTTGTAGACATAAACGGGGTCCGCTCATGTCGCTTGGCCTTCTGCGGGTGCCAAGAGGTTGTCCCAAATAAAATCAAACAACTCATGCGAGCCAGGCTCTTCCCGGCGACAACACGGGACCCCCATTCTGCGTTTACCATCAATCTGCTCAAGGACTTTCAACTGCACAATTTGGAGTCCAAGAAAGCAGCATACGATTATCTGGCTGCGATTCGGCGTCTATCCGACAACTCCTTTACGGCTGATATTCCGGTGTGTTCTTCTTGACATGCGAGGAGTATTCATTTCTGATATGGTATGTGAGCAGAACCCTTACTAGGCGTTCTTACGTGTTGTCCGCGTGTTCGATTTCCTGACACTTCGCAAGCGAAGCGGCCAACTCCACAGCATAGATAGTGTGCTGAATCATCGACCAAAGGGAAATCTCCTGGTGTGGTGTCCAGCCTGTCCGGAGCCAGGGTTCAATTCGGATCCGAACTGTCGCAAAACACCACACCATTTGAGGTATTGTCTACCAAGACCCTGACTTCAATTGAGTTGACAATGTCTCGGCCTCTAGACACCTCAATCAAAGCCAGAGAACGTTGGATGGGAACTTTCAATGCAATCAGTTCAACAAAAACACCGATCCAGACGATGTCTCCCTGTGTGCAGGCAAATGCTACTTCCCGCTTGAGTCCGAGTACAAGGAATACCTCGGTAAAATCCCAGTTTCAAAGGAGGTTTGTGTCTCAACCACGCATTTCGATGACACTCTTAGACTAACATTATCCCAGAAATCGACTTGCAATTATCTGAAAGCTGTTAATAAGCAAGACAAGTCGAAATTCAGGAACATGGCGGTAACAGGGACCATTAACTGTCAATGCAGTCATGTGTTTATCCTCTCTTGCGTTGATTTGCACCACGGCGAGAGGTGAGCACAATTTCTAGCAGACCGGGGCGATGACCGTTGAATATATACATATAGATTTGCCAATGCTGATATGTGCCTTGCGATGGAATTGACTCAGCACCAGCCCAATGAAGAATTCGAGTTCATTCTGAGAATCGAACTCGATGATGTCGATGAGATTACCACTTACGACATTGCCTGCGAGTATTTCATCCACCTGAAAGACCGTTTCCAGGCACATTTCCCTGAACTGGTCCCACGACTCAAGAAAATGCGATGGGGTGTACCGGCTCTTCATGTTCTGGGCCACCAGGATTCGTGCACATACCTGTTTGGAACGGCATACATGGAGTGTGTGGGACATTTCCATGGTGAATCGGCAGAGCAATACTGGCCGGAATCAAACCAGCTGGGATCCCATGTTCGTCAAATGAACAATGGACATAGACAGGACACAATGATCAAGCATCATGGTGACTGGAACGCCAAGAAAACCGCGTCAATAGGTGAGTTACCACCACTCCACTAATCATTCCTGGCTTCATATTTTCCCAGCTTCTGCCCTAGCCGACGAAATTCTGGAGGCAAAAAAGAAATATCTTGAGAAGCGGAATCATTTCATCGGACTTAGTGTATCATTCAGCGATCGGGTCGGAAAATGGAGAGAACTGTACGCGGCACGCGTTAAAGGCGCCCTTCGCTGGGAGAAGGAAAATGAACACAAAATCGTGGACTACGACTTCAAACCAGGGAGCCTAGTCCTTCTGCGGAATTCCCCCGTGGAAAACGACCTATCAAGGAAGGCCAAGCCCCGATACACCGGACCCATGGTCGTTGTGGAACGAAAATCCGAGAGCTCATACATTCTCGCCGAACTAAAACCCACCGCCGCCTTCAGAGTCATCCCCTATTTTGCGCGGTCCAAACTCCGCATTCCTATCACTAAATTCCTCGAGAAACCGACACCTAGGAAAACAAATGAAAAGGAGCCTCAATGGGGCGACAAGGGCTCGGCACATGACTCGGAAATGCGGCCCGCCGATAGGCGTGAGAATTAAAGGAAAATCTGGCTGACTGTGGCTGTGCGTAGGGCCAAAAAAAAATTTCCGGCCGATTTGGCCATTAATTTTTGGTGGCGGCAGCTAGGCGGCCCGCACCATACACTGGTGTTTCGTATTCGTTTCAAATTTGTACGACCGTTTGTTTCTATGTAGAATTCTGAGTATATTCCTCGTCCATCTATCTATCTCGCGTGATCGACCGCTACGGCGCTACCTAAAATCCACCGATAAGGGCTTAATCTATAAGCATCTCCCGGTATGTATTGGCTTGCCGCTGCATTGCATGGGCACCTACGACGCTCTGGGCGTACCAGTTACCCTAGTCTCATCAAAGTATTTTTGCAGATGTAGGCTATTGATAGTATCCTGCCATAAGCCTGCACCCTACTCATATTTAGAAAGTTCTCCTCTGATTAGACGGGCTAATTTCATATCTTTGGGTTGGATGGTAACTCGCTTTGCGTGAATTGCAGCACGATTTGTATCCTCGAACAAGGATAACAAATGTGCCTCTGCCGATTCCTGTAACGCTTGAAGCGCAGATGATTGAAATCGTAGGTCCACCTTCAAGTTCGAGGTCAGCATCTATTCGACAGCCCAAGTTCACATGGAAGAACCTTAAAGTCCTGTGTTATCTCTCGGACCAGCCGTTGAAAGGGAAGTTTGCGTATCAAGAGTTCTGTACTTTTTTGATACTTCCGAATTTGACGCAGAACCACGGTCCCTGGCCTGAACCTATGCGGTTTTTTGACCCCCTTTAAAAAAAAAAAGAATTCAGCTATAATCAAAGCTCAGTGGTATTCCGACTGACGCCTGTTGCTCCATTAACATTAACCGTTTTGTTCAAGAGTTGTTTGCGGGGTGCCTTTCCGCCGGTCGACTTGCGAGCGGTCTGTTTGGTGCGTGCCATCCTGGATGAACCTATATATATACTAACTTAGCATCGATGTTCGCCTGGCTTAAATAGAGACATGGGGCCGAATAGGCATTGGCTTCCGAACGAAAAAAAAGTGCCGCCAATGTTGCTTTAACCACCACAATGCCCGATAAAGGGGGACTCGGGATTCGAATGCCCGACAGAGGGGGGGGGGAAGGAAATCAGAAGTTATTCGGATCATCCGCGCGGTCGGACCAGGAATTCCTCATCGCGTTGATCACCTCACTCCCAGAATCATGGGATCAATTCACGAGCTCGTACCTGGCGGCTAACAACAGTAAGCTGGCAAGCGTGCCGACCAGCGTACCTTCAACCGTTGGGTTTGCGAACCCCGTCACTGTCAGCTCTCACGAGCTGGTCGCCCTCATTCCAGGGCCCGAAGAACAACGGTGGAAAGGGTAAAGGTAAGTGGAACAGTGGTAAGAAAAGGGAAACTCAGCTAACGTAGGCACTGATCAGGTGCCCAATAATTCCGACCCACAGTCTGCATTCATGGCGATACAGCCTAACCCCCACATTGATTCGCGTCTATCGAGAGACGCGTGGCTTGTTGATTCCGACTGTACGGTCCATATCGCCAACGATCGGGACATCTTCACGGATTACACCCCACTTAATGGTGAAACCATCAATGGACTCGACGACAATGCTGTTAAAGCCCACGGACGTGGCACTATTACCCTCGAGAGTGGTCAGAAGGAGATAGTTACATTATACAACGCATTGTACGCACCGACAGCCATGAACAATTTATTGTCCATTCCGCGCATAGACGACGCAGGAGGAGCAGCCGCATTTCGAAATAAAGCGGGTAGGGCCGACGAGCGGCAATGCCCGCTACCTAATTTTTGAAACAAGTTAAAACTCGTTTATTAAACTGAACCATATACTACTGTAGCAGTAAGTACTCGCAGTGAATAAGCAGTCCAACCAATCAACTACGCCTGCCCTCTTCATCAGCGTCGGCGACTTACAGTGGCGCTCTAAATAAATGCCGAGCCATGGTTTGACATCGTTTCATGGTCGAATTCCTTCAAACAAAATTGTGGCATGAACGTTCAGTAGTGCTAAGCTCGTTTGCATCAGAAAATCTATACCACACCTACTTCAATGTTGTGCAATAAAAATATTTGGGGTGTTCTGAAAAACCGACTTTGTGGGCTGGCATGCTATCGAAAATCGGTCATTGCAGCATGAAAGTACTTGAAAAATGAAGGATACTGACATTTTAGTTGACTTAATTTGATACCCATTTGAGCTCACAATGGGCACTGCAAATCGGTCACTTTTGCTTTTTTTGGAGCATTTTGTCCATTTTCGCCCAGAATGGCGAACTTGGGAGCCTCCGTGTGAGCTCAAATGGGTATCAAATCAAGTCAACTAAAATGTCAGTATACTTTATTTTTCAAGTACTTTCATGCTGGAATGACCGATTTTCGACAGCAAGCCAGTCTACAAAGTCGATTTTTCAGACCACCCCAAATATTTTTATTCCGCAACATTGAAGTAGTAATGGTATAATTTTTTCAATGCAAACAAGATTAGAACTACTCAATGTTCATGCTACAATTTTCTTTGAAGGAATTCGACCATGAAATGATGTCAAACCCGGCCTCGGCATTTATTTAGAGCGCCACTGTAGTTTTCAGAGGTATTAAATGCAACATCGGAGGCGTCATCCCTGGCTACTTTAATGGATTTGGAGGGGAATGGCAGTGAGATTCGGGCATCGTAGGAGCAGGGGCGCTGTAGCGTTGCACCAGCCAAGAACCTGAGCCTACGAATGACAACATGATACTGTACATCCGACACTCGTGAGACAGAGATATGTGAAGCCAAGTAACAACTCACCTTTTGTCAGACTGCGCGCCGCCCCTCTTGGAGTCCTGGTCCGTATATCGGTTCGACCAAGAACGATGGAACATAAATGTACTCTCGGTGAGTGGCGTGTTCAGTTCGCGTCGCGGAAATTGGAATTTGATTCACCTAAGCATCCCTATAGGCGTTCTGGACGAGCTCCGCTCTATCGTGTACGAAATGTGATCCCCGATGGTCTGCTTTGGTACTGGTCGCAATTTTATGCTCTGTAATCTAGTCAGTTCAATTTCCTCATCAAAATTCATTTGAGATTGTACCAGCGTACCAGGACCTTAGGGCAGGCATGTCAATGTCTGTCGTGCTGTTCGATGCCTCTGCCGAGGTTAACACTACCGCTGAGTCTACCTTTGTGATCCTCTTGCGAGGAGTACGAGGATCGGAAGATGAGTCATCCTTATTCGGACTTTGGGGAACATTGAAGCACATGAGCAAGAGTTCCAGAGTGAGTTGATATGATGGGAAAAGCTCGTAAGTCTGGGGAAGCCGCAAGAGGAGGATAGTTTTTTCGAGAGTTTCATCCTATCCGCATGCCATCCAATCTCTGGGCACGAACTTCGAGTCTCGCAGTGAATCATGAGATCTTGCGGTGTATGAAGAAACATGCGCGTACCCAGCCCTTTCGTCTACACGGGATCATCCCCGATCCAAATAGCATCGCAAACACCCACCCGATTTTGAAACATGGTAGGAATCTCTTCGGATGTAGGGCAGCGGAGGGCCAGTACCATGCCATGGGATTTCGAAGTCACATCGATGAAGGACCAATTAATCGGTGAGCTATAAAAAACCTTGTCGAGGATTTACAAACTTGGGTACAGGAGGAGAGTTGGCGGTTATCCAAGTCGAGCAGCCGAACTGATCTTCGCAATGAAAGTGGTCACACAACTTACAAGCCGTGCCATCAGACTTCTCGTAGTAGACGCTCCCTTGGGTTTGGGCTGCGCTTGAAAGGCCGTGGAATCGATTTCGGGGGCAGAGAGCTTGGTGTCGTCCAAGGCGAGCGCTTCTTCGACGAAGCACTCGTGCATCGTTCCCCCGGTCTTTGCGTCGGTCTACAGTGGTGCGAACCCAGGTGATTGAACTTGTAAAACCAAGGTAGGAGGCAGATTGACAGCAGGAGAGGAAGGTCGCTTGTTGGCAGCCGTCAGGTTAAACGACACCCGAGGGGAGGAGCGACGCGCAGGGAAGGGTTTGACGGAAGAATAGCCCATCACGGGCCAGGACGACTCGGAGACTGTACAAGAAAATGGTCATAGCCACGAGCTTCATGTGCAGGAGCCGGGATTCGAGCGGTTCAATCAAGACTCAAGGGACCAAAGACTAGGGCTGCCCACCGTCCCTGTCTTTACGGGTGGGACGGGTGCCGTCAACGGCATGCCGTTGACGGCCGTAGACGGGTTGAATGTGGGAAAATGACTTTTTTTGTCTTGAAATGCCCAGCATGAGCAATCCTTTTATCCCCAGCAGTTCTCCAAATGTAAGGAGTCATGATATGCACCCAAACTTCCGTGTTTTTGAGTCGGAAACTTTGGCCGCCGCAGCTTCTCACGTGCATCGTTTCAACCTGGTTCCAACTTAGCTGGTGTTGGCCAAGTGAGTGTGAAGAAAAATTCCTTATAGGTTGCAGACAACTCACAGCAGGATACCATGCTTCCACTTACGACATTTGAGGGTCAGACATAAAATTTGGCCTGTCCTGGTGCCACTGCCGTCCCGTCCCCGCTGACGGCCGCTTTTTGCCGTCCCGTCCCGTCTCGGGTCCAAGATTTCGGAAAGACGGCCGTGTTTTTGACAGCCGTATCCGTTTACGGGACGGTGGGCAGCCCTACCAAAGACTGCTCGGAGAAAAGATGGCAGAAGGCCGCGGAGGTGGGCATGGTAAAAGACAATAGAAACCTGCCACTTCGTTTGCACTTCGTCATTGCGCCGATTGACTGGCAAGCGGAGAACACAGCTCGTCGGAGTTTCGGTCCTTCGGAGAACATTCTAGAGGGCAGAATAAGCAGGATTATGAGATTGAACTCGCGAATCATCGGCCACAACCCCGGCTTGTGCAAGCCGAGAGTCGGCCGACACAGTTTGGCAGAGAGAAAAGGTGATTACGCGAAAACTGCTGACGAAAATGTGATCCTCTGCCAATCGTGAAAATAGGGCGCTATAAGACCCTTACCTAAAGGTAGCGGGAATGGCAAGGCCAATATCCGTAACACGAGTTCTGGTTGACAAGAGCTTCGACGCGAGTCCGGAGTACCTCGCATTCGGACTGGGCGACATGAAGCTGGTTTCTCACCAGGGACAGCTGCTCCGCCGACTCGATTCTCAGGCGCGACGCCGCTGTAACTGCTTCGCTTCTGGACCTTTCCAGATCTCGGAAACGCTCTTGATCATCGGCGCGCTGATGGCGACGGCCTTCGGTGACTCCATCGAAAAAGTACGTGTCGAGCTGATTGTATTGGCCAATCAACCCCATGCAGGGTCTCGAGAGTTTTCCCACGACGACTTCGAAGTAAAATACTGCTGAACTATTTTCGGAATTCAGCCTTAATTTGAGCCTTAAAATGAGACCTTTCATAAACCCTTAATTTGCCTTAAGGCCTTTACTTCCAGATTGGCCCTTTATTGAGGCCCTTAACTATAACACTGCAGCTTCCTGGCGCTCAGACGCCCAAATCGCGGTACAGTTGACTGTAGAAATGAGCTTAGAAATGTGGCATGTTCAAGTTGCTCTTGCTTAGTCGATTTTTACTTAGTGTCATTATGCAAACAGCCGTAATACTGTGATGGATTATCATCAAGGAGCCGGAATTTCTACGTATACCGCCGCAGGGTCTTCGAGTCTTGCATATGGTACCCAGCCTCTGCGTACCAGTTCCTTATTCTTTATTCTGAGGTCTATCGCGTCCTCATGGCAAGCAGCACCGACGGCGCTGTTATTAGCAACTGGAGTGGGGACTGTCCGCGGTGAAATCCCTCGCACATTAGTAAATAGATATCTCTGCTGGAAAAAGTGTCGCCTCTCCTGGATCATCCATCTGTGAACGTCTTGTGAACCGAAATTATAGGATGAAACACGGCACTTACGGAAGCAGATCACCCGCGTAATCAACAATCGCGGCAGGAAACCTCTGTCTCCCACATATTACGGTCAATGTGACTTGGAAATCCATCCATCAGAATAAACTTTGACACGGATTCCATATTACTCACCAAGCATCCTTAACAGATGTTCTGCGCCATAGATCTGGTTTGGCATTATTTCGCCATGACACATTTCAAGGTACTGGGCGTGCTCGGGGCGATATAGAAGATTCCTTCCGAGGACTTGATCAAAGAATGCTACCAGTCCGGCGGCGATGGCCCCTGTGGTACAATGTCGTCTGTGTTCTGTTTTCTCGAGCTCGTCCAGGATCTCTTGGACGCATGGCGACCTGGGAAGCGTCATGCACTGTATTATAATCAGGCCCCCGCTGTCAATGGAGGCTCAGCGGAAACCCACGTAGCCAGCAGCAACAGATGCGCGCTCAGCAGTCAACCCGGCCCGTATCAGCCAGCGTATTCTTGGTGTCATTCGGGCCTTTTATGGGTTCAACCGTCAAATGAGAATATGAAATCACAGCAGCTTACTCTTCCTCTGCCCTTGAACCCATTATTAGGCGGGAGGCTCGACTTGTAGAGCATACCTATCTGAAGGTCTATGTATGTGTCTATGTGGAATATTTAGGCAAGACTCACACAGGACTGCCGTTCGGGGATGAGTGTGGGGAGAGAGATGCAGATCGTACGTGTTTGCCTCGATTTGACCTTGATACGGAGTCCGACGGGGTCAACCAACATATGGGTGGGGTCGCATTTACGACTACTTTCATGTGGTATACACCATTTTTCGATCCACAATGAACTCATGAACTCGATTTTTCAGAATCAGCCAAATTATTTATTTTCGGCGCATCAAAGTAGGTAGGGTATCGGTCTAACGGGGTGGAAACTCATGGTATTCTTCAAAGTAGATGGTAGTATTTTATTTGAAGCGATTCGATGAAGGAATGAGCGCAAACGACCGCGGCCATTTCTTTTTGCCACCACTGTATCATGCCACCTATCTAGAGTGTTACTCGTCCTGTCAAGAGTAACAGCCAGCTGAGCCGATTAAGCCCTCAGCCCTCCGCATCAAAAGCCACCCCAGCCCGCGTCAAATAACTTCAATTCTGCAACGCAACCTTCAGTCGCAACGGGTCTAAGCTCCCACGGCTCTGGCGCTTTCAATATCAGGACGCGGCCTCTTCGCTCATCAACACCTTGACTAACTCGAGGCACATATTATGGTATAATACTGACGACTCTGCATAGCAAGCTCCGCATCCGTTTAGATCCGCTCCTTCTGGTCAGTCTTCTGTTGAGTTGTCTGATTTCTTTCAACGCACATAGAACTCCCTCAGCGTGGGCTGACGCCATCGCGGAAGCGTACGGCACGTCCACCGCTTCTATTTTCAATTTTGCTAACGCAAGGAGTAGGAATCCGGGGCATCGAAAACCACGACAAAATACTTCCGAAGAACTACCCGGTCGGCGGCTCGATTTCTTGCAACTGAGAAATTACTCGCGCGCAGAGGGCTACCCCACCGTCGAGTGCCCCATGCGCTCGCCCGAGACGGGTCTCAGCTTTGCAGTCATCGGCTTTGCCGCACCGCAGTGCTACGGCCGCGTCGTAGCGATGGCGCGAGCCCGCCGGTGTATGGTGGCGGCTATCACTTCCTGACAAGTCCAAGTCCCAATTTGGAAATGCTTACTGTGAGGTCAGTTTTTATCCAGTAGTCATCAGATTGTTGGAATAGCACAATAAGAAGCCACTCTAAAGATGTACCGGAGCAAAACCCTGAATAATTGAAAAAGAATTTTTCACCATCTCGATTTCGCACTTTGATGCGGGCCGACTTGCCGGTGGCTGTGCAGGCCCATCAATTTGCTCTGCGCTCCCCGCTTCCTCGGCGACCATGCCCAGAACTCGCAAGAGACCATCCACCGCACAGCGAGGCAAAATTAGGTAGTCTGTAGGCCTACGAAATGTGGATTGCGACTCTATTTTTTTTTCGATTCTGGCCGATGGATTTCGCGCTTTTTTGCTTACATAAGTACAGCCACCACCGTTTTTTCTGAAACGAAAATTTTACTATAAACTAGCCCCATGTTCCTTCTAGATCTGAAATATCTAAGCCATTCGGCCAAAACTGGGGCTTGATATGAAGTCATAGCAATTTATCATGTGACTGTTCGCGGTTTGGTTCAAATTCCCCAACGCGGTACACAAATGAATGGAAGAAATTCAGGATGATTCATAGACAGTACAAGTGGCTGACGGAGCGCGAAGCGGTCCGCCATCCCCTTCATGGATATACTAGTGATTCGCTGAAAGCGCAAATGCTCGCGAAGAATACAGAGGCGTAATCATGCTTACACCTCTCCTTTTTCTCCCAATTTTTTCCCTCCTCGTTGGGTCTTAATCCGGTATCAATCGAACCGCGCCATAAAGGCGCATCTTCTGGCGATATTCTCAAGGCAAACGATCAAGAATTGAACGTTTTTGAGGGCATTCTTTCCCTCAAGGGTAGTCAGCCACCGCGCTGACTATTTGTTCCTGTTTTCTGCAAAATCTATCCCTACCCCCCTCGTCACGTGTTAGGCAAGTATTGCTTCGCTTCGCTCGCAATGAGCAGATTTCGTGTCCGGTACCCTGTCATTCACACTGCCGATTTGACAACAACAGCAGGGAGGGTTATGAATGGATTGCGAGAAGCATTATGAAAGGATCATGCTGCATTTGGTTTGTCGTCACTACCAGATGCCCAGCACCACGGCGTCGCGTGTTTCTACGGGGCGTACATACATGGTCCAATAGGGTGTTCGACACTCAAGTTGCGCCCCAACTTGTGTCCCCACTAAATTCGACACCAACTTCGCGTGAATTTGGGGCATACATAGTTTGGGCGAAGTTGGATGCCAAATCGGGCTTCTGACCACGACCTGACATCGAACTTTGGACTTCATTCCCCAACTTCACTTATTGACAATTTACAACAGACCTTGGGGTCAAAAGTGAAGTTGGGGCTTCAGAATAGCCGTTTGACACCCGTTTGAGGGTCTAATCCTCCCTTATTGTTTGGGATTCATACTCAAGAGGCAGGCGAAAATTTGGAAAAACAGTCAAGCTCGGTCTTTAAGTTTTTTGGGGCGCCGAATCCGAATCTGAATTCCGTTTTTTTATTTGCTCAAAATTGGTTGAGAAATCATGAAATTCAGGGTTTTTCAAGGAACACCTGCTCGAAAAGGCTCGAAAAAAACTGATTCGAGAAGCTGAACGTATGGAATGGGAGGGTAGGGGATGTCCCCGGGGCTTTCCGAGCAGCGACTAAGGCTCTAGAGACGCTTCCGGCGTCTAAGTGGCTGTACCTTCTAGATTAGGAAAACAATCAAAAACGATTTGCTGGCTCGGACATTGGCAGTAGCGCAAAGTTGGATATCTCAGGTGATAGCCAGACCCAGATAATACGAGTGTCGCCCTCCAGCAGATTTCGTAATTCCAAGAATTGAAGGAGCCTTGTGAGATTAGAATACCCGGACAGCTGAACATCAGATCGATTTGGGTATCAACCTCCAGTGGAGGGTATGAATGAATGCCTGCAGCGACAGGGAAAGTAGTTCTGGTCTGCTGGAACTGCAACTCGCTCATTCAGCGCTGCAAATACTACTTTGAAGAGCAGAAAACTTGGATCTAACATGTCTTTTTCAGATTTTGTTCTCTCTTTGATTAAAGTCTTGAGCAGAAAGTCGGAAGAAGAGCATAGTAGTGACGGGGCATTGGGCTCATGAACCCATTCAGTGAGTCATTGATCGCCCATTACGGGCAAAAGCTAATTTCGGAGCGGACACCCGGAGCGTTTTGTGCGATTGACCCTTTGTAGTGACGCCCGTGGCCTGGCCTGAGGCTCGCAAGCCCGACAAGCCAGGCCCGCTCAGGCCAGGCCAAGCCAGGCCCGACGGTCGGGCCTGAGGCGGGCTTGGGCACGGGCTTCAGATTTTTTAGGCCCAGATATCTTTCGAGGACCCGGCGCCCGAACCTCTTTATTAATTCAGTGTCTGGATGCTGAACTTTAGAGCGCTGCTCGTTTACAATATCGTTCATGGTCGGGTTTCAGATTATGTTCGCAGCTTTCGCTTTGCCATCCGTCTTTGGCACAAATATTCGTTCGAAGAGGGCGTCAAGATCACCCTGCTGTGAGATCTTTAATTCAAGCATTTACATGAACCCTTACGAAAGATCGCCTAGCTCATCCGGGAAAGATGAATGTCACGACGACAGATGCATCCGAGTCCTCAACTACTAGTATAACTGGCCTGACAGCAACGGTAAGTAAGCTCTTCGAGTGACAGGAGTGGCCTAACTGAAATCCTGAACGAGACAACCAGTACCACTTCGCCCACCGCAACACCGCCCGGAGTTGACCTTTGCGGTCCAACGAATGCTAGTCGTGCGTCCCCACTTCTTCGCAACAATGACTCAATTTGAATGAATATTCTTCAATTACCAGAGAAACGACCAACACTACCGGCCCGAACGGATCCATGGACTGGATCGATTGTGGGGTCGAAACCAATGGCATGTCGATTCATCCCTTCTGGGTTTATCCCGTAAATAAAATAACCTTCAGGATGGAGCCCGCCATACATGTCGGTTAACCAGATGGTGGCCATGAACTTGTCAGATGCACTCCAGTCATCGAACTCCGTGTTTGGTCCGTGTGCAGAGTACGATTCATATCTATTTATTGAGTCCAGCCTGGGTTGAAGAATGTCTCCGTAGGTTTCTTGATATATTTCAGACATATGCGAAGATGTACGGGATCCCGGCGGTGATGTTGGCTTCTTTTGCCATGCAAGAGTCTGGGTGTGACCCTCAGTCAGAAGGAGGAGGCATTATCAAGGGTTACTTTGACCGCCTTTCACGGTTGAAATACCCGTTCTCTGCAGATCTTCAGCCTCTCATTCTCCTCAGCACTTTGCCAGAGGATCCCTATTGGACTGGAATCAGAGGGAACATTGTTTCCTCTCTAGGCACAAACATGACTTTGGATAAAGTCCGGGCTCGCCTCCTGACCCTTGGGAAGCGCCCCGACTCAGCTGATGAATCTGCATTGGCTGCAAAGTCACAGAGCTCTCACAAGGCCAAGCAATCTGGTTCATCTAACAGTGGTGATAAATTCTGTGCTATCCATGGCCAGAATAAAACTCACACGTCAGACGAGTGTCACAACTTGAAGAACCTGATCCAGGAGTCAAAGAAGGGCAAACCCAAATCTGCTAAACAGAGCAGAAAGCGTGGTGCAAAGGCAAACGCCTCTGCAGCCTCTGATTCAGAGTCTGATGACGAGGATAATGCACAGATAGCTACTGTATCTTCCAAATCCTATGCTGCTATGTCCGCTTATATCTCGAGTGATTTGAGCAGCCCAAAGCTGATTATTGTCCTTGACTCTGGGGCATCACGAGTGATGACTCCGAACATAGACTGGTTTGAAACTGGCACTTATCAAGTCCTTAGTCCTCCCAGGAAAGTTCGTCTCGGAAATGACACATTCTGTGATGCAGTTGGCATGGGCACCATCTGGTTTTCCTGCAAAACAAAGTGTGGCATGACGAAACTCTCATTGAAGCGCGCATTGCATGTTCCATCCTTTGGACTCACTCTTGTATCCGTTCAGCAGATAACAAAAGCTGGGCATAAGTGTATTTTCGAAGGAGATGAATGCATCAATCGAAACTCTGAGGGAAAGCGCATGGTCAAGGCTAAGCAACACAAAGGTCTCTACCACATGACCTGCACTCCTTTGAGTCAAGATCCTCATGCCTTCTTTGCAATGGACATCAACCACCTCCACAAAATCTCAGGACACACAAATTTCCAGTTGCTTCAGAGTTCTGTGAGCAAAGGCCGGCTAGGTGAAATCACTTCCTAACAGGTATACCAAAGTTCTGTGAGGCTTGTGCGCTTGGAAAAATGAAGAAACTGCCATTTTCCAAGAGCCGGACCAAAGCTCGTGGTCCTCTAGACATTATCTCGAGTGATGTGGGTGGACTGGTTACACCGGAGGCCCCTGGCGGTGATGAGCCGCGGATACGGCCAGGCGTGGAAATACTGTTTATTTTCCAATTTAAGTCTATAATATATTCTATAGCCACCTATATATATTCCATCTCTAGCAAGGGTTAATGCAGAGGTCCGGGCAGTTAACTAGGAGACAGTAGCGTGTAGTACGAGCTCGGGTTTTGTTATATTCTGATAGTGTTACGCACTAGAGGAATATTCGCAACATAAGCTTATACTTAAACTCAATCTTCTTACCGGTCCACACGGCCTGGGAAGACGGGGCGTTCCTTCTGATCAAGGACATATTAAAATCTATCTAAAGACGTGGTTGCGGGACGTGAACGGGCAACGGGGGTATCTGTGCTACACAACGGGAGCAGGGAATCACAAGGATCAATTGTTGACGGGAATATCCGTACCAACAAAGACGGCAGTATGAAGCCGGCGGCAGGAGAGAGTCGTAATGATGACAAAGTATTCATCATATAAAATGGGACGTTTACCGACGGCTTAACGGCATTAAGCTTAACCGAAAGTGTGGCAGTGCACGGATCACTGAAGATATGCGCCGCTTGGACCACGTCAGTTCAATGGACCGAGAAGTCCGGATTGACTCAGGAAATGGTGGATGTATTGGTAGAACAATGGGAGGGAGTGCCGGATGGCTACGAATCCTGCCGGCTCCACAATATTATGAATCTTTACAATTTTCTCTTTTATTATCTCGAATCGGTTCAGTTTGTATATTAAATAATGTAGACATACGTGTTCCTTCTGTTTTAGGATAGGTGTACCGTTATTCTGGTCTTACATTGTCTGTCTAAATGGGGTAGCTAGAAGTAGTATAAATTAGCAGCGAGATATACGGTTAAGCCAGTGGATCGTACCCTTCTTGTTAGACGCACGGCTAGACAGCACGTGGACGTTAGAAGAAGTTTGCAATCCATTCGGAATACACTGGGTATCATAGATATCTTTGTATCTCTACGTTTTGAGAACCAAGTTATATAGTTGGCTATAAGCTTTTGTATGATTGTACGGAAATCACGTGTGAAACGACATCAAGCGTGTTTTACGGAAGCCTACGGACAAGGATTATAACTGTGTTGCTAAGACAAGTTGTTTTGAACGTTAGAACAAGGAGCAATTGAAATCTAGTTCGTTAAGAACCTTCGGTGTAAACCACCAACAAATTGTGAGAAAACCAACTCTTCCCGAGACTATTGGAATCGCAGAAGCGGCTAGTGGGACTCGTAAAGCATCTGGGACTATAAGCTTTTAAAAGCCAAGTTCATAGATATAACTGTTATTGCAGCAACCTAATACTTGGTTGGAACCCCGGACTTGCGCGTTGGATCAGTGACTAGAATTGTGTGTTTTAGGACTAGAGATTAATTGGACACGTCCAGTTGATTTTATAGTAAAAACCTCATACCTGGCCGCGTCGAAACCCAGCGTATCAGCAGATTTCGCTACTGGGTGGTACTTGTCGATCATTATTCTAACGAAGTGTGGGTTCTATTCACAAAGAAGAAATCTGAAGTCTACAGTCGCATAAGGCAATGGCGAAAAGATGTTGAAGCCCATTTCCGGACTCAGATTGCGAATTGGGAGTTCTGTGAGGGCTGGACTCGATTCTTCTGCACAGACAGAGGAGGAGAGTTCACATCCAAGGAAATGGAGGCCGAGTTCAAGAGGCTGGGAATCATACACGAAGTAACAGCACCATATACCCCTGAACAGAATGGTGTTGTTGAGAGGATGAACCAAACTCTTGTTACTCGAGCAACAACCATGCTTATTGATTCCCGCCTACCTCGGAAGTTCTGGAAATTAGCTCTGCTTGCTGCAGCCTTCACAATAAACCGAACTCCTACTTCAGCACAGGGTTATCGTATCCCACATGAAATCCTGTATGATCGACCAGTGGACATAAACCACCTACACCATTTTGGATGTCATGCATATCCCCTGATTCCAAAGGAGAAGCGCCACAAACAAAAATTCGGTGACAAAGCGGACCGCTGCGTCTTTGTTGGATACCACGAAAGAAGCAAAGCCTATGACTTGCTCGTGATCAACAAGGATGGTACCTATGGCAAAATCATAACTTCGAGACATGTGAAGTTCAATGATGATGAGCCATCATCCATTATGGTTCAGCCTCCACTGGAGCCAGTAGCAACCTCTAGAGAACAGTTTGAGAGAGTTTCCCAAAGTCTGTTGCCTAAAGCCACCCCATATTATGATGAGGATGATGACACAGACATTTCACTACAACCTAATCCAGGTTCAGTGGGGGCTCCTCCAGTCTCTGTTGCTCCACCAAGGGACAGTACACCTCAGGCTGATCCCTTGCTATTACCCGATGCTCCATCTATTGGACATCCTTCCGAGCGGGGAGCTCCACCACTGCGAAAAGTTGCTGGTGTCAGAGTTGAACCCCCTCGAAGATCAATCCGCACACGGGTGCCAGCCAAGCATCCAAATGCTCAGTACGAGCAAGTTGCACAAGGGCCACAGAGCCAATCCAAAGCTCAGCGTGAAGCAGAAAATGCAGCTCGCAAGGATGCCTACAAGCCAGATTCTCCTTCATCACATGCAGATTCTCTGATCGATGGTGAAGAGGCACTTCTACTGGCAACTCTCCACGATGTCATAGCTGAAGCTTTTGCCACACATGATCCTATTGACTCACCCACCTGGGCAGAGGCCATGAGGAGTGCAGATGCTGATCAATGGACCGCAGGACTCAATGAAGAGCTTGCCAGCCTCCAGGAGAATAATGTCTATGATGTTGTTTCTATTGCCAGGGATGTCAAGCCTATTTGGTCCAAAGTCGTGCCCAAGCTCAAACGAGATGAGAAGGGTCTTCCAGCACGGTACAAAATTCGCATTGTGGCTCGAGGAGATACTCAGAAGGAGGGCATTGACTACAAGGAGGTCTTTGCTCCTACAGCTAATCTGGAATCTGTTCGCATCATTTGTGCACTTGCTGCAAAGCATAATCTAGAGCTTGATCAGATGGATGTCTCCACAGCCTATCTCAATGGTGAACTTGAGGAGGAAATCTACATGATGCCCCCCGAGTGTGTTGATATTCCAGATGGACATTGCTGGCACTTAAAGCGGGCTCTGTATGGACTCATTGCCTCGTCGGGGTGTTCGTTAATCTGGGCTAACGTCCGCTCCGCGCTTCCAACGGGGAGTCTGCGCCATTCCGCTTTCTCCCTTCGTTGTCCTCTCAGCTTGCGCCTCCTGGAGCGTAGAGAGGGACTGGCCTCTCTACTCCATACTGTCGTTGACTCGCCGTCGTCGGAATCGTCTACATCGGTTGGCTCAGGTTCCGCAGTGCATAATACTTCAAATGAATTGGGAGATGCAACTGGTACACTGGAGCATGGTATAGGTCGTAAGTGCGCAGACTTCACTCGCGACCGGCGGAAAAATCCTCCTGGTCTTGTTCTTCCTTCAATGCTTCGGCGTACATGGCCCAGAACTGCGGGTCCTGTACGAGACAGTGGGGGCAGTTTCGCGCCAAGTGTCCTTCCTGCTTGCAGTTGTAGCAGGTAGGACGTGGCGAGGGTCCTTTCCCTTTGCTGTCCGCGCGGTCTATGTCCATAGGGACCGGGGCGGTAGCCACAGTGGTGGCGGGTGCAGGGGTGCTAACCGGGTTGTTCCCGAAATGGGTAACCAGGTTATTCCCCTGACCTTTCCACTCGGTCTTGTGCGTGTTCCCAGCGTTATTCGAAGGGAAGTAGGAGGAGTGCATCTTCGGGGCGGCGACCGTGTTTCCCCCATCTCGCAGGCTGCCTTCCATAACCCGGAATGCCCGGTTCAGCCCATCGTGTTTGATAACTTGCTTCTTCCAGCCTTTAGTCCATGGGCAGGTCCGACTGGCTATAGACCGCCCTAACCACCTTGTCATCGATGCCGCGCTTGAGCAGTCGAATGAGGGTGACCTCGTCGTACGCCGCCGTCTTGTTAAGAGAGTCGAGCACCGTGAAGTATTCTGTGGCCGTACTCTTGCCCTGGCGGAGCTTTTCCATCTTCGCTTGAGCGAGCTCGACTTGCGCACTGCCCTTGAAAGCTTCAAGGACTGCGAGGCGGAAGTCCACCCAAGTGGAGTACGATCCCGTCGCATCCTGGGTTTGCATGGACAACACAACGTTGTTGGCCCACTGGGAGGCAGAGCCATCCTTCATATAGGAGAGCATGAAGGTGATATTTGTGCTGTCCGTGGCATAGGCGGTGTTGCCATTGAAGTTCAACCAACAATCCGCCAAGAACTGGTCCACCTGCTCGGAGTCCCCGTTGAACGTACGTGGGGCAGCAACCCGGGGTTGTTTGGTGTTAACCTTAACTTCCCTGGCTGCCCCAAGGGTAGGGCGGCGGTCCTGAGCTGCCTCGCCCAGCGCGCCCATAGCTTCCGCTAACAAGTGGTTCTGCGTGACTCGCTCGTCGCTGGCCTGTAGCAGTTGGGCGTGAGTGTCCCCCAACTGCATCTGCAAACCCGAGATGGTTTTGCGGAGCATCAGGGCCTCGTTGTGCGCCTTGAGGGCTTGTTGGTATAAGAGCGCCGAGCGCTGGTCTTCGGGTTGAACCTCGAAGGTACCGGGGTCTGGCATAGTGAACTCGGTGTTGTCCATCATATCGTCCAGTCAAGTCGTCGGTAGGTAGACACTATTCTTTTGTCAGCACAGGGCCTCACTGCAGGGTTGCTGCGACGTGGGCAGCTGGGCGATACAAAAAGATAGATAAAACGCGGTAGATTGAGCTCTGGAGAATAGACTAGAATAGTGTAAAGAATCCACTACCTATCCTAGGATTATATATACTGCAGAGGCGTAGTAACAACTACCGATCATCAAGGGGTCCATTGGAAATGCGGTCGCATCGTTGAAATGCGATCGCTGTTGAAATGCGATTGGGTTGAAATACGATCGCGGTTGTAACTGATCAAGTTGAAATAACCTGATCGGAGGTGGAACTTGAACCTACGATCAAGGGGTCGAGCGGGGCGTCGAAGAAAGCGAGCCAAAGGAGGGAAGGGAAAGAGTAACAGGAGCATCCCGAAGTATAACCCGGTGGGTGTTGTGTAGTCCGCCAGGTTATTGGAATGAGTTTGGGGGATATGGAAACAAGCAAATCATGACAACACTGTTGCCCAGCTAGACACACAATTTGGCACTTCCCATCGATTGGCATCACTGAGCCGCTCCAGACAGTAGGATATGATCTCAGGCTGTCTGAAGGACGATTTGAGGCAGTTCTCAAAGAGAGTCTTTGCTTCCAATAGATTTCCTTCTCGCAAATAGAGGTCTGCAAGAATAGTATCACACAGTGTGACTTCTATAATAAGGCCTGCGGTGTTGAAAATTTTTCTGGCTGTGTGATAATTCCTCTGCACATTATTTTTTGGAGTACCAACAGAGACATCAATTTCAGCGACATTGAGCAAAGCAAAGCCATAGACATAAAAATCCTGGTCTGCAGAGGTTTCTTGAAGAATCCTAGCATGGATGCTGTGAGCTGCAACATATTCCGATTTGAGCTTGTGGGTCTCTGCCTGAGTGTTCATGAGATGACGGTCTAAGGTACCACTGGACATGCCACAAAGAGCTAAGAGGTCTCTTGCCCTATTGGAGAGAGAGATGCTTTGCTTGTAGTTGCCCAATGACTGGCAGCACATAGTCACTATGTGTAGTGCCTGTGCCTCACTGTGCAAATCTGCAGAGATTCTCGCCCACCTCTGGGCCTTGTTTGCATGTGCCTGGGCTGTGAAGTAATCGCCATGGTACCAGTTAATGCGTGCAAGGTTGATCAATGCACGGGATTGGATTTTGGTGTTCCGAGTTGAGACTGCTAAGGAGATGGCAGTTTCACAGAACTTAGCAGTAGGAATATCATGCTTGTTCCGATAATGGTTGGCTAATGCATGATAGAATTTACCTAAGAGAATTAATATGAGTCCCAACAAACCAATATCAATTATGGAACATACATTTAAGATCTAGGTCTTCAAAGTGTTTGAAGTGTTCTAAAGTTTCAAAAACTAGTGTCTCTGGATTGGAAATTGAATAGCAAGACCTGAAGGTAAACAACTCCACAATAAAGTAAGCCTCTAGACGATGGTTACAAGGCTGTGGAAAGATTTCACGAATCTGGCCAATGAAAGGAATAGGCCCCCAGCCAATGACCTCGCTGAAGTAATTCAGATCACAGGCACAGTAAATTGTGTTTACTAGTGATAAGGTGTGGTTTTGAACACACCTAAATTCTTTGATTTTACAAGTTACATTAGAGCAATCTAATTGAAGTAAGACACAGAGGGTACTAGTCTTCTCCCGAGACTGAGTATTAAACCAATGAAGCATTGAAAACTAGCTCTAAACAATATTGAGTGAAGGAGTTCTATCAGTACTCGTAACAGAGCTACTAGTATTACACTGGAATTTAATCAGCTAGCTATAGGACTCACCGACAAGCTGCAGGGAACCCGTGTAGCAAGTTCGGTGTCAATATGGATGCCAGGTAACCAAGGGAGTTATTGAAGGAATCAGTTAATTGCCATTGAAGTTTATTGAACCAACAGTTGAACTATGTGTGCACTCTGGGACTGGAAAGCCCGGCCCTGAAGTGGTCATATGCCCCAGCGCGTCTTGAAGGAGGGAACAAACAAGGGACAACACACCTGTAAATGGATGATTAAGAGGGCTAATGGCGCAATGTGCACTTAGTCTTCGCGTAGGAAAGTGACAATACAGCTTGTAGGAAGGTTTGTAAGGTTGATTGGGCTATTGTTGAGTACATGCCACTTAATAATGGTCTTGGTAGGGAGAACTGGCTTAGAAATAGTGCTTTAAAGCTTCTCAGATGGTTAAATCCCAAGATCTGAGCAGGCTGGATGCTCTGTTCTCTAAAGCTGGGCAGTAGGAATGTTCTATCCTATTTATCTGGGCACTTACCAATGCTCATTCTCTCTCCGCTAAATTATTATATTGTTTGTAACCCGCAGTAGCCAGTAACACTATAAAGCTCCACCAAATGTACTAGATAGACAGTGAATTATCACCCCCCTTGTTGGCACAAAGCTCTTTTGAGTCTTTTAGCCTTACCAGCTATTTAGTTCAGCAAGACTTATCAGTCTTGTGGGTTCTATTCCATTGCCACTACAACTTGGGGGTTGTTTAAATTAACTACGGTTATTCCAACGGGTTGACAACCATAAAGTCAACTACAACCACTTGTTATTAAGGTTGAAGGGTTTTTAAATCCTATCTCCCCGAACACACACACATGTGCATTATTGAGTAGTAGTCAGTGGTTATTTGGTGTTAAATTGAGCAGACGTTCTCTTGCACTTTTTGATATTAGATTTCACTGTTGCACGCAAGTGCACCGTTTCACTAGGTCTGGATGCCCCTGTTTAGCCCCATTCCAGATGTCATGATCTGCTCATTTTTCACCCAACATCCCACCTAATAACCCGGATTAATCCGTCAACCCGTATTCACCACCGGGTTATTACTTCGATCATCCCTCGCTATTAACCCGGCTCTCCTTTCACTATTAATCCGGTCACCCCTTACCACACTCCTTAAACCTCACCCCTCCCAATCTTCATGCGACCGACTCCTGGATCTACACCCCTACTTGTCCGATCAACCCCTACTTGTTCGATCCAGCCCCTGTTCGTCCCCTACAACACCCCTTAACATCAACCCCTGGCGTCCGTAGTCACCCCTACTCTCCTATACCCCTTTCTCTTACTAGTATATAGACCCTAGGTAGTTATTCTACTCCTTACACTATTCTAGTCTACTCTCCAGTGCTTAATTGACTGTGTTTCGCCTATTCCTTGTATCGCCCAGTTGCCTACGTCGCAGTTACCCCTGCAGCGAGGCCCTGTGCTGATGCCAGAGAGTGTTCTGTATGTTCGAGTAGTTTGATAATAGTCGAGCAACTGTGCTAGAGCTAGTATTCCATAAAAAGCTCAAGCAGCTCTTGGAAATGTTTGAGAAAAGGCTGAACAAGATGGTTTCCAGGTGGCTTAGCCTTCTGCATATATTCCCGGATAGGCCCCAATGCTTTTAGTCGTTTGTGTTCATCATTGTATGCCAAGGAAGTTCGAATCAAGGCTGCCTTGCAGCCAAGGATATTATCCATAGGAAGCTTAGCCTGCACCAGCTCAGCATTGGAAAGTCCATCTGGAAGCATTGACAAGAGGCTGAGGAGATCTTTTGAATGGGGAAAGGAATTGAGTCTGGGACTTGACAAGGACAGTGAAATGGATAAATCCAAGTTGGATCTCCTGTTATATCCATCTGAAATCAAAGATGTTTCTCCTCCTCCCAGTGGGATAAGACACTGGGGCAACCCTCAGAGTCAACTAAATGAGCCAAGAGATTGATTGCAAGTGGCATGTTGTCTGTGAGGGAAAGAACTTTGTCAACTCTTCTGGATCATGTGTGTCATCTGCAATGTCAATGAATGTCTGTCGAGCTGCATCTTGTGCCAGAGGCCTTAAAGGCCGCAGAAATGGCCGGGTCCATGCTATTTTAGCAGGCCTTTCTGCTCCTCGCATTGTAATCTGGTTCAGTATAAGTTGACTGTAACAGAAAGAAAGCATTGACACTTACCACCAATGCAAGATGATCTACGCCTGTCAGCAGCGACAGAAATTCCTCAATACTGGCCCGAGACTCTGTTGGCTCCCACAATGTTTCAAGATTATCCAGAATTAAGAGACTTTGGGCACTGCTGAAGAAGTGTTGGATGACTGGGTGAGTAAGGTCTTCCCCAGGCTTTAGTCCAAGATGAACTCCAATGAGAGCAGCAAGTTCCACTTGACTTGCTGCTGAGTCGCAGCCAACAAAAAAGCGCTGCTGCTCATATCTGACAGCAATGTCTGTATGATGGATAACAGCTCTTGCCAAGCTTGTCTTGTCTATCCCACCTGCACCTAAAATTGCTACCCTGGGTGATTCTTGAATGAAAAGATGAAGAATGTCCGATAGTTCTGACTCTCGGCCGTGGAATATCTTGGGCTCAGATGGTAGCATGGAGATTGAGTTGGAGCTGGAAGGTATTCACTGCGTTCCGGCCCCAGTGGACAGAGGGTCTGGCTATGTGCATAGACAGAGCCCTAGACAAGGCAGTCAGGCTACATGTGGCCACATTTGGCTACACCATGTGGACATGGTACGTCTACCTCAGTTACGTCTGTCTACCTGAGTTGACGACCGATATAGACCGACCTGGACAGAGGGAAGACAGAGGTAGACTGACAAACTTCCTTTTTTTTTTAATTTCTCATTTGATGGGTATTGGCGGCGGCAAGATGCGTCTACGGGCGTAGACAGACATAGCCACAGCTAGCCGAACTGTGTCCATGTGACATAGATGCATATGGCCACAGCTGGACGAACGGGGACAGACATGTGTCCACAACCCTCTGTCTACCCCCATAGACAGAGTTTGACAGGGGGTAGACAGATATAGCCACAGCTGGACGAACGGGGACAGAGGTCTGTCCAGTGGGGGCCGGAACGCAGTGATTTAATATCTGTTTCATATTTTTAAGACTCCAGTGGACAAACCGACCTGTGGTGGGATCCAGAATAGCCTCTGCTTATCTGTGCAAAGAATTATTGATTAATTCTCGAGGAAGAGTGGAATTTCAGTACAAAGGATGCTCCATCTGAGCTAGTGTCAGCCAGAGTTTCAATCACATCCAGCACCTCTTGGTGTCTCTTGTCAGCGTCTTCCTGCATCTTTGTGACATCCTTCATGAGATTGACAGTTTTTATCTGCATATTGTGTCCCTCAATGAATTGTGCCAATGCTAAGGTGATAGCTCACCTGGAAAAAATCAAGCATTTGTTGCAATTCGGCCTTGCATTCCTTGAGCAGTGTGCTCATCTCGCCCTGACGGAAAAATTTCTTGACCTTGCTGCCCTTTTGTTGGGCCTCAAGAAAGGTATGAATCTTGTGGAGGGTCCTAATAATAGTAGTCAGTATCTTAAGTTGGACAAAACACAACCAAGATACTCTGGAAATAACCCAATATGTCTCAACACACTTGGTGGCAAAATTACGCCTGTATCTGACTTAATGTGAACAATAATAATTGCATTGAGCAATTCATGAGCTTGCTCCATCAAGAAGCTACAGTTGTCCTTGTTTTGTTTCACGGTCTAGGATGACACTCAGTTTCACGGCGACCACAAATTTATTGAACAAAGATACCTGAATACATTTCAAGAGAGACTGAGTAGTGTTACAAATGGCATCCGAGAAGGGGGTCTTGAAGCTGCCAGCAACAATTTCATAGGTATTCACGGCTCTAGTCAGACATGTTGTGATGTTGTTTAACCGAACTTCAGTGACAGTAGGTTGGGGGGACATCTTGGTGGAGGATCATCGTGTCTGAGCGGCATTATTTATGTTCCACAGCCTCCAGAAGCTGGCCCTTGATTTGCAACTTTAGCGCCGATATCAACAGGCCCCATTTTGCATGTCTACTCACCTAGGATCGATGCTTAACTTATCCAGGCACAACGTGTGTCATACATCAACCCCTGGAATAAAAATGTACCTTCCTAAGTTCCTTGTTCCACACTCGTCGGGCAATCTTGTATTGGGTCGATACAATTCTTTGAATTAATTGATGTAGTAGGAACCCAAAATGAGTACCCTTCGACCCGGAACCTTTGGATGCACCAGTCAAAACGCTAAACCGATGCCAATGCTCGACAGATCCTTGCAGACAAAATCTTTGAATAATGTGTGGCCGAAGTCCAAAAGATGGCACTTTCCTCGAGCGGCGTTGAGGGCCAATCGAGTCTCAGGAATAATCAAGTAAACCTTGTGCCCACCTAACACCTCCTCCTAATCTTGTCCTCATCAGTCACCAAAGTGCTGGTTATCCAGATATGTTCAGAGGTTGAGGAAGGGCTTCATGGGATGATAACAAGATTGCAACCATCTCTCCTACTATGGAGCGGTAAATGTAATAAAAGATTATGTACCTTCTGCGGCAACTCGCAGGCACGGGAGGTGATTCTGGCGACGCCCTTGAAGACGATATGGATTACAGCAATTTGCGGAACATAAGGCGCAGACGGTTTTTTCGCGTTTTGGGACATTTTGAATAGGACAGTCGCTATGGGCTCAGTTTTGGTCAGAATCTCTCGGGAGTAGGTGCGCTGAGATCGCTCTGTGAATCCACAGGGGGTGGTTGTTGACGATTTTTCATGGGATCTTTTTTATTTATTTTATTTTTATTTCATTTTTATCATGTTTCCGCATCTGACAGCTGTAACTTTGATTTCTGATACTCAATTGGCCTGATTTTTTGACTCAGTGTCTTCCGACACATTCTCCAGGGGACGTCCGTTATAGCCAGGTGATGAAGCCGGTCATCACCGACCTTCAGGCTATCAGTGCAGTTGTGGGACGCGTCGAGACACAGGGACGGTGCCACTGTGGGTCATCATTGATAGTACCAGTGGGCTCATAAAGCTAGAGTTTTTCCCCACAGCAGAGATGGAAGACGCTGCAGATGCAAATTAGCAAGTCTTGAATGTATTTGTTCTATTGTCAACCGTATAACTTGTTGTTTCTCAAGTTGAGTAAGTTTTGGGTTGGCAGAAGCGGTTTATCATCTATAATTCAATATGTATGAGGTGACTCCCCTCTTCAACAACCAGATCTAGCTCCGCATTCCGTCCCATGCTTGAGTTCGTTCTGCAATCCCAGACCATGCTCGTATACCTTATCGTACCGTTGAACGTTGTCGGAAACCTTTCCCCATTCTACCTCGCCACGAGCTGTAGCGTCACGAACCTTCACCTGCAGGTTGTTGAGGCTTGACTCTGTCAAAGTGTTCAGTGCGTGACGCGCGGTACTATCGCTGACGCTGTATCCAAAACGGCAGAAGATACGCTTGATGTCCGTGTGTGCCCGGCACGCAAAAAGCCAGAGGCCCAGTGGAAGTGCAAGGTCACCGCTGGCGTACTGATTGCGACTTGTTATGAAGGAACTAATTGCGCCGACTTGAAACTGCAAGAAATGGGTTGGATTACCAAGGCATATTGCAAGGAAGTTATCGTACGACTGAATGAGGGCGGGTTTTCTTGACCACAACCGTCCCCTTCTTGCGCGATGCAGTGAGGCATTCTGTCACATACCACAGAAATTCATCCTCTTCTTTATACTGCTTCCCCAGCCCGTCCATCGTGAATTCGATGTCCTCCCACTCAACAACATCAGTATTTTCTGACCGTCCATTGGTTGTAGCGCGGAGATGCCGGCGACTTCTTCCTCCGGTGCGTTGTTTGCGTGCCATCTTACCAACACGAAAGTATGCATGATCACCGACCAGGCGTGTTGCCCATGCAGACAGACACGGTTGGGCGTATCGGATATCATTCAGAGGTCGATAAGGGGAGAAGGAGGCAGAGCGCTGGTCCGCATCGCTCCTTTTGCGACGACTCGCGTGGTGATGAAAAATTAATGGAATGATGTCCGCCATTGACTTGGTCGAGGTGCCCTTCAGAAACGCGCTCACTACCTGCCTATGAGTCTTGGATCTGTAATCCTTCTCTCCACGAGTGCGGGGATGAAAGAGTGCGGCGAGAAAATCACCCAGACTTCGAAATCCCCAGTTTTTCAGTACGTTATCAATTTTCTTCCAACGACTGCGTTTTGGGGCGTGCAACGAAGCCTGAGAGGATGCAGAGGAGGGAGCTGGTGTAAGTGGGGTGTCCGGGGTGGAAGATGAGGCGAGGCCACGAAATGGCTCAAAGGAAGGGATAGGAAGCGGTGCTGGTGTCTTTTTGTATGCTCGTACGAGCTGGATAGGTGTTTGAGCAGGTGGTTGCGGGGGATTTTCGTCCATTGGAGTTGTCTAATTGATGTTGGGGCCGGTTCTACGCGTCTTGCGCGGTGAGTGAGGGTGCAATAGGTGGTGGAAGAGCGAGAAGACGCGTCGCTGTCTCCTGTAATGAACGTGGGAACATTTTGAAACTCCGATGATTTGTAATAAGCAGGCCAGCGATCAAAGCATCGATGTTATCAACAGACTACAACATGCGAGGCACGAGCACCAAACTGTTGTAGTGTCTGTCTACGAGAGACTAAGTCCAAAAGCCGTTTCACGCATACAGATTGGTACAGTAACCCTTGTGATGAAAGTATCCGGGGAGATGATAAGCTGATCCAGTTCAATAGGATTTTTGTTGCACTCCAGTTCTTCGTTTGTCAGAGCTAGCTCATCACATAAATCTAGATTGGGCACCGCCAGGTTCCATTTTGGGAAAATACTGTCTATCAAAATTTTAGCCGTGTCGATGCACTCTCCTCGGTGCTGGCAACCATGTTCCGTTCGCTCTTGATAACATAATGGGCAGCCACAGTTGCGGCCTATTCCCGAGGGGTTCACTTTGTGTGGTTTTCTTGCAATGGTTGTTCGCCGATTTGCAATGGAAAGAGTATCACAGACATTTCGTACTCAGTGGCTTACAGCTGTTTGCGGAACTTAGGGCGCGGCTTGTTTTTTCAATTTTTTTGCCCGTTTTCACCAGGTCAGCTCTTATGAGCTCAATTTCCAACCATTTTCCTCGAAAATATGCTCATTCTTTTCACCTTGCGAATGCGGAGGGCATAGCATCTTCCTATTTTCATTAGCACCATGAGATGATCCACTGGGCCGCATTCGGCTGTTTTTCGGGGCCTGTGCAGAACCGGTCGCATACTAGGTATACCCCATCGCAAAATTGGAGGACAGCATAAAGTTCTTTGAACTGAATGTCCTTACCCCGAAAGCGTCGTGGACAGCGCGAAGAGAACCAGAGGTTCTGCCAAACACCGCCAAGACCTTTGTGCCCACTGGCATCGGTTTCGACAAAAATTTGTTGACGGTCTGGGCGGAGTAAGTGGACACCGTTCCAGAGCCTGCTCAGACTCGACCACCATCCAAGATCAGAGCGTACACCCGACGGAATGTGAAGCCGAGAAAATGGGGAGGCAAATTTTGAGGAGAAGTCAAATAATTGCCGAATGAAGGCCCAGGAGTGTGGAATGACCTGCGAACTGAACTGGAGAAAACCCACAAGCCCCTGCACTTCCTTCAAGGCGCAGATCACTGACGACGGCATTGGAAGGGTTTCTTCGAAACCTGGGTTTCCAAATAGGGATGTCGGAAGCCCGGGTTTCTGAATAGAATTATCCCATTCAATGCCTCGTGTTGCATCTGGATGCTTGCCATTGGTGCGGCTGTATATGAGGAGAATAGTTGGCGCCACGGAAGCTTGACGGAAGCCTGATAAATTCTAAGGGTAGAGTCCAGAGTTCCGATTCGGCAGTCAAAGAAAATGAGCAAACCAACTCTAACTCTGTAAAAGTGTGCTATATCGTTTATTTCTTCACAAAAAATGGTAGGGGGAGGAGGAGAGGTAATACAAATGAGTGGGTGAAAGTGCAGACAAAACCTGAAACATACCATTATACTACAGAAACATCAATGGTTCTATGGCTGCTCTGCGCTCAGTCTTCAGCGGGAGTAAAAAAAAAATGGAGGTCATTACCAAGAAAGGTAGCGCCAAATCCAAAACACTCGCATGCTATCCATGAGACATGCATGGGACTGCGCATGGGGGACCCGATAAGATATTTGGAAGAGATTTGAGCCAGACCTGAATAACTACGAATTAGAGGTGTTTAATGCTGTTGTGGTTACCATCAAAACGAACCATCCTCGCGCTCACGTGGTTACCTGCTGTACTGTGCCGTACAGCTTTAGGGTGGGCGCTGTCATGCGTTTCCTCGCGTACCTGTGGGACATGACAATCTCTCCGCCAGTATTTGGGCGTGCAGAAAGTTCTTGTGGCAAAGTAAAGCTCGAGAGAACACAGTCTCTATCACATCGACTGCCGTTTGGCGGGAATTAATGATTTCTTTTTTCCCAGCACGGATACTACGGCAATCTCCCAAATCTGGGTGAAATTAGCACTGTTATCCCAAATTACCCCATCTTCCACCTCATTTCTTGCCCAGAAACAAATTAGGGGGAAATTTCTGGGAAATTAGGAAAGTAGTGTTTCCTGATGCTTACACTGCGGCACCCAGCACCGTCGCGGCAGTGCGCCGCTGTACCCGAATATTTGCGGTAAACTGAATCTACCAAACAGAAACCCACAAATGCAGTGGCGAAGAAAAATCCCAGTTATAACTTTGCAACCGTTGTGTTACTTACTGTAAGCATTGAATTCGGGGAATGTACATGAAAGCAGTATGACTTAGTTCAAAAATCAAGTTGCACACGTTGGTACATTGGCCCCAAGATTGAGAGTGCGGGAGTGCCGCCGGAATCCAACTGGCTGATGCTTGACTATGCGTTCTCGATTGCAAAGACCACACAAGTGCCTTCTCCGCATTGTACCTGTATCAGGTTTACTTCGGTGGAATCGGTTGCACTGGGGTTAGCTAAACATTGTTTGTGTGAAACCGGGTCATAACTCGGTTTTGGACATCCAAAGGATGCATTTCATCCATAACCGCAGCGCGGCACTTACCCTCACCACGCGGCAATGACAAGCACTTTCCCCAGCTCTTTGCTGTTCTTCTTCAAAGTCTACAAATTACCGCGACGGTGGTAATATCCGACTAAGGCATGTCACGAGTTAACTCGTGGGTGACCCGGATCCGTGAGCATGGGTACCTGCGCTTCCAAACATTGAACCTGGATTCGTGACGACTCGGAATGAGGATGAATCGGTGGATCTGATCACAGATCAGTTTATTTCCACCAGGATGCGCACTTTCAACAAAGTGCCTCCCACACGGATGGTGCGGTCTCCCGATTCGTAGTAAAATGGTGCATCCCGCACTGGTGGAGGCGCAGAGGACTCAGAGCATGACCTAGCCCATTTCTGAATCCATTACAAATGCCAGTGGGTAGAAAGCAAGGCGTTGTCTGTAAACATGTCCAAACTAAGGGCAGTGCTTGCACTGTTTGCCTCGGTGCCTCATCATTGAAATCTTTCCTGTGGAATTCAAAACCAGATGCATGGTCCCTCTGGTTGGCCTCAAAGTACAACTCCGGACAGTCAAAGCCAGCTAAAAAGTCAACCAATTATTTTACCCCGGAGAAGTTCAGGGCGCGGGGCCCATGACCTCTTAGCGCGGTGTGTTTATACGAAGCTTACCTGACACGGATGACCGTGTAGATTTAGTCCGACCTTACAGTATTACACAGAGGATGGTGGGGAAAGACAAGATTGTTATTCTACATAGAACGAAAACTAGCTACTTGATACCATTGCATGTACAGCCTTGCGCAGTCATAAACGAGTCCAAACGAGTCACATAAATATTCTACACTGTTCTACAATGCTCCTCGGTGCCGACGCTTCTTGGATAGCCCTGCACTGGCGTTCCGATGCGAACAATCTCACTGCCCTCACATTTTGTTCTGGGCAGAAATCCATATCAAAGTTTTATCGACTGTCATAAAACTTTTTTTTTTGGAGTCTGACTACGGGAGACTAGTCCACTTAGTGTAAATTGGGAAGTCAATGTCTCGGGTGGGCTCCGATGATTGCCGGAAGCGAGACGAGAAGGCCTTCCCCTTTGGCTTCTTTGGATGCCATCCCTGGCTTAGTCATTATTTGACTTTGCCATCCCCTGCAAATAGAATGGTGGGTCCCTGGGGTGGCGCGATCACCTGGAGGCCCCCGGTTCGATTGCGGGCTCAGTATGCGCACAGGCACAAAATTCGAAAAATATTCCACAACGCAGTTCGCCGGGGGTCGAATTTTCTGTGTGTATGTTGGAAGGTGTATTCACCCAGCTGGACCATGAATCGACCAGAAAATGAACACTCATTCCAAAATATGCGTGCAGCCACAAAATTCAAAAAATATTCCACAACATGGTTCGCCGGGGGTTAAATTTTCTGCGCGCGTGTTGGTGGCTGAATTCACTTGGCCGGATCAGGATTCCGCCAGAAAATAAACACTCATTCCACTTCTGCATCGGGAAGAGATAAAATATGTGCACAGCCACAAAATGCAGAAGATATTCGACAACGTGGTTCGCCGGGGGTCAAATTTTCTGAGTGCGTGTTGGTGGCTGCATTCACCTAGCCGGATCATGATTCCGCCAGAAAATGAACACTCATTCCAGTTCTGCATCGGGAAGAGATAAATATGCGCAGACAAAATTTCAGCGTTGTTCTTACCGGGAAGAGGTAAAATATGTGCGCAGCCACAAACTTAAAAAAAATACAAGTGGTTGACGACCCGCGGAGCATCCCCTTTTTCAAACGTGCAATATCGAGATAGTTGAGAGATTTGCATCCAGAGGAAGGCCGCTAGTTTTGAATTACAGCTCTTTGCGATACAACAGGCACGGTCCGTTTTTTTCTGTTTGGCAAGTTTTCACGAGAACAGCTGCCCAATTCTCAACCGTTTCCCCTCAAAACGGGCTCATTCGATTCGCATTGAAAATCCACAGCCAATGGAATACCAATATTTTTGATCCTTTTGCGTAATAGAATTTCTTCCGGAAAAACTTGGTTTTGAGTAGGACACCTGTAGCACTCAGAATACTGCCCCGATTGGCCTAGTCTTTGGATATGCTATACATCCGATGCGGCCCTACATAACGGCGTGTTTATTTATATTACATGCTGAGTGATTGTGATCTAGTGCACACTTTAACGAAGTAGATATGCAGACACAACCATAAGTAGAGCTGTCCATGGAAGTTTGAGTATATTAAGCTCCGTAAACACCCACATTGGCTAGGGTCACATCAGATGTATAGCATATCCAAATATTAGGCCAATCAGGGCAGTATTCCGAGTGCTACAGTAGTCTCTTATAAACAGACGCTACAACAATGGAGTGCTCGTACCTCGCATGTCGAAAAGGTTGATGCGTCGATCGCTGGCCGCGTTATTACAAATCACAAAAACAATTCAGATGCTGGTATGCATTCCAGAACAAGTTTTTCACAAATATGAAGTCACATTAGTATTCATTAGCATAAATTGAGCAACTTTCTCACCTAATTCACAGCGGCAGAGTCGAAGAACCAAGAGTTTGAACTTTGATGGCTCAACAGATGACAAATCCTGACATAATCTGCTCTTTCTATTCCGCGAGAATGGAAGTTGAAAAATAAAAATTTGAAGACATATTTTGGGTCAGACATGGATTTAAATCTCCTTTCTCTCTCAAAGATGGGGGTCCTGGAAGTGTTAAATAGGCATGGCAAAATTTCAAACTCCGACGATAATATAAGAACGCGGCCACCAAACACGGTGGCGCGGTTAACAACAGACTAGTGCTACAGGTGTCCTATGTACTCAAAGCCAAGTTTTTCCGGAAGAAATTCTATTACGTAAAAGGATCAAAAATACCGGTATTCCATTGGCTGTGAATTTTCAATGCGAATCGATTGAGCCCATTTTGAGGTGAAACGGTTGAGAAATGAGCTCAGGGCAGCTGTTCTCGTGAAAACTTGCCAAAACAGAAAAAAAACGGACCGCACCTGTTGTACCGCAAAGAGCTGTAGTACGTGTATCTACAACAGCAATTCGTCTCAAACAATATTGTAGATACGTCTCCCTCATATTTCAGAATCAGGACATTCACCGAATCTGGAACGTGAGTCATCGCGGAGTAACGTTGCCCATGAGAAAAAACGTCGCGTCTCAAATCGAGGCCCAATCTTTGCACCGTTAGACCCTGGCACCATTGAAGGTGGTGACGTAACAGAGAGCAAGAGGCACCTGTTTTCGGTGAACCTTGAGCTCGAACCCATGTGGTTGGAAATGGCAGTTGATGCGTGGAATATGAAGGCGTATCTGAGATGCATTTAGTGCCAGTACGGTTGTTATTTCCAGGTAAGATTGCACAAAGTGGTTGTTAGACCAGGTTTTACAAGCTGATGAGGATCTGTTCCTCATCCTAAGTATTTATACTGTATCTAAACTATCTAGAATATTCATCGGCCATGCCTCGGCCATTCGGCCGGATCGCAAATATCTCTCGGGATCACTAATCTATCAGTCAGCATCAGTAAGCTTTCCAGCAACTTCTACTAGATGCCGGATTGCACCACCAATAAGTACTAAGTAGATGGAGTATGGAAGATGCCCGTACCGTATCAACAACTCTACCAGCTGCAACCGCGGAAATAGTTTCAACTTCTACCGTGTGGCACAGGAGATTTCGCACGATGACTCGAGTGTTTTTTATGAGACCTCGAGAGGCGTCAAAATTGCGAGTGAGTCTACAAATGGCCCCGATTGGAGAACTAATTCATGCGGAGGGATTCCAGGCTCTTGAAGAGAATTTAAAAATTCGGGGTCCGAAAAGACTCCTTCGTTGGAGCCATCGCCATTATCCTCGATTGAATCACTGCTGACATAGCAGTGGTTTCACCTGGAACGGTACGGAGAATAGCGGAGTTGAACTCGTCAACAAATACGCTGAAAGGGCTCAAGATGGCCCGCATGATGCAGACAGGTCCCAAAATCGGGACAGCGTTCCGAGCATAGCGAAAATGCTGTGACCGACCGGAGGTCCAGCCGACCATCGGAGCAGGATTGTCGCGGCCGTGTGCACGTCGCGATCCCCAAGCCCAATGTCTTTCGGAGAGTCGGGCTTCCGTCGGCGGAACCTGCCCCGGGTTGCGCCCTTCATTTCCGCGATGATGAAGCTACAGAGGTACGTGAATACGGCGTCGAACCTTCGAAGGGGCTCTACCGGTATGTCCATTCCGTCGTGGGTAAAGCTGTTTTTGAGACAGGTGCACGAGACGAGGCGCCTCACGAGGTCTGTGAGCTGCTGGTCCGTTTGTGGGGTAAAGAAAAACTGCATGATGGCGCGAAGAAGGACTGGGGAATAGTGTTGCTCGCCTTTTCCCGGTGGTTGGATGACATAGACGGCACCCAGGAGCTTTGATAGACAATATGATTCGTGGTTCCATCAGCAACTTGACAAGTTCTTTTCCCCGCACTTTTCACCACTTTCACCACTTTCACCACTTTCATCTTTTCGGGCGTCTTTTGGAACCACTTTTTTGGTCGCTTGTGATCAAGGAGCTTTTGGGCCTCTTTTGTAACCACCTCTAAGTCAACTTTTCCAGTACGCAAAATATTTATTGGAGATGTATTTATTTAGAACGCTATCTCGTGTGAATGATGGTCTGCATACTTGTTAACATAGAAGGCTCGGAAAGCATCCAAAGAGTCGGAAAAATCGAAGTTGTCGAGGGGTACTAGGTCTTTCCCCGCAACGCCAATGAGGTGGCCCCCCCGCAGAAGAGCGTCGAGATGAATCACTTCCATCGCCGGCTCGTTTGGACGGCCGCGAATGAAGTCGGGTGTGACAATCCGCATCCCGGTCTCGGGACAAGGCTCATCCCCGTGGGCAGAAAACCAACGCACCAGTGCGCAAGGATAGTCTGTCCCGCGGAATTTGAACCGACACAATAAGTGTACCCGAGCCGCATGCAGACCACGAAAGCCGGGAGCATCGGTATCATGCTCGACAAAGACACAGTCGTATCTCGGCGGGCCGTGGTACCAGGATTTGGTGGTGCGGATGCGCTCATGGTGCATCCCACCAATTCCACAGACGTCGCTGGGAGCATAGAAAACCGCACGAGCAGAGTTGTACATGAAGACGCGCTCGAAGAAGTCGGGGCAGTCATCGAGAGCGACGTCGCCGGCGTGGTCTGGATTTAGGTGATTGAATAGAAACCGCCGAATTAGTTCTTGAAGCCGCGGCTGGCCGGTATACTGCCCGAGTTGGTGGACATCACGCGGGACCTTGCGCACTGGCGAGAACATCAACAAAAGTCGAAGCATGAAATCGCAGAAATATTTACCATACGACTTGGCCAACTTGACCTCGCCCATGCATGTTGGTCCCAGAACCGCACCTTGATCAATGCGCTCATCGTTCGGGTCGTCGGCCGGCTCCTCAAGTACAGCAGGAAGGGGTAGAGGGCGGAGTGCGCCAGCCATCATACCGCGAGCGGTGAAATCCACTCGCGCGGCAGCGAGTTTGTCGAGCCGTTGATTGGTGAGTAGTATTTGGCTGAGAGGCTTGTTGCGGCTCGAGCGGCGATAAGGCTTCTTGACAGCCTTGATGTGCTTCGACTCAGTAATTGAAGAGCACAGGCCATTGGGCGCCCCGAACGCCTCAATACCCGGACGATAGTGCACCATGGAATGCTGCCGGGGAAGCGAAAAGCCGTCCGGCCGCACGATGCGGAAGACCTCACGCGTCTCGTGAAAGCGGGCGACCTCAGCATCAACGGCCTTCAAAGTGTCCTCGTCGAGGACATCCCGACGAACGAGGTAACAAAACTCGGTTATTGCCGCCACAGCTTGGACCACTTCACTGGGTACATGACCGGCAATGGCGGGCAGGTAAACCTGATACTCCCGAGTTATTGTTTTAAACTTCTCGAATGAGCAAAATATTCACCTTCATCAAACCCTTGGAATCGTTCCCCGTCCATTGCTTGAATCCCCTGCCGACGGGGAAGTGACGTAGACCGGGGAATGGCGCGGTTATCGCGATGCTGAGAAGGATTAGCCACCGTCGCAGGGAAAGATTCAAAGCCAACACGAACCGCCTATCTATATCGGCCAAGATACGCTCTGCTTCGGCCTTCTCGTGTACCGCATAAATGTACTCGACCACCCAGTCTACGACGTGATCTTTGTAGCTACCCTGGTGAAGAAGATCGGGCGTAATCAATTCGTGTATATTGGCGCGGGGGAAATCGGCGGTGAAGGGCTTCGAAGAGATATTAGACAACATGGGAACAGGATGAGGGAATTTGGACATACAATTATATCACCGACGATTCCAAAGTCATCCCATAGTATTTTCAATGAACATCCCTCGAGGAGCGCCGCGGTATGGTCCTCGTATCGGGGTGCACAAGGCCTGTCGAGATCGTGGGCAGGAGCAAGGCAGCTGGATGAATTCACGATCAGCTTCCCCGGTTAAAAAAAAAGATCAAACACATGCCTTGGACAGTGGCCTTGCACGATACATGCCAACAACGCCTGTTCGGGGTAATCGGCGATGTAGGGACCAAGCCCGTATATTGCGCGACGGAAATGGCGGTCAGCACACCGGGTGACTCGCCATTTGGTCATGTACGGTAAGAGGGAATCAAGAATGCGTCGGAGGGACGAATGAAACAGCTGCCGGCGGAATTTGCGAAACTCTTTGCTGTTTGCCCATTGACGAGTTGCTGGTATGTAGATGATGAGACAGAAACGCGGAGCCATAGTGCACACCAATTACTTTTCGGAATCGACAGCATGGCCATGAGAGAAATCCCCTCACGGTGAACCCGCCGCGCGGCATTGAAAGTTACCGACACCACCATAGAATGGATAAAACTTGGTGTTGCCGGTACCAACTGATACTGTAGTTTTGTCGCTTCCGAACACGCCAGGAACGAATACGGCACCGTGATTCTCTGGGTCGTCACCAAGTATACCCTAGGAACGAATGAGCCAGATATATTTTGGACCGATGGAATTACTCACCGCCTGCTCCCAGGCCCAGTTGCCCGAGAATAGATCCGTGAACTGGCGTTTACCATCCTTGAAGACGCGCTTGGGAGCCCAGTCCATCTCATCTTTGAAATCCGGGTTCGCCAGCTGTTTCTCAAAAATAGCCAGCGGCGACCGAAACCACACTTCAAACGTTTCGGTCATCCATACGGGAACCGTCCCCGTCTCGGGAACTGGCCCCGCATATTTTACGGAGAACGATTCCCATGGAATGTCGCCCTGCTGGATCGCGTCGATGGTCGCATACAGATCCTTGTGGTCAGCAAACGGTGGGTCCTCCCCTTTGTACAACGCGGCGAGAAGTTCCGCAAGACGGTCAATACCCGTGCCCGACATCTCCTCGCGCACATATAGGAATTCTGCAAACTCGAACTCCGCGCGATTTTCGAATGGGGAGTAGTCGTTGGCCGCACGTTCTTCCCAGGGAGGCAGCGGAGTACCCTCTGGCAGGTCATATCCGTCCGCATCGCAAGGAGTACCTGGGTTTTTGTGAGTATCACTGTGCGCAGCACAAAATCAATTGCGGAAAAATACCATCCAGCAATTCATGACGGTCAATTTTTGTACCACGCTGAGCCGGAGGTACGATTGGTCGAGCGGGAGGTGACGGTGGTGGCTCTGGCCCGGGAGAGGGAGGTGGACTTGGAGATTCACGGGGCGGTGACTGACCCGCAAAGCTGGCGGCGTCAGGTGAAAGGGTCCGCCGAGCTGCGGGCGCCGGTATCGGGGCTCGCGTTGCTAGCGCCACATGCGTATCACGATGCTGTGTGAGGCCGCCGATAGACTTGCACGCTTTTCCACACACGGGACATGTGAACGAAGCAGGAGTGAATTTTCGGCGGTGCATTGAGCCTGAGTGTTGTGGATGCAAAGAGAACTAGCTTAGTCGGACAATGAACGGGAAGGGAAAAGGCGGGTGATATATTGGCGCTACGACAATGTGGTGCCTGCAGATAAGAAATCATGTGGGCGGGATCTGCGCGCGACGGAAAAAATGACTCCGAGTCACGCCATCAACTCGAACCATTTTCTCCTCCTACCACCATGACCACACCCCTTCCCCCGCGCGCGACTATGGCCACTCGTCCCGGCAACTCCGGGAAGAAAGTCGGCACTCCCGACATGCCTAGAGCAAAAAGATCGTCAGCAGATGTCCAGAAAGAGAAGAGAGAGAAGGAGGCAGAAAAAAAAGAGCAAATCTGACAAGTTACAGGACAGCCTCACTCGCGCAGCCGCCATCGAGAACGACCTGGTCAATAAGGCGGCCGTTCGCCACGACACCGCGAATCAGCCTGGCCCAGCACCGCGCCAGAAGATATTGCGTCCAAGGCCCGAGAAGGCCCCAAATCCCGCCCCGGAGGAATCAAGTACGTCGCACTCACTTTATTCATCCCGGTGTTGATCCATCTCCACGCAGACGCGGCTGCCGACTTCTCCGAAGGTCGTGGCAGCTCTGACGAGTACCTGCCTCCAAAACTCGACGCTGCGGCCGATCCACACTACTCTGACGACGAGGAGCTCATGGACCCGTCCGCGGACGAGGAAGACTCCATTGCAGCTCGCAAGAAACCGGCCGGTCGCAGCAAAAAACTCCCGAAGGGCAGCCATCGTGACGCGATGGACAAGGAACGTGTCAGGCAAGGGGGAAGTGTCGCTGATGGCAAGAGGAAGGCGCCCGATGCGGGGTAAGTTACTTGAAGTACAGCCTGTTCTTGACCAATCTTTCGTCGATGCAGAGTCACCAAGCCCCAGAAGAAAGCCAAGAAGTCCGCCAGCAAGCAGGTGCCCGGGGGGATTCGCCTCGACTGGGATTGCGGTCGTACGCCTGTGGTCGCCAGCAGCCGTGCCCCCAGTCGCTCCAGGTCCAGCGGGTCCGCGATGTCGTTCATGAGCCATCGGCGCGCAGCCTCGAGCGATATCGACATGCCGGGTCCAGAGGATAGTGACTCGAGTGTGTTGGGGGGTATCGCATCCGACGCGGACGACGGCGACGAGCAGGCGGACGCGCAGGAATCCACGGAGAGTGTGAAGGAAGCTCGAGCGAAGGTAAGTGGCCGTCGATGACCAAAGCCAATTGCCTAATCGAGTAATCCGTGATAGGTATCTTCTCTCGCTGGCATCGTCGAGACCGAAGGCTACGTCCACCCCTCTGCCCGTCGTCGCCCCAGCAAGACCTTCAAGAAGGCTGATATCAAGATCGGCTCCCTCCCCGACGCGATTCGAGCCACCTTCAAGACCGACTTCACGCCGGCTCTCCTCGACTACGTCGGAACTCTTGCAGCTTGGACCGACCCCAACGCTGAGGAAGCTATCAAGCTCTTTAACATAACGTTTCCTGACAACAAGCTCTCCCCCGATGACCCCAAGGACGCAGATTTGGTGCTTGTGGTGCTGAAGCTGGTATGTCGACTCTAGGGTGGCGTGAAATAGGCCGGAGGCCTATTTGACGGAGGTAAATTACAGCTGGATCCGGAGGGGTCCTATTTGACCTAATTTACCCGTGTAAAATACGGTTAATCAAACGGGGACCCCGGAGGAATTTTTGCTATTTTACCCGGTTAAATAGCTATTTTACCGTGCTAATTTACCCTATTTTACCCGGTCAATTTCCCTAGCTGCTCCACTCGTCTTCCTTGGGTGCGAAACTGTCTGCTGCAGCTCTCAAGCTAAGGCGACTGCCTTCCATACTGGGTTCCCTGTCCGATGTGCTGAAGTCCGACACTTCGCTCGCACCTTCGACGCTGTCGGCCAGAATGTCTAAGTACTGTCTGATGTCGAACTCGGCTGCAAGGTCAAATTGTCGGTTTGAAGTGCTTCGGAGGTCAGGAAGGCCGCCATCGAGCCAGCTCAGGCCATCACGCCCCTGGTCAACTGGCTGGAGCGTTCCTGTTCCCGGAAGCTCAGAATCAACCAAAGTTTTGTCGGTATTCGGCGTGCCGTGAATTGTTGCTCGAATGTCGCGCCAATTAACAGTGACTGGCTTGCTGGGTCTTTCCTTTAAAGGGGGCAAAATCAGTACAACGTCAGGCATGGCGTCAGGCATGGAAACTGGATTAGACGAAAAGAGCTTGACGGCCAGGGCCTGCGAGAAAGTGATAATAAGATAATCATAAGCCAAGAACACTTGATGAAGCACTCACGGCGAGAATATCCGAGTCGTCGCGATTGAGCAAGTTCAGCCACCAGTCCCGAGGAGATTCAGTCGGTTTTCTTTAGCGGTCGAAGGGTTCGTCGCCGTTCAAAAAAGCCTTCAGTTGGACTTTCAAGGCCCGAAGTGCGTCTGTCGGGGCGCGCTGTGCAATATAGGGATTTATTTGGTCCATGGCAGTTCTTGCCTGTTCGACAGTGCGGTCGGGCCGATATTCATTCCCGTATTCCCTCTGCAGAATTTTCATCAGACTTAAACCGATTCGCTCTACCAACGGTTGCTGAGGTTTCACTGTGGGCTCCCCCATGCGGAAAGAAATGGCCACGGATTTCACAGCAAGTGGATTGGGAGTAGCGAGGATCGAGGCCCCCCGATTGTCTGGAAAATGCTTTAGATACGTACAAAGAATATTGCGTGGTCAGAGATACGTACCTGGATCGAGTACAAACGCAGTGAAGTACACATTGGACGATTGTTCCTCCTCGATGAGTTGTGCGAACCGGAAGTTGGCAATACTTCTGATTAGTTCCTTGACTGTCCTCTCGTATTTTGATTTGATCCCCGCATTGTCATCTTTCGTGATAAGATCGTTCAATTGCGCAACAACGGCTAACCAGTACAAGTAGACGTCGGCAGGAGTGGTGTCTTTCGACTCGAGGCATTGTATAGCCCTGGCAAACGGCATTAGCGTCTTCCTCATCCAAGAAATGCCTTTGTAGGACCTAAATCACGTCAACGGAGTGAACACCAAAATATTATATGGTTACCTCGCTGTCAATACCAGCCTCGGGTTACGAACGATGCTGGTGAAAGCTGGAATTCCGTGTAGCGTAGAATCGAGACTCCAATATATGGTCGAAAAACGTGTCTCCCCTATAGACTCCAGCCCGCGGGAGATACCCAATGATTTGCGGGCCAGATCAAACCAATCTTGGGAATAACTCGATAGGCTCATGAACGCGAGAACTTCTCTAAGCTCGGCAATTATCTACGTAAACCAAGTTAGTGTCGTATCAATCGTGCAAGCGGATAGGTGCACCGGCTTGAAAACAGGAATATTACAGATGTCTTTGCAAGCGTTATGCAAGTTATGGCATGCGTCAGAAATATCGAAAATACGAGGAAATAGAGCGACGGCCAAGCCCCTCCCTCTATTTATGTTAGCTGCCTTGTCGGATACGATAGCACAGAACCGGTTCTCTCCGATTTTTCGGATCCACTAATATCTAATTGTTATACAAGATGCTTACCTTCGTGAAAAGCCCGCGCAAAGTATTCGCCAGTCTGACTAATGCGGCAAACATCATCGAGGTCGACACAGAATGATTGACGGTGAACGGTTGTAATGTTTACTGATACAAACTTCTTCTTAGTGAGTTTGCCCTCGTCCGCACTGAGCGTCAAAAATCGGCAAGTTTGTAAGTAGTTCGTGACCGCAACTCGGACAGTTGCAGCGTAGGCGGGAATGAGCGAGTCTTCGAATTTAGTGCGACTGATGAGGTTGTAGCTGGGATTCAAGGCATTGCAGAGTTTTTTAAACTCCTCGTTGCTGATGATGCGCGGGGAAATTCCACAGCAAACAAACAGTTCAACAAGCACGTTGTTGACTTTCTGCGCCAGGATTTTCCTCCCTTCAGTCTGGTACTGCGCGAGCTGGCCCTTAGTCGAACTGCTGGACTCTCCCTTTGCGGGTGGTGGTGCCGACTTCGGAGTGACCGTGGCGACCGAACCTTTGGCGCGCTTGAGTGGCGGCGCATCAACGGGAGCAGAGGGACCAGGCTCCGGATCGTCGCGAGGTCGTTTGGACGTAAGGCCAGATTTGTCGGTGAGGCGATCGAGAAGGGCAGGATCCTCCTTCGCCTTTTCCTCGATGGCGCGCTGAACCAATGATGGGTTAACCGCGGCCAGGTGCCCGCATGTTATTGCATGCTTGAGTATGCGTTGCTTGCTGCGAGGCCAGTTCCACGTCTTGTCACAGCCCGCACTCGCTAGACAGCGCACTTTCTTATCTCCGTCCGATGTCTTCCATGCCTTGGAAACTTCGAGAAGAAGGGGGTCCATCCTTCTCCCTCCATTGCGCTCGTCCTCGTCTTCGCTGACTGGATCGCGCGACGGATCAGAGGTGTCAACACCGGATTTTGTGTCGGGCTTTTTTACGCTCGGCTCCGCATCTGCTACTACAAATATTTAACATCGACTCGAGCTTTAAAAAAATTGAGAACGCGCCTGATGCCTTCTTTTTAGCTTTCTTCTTAGTCGGAACCGTCCCTCCGGTTAACGTAGTTTGTTTCCCCCCAATCGGCTTCACAGTCTGTCCCGAGGGGACCTCGGAGACGGGAAGCTATGGTTTCAGTCAGTATATGGCAGCATATGCGATCGGCGTGTATTTACCAGCTGTTTGTGAGCCAAGATCACGGCCGAAGCAGATGCCGTCGCGTTTTACCCATTTCTGAAGATGGAAAGCGGTCGGATACTTTTCCAGCCAGAACTCGACAATATCCGCCAGCTTTTCGATCGCCGGCCCGCGAGTCGGAATCTTGAGTGTTCCATCCTCGTTGCGCCGCCCACCCGTGAATTCCCAGAACGCGCCTTCGAGTTCAGGGTTCACTGTCGCCTCTTCGCCGATGCTCCCCAGCCATTCAGGATCCAGGGGGAAGCTTAATAGGTTGTTGATTTTGTGCTCGGGTTGTTCATATGGCAAGACTTCGGGCAGCGACTTCATATAGAGCCTGAGAACCTTGATTTCTTCCGACATGACTGGCGTTCCGAGTCCGTCGCGGCGAAGATGGAAGATTCCGTGTCACGCAGCACCTGACTGCCAGTGTGACTTGAGGCGAGTTGCCCAATTTGTGCAGAAATTCTCAATCTTCAACTGGTGTTCACCAAGTGTTCCCTCGTCGAAACTATGGATGATATTGGTCTAAATATCGCTAACCTGCTTAGCTTGGTCTATTATTTTACCCTAATTTACTGCCTCTTTTCGACCCCTCCCAACACCCCGGTAAATTAGCCGCTAATTAACCGGGTAAATTTGCACATGTAAATTTCAGAAGCCTATTTCACGCCACCCTAGTCGACTCCAAGTCTTGCGTCTTAATTAACCTTCTTTAAGCAAATGGCTCCTCGGCTATGCTATTCCCCCATATATCCATCTCCTTTCGTTTTTCCTCTGCTCTTGCTCTTCCTTTAACTCCTTTTGTCCTCAATTTCCAGTTACATTGGACACTGCCTCTTCATTTACTGCTGCCCCGCTGACCTACGCGCAGTATTTTCTTGACAAGGCGCAGTTGAGCGCAGTGCTGCTGCCTACGGCGCAGCCTGGTTCTATTCATCCGGCCGGGGGCCACGTAGTCTTTCCCCAAGATATAAAATGGTGCGCGTCCATCGTTTGAAATGGCAGTCTTCCGCCTACTTTTTCACCTTTAAATATACCCCTCAAGCGATTAATTCTTGGTCTTATGTGTCAATGATTCGGTCCCTGCTGCTGGGGACCTTGCTTCTACTTGGGCTCAACTAAAGACGGCTCTCAAATGTCCGGGTCGTTTCCATGCTGGTACCAGGTGCATAAGGTCTTCAAGTACCCAAGTCTTCTTTCCTGTCACTCTCTTCCGTCGCACATCTTTCCAATTTCTGTGGAAATCACCTTCAAACTTTTAAACTACGCCATCGAGCCTCGCTAGTTCATTCCCAACGCTCGCCCAAGTTTGACCTACTATGAGCTTCGGACTTTCGGAAAATGGTGCTGCCCGCCTGAAGCAAATAAATCTGCGTTCGATTGGTCTTTTATCGATCTGTTACAATTTCCTCCCCTGCGACTTCTGTTCGCCGATGGACTCGTAATGTAGGTTCACCATCATGTATTTTCGTATGCTGAATGAAGTCGTTTTCCCTTCATATCGTATCAATACTGTCGCCGTCTACGTTCCTCTGTGGAAAACAACGGACGTGAGCTCGAATATTATTCTCATTTAATGTCACTTACCTACCTACCTACCTGACTGTCTTTTATGTTAGGAGTGTATTTTTACCAAGAAAACAATATTCATGCCTCGTTCATCTCAAACCGGAGCGAAGCGGAGGCCCGTCTTGTTTCATTTATTCTCCTAGGCCCAGGACAAAATCGACAGCTGGCGGCACAAATTCGCCAGCGCCGCCATCGCGGCTCTCAAAGCCCTCTTCAAGGACCAGACCGCCGCCCAAATCCGCGATGACGTCGAGTGGTATTTGCAGGCAACAGTACCTGGGGGAGTGATATATCACCGACTCTCGCGAGAGATGTGGCGTGATATACCCAGGACTCTCGCCGAGAGACGGTTTTGATATATCACTCGAGAGACGCTTACCGTTTCTGTAAATGATGCTCACACGGTTGCCGGCACTGCCAGCATGTGAGCTCGTCGTCGACGACGGCATCTAACGTGTATAGCTTTATTTGCCAAACTCCTCAGGGCGGGCTGACGTAACGTGCCTAATTGGGCAATTCAGGCTTTTGACGAGGGCTGATGCGTCGCGCGACGCTGGGCGCAATTCGTCACCAATCCCTCTGTAAATTTGGGTAATTGTATATATTGAATATAGCTACAGCATGTGTACAGAGGGTAGGATAGGGATCTGCTAATAATACGGAATCCACATTTTCCTGTCCGCCTTCTCTCCACCACTTCCCACAACGGCTCGGCTCGCTAACCCTCCCACCCCACCCCTCCCCGACCCCTCCCCGCGCTCGCTCGCTTCCCCCTCCCCTCCCCTCCACCCAATCACGCTCGCTCGCTTCCCCCTCCTCTCCCCTCCACCCAATCACGCTCGCTCGCTTGCCCCTCCTCCTCCCTCCCCTCCCCTCCCTCCGCGATCCCCAATCCCCGCGCACGCTCGCTCATCCCTCCCCCTCCCCTCCCTCCCTCACTCTCGCTCCCATCCGTAGACGCTCCGCCGGCCCCATTGCGCGAGCGCGGGTGCAGTTGACGGGTCCATTGCGCGAGCGCATTGTACGGTTGCGCAGTGGTGCCCGGCGGTGTAATCGGGAGGTATGGTATTCGCCCCTGCAATCGGCGGGTGCACAGTCGGCTGCAGGCGATGGTCGGGGCATGACTGGTCGGCGACAGCCAGTGGCTGCCATACACAGCTATCCGCACTCGAGCGGTGCGCGCCTACTCGAGCGATGCGCGCGTTTCTGCGGCAGCCGTTAGCGCGCACGTCCAGTAAGGGCACAGCTGGCGCGAGGATGGGGGTGCTCATCGATGGTCATGTAGCGGCGAATTGCCGGGTGCGCCAAGCGAGTCAGTGCGCACGGGGCGCACGAGGATCATCGTGTATCGAGGGGGATGCGCTGGGCGCTATGAATGCGCGGCCCATGTCTATAATTCGTCCTGGACTCAAAAGTCGGCCAAAAAAAAAAAAAAAAAAAAAAAAGGGAGACACACACTGCAAACCGCACTCGCGCGAGTACAGACAGCGTCAGTGCGCGCACGCTAGCCCATCACCCGGAGCGCCTTGCGTCAATCGGCCAGCGGAAGAACAAGAAAGCGCGGGAACCTGCGTGCGTTGCGCGACCAATGGGTGGGGATGCGTGCATTACATGCCGGAGGGGTTAGTTCTTGGTCCAGGCTAGTGGGTGGGACTCGTCGAGGCGTAAGGGGGGGAGGGCAAGCGGAGAACACTAAGTGGAAGGAGGGGAGGCCGTGGCAGCTCGGCATCAACGGCATGGGTGACTTGTCACGGCTGTGATGCACGGACCTTTTCGCAAATTCACATTCCTTCGTCCTCCACAGCATCCAGCGAAAATTTTGAACATACAGAACATTCCAAAACTGTAATTCGTACTGTCCTACCAAAAATATATAATTCAGGGCTACAAAATCATCAGGATCACTGAAAACAGTGAAAAGTTGAAAATACTCGAATTCAGCGAGGACCGGTGCGTAGGTCTGCAGATTTTGGCCGGTTCCAGCAAGAAGAAAACAAAGTAATCGATATTTAGTTCTCGTATCTGAAATTTCTAGATGCACCAGGAAGTTGGGACGGTCTTCGTTGAAAGATGCAAAATACTCTATATGAACAGGGGAGATCGACAGAGAAATCCGGAAAAAGGGATGGGAGTCGAGACACATTTGTCGGAAAAATCCCAAAGTGAATATACCAGATGGTAACCCCACACAAGACGTTATAAGCCGATAATCCCGGACCTGGCTTGTAACACGTAGGTCAAGTTGATATATGCGCTTATAAGCCACACCATGGCTTATAAGCACTCTCATGCCATTATGAAGTTGTAACGGCTTTCGGGGCCCTGCAACCACTGTGGTGGGGCCAATAGGACACTCAAATGATAATGATAATCATACTTTTCATTTGCGGGAAATTTTGGGCAGCACAAAGCGAAGAAAGGGGGAAGGGACATAATATTGACATTCTAAAAGCTAGACTGGAAAACATCCGAGCTGTGGCGATTGGCACCGCGCAAACTCCAGAGGGTCCCGGCTATCACCATCCAACTGCGGCGGGTCTGAGTTGTGCATAGGGCTGTTGTAATACCATCAGTAAACTGCGAAATGAGTGAGAGGAAATAAATAAATAAATATGAGCCCGACCACGCACCGGGCAGGAGATCGAGTCTGTACTGTGAATGTTACACGAGGACTATGTGGTCCTCGGAGCACTCAGAAAAATGATTGCGGGTGGCGAAGAGGCCCGAGGATGGTGTAAATAAAAAAAACAGTGCCGAGAACAGAGCCATAAGCTTGACACATCTGAGGAATTGAGGAAGACAGCTTGGAATAAATGTTGCCAGGACCTTGAAGAGGGACTTGAGGGGTGGCACCAAAAAGTTACTTGAGGTGGCATTGAGTTAGCAATGAGGTGGCATTGAGTTAGCAATGAGGTGGCATTGAGTTAGCAATGAGGTGGCATTGACGCGTGAATTGAAGTGGCATTCAACTTGAAGACTTCAAGAGGGTTCTTGGCGAAATGCCACAGAAGAGAGCAACGAAAGACCCAGAGTCTTGGATGGACATGGCGAAAGAGAGAGTACGGGCTTTGAGGACTCGGAAGACAAAGTGAGGCGGAGAGGATGGAGGGAGAGGAAGAGAGGCAATTGTTCCCATCAATCAGTTCGCCATTGTTCTTTGGCGCGTGCCACGTAGACTCCCAGATTCGCGGAGTTTCAATGACTTGGTCAAGACTGGCCACTTCGTACCGGCCACTTCGTAGTGCGGCCACCTGTGATATTATCATTGAAAAATTTAAGAGTTCGAAGACGAGGAATGAAAGACGCTTAGACAGAAAGACGACTGTGTGGTCTTACTGTAGCTTCGTGCAGGTGTCTGGACTCCTAAATAAATACGAGCTTTAGTTGAGCTCCCGAAGAGAGACTAAGATCTCCAAATATTTGGGGAAAGAGTGGCTTGAAAAGACAAAGAGTCCAGAAAATTGTCGGAAAAGAACTTGTGGAGTGTTGTTGCGGTCTTGAGTTTCAACCCGTGGTAATTCCTTGCACGCGATCACAAGCCCGATAACGGCTTGAGATGGCTTATAAGCCCATATAAGCCACCCAGCCAGTGGAGCTGACCTACAGTCAAGAGACTGGGATCTAGGGCAAGTGTCAGCAGATTAATGTCCCAAGCATGATCCCACTGACCGTCTGGATCAAAGCCCACTGGGATCACACCTTCATGTACTTCGATGCTCTCAAACATCTCTGTGTCCTCCAAAAGCTGCTTAAATTGCTGAGGCACCCTTACATCGACCTCGAGCGAGACGAGACAGCTCCGGTAGGTCTCCCACAAGGTGAACCATCCACGGGGACCAGAGCCAAACGTATATTCAATTTCGGGTTTGCCGTCCGCCTATAAAAGTTTTTAGCGACTTCTAATTTGGATATATGAGGTACTTGACGCACGACTTGTCTCAGATCGGGTTCGATGAGGATTACGAGGCCCTCCGGCCGCAGGACACGGGCAATTTGGCCTAAAAAAGCGCGGATAGTCGCGGATTCCCGTATGAACCGCACGAGCATGGATTAAATCAAAGCAGCCGTCCTCGTAAGGCATGTCGTACGTGTTAATGTCCCAAATCTCGAATCTACGGGGTTAAAATAATTTGAAAAAGCAGTTTCAACGTATTGGACAGACCTACCGGCATCGCGGCGGGACCTCGCTGTGAGCAATGTAAATAAATTATGAGACAATAGATAAGAGGCAGCCGTACGTGAATTGGATGGGTGCTACATCCACACCAGTCACGTAGACCTGGAACGGGTTTGAAAACCAGCTCATCGACTCGGTAGGGCTGAGCACACACCCAAGAAAATAGATCACACATATCAATGGCCCAGGAACCTTTGCCAGTCCCAAGATCGAGGACTGGGATGGGATCTCAGTGACCAGAAGCTATCATCAAGGAACCAGCGACCCGCCTTTGCGATATTCGGCAAATTGGAGAGTCTCTTTGACTGGTCCCACATAAATCCGACCGCTGAAGATGAACTTGATCAGGCGGTGGAATAAATTGAACCGCTGATGGTGTTGGTATTAGCCGTAATGCCAGTGACCGAGCCTGCTTACTTTGATTTCCTCCTCGTCAACGGGCAGTAGATACGTGGGATTCAAGGTATTAAACTGGCGACCATGCATTTCATAGAACAGCTTGAATTCTTCGCCGATGGGGAGGCCGCAGTCGTCGTCCTCGTCGGGCTTTGGCATACTGGTGTGTGGGTTGAAGGGCTAAGATACGGAGGCCCATTCTTTTCTCCGCTTCTTGACCGGTGGGTCCCAGACTCAGAAAAGAGGAATTTGCATGCCTTAAAGCGGAAATGATGGTCACTTAACACTTCGAAGTCAAAAACATACTTTATCACCCTCTTTATCACCCTCTTTATAAAATTACGTCTGTCTGTCTGTCTTTAAGCTCCGCCGTCAAAATTCTGTCTCCGACGCCAGCTGACTGCCTTAAATTACGACACAACTTATTTATTCCTGACTGAGTGTCGGTCAACCTATCAAATATTGCTTCAGATTTATAACCTTTGCAGATCAAATCAGATGAGGTGCGAGCCCATGCAGACATGCTCAATTTGATGAAGAGTCCATGCTGGATGCCATGCGATCCGACGAGCCGCAAACGGCTTCAATTCTAATTCAGGATACATGCCGCAATCTGCCGCTCCCCCACAATCACTGCTTCCATCACTTCTCTTTTCAGATAGACTCACAATTCGCCTTGGATTCGCCGGTAAGGACTGCTCGGTCAAGCGGCATTTAAGACATTCAGTTTGATTTGATGCGTAGCTAAAGAGGATCCTAGACCGTTTCGCCCAGCATGTTTAAAAAGTGGATGGCGGCCCGCTTCGCGGGCCGTCAGCCACTTGCATCCTCTTTATAAAATTACGTGTCTGTCCGTCCGTCTGAAGCCTTTTCAAACTCAGCCTGATTAGCGCTCTATTTTCACCCTCGTCTGCCGATTAGCGTGCCTATTTCACCTTCTTCGGCAGATTAGCGCGCTGATTTCACCCTCTTCCTGTGATTGCCGCGCTGTTTGATTTTACTTCTTTTGTCGATGTTGCTTCTTCCGCCGTTCAAGTTCCCACTCACGAAGCGCTTCCATGTCCATGGACTCGGACAACTTCCTTTCGAGCCGAGAAATTCCATTGCCCTTTTATTATTTAAATGTTCTTTTTATGCTATTTTGGCGGTTCTCACCCCCTTCGCGCTTCCTTTGGTTATGATATAGACTCCGATGGTGGCCTGCGTGGATAACATTGCCTTCTTTCAAACAGGGGTGATTTCTGTATCCGCCTTTTGTCCCTGAGCGGCTCTGCTAGGGATGCCAACACAATCACCCTCTCTATAAAACATCCATTCTGTCCATCTGAAGCCTTTTTCAAACTCGGTCTGATTAGCGCGCATATTATCTTCCCCATCTGTTGCTCTTGCGCCTACCTCTCCTACTGCTTCCGTTCCCAGCTCCGAACTATCATTGGCTGATTTCAAAATGCTGTGACGACTTCTATATGCACCTATTGTCCGGAGGCAGTCACCCTTTTTATAAAATAACGTGTCTGCCGTCTGTCCGAAGCCTTTTTAAGGCCCGCAATCTCTGCGCTTCCGGCATCCACTTGCCGAAACCTGCCCTAACATGACAAGGCTTATACACAGCCAGACGTTCGGATGCGTCGTGGTTAAAACCCGAAGTAGCAACCCGTGTTTGATCCGAGCGATGTCCCCAATCTATTTGATTTTAAGCCGATCTCATTTTATTGCAAATATGCGGAGCGCAATCGTAAGCCTTGCACAGGGGTTGTCTCTTTGTAGGTTCCACCCAAGGTCAATTTCCCAATCTGCGTCCTGGACAAAATCCCGGCGCCGCCTCCCGCCGAGTCGAACAAGATCTTCTACAGCCGAGATGTCAGCGAATCTGGATCAATTAAGTACGTCACTTGCCTTTTTCAGCAGTCGCTTTGACCTTTGAATGTCATTTACCAGTATGGGAGATTCGAGGCAACACCGCTATTTGCCGCATATGCCAAGATGGCCGGGCTCGCGCTTTCAAAAACTGTCAAGCCCACGAGAATACTCCAGCTCATCAATCACTCCTTGAGCACCACCAGAATCGCCAGGAGGCAGCCGCCGAGCGTGATACTTCTGAACCGCAAATTGTTGATGATGCACTGCGCAACCTGCTCTCTTCATTTACTGGCAATTCTGTACATCCATATCCAGCACGACATGTGCCTTCACCCGACTTGGGTATTTCGTGGAATTTGATGAATGAGTTGGACGCAGATATTCCGTTCACCGCTGAGGAGCAAGGTGTTGCTAATGGTTTCATTCAATGGCTTAATTCAGAGCTAATGAAAGAGGGTGATGTCCGCTTCGCGGCCCATCGACCGCTTGTCACATCCAAGAGTATATCTCTGGAATCACCGGGCTTGCCTCGAGACTCAAGGCAATTGGGGTTAAATTGGAGGACAACGACATTATGGATGTGTTGTTGTGGAACCTGGACACTAGCTGCACAACCATTGCAGCCTCTCTAACTGCCACCACTGATGATCTTGACTCCATTGAGCGCATCACTGGAGCACTGATGGATGAGGAAGGCCGACGTTCAAAATGGGGAGCCCAAGTTTGTGTTGACAGAAGGGTGGACCATATTTTGTAAAATGCTTCCCCATTTCCATTGAACTTACCGTATATTGTCAATAAAGTTGGGTATCAAATTTCTTCAGTGCTCAGTGGACATTCCCATTGCAGGAAATTGAGTAAGGAGGTTCATTATTAGCATGTTACATTAATTACCTACAGTTTCGAAGCATTTTCTAAGCACCCCCCATGCGCATCGACGGGTTGAAGAAGCGCAGATAACGGTCGATCCGTGCAATCAGTCAAAAATCACCGGAACAAAATCCCGATGTCAAAATGTCAAAAGGCCAAAAATGAACCTCGACCATCCCGCCTACCGTACACCAGTGCCGAAATTGCCGAATGTAAATGTCAAAATGTCAAAATCAAGCTCGACCATCCCGCCTACCGTACACCATCGGAAACACCGGGCCGTTGTGCCATAGGCTTCGATTGGAGTCCATCGTAAACTGCTGGAGACCGGGGAATTTGCTACATCAATTCTAGCCTCGGCGCCAGTGCGCGGCCGCGAAGAATTATTCTTCAGCGTGGGGTGAAAATAAAATGCTGTTTAGCGCCCAAGCTCAGGCGATCCTCGCACTGTTCATGACAGCTGCGCTAGCCCTGCCGGGCATAACGCTCGTATCGTCAAGTTATACTTACGCCCTCATCAACGATATTCTGTACATGACTGACGATAGCGCTGGTTTCAACGTCGCTCTCGGCTCTCGGCTCATCCCTGCAACGACATATCGCAACTCGCCCCAGACAGTCAGGAAGGTATACAAAGAACTCTTGGATGTGGGCGCCCTGAAGTGTGTTATTCCCTGTCCTTTCAATGTCGATCTCATGTTTTTAACTCAGCATTCTGGGGCATCTTGTTGCGGGCGGTTTGTTTAATATCGGCATCAACTTTTTCTCTCGAACCTGACGCATTTCTTTTTTGAAAGGTCAAGTGGCCGCAAACGCACACATCTCGTCAGCCGTGAATCCAGCATGGAGAACTGCAAAGACTCATGTCAGTTTACCCATGAACGTGCCTCGAGTGAAGTGTTTTGGAATCCTTGAACACGAGATTTTGAGTGACTACTTATTTGTTGGAATGGAACTGTTTAAAATGTATTTCTTCGACTAAGTGAACCAAGGAAATGTCTACCCTACTGAATTAATCCTCACGGTTGGAAGTGAATGGGTTGTGGTTTCGCACCTCATACAAGGGCTTCATTTCAGAACTCAAAGACCAACCATTAGGTTGCGGCGACTCCTAGTGGGATCCAGTGGAGTCCGGTGGTCATGCAGCAAAATTTTGAGCCATTATGGTCCAATGGGAATGATTAGAGGCTTACCACGGTCAATGCACTGAAATGCGATGGAATCTGATGGAATTAGGTGCTCATATCCGTTGAAATGCGTCGCATTGCAGTGGATATCAGCGTGAACCGGTGGATAAACCCTGTGAAAGAGACCCACTGAGATCCGGTGAGGGCCAGCGGAAATGTCGGTCAGCCACACTGTGGGCCACTGATATCTATTGGAATCCTCTGTCTCGGCAGTGGAAGCCGACGGGATACGATGCCGACCAATGCCGATCAGCCGGTTGCTAGCTCCGTGTATATTACTGGTCCTAGGTCAGCGTTCATGCCGGTATGCCGAGCGGTGATGGAAGCCCCGGAAAGGCCGGCATGGGGATAGCGGAATCGTAAACCTGGAGCGCCCAACATGGAGATAGCAAGGCCGCGCAGTCATCGCCGTGGCAGCCACAGATTTGGGCGTCCATGCCGGGCATTGTGACTCAGTGTAAGCAACTGACATACAAATGCCGGGCCCACGCAAGGGCTCGGCATGGGGCACACAGCCATGATGTGACCTGATGTGACCTCGACGTACTGCTTTTGAATGCAAAGTAACGAAAGTCATTAGATACTACGAATATACTCACACGGGGAGTCAGTAAAAAGCTAATGGTCCGCGGATAAACTTCGGATAAATGCAAATTTAATTCGGGACCCAAACGTCACGCTTTCTGGGTTGGAGAAGGAATATAGACAGTAAATGAAACACCAAAGCCTGTCTCGCAGCAAATGTAGACAGACCTTGAGGAGAAAGCCGGTGAATGGCCAGATGAGCGTGAAGACAATAAATGTCGCCGACCAACACATTCTCCAAAGGATTACTAGACAGGAAAAGACCATTCAACCCGAGTGCCGGAGCTAAAGGAAATACAGGACCAGAGATCCGTCGACTCAAAGAGGGGCCTTGCAAGGGTGTGGTGAAAGCATTTTGATTATGGTCAGGCGTGAACACCAAACTACTACTGTACAGCGCGGATGCCGGATATGACACGGATGTAGAAGACGACACGGATGTCGGAATATAAGGTACGGACACCGTATGCATACCAAGACCGAGACCGAGTGACGCGCGCGACAACATCGGATCGGAATTGTGGAACAGGGAGGAAGGGGGATATGAGCTAAGGCTGTTGGCCAAAGCCTTCAGACCTAAAACAGGAGGTAAGCACCGATTGAGGCAACCAAGACAAATAATCAGACTCACGATCAAGAGTTGGACGCATGGGAGGGACAGCGACCTCTGAAGGTGCAGAGGATGTATGTGGTACTGGATATACTGAGGGGAATGAAGGAAGCATGAATGGACACTCAGAAAGTCGTGACGACAAACCTCGGGACGCAATTACCACCTGTGCGGAAGTCGCGGGACACCCTGGAGAGATATGGTGAATCAGAATGAAAGAGAGTACAAAAAGTGCTGTACACTCGCACCTTCTGTAGAGGGTTCTACAGCTTGCAAAGGCCCAAAGTCATTGGTGGGAGGTAAGTCAAGTCCGATGAGCCACTCTCGCACACTTGCTTTCCAGTCCAGGCCTAAACAGACGTCTACAGACTGGGATGACGAAATAGAGCATTCCAGTTCAGCAGTAAAGGACCTGTGGGGACCTCCATTGATAGTAAGGGCAAAGCGCCGAGACCGATGACGTGGAAAGTGAGAGTGCAGAAAAGCTGAAGACAGGGCAGTGACAGGCAACAACGGAGAGGTGCTGCTGACACAGCAGGTGTATAGACCGTTCACCAAAATAGACATCCGGGAGGCACAGAAGAGCACGACGACGGAACTGAGCTGAGAGGATGATGGAAGAGGGAGACGAAAATTTTGACAGGCAGGCAGACAAGAACACACACAATCACGACTTTCATCGCCATAAGGAAACACGACGGAATATCTAAAAGGTGACAGAGGCGAGAATCGAAACCAGAGTGCACAAACATGAACAAATGTCTCAAATTTGGCGGAGCTCCGAGAGCTGAATTAGGGCGCCACTACCTAAAGTTAGTGGGCATCCTAGGGCCCGTCATAATATTCCTGTAAAATAAAATATGAGATAACTGAGTCGCAGAACCAATTCTATAGCTTGGAGGTGCCGTGTGAGTGACACGCTCGTTATCAAGTTGAAGCAAAGAGGGAATGCACTACTCAAGCGGTGGAAAGACTAAAGCAACAGCCGCAAAAAAAATAGCATTGGAGTAACAAGTTGGATTATGATTTTCAAGAAATAGTCGCACGGATGGCGTGAACGGCTGAGGTACGTCTCAAGTAGGTAAGTCCTAAGTAGGGAGATGAAACGGAAAGTGGACAATGGGATGGTGAAAGCTGTGGACAATGGCGAAGAACAGAAGGTACAGATTAAGAGACGAGACTGCATGGGGGAGGGGAAGCGGGAAGGAACGAGAGTGAACATGATCGAGGGGGAACGATAACACCATACACGTCATACCACACGAGGTGCGCATAAAGTCGAGGTGTAACCGAGGTCACACGCGACTTCAAGGTTGACGGCAAGGAGCCGGAGAAATCCGCATCGAGGCTGAGAAGGAACGGAGCGGGATCCGAAGCGCCACCGAAAGTCCCTGCACGGCGGCATACGAGCGAAATCCGCCATTGGGCACACAGTGCCGAAATCGGAAGGAGGAAAAGCCGCCATGATGGTAATGCGGCGACCGAAGGGACCGGAGCCATTGGGTAGAACGTGCGTTGCACTGATCATCTCGCAGACTAAACGTCTCCTAATATCGGCTGAAAATATCGAGACATAATTGGCACGCGACTTCCACTTGCCAAACTAACATTGAAAGTTGGGTGCCTAATCATGGTTCTCCGAAATTTGGACCCTGCAAACGGTCTTTGCAATGGGTCTTGCCGGATTCTTACAAAGATTTCACACCATGTTCTCGAGATCAGACTTATTAGTGGGGAACCCCCTCCTCCCACATACTATCAGCAACCAGGTAGTCGGCCACCCTAAGGGTTTTGCATGAATATGAGCTGGAAGGTTCCAGTTTGCTAGGGCTCCACAGTGTGGGCATGTTGGTTAGCATCCTACGAGTGGATCTATGTAACTGCCCATAGAATCCATAGCAGGGTTAGAGAACATGAATATTTTAACAGGCGCATGGCTCGCGCACTGTTATTTTCCCAGGTTTTACCCAGTCGCAACAAATATATCCTGTGTGACCCATACAATGTATGTCAGACATTTTGACGTCCAAATCCTGTCGTAGGGATGTGAATTAAGCAATCTTCTTCAAGAACATGAATATTTTAACGGGCGCATGGCTCGCGAGTCGTTATTTTCCCTTGATTTACCTAGTCGCACCAAATATATTCAGTGTGACCCGCGCAAGGTATGTCAGACTTTTTGGCCTCCAAATCCTGTCCCAGGGATGTAAATTGAGCAATCTTCTTCAAGAACATGAATATTTTAACGGGCGCATGGCTCGCGAGTCGTTATTTTCCCGTGATTTACCCAGTCGCACCAAATATATTCAGTGTGAATCGCGCAAGGTATGTCAGACTTTTTGGCGTCCAAATCCTGTCCCAGGGATGTGAATTGAGCAATCTTCTTCAAGAACATGAATATTTTAACGGGCGCATGGCTCGCGAGTCGTTATTTTCCCGTGATTTACCCAGTCGCACCAAATATATTCAGTGTGAATCGCGCAAGGTATGTCAGACTTTTTGGCGTCCAAATCCTGTCCCAGGGATGTGAATTGAGCAATCTTCTTCAAGAAAATGAATATTTCAACGGGCGCATGGCTCGCGCGCTGTTATTTTCCCGTGATTTACCCAGTCGCACCAAATATATTCAGTGTGGATCGTGCAAGGTATGTCAGACTTTTTGGCGTCCAAATCCTGTCCCAGGGATGTGAATTGAGCAATCTTCTTCAAGAACATGAATATTTTAACGGGCGCATGGCTCGCGAGTCGTTATTTTCCCGTGATTTACCCAGTTGCAACAAATATGAAGGAACACAAAATTCACTGCCGTTGAAGGAACAAGAAATTCACTGCCGTTGAAGGAACACGGAAATTCACTGCCGTTGAAGCAACACAAGATCACTGCAGTTGAGAGAACATGAAATTCACTGCAGTTGTGGGAACACGAAATTTTACTGCCGTTGAAGGAAGTGGAACACAAAATTCACCGTTGTTTGCTGGATTGAACGCAATTCAGAAGGAACAGCCATTGGCCGCCATTGCCTGAATGGCTGTCGCTGACGCACATGGAATTGATCGTAATTGCAGTAATACGGAACGGCTGCGGTTGAATAAAACGAACACACATCCGTGCTCGTCCAAAGCAAACATAACATAACTTTCTCAGTCACTCACCCTGCCTTCAATTCTTGTCAATTTGCCTTGGGAGTCGGATAGATCGATTCACATTCCAAATGTCCAGGGATGGCCTCCTAGGATCTTTTACCTGACCCCAAAAGCCGCTGTCTGAGCGACGAAAAGTGGTTTATCTCGTGATTTTTGAGCATCTTTCAGCAGGATGACTGCCCTGCCCTCAATTCGAGGCCGTTTCCTTTGGTTGTGCGCTCGTTCTGTTCGCCTGAAGCCCGAAGGGTGCGGATACTGGGGAAAGCAGGGACACCGGCACGTGACCTCGGGAGCCAAGATCAAGGCTCGCAACCTTGGGGAAGATGTGTAAGACCCTAACCCGACTGGAAAACCCTACACAATGCATTGAGTCGCACCATCCCACATTGCAACCAGCGCAATTCTAAGACTTTCTGTCTCTTCAGAATTCTGTTCCGGGCAGCCACAACTTCTCACATATATCGCTCATGATATCTCAGGCATTTGAAGAGGAGGTGTATTCAAATGGCTGCCATTTTGAAAAGCATGACCTGACACAATAGAGCTGCATTCAAATGGCTGGCATTTTGAAAAGCATGACCTGATGCAATAGAGGTGAATTCAAAGGGCTGCCATTTTGAAAAGCATGACCTGGCACAATAGAGCTGCATTCTGAAAAGCATGACCTGACGCAATAGAGGTGCATTCAAATGGCTGCCATTTTGAAAAGCATGACCTGACGCAATAGCGCTGCATTCAAATGGCAGGCATTTTGAAAAGCATGGCCTGATGCAATAGAGGCACATTCAAAGGGCTGCCATTTTGAAAAGCGTGACCTGGTGCAATGGAGGCACATTCAAATGGCGGGCATTTTGAAAAGCATGACCTGACACAATAAAGATGCATTCAATTTCAAATGGCTGGCATTTTGAAAAGCATGACCTGATGCAATAAAGATGCATTCAATTTCAAATGGCTGGCATTTTGAAAAGCATGACCTGGCACAATAGAGGTCTGTTCAAGGTCGGCGATGGGGAGCCTCTATGTTGTAAGCTCAACCCTCGCAGATGGTAATTATTCTGCCCTTTTCTTCTTTCCTTGCCCTCTTGTCTGTTTTCGCTTTTTTTTTTTTGGCAGGAAGTATTATTCCTCTGAATGCCGAAAAGCCGTCATTCTTCTGCTGCAGTTTCATCCCGGGATACAAAGACATTTTTAGGAGTCGTAATTCATCAAACTGGCGAGCGTTTAACGGGAGATACAAATCAACTTCTATGAGACTCTTGCCTGAAGAAGAAGAAATGAAGGGAATCCCGGGGACACTGAGCCTGGAAACAGAACACCGGGACAAATAATAGACAGGCTCGTCGCACCAGTGGTTCTTCTTTCATTTGTGTTCCGAACGAAATTCTTGGAATTTCTGGTTTCTTGTGCTCTAAATTCCTCTATCCAAAGATACTAGCTGCTTACAGGTAATGATGGAACCGGATTTCGACCTGGTGGTGGCCAAAATCCATTCACGTCATAGCACCAAGCTGTCGGGCATTAATTTCCAGCCCGGAGCGGAAGCGTCATCCGAGTCATGGTCAATAGGTGCTCGAGCCGCGCGAGCTGAGAGTACAGCTGGCCAGTGCCGAGGCTGGATGGAGGGAGATCTGCATTCTCCGGGAGGGGATTAGGTGCTGGGGGCGGCGCGCGGTGGGAGGGGGGTCTGCGGTCGCGGTCCTGTACTCGGCGCGGCACTGACGCGCACTGCCGCGGCGTTGACGCGGTGTCTTGAGCAGGTAGGATTATGCAATCTTCAACATAAATACGAACATCAACGAGCTGCTTGGATTCAGCTGGGGCGCCGCGTGAATAACGTTTGTTATGATGCCAAGGCTGACTCCACCATCCCTCAGGCGAATACACCAGAATCCTGTGTGTTCTATGTGACCTGAATCCTCACAGTACCCTCACACATGCGCAGAGATCTGAAGGGCTTCGGGAAAATAGGCTCTGGGATCCTAATACTTCGAAAGACCGGAATCCGGGAGTCAATTCATTCCTTTACCACCACCATCAAAAGTTGAAAATCGTTGATTCACGCATCGCGTCGCCCAAAACCCTCTAGAAGGACAGCATGGCCAAAGCATGGCACACTTACCATGGCCCACCAACCACGTAACCACCCTGTAGCATCCAATGTGAGCGGGCCATGGGATTCGGGATACCTGATTCCAACATGCCGGGGGGGTTTATTTCGGAAATAATACTCCGGGCACAAAATTGTGCTGCCGGAGTGTCAATTCTCAATAGTTCGGTCCTTCAGATTCTCGTCTAAAATCCTCCGGCCATTACTTTAGAATTCATGGTGCGCACTAAATTATCGGAGGGTGACTCTTTCAATAGTGCTCCGGGCACATTATTTACATGCCGGGCTGCTCCTCTTATCTGGTTCATTGCTGTATCAAAACACTCCGGTACCACTTGTGAATCAGTGCCGGACCATTTAAATATGGCAAGTCGCTTCATAGTTCATTCGACACACGGGCTAGACACATCCCGGGAGTGTTCTCAAGACACTGCCGGAGAGTTATTAATCTATCGGCAGCGCTCTCAATTCTGATTCAATTATTGTGGTCGTGTTCTGTATCCACCTTTCAGTGTTCGTTCCAACACGTGGTCGAAAGCCATTCAATACTGGCGGTCTCTCGCAGAACTCCCCGAGGCATCCATTATATCGGTTCTTATTCCATTCCTTAAATCCACAGTCCTTCTGACCTTCGAGATTTAAGCATGTTGCGGTGAAAATTTTCTCCATCCTCGGAAATTCAATGCAAGAGGAACGCACCGTTTTACGATTCACGCGTACGGACACGAGGGGCCGAGCAAACCAAGATGCCCGGACGATTGTTGCACAAGCCAAGATTTACCAACATATTGAGCGCGAATACCGAGCGGCTGATAAATCGGTATATTTCCACGCTTTCCGAGATGCTTGCGACTCACAAGGTTTCTTTGCATATAGCCCAAACCATCCAAATCCCCGTCTCTGAATTGGCGGTCTGTTAAGACCCTCATCCCATCCATACCCGTCCCGATCGTTTCTGTCGAGCCCGCCCCAGTCATTGATCTCACAGTCGGCGACGAAGGTGGTACAGTACCGTCAGAGGCCACTCCAGCTGGTCCACACCTCTCGATTACTTCTGAATGCGAGGCCGGACTGCAGGCGCTCAATGCGGTGGACGACGACGATGACCAACCAGATATTGCCGCCGGATCACTCGTTGATACAATACTCAGTCAATACCGCGATGGGGTCGACATTCGGCTTCCAGTTTTCAAGGATTTACTGTCAGATACGCCGGTCGTGGACGCTGATAAGATCCGGAGCATCGCAGAGTGGTCGGAGAGCAGTGTTGTTGGAGCCGAAAGCAGGGGGGAAGCGGCAGGAAAGAAGGTATGGGACGGAGAAGCCGATAAACTCGTATTTTAGCGGTTTTTTGGCGCAGCGGTATATAAACATGTTTATAAACAGCCTGTTTATAAACGAAAGATTAAAACGGTTTATAACTCCCGCGGAATTATATACAAGACCCTAGCACTGACGCGGCACTGCCGCGCACTGACGAGGCACTGCCGCGGTGCTTGACGAGGCATTGACGCGGCAATGACCGACTACTTTTGTGTTCAGAAGCCTTCCATACCCAGCTGGAATGGTCCATTTAATGTCTTTGTGCCTCGTATATGAACAGAATCCAAAAATGTTTCGTGTGAGAACAACCTTTCCATTGAACACACAGGAGATAATATATCTTTCTTTATATCGGGGAAGTACGGCCCCCCCATGGATCTGATGACCTTTTGACCATGTCTATCAATGAAATAGACGGTGTTCCAACAGTGGAAACCACCCAAAGAAAAATAGTCAAGTGCTGCGTCAATCCCGCGGCAGTGCGCAGCAGCCACGTCATTTTCTCCGGACCGGGCGCTACAGGACCCACTACCCAAAGTTAGTGGGCATTCAGTCCCTATGTGCACAGAAATCCATCTCTATGCGGTCCCTCAGCTAGTTTTCCGTTTCTTACTCTCCCCAAACTCCTTCTGCGTATACAGCCGACCGCATCGTGTGCCTCCGGAGCCCAGTCTGACGATCTTCGCCCATCCGGGAGCGAGATCGTCGGCACCGAAGACGAGGCGTTCGCCTGCGGCGGCGGCCGCATGTGGATTGTCTCTGCACATGTCTCCCGCGCTTACCGTGCTGCGTTTCTTACCCCCCGTGATCCACGACCTGCTCCTCTGTGTGCCCAGTTATGTGGCTCATCCAGCGGGCGTCGACGATATAGATCGCGCAATCGTCTCCTTCCCCTCGTGGCGCGGTGCGGAAGCGCTGGCTGCTTCCCTCCGCGTGCTCCGGCACACCCCACCGAGCTCGACGGACGTCTGTCTCGCGGGCAACAGCGACTCCGCCTGCGGTCTTTGCCGTGGGCGGGCAGCGACAGGACCTCCTATCAGGGCACCCGCCTGTGCAGCCTCGGTGCTGGCTGGGGTCGTTCGTGGTCACCCACCGCGGGCGCAGTACCCTGCCCGCAACGCGCCACCCTTCGCTGCGTGCTTTCTCAGCCCGCAGACCCAAATCGCTTCTACGTGCAGTAGCGGAATTGACTGTTTTCTCCGTTGATATCTGGTTCGCGATACCCTTTTTTGTTTTTTGCTCATCCAGATGAACTACGTGCACTCGCTCTGTATCTACTTCGTCCTATATGTACCTCGCCATATCTCCGGAGACCTTCTCAATTCTCAACCGTTTACATATGGAGGTGTGGTGCGCTGTATTACATACCAGTTGCGCGCTAACCGTTAGGCGCAGTTCACGAATATGGTCAAAACCCGTTACTTGGGAAAGACCACGTATCAAAAGATTGACCTAACTGTCCAACCAAAAAAAGCATGCTCTCCATAACTGGAATAATATACCCGAACCCGAACCAGTCCAGCTTGGCAGCAGGAACATACGCGGAGCGACCAAACACAAAAATACCGTAGTCACGCCCAAAGTCGAGCACGTTGCAAACACATGTCGGAGCGAATGAGAATTCCGCACCAATTACTGCGAAAACAGCATGGCCTGAATTATCTCAGCGCTACTGCTCGTGTGGGATGTAGAATGCCGGGAAAAGGTCGGACCCGTATCTGTCGAGGAAGAATCTACCCGAACGCTGTCGAAGTAAGGGTTGGCCGCTAGATGGACCAGAAAGGGCGGGTCGGCAGAGAGAGAGTAGCTACAACCACAAAGTAAAATAATCACAAAAGGGTGAGAAATGGACCTCAGCTTTACTGTAGCTTATGTGCCTGCAGAGCGTCCGCCTCTGGAGCTCGTATACTCGGATATTCGTTCAGAATCTCAAGGAAAGTGCGAGGAAGATGGAGGAAGAGGGAAAGAGAGGAATCCCCTATATGTCACATTGCCAGGCAACACATGCAATCGGGATGGCTCAAACGCGTGCTCCTGCGTGACCAGAGCCCAGCGTAACAAGACCAAATCGTACAAACGATGTATAGCTAGAGAGTCTGTGAGATAGAGGAAAATAAAATACCTAAGGCCAGCCGCGCTGTCGAATCACAAACTGATCAGGGAATGCGCAAAGACGTGATAGAGAGAGCTCGTCCCCCGCAAGACGATGACAAATGGGTGTCCAGGCCACAGTCGGCTCGATCCCCGACGTAATCCGAATCAGCCGCGACTCTACAGCACGAGCATGACCATCGGTGAGGAAATGTATGTGGGAGGAAAGATATATAAGTGGGAATAACGAAATGGAAGCTGAAAGTGAAGGGAAACAATATATAATATGAGAGACTCGCCGCCGATTCTTCCAATACGGGTATAATCGCGGTACCACGCATGTTACTCGTTTGGAGGCACGGTCACGTGGTCGTATTGACGTGCGCGAGGACTCGTATGAAGCGTGGAAAGGAGCGGTGAAGCTGTCAGCTCTTGGTGTAACTAGAGAGAAGCGGAGGAGGGGAGAAATATGATGAGTATAACTGATAGGATGAGGAAGTAGAATATTTGTGGCTGTTAACACATGATGAGAAGCTCGCGTGCAATGCCTTGATTCGTATAAGCGATGAGCGTGCCAATGGGCACTTCCACAACGCCCCTGATTAAACGGGAGGCTCAGCGCCGAGTCCCAAAAATGTTGTGAGCGCGTGTTACACGATTCGTTGCATTCAGCATGTCAATGAGGGGACCTGAGCGCTAGAATTGCATGGAAAACAAGCCTGTGGTCCACACCGGTGCTACGAGTCTTCGACCTTCGCCGTTGCTCCCACTTTTCGCGAATGTACCGTTCGCCTCCCACCCAATTGGCGATATTCCTCCTTCCGGCCTCTCGGCAAAGGGCCAAGGCGGCAATAACTTGCTGACTAACTCCGCCTTCCAGAGTAGCGATGACGGCACCATTCCCGGTAGTTGGTCGCTTCGCGGTACGTGCATAGGACCACTGGACCATCTCAAGATAGCTGATCACGATAAATCACCAGGTATCGGCGGCTTGACTGATCTGGGCGGAACGCCAAACCAGGCGGCAGAGCTGACCTCGGTGGATCCTAATGCCCCGAGTATTCTCTCCCACAGCATCGGCTATCCCCATCGGACGATTCCGACTCGACGCTCAACAAGGGCGCGCAGGTCGCGACCATCGCCGCACCAATCGTTTCCGTCGTAGGCATCATTGTTTGTTTGCTTGGTGTGTGGTGGAGGCGGGATCAGATCTTGGTGTGCTGCGGGACGTGTTGTTACGCTTCTAGGGGTAAGAGGCGAGATGGGACATTGGAGGAGGGAAATTAACCCAATTTCCGAGATGATACAGTAAGTGATCTCGATCGCTACAGGTTCCTGTATATCAAAACTAGTTGTGGGGTGGTTCGGCTCCACTGACCATATTGATCATCCGAAGTTCGTAGAGCACTAGTTTCGAACTCGGATCGTCCATGTCGGTCTTCAGAGAGTCTCGTCAGTTGGGGGCAGCGAAGGCATTGCAATAATGGAAATTAATATCTCAGAAATGCATCATCCCGACAAGGAGTAGAACGTACACAGGCAACGTGATGATGTGATGGCGAGAAGGTACAGTAGGATTTTAGTTTCGGCTCGCAGGCGGCACTACGTGTTTCAACCGATACCTTGTCGAGAAATCAGCGAGGTAACATAAAGAATTCTGAAAACTTGAGCTTATTGTCCGGAATCGGTTCGGTTCGCCCTCCCCGCTTTATACCCGGATTCCAATCTCAATACGCATGCACGCGTTAAGGGCCAGGAGTTCACACGCACGAGACCGCTCTTCGCCCGGATTCCCTGAGCTGCATGGAAAGTGGGGGACAGAGAATGAGAGGACGATGTGAACAGGATGTCCAGGCACAGCGAGAATGAGATCCTTTCTCGCTGTGCCCGGTCAGATCTGGAGGGATGCACAACAATGTTAATGACTCGTGCACCTCAAGTGGGACCGCCCAAGTGCGGTGTGGACGTGCGGAAGCGCTGAGTCCCTGACCCCATTGCAGCGTGCAGGGAACCGGATTCGGTGCTCGTCGCATTTTTCGTATGGAGCCACACAATACATCCACGGGTCGCGATAAGGGACGAGGAATGACGGCCAAGGAAGAAGATAAAATGGTAGAGCGAAGACACTGGGGAGACGGCAGAAGAGGGGGGAGGAACAAGGGAAGGACGAGGGTGAGAGCAAAAACAGAGGAGGGATTCAAACGGTTGAAAGCAGGAGCAGGCATGTGTTCCGGATGAGAAGAATACACACCTGGGAGCGGCGTCTACGCGCAAATACGCACTCCAGACTTCATTCAGCCAAAATCGAGACTACTCTGTGCAGAGTGGGACTGGATCGCGACCTAGATGTCGATGGGAGATAACAGCGTGAGGTATCGTGGAACTGTCAGTAACATCATTTTCATAAGTGATTCCACAGGACTAGTCACAAAAATTGCTTTGTCTGAACTGTACAAGTACGGAGGCAACCGAGGAACTATTCTCGCATATGTGTAGCTCTGGGGAGGTGGCTAGAGATAGTTATGCAGATGTACATTCAGCTAAACAGACATAAGAGAATCTATGAAGACCTAGACACACCTTCGCATACCTAAAAAGGCCCTGCCTAGACTAGCCAGAGTTCTCTGCCTCACTATGTTTAACAGGCTAGCCATAGGCTCAGCCTAGCGGGCCAGGGAACGTAGTGACTACGAAGGTGTTTACGTCGCCGGTATTGCTAGTGGTACTTCTTTCAAAGTCTCCTGGTCTGGGTCTGCGTAAGTAGCATTTCCTTCGCCGCAACTTGTTCAAGCTGAATAATTCTTAAATCTGCAGCGGTGGCAACACTGGTGCAGCCATGGTTCTCGTGGATGCCATATTGCTCGGTACAAATGCCACAGGCCAAATGCAAAAAATCTGAGCCACCCCAAAGTTGCACATTGACCAGGGCTATGCATTTTCCAGGGAGCGCACCTTGAGCAAAGAGTGGTACGGGCCAAACTGTTTCATTCAAGGTCATGCTTTCAAATGGCAATGAGAGGACGACCCTTGCAGCTCTTTGCGGAACTTAGGGCGCAGCCGGTTTTTTTTTTTTGGTCAAATTTCACCAGAATGCTTATTTCAGGCTCATTTCTCAAGCGTTTGCCTTGAGAGTAGGCTCAATCGATTCGCACTGACATTCAAGGATTTTTCCTGATCACCTCGAGATGATTTAGTGAGTCAGGTTCGATCTTTTCTGGATGTCTGGGTGCAGAACATGTCCCACATTACCTGTAGTGCTCGGATTGACCTGAATTTTTTATATGATGTACCTGGATGTATTCCGGAGGGCAGAAAACACCGGGATAGTGAATGTAACTTATAATTCAAATTTGGAGCTGGCAGGATTTGGCAATGAAAATTTGGCCCACCATAATGTACAATACATTTGAAGTACACATCACATTGACTATCCCGGTGTTTCATGCCCTTGGTGATACCATCAAATAGACCATATTAAAAAACTCGGTCGCTTCAACCACGTCTTCTCATGACGTATGTATCACCCTCTTTATCACCCTCTTTTCAAACTCCGCTGATGTGATCCGGCTTCCAAGTGGGAGACGGCCCGCGAAGCGGGCCGTCGACCGCTTGTATAACTAAAAGCAAAATGATAAATTCTAAACAGGACGTTTTCTGTGTCTATCTGGGGCAACTAGGGACGACGGAGTTCTGTGACGCCTAGGGAAGGCGGCGATTACGGCTGGCTTTCCATCCATCCGCCAGGATGAAATTCAACTCTGGGAGTAACCCTGTGCTTCCTTAGCTAGAATATAACTAAAAGGAAAATGATAAATTCTAAACAGGACATTTCCGTGTCTGTCTGTGGCAACTAGGGACGACGGAGTTCTGTGGCACCTAGGGAAGGCGGCGATCACGGCTGGCTTTCCAACCATCCGCCAACATGAATTTCAACTCGGCGAGCAATCCTGTGCTTCCTCAGCTGCTACTTAAGGCTCCAATATTCTGGGATGTCCACAGGCATTAGGATCTCGCATGCGACGCCCATTGATCAAGTACGATGAACGGGCCCGGAGCAAGGACCTACCTGGTACGTCGCAATTCTCCCTCTCGATATAATGTCTGCTAATCGTGTCGCTAGTCCGGGTCTCATTATCCAGAACTCGACACGAAGCCGTCGCGTCTCATTTATGGATGACCGCAAATTTTCTGCTTTTCATTTTTCCGTTGGTGATGAGTTTACTCGGAATTGTTACCATGGGAGACTGCCTGGGGCTATATCATCCCAGCTCGCCCCTCTGCCTTGCCTACACTATCGCGTACTTCGACGCTTGTATGGGTTCTGCTCTGGTTTTCATCGGCGAGTCACTTGAAGGAGACAATTGAATTACTCTAGTATTGAACCAGTCGTTCTTTGACAACAAAATCACACAACACCTTGTTTTACTCTCAATGTACCCGTCAAAAACGGCCGTCACCCGTCGACGGACGGGACCCGTCCGTCGCGCTACCTTGGAGATGAGCTTGACAGACGGCTGGGCCCGTCCCGTGCTCAGCGACGGCCGTTTTTTGCGACGGCCGTCCTGTCGGACGGACGGGTGCAAGCCCTAGAAACAAATATGATGTGTCAAAAGAGTGTATGTAAGAGAGTCCGTGGTTCAAAAGCCGCAGCTAAAAGTCAACCCGCCCCAGCAATCCGGGAACTACGCAAAGACGAGATAGGGAGACTCGCTGCCCCGCAACAACGTCGAGGATGGGTGCCCAATCCACCTCGAGGTCAATCCCCCGAGATGCCCGAAGTTGCTTGAACCTGTCGCGGTGGCGGTACGTAGTGCAAAAGAAATAATTGTCTGCATGATATGAGAGGAGAGTGAGTGTACTAATATAGAGTAAAGTAGGAAAACACGATAGCAGAATATTCTTGCGCAATAAACCTCTGTATGTGGCTTACCTGGACCTGAAAAACGCATTTCCCCATGGTAGATGAACTTGGATTTTGGGCTCGAGAAAAACGGTGACCTAGGGGTAGGGAGCGTGACGATCAAGCAGGGAGGCGCGGTGATCGCCGCCAAACGAGCGGTGACCCCGGCAACTAAAACCGGTGACCCGACCCAAATCGGGAAGGCGGTCACAACGAATGATGCTAAGAACCGGCAGCATTTCCTATTATGGTATATGCGGAGTTTGAAATTCCCATCTCTTCGATCACGGATAAGTGCCACCAGCCGTTATTGTAACTATTACCTGCTCGTCAATCGTTCCACACAATAACGACTGGTATCGAGCCTATCTTGCACCCAACACCGGAATATTGCACTGATAAATTCCTCCCCTCGCGGCGGGTCGAGATTTGGGCAGCGATCCGTGGACTGCCCGCAAATTATGCATGCCCTCGATTTGAATCTGATGACCAGTGGCACACTGTCGTTGTTCATGGAATTCCCACCTCCCCCACTTAGACTTCGTGGGAACGGCCAAGGCATTGCCGACCAGAAGATTACGCAACCGTGCGCACAGTTACGCCAGTTCCACAATTTGCCCCTAATTGTAATGTGGCTATCCGCGTCTAGACATCAGCCACATCATTGAACACCAAAATAGTGAGGATCGAACAGAATCTAAGGCAGAGGTCTAAAAGATTATTCGAGGATTACATTAATTGTTGAATAAAATGGCCCGCTGTTCGTGGCCGACATTTGGTCGCTCCTCGCAGCGGGTGTGGGTTGAAGAAAAAAGACATGCACTCACCGGGTTCCCCTGGTTCCTTTTGGCGCCTATCTTACATGACGAGGAAATATAGCTCCTGCAGCCTGCGAACACCGAGACGGGGCCACTGGTAAATGGGATTATCAAATGAGACGGGGAAATGGTATGCGTGGTTGAGAGGAAGACAAAGATCGGTTGAAACATCGCTCGGCGTATTCCGGGCGTCGCACAAATTCCACAATTTTTTGAGATGCTGAATTTGACGAGGAATATTGAATCGGGCGCCCCGCGAAGTTTCAGACAAATTAAGCCAGAAAAACTCGCATGCCAGCACAACCATTTGCCGCTGTGGGGAAAATCGGTTGAAACACTGCTCGGCGTATTCCGTTGTCTTCACGGAGAACCAGCTCCAATCATTGGATCTGTCGCCTTAGTGCAGATGTGGACCTGTTTTCCGGTAACATGAATGTGCGCAGGGTGGTGTGGCGGAAGGCATTAGAGATGGCACGTAGCGTTCAACAGGGTGATTTAGCCTAAATCTATTTTGTGTCCTCCCAACGCTTAAGCTCTGCTTGTGGAATTTGTGCAACGGCCGGAATGCTCCGAGCGGTGTTTCAACCGAATCTTCCCGATGCGGCAGATTGGTTGTCCTGGCATCCGAGTTTTTGTTGAAAACGGCTGTAGATTTGCTATCTTACACCTGGCCACACAGGTACTGCAATGTAATGTTACCGCACGGCGGTGGCATTTTCACCGCATCATCAGGCCCCGCGACAGTACAATTACCCAGGAATTCTCCATTCAACATCACCTGCATTGCACCCCCACAACCCTCCACTGTATAGTTTCCATGCCTGTCCCCGATTAACCCGAGGGAGAATGGCTGCTCACAGAAATTGCCGCCGCTCTGCATGAAAGGTAAGCGCGAGTCCCTGAAACAATTTCTCACTCACTGCTGAGTTAAGCCACGAATGTGCATCACAGACGTCCGATCCATTAATGGGTTGCGTCCATATCCACGTCCCAGAATAGACGCTCCCGTTCGGCTCAATCCCCATGGCCATGGGACAACCTTTTTCTCCCGCAAGACATAGCACCGGGGCCGCCTTCGCTTCCGGAAGAGCGGTCACAGTGGACAAGGAAAGTAGTAGGCAGAGCGACCACACATTGACATATTTTGGGGGAACTAAGTACAATGAGCTGGGAATTAGATTTACACTGCAAACTCGGAAGACGGCACTTACACATTGAATTGGTATGATACGCGCCAGGCGATACCAATACAGATTATGGGTCCTCTCTTTATACTTTATTGTCACGGCCTGTTGCCCATGTTCCGATATAGATGTACAAGCAGGATGTCTCTTTGCGCGGTTTCTTCCGCCTCTTCTTCTCGCTGCTGGTACCCGGAGGAGAACGTGTGGCACCGCCTTTCTTTCCCATCTGCTTCCACAGGGCGGTCAGCACCGCATACGAGCTAATATTGAGCGCTACCTGGTGCGGCTTTTATGGAGATCGATGGTGGCTAGAAAAGCAAATTAAACACAAGCTGACCTGCGGTGTAATGGATGAGGCTTGGGAACACGGCGGTGTCGGAATGAATTTAAGTCCGAGACATTAATACTGTATGAGGATCGCAGCACGGGCGCGGAATATGGGGGTCCAGGCACGAGCTCGGAGTATGGGGATTGAGGCACGAGCTCGGAGTAGTATGAGTAAGTCGAGGCACGAGCTCGGAGTATGAGGTCGAGGTACAAGCTCGGAATGTGGGATGCTCGGAGCCCGACAAGACATATCGAGAATGGAAAGGGTAGGAAATAGAGAAAAACAGGAAAATTGGGAGAAGAAGAAACAACTGCATACCGGACCCGGTGCATCCATAATCACGTCCCAACTGGATCTCTCCGTACTTTCCCCATTCATCAATTGCACGTCCCACGGTTCGGCGGCTCATGAACCGTCCCCGAATCCTGGCGCCGAATGTCCGTGCACAGCTAAGCACCCAGCATAAGTGAGATCCCGGGCCAACTCCCGCGAAGCGGCACTGAACCGCCCATTTTCCGTCGGGTTCCATGTGTGCAAGACCCGACATAATTTCGCCGTCTTGGCCAGCGATTCCTTGGCCCGTTGTGTCAGCATGTGAGCTGCATAGAGTCGGTTTCGAGTTGCTGTCAGTGTGGATTGTTTATCTCGAACGGCAGATTGGAAGAATAGATTTGTCGCGGGACTGAATGCAAGCAGTGGCCGCAGCGAGCCCGAGTTCGAGTAGAGATAGTTGGCACTGAATTGGTCAAGTCACCCTTTGTTTGTTCAAGCTTTACCCGCCTTTTCCTCTGATCCAGAGGTACCTCACCTAAGCTCCCACGACCTCGATATGGCCCCAGAAATGGGGTCAGATATTATTTTGACCGATTCTACGTGTATTGTCCGGAAAACCTTGCCCGATTTAAACGTGATAAGGGCACTTGTTCTAAGGGTTTTGAGCAGTGAATCGAAATTAAAAAACCTGTTCCGGACTACATGTATGGTGCGAACCGCTTAGTCGCCACCTCTCCGTGACAACGGTTCCTGGTCACGCACATCGTGACCAGATTTTTCCCCCTCCTGTCAAACGACTCCTTTTCGTGCAAGGAACAAATCCCCAAGAGGGATTTTCCATAATTAAATATTTGAGGGAGTTATAAATTTTCAGACGGGACTACACTGCCGAGGAATACTATAATCCCCCCAACGACGCCCTGTCGCGCCCTCTTACCCAGCGCCACCCCACCCTTCTCGAACATCCTCCTCCGACTCAGCCGCTTCCTGTCTCCATTGCCAACAGCAGCCTTGCGGTGTCCCGTCACAGATGCCTCCTCATACCCTACTTGCTCTTGTCATGTTGCTTCTTTTACTGTAAATAAGCAAATACTCACCGACGTAGTCACCCAGTGGCTGTCGGATTTTTGATTTTCGCCACATACATAAAAAAAGAGAGCCCATTTTCAGCCGAGCTCTAGCCAGTCTCTCGACAACTGAACTCACATCAAAATTCCGGCACGAGAGCATCACGTACGGACCATCTATCAGCAACTTTCCCGGAGATTTGCTGAGAATTCCAAAAACGATGAGCATTTTACCGAAGTTAGATGAAATGCATCTCGGTGATAAGATAAGATGAAGGTTTGCTCCAAAGCCTGGCTAAAACCATTCATAATACTATGCAAACAATCTCCTTTTTTCTTCTTCTTCATGCCGAAGTAGAATGAGTACATATTTTGGGCTTGAATCATGTTCTACCTGAGCGAATGAATCCTCTACAACATCCACAGGAAATCTAACCACCGGCGACTGCTGCTGTGCAATATTCTTTGAATTTTCCAAATCTGGCCCCCGCGTATCCTTCTATATTTTCCGTCGTACAGAAGTGAAATGAGCACGTGTTTTCGGCTGGAATTATGTTCCACCTTCCTCCGGAATGTCTTCAGGAAATTTAACCAGCAACTGCTGGTGCGCAGGATTCTTTAGAACGAACGCGGAAACAGATCAAATCCGAAAACGCCACCGCGTCGGCAACCGGAAATGAAAACAGCGGGAAGCCCCAGAAGAAGAAGTAAGTTGCATGAAAATTCGGCGGCTTGACTGGCCCGCGAATGTTGCAAATCCATCACGACATGTTACGCCATACCTTACCTCTACCACTGCCTCTCAATAAAGAAAATGAGTGTTTTCAGTCGAATCATACTCCATCAAATGAATTTTCGGTATGTTACATAAAATGGCCTTGATTCGCCCGCGCTCCAAGGGTCAGAAATACCTCCTTGTTCTCGTGAAATACGTCCAGCGCGGTGTCGAGAGCCGCAAGAGATTTGGTCGCGTGTGACTCGAAGGAAGAAAGGTAAATGACGAGGGGGGTCAAATCTGCGGTATTCGCATATGGGGTCTCAGTTGATGCAGTTTTGCTCCTGATCAAGAATATGGGCCCTAGGTGAAGTCGTCGTGGAGTTTGAGCCCAAAAGATTATTCCCATATCAGGCCTGATAAGAGCTGATATGATGGGACAGCCACTCCGAATCAAGTAATTTGTCACATGCTGACCTCGGTGGCGTGACCTGCGGACTTTTCCGCTCCTTCCAGATCACACTTTCCTTTGGTTTGACCCGCACGATACATGTGTACCTGCCTACTGATGAGGCTCCCGCAAAAAAATCGCCAAAATCGCTTGATTTGGTGTCTATATGAGGCAATTTCCCACGGAGGGGGAGGGGGGGTCAGCCAACCTCAAAAAAAAATGTTTGTAGGTGATATCTTTTTTTCTTATCTTTGATCCCCCTTGGTAAATGACATCAACGACAGCGGTTGACGTTTTGATGACAGCGGGCTCAGCGTGGCCTGCCAGCAGGCCAGCGATCACCTTCTCCATCTCTTTGTGCTCGCCACCAGTCCGCTGCGTTACCATGATTCCGTGCTTGAAATGTCGGACATCAGGATGCGAGGGCATGGACTTGAATCTCGCGTCCATTTCCTTCTCCTGGATCACGTGCGTGCACCATGAAACTAGATGATCCTTGAACGTGCCTTTATGCAGCTTGTGAAGGATGTCTGGCGTAAACACCTCGAAGATGTCGGTGTGGGAAAGCCCGGCCCAAAGCGACCTTCGTCAACACTAGCTCGCCCACTGTGATCGTATGCGACTCCGCCCAGTCAAAGACTCCCGGGTCAGGAGTACGATGCGGGGATGATGATCCACATTCGTTTCGATACCCGGCTCTCAATCACACAAGATTCATCCCTGAGCATCTGTATCCATAAATTTGAATGATACTCGCTACACTCCATACTGAGGACAATCTGAGGGCACAGAAGATTTCGCCTTGCCTAGGGGTATCCACAATGGAACCAACCATCTGGTGCATTATAATGTATTTCGGTCGGGTTCGGCAGGGATAAATTCTGAACCCTGTGCCCCACAATGGCATTTTGAACCCTGTGCCCTACAATGGCATTGCAAACCCCGTGCCCCAGTAGTTGACCTGGAAAGCTACACAAGTCGATGTATTTCTCGCTCCAAGCTACTATGGTTTGTGTAGTGTTTGCACATGGCTATTTCAGCAACGTAGAGCTATAGACCAATGGGCCCCAGCTATCCGCGCTATTCACGGTTCATATCTACTGCCGTTTGCTTAATTCCGTGAAAACGCGAAAAAGTTTCGCGGGTGCACGTGATCGTCGGCGGACGATGCCGGATGGTGCCATGCACCTGGGATGCTCGGGAAAGGATTCCAACTGGAGTTGTAGGGGTAAAAAGTCTCGTGGCACCATTTACAATGTCGCCGACTCCCAAATGGGACAGATTTGAACTTTTTGAACTTCGGCATCGTCTGCCGACGATCACGTGCACCCGCGAAACTTTTTCGCGTTTTCACGGAATTAAGCAAACGGCAGTTAGACTCGTGACCAGTCTGCCTACGCCGTTCTAACAAGGAGGGCTTGTTGGCGTAGGCAGACTGGTACTTCTCGGAAGTGTCAATCGAGCTGGGGCGGAGTTTGAAATTTAAGTGGCTTTTTCACAATCTTAATTCGTTTATGCTCAGTTTTTTTACTTATTTTTTGATTGAAGCTGGGCTAATAAATAAAAGAATTATCCCTTTCATTTGGCCTCCTTAATTTTGTTCTTTATGGTACAGAACGCCGTAAAATTTGAGGATAGTTTTAGTGGAAATCAACTTCGGACCGTGATCTCCGGAATTGCCGCGGCTCATTGCGTCATTGGTCTTACTCAAGTCAAGACTTAATTTCAAACTCCGCCCCAGCTCGATTGACACTTCCGAGAAGTACCAGTCTGCCTACGCCAACAAGCCCGCCTTGTTAGAACGGCGTAGGCAGACTGGTCACGAGTCTAAACGGCAGTAACCGGCGAGGTTTTTCCCACAGAGTTTTTCCTGATGTGTGGAAGGGCTGAAAATCCTAAGTCCGAAATCATGATTGGCGGGTCCTGCCATAACAGCAACCAATGATCCCAGTCGTTTTAGGAACCTTTTGATCCCTTTGCTTGTCTCGTGATCAAAAAGTTGGTTGCCTAAACGTACTGGTTGTGAGTCTACCAGAAATCCACTAAAAAGTCAGACAAAAGCAGATGTTACGGGACTAGTTACTGAAAAAGGAAATAAGTCAAGTGTTCTGTAACAACTTGTGGCCAGTCCTTGTGAAGCAAATATAAGCAAGATAGCTATCGGGAATGAACGCAACAAATAACTTACCTTCATTACTTATCTGGTGCAATAGAGGTGCATTCAAATGGCAGGCATTTTGAAAAGCATGACCTGACACAATAGGGCTGCATTCAAATGGCTGCCATTTTGAAAAGCATGACCTGGTGCAATAGAGGTGCATTCAAATGGCTGCCATTTTGAAAAGCATGACCAGACACAATAGAGGTGCATTCAAATGGCTGCAATTTTGAAAAGCATGACCTGGTGCAATTGGGCACGCGAGCTTTCAAAGCACGCGAGGATGAAGGTTTCGAACTGGTGTTGCTCTCGAAGCAACAAATGCGAAAAATAAGGGAAGAATAGCCCTATATAAGCAGCTATCTTTGTCACCAGACGGCCTTTTCACTGAGAGCGGATCTTCAGTGAGGCAAAGTGGCAATAATCACCAGTTTGCAGGCCGCAGTCTAGTTTACCGAGAAAGTGCGGAACGTTACTGAGGCTAGTCGCGATGCGAAAGCTTAATGGGCTCGAGGCGTCACTGAGGTTCACACAGAGAGGTGGGGACAGATGTCTACCTGATGGTATTGGGATGAAGAGCTTGTCTCCAGGAGGGAAGACTCCCCTTTATACACTCGAGTGGAGTCAGAGGGCAGTGACTCCACAGCCCGAAGCACGCCCGAGGCCATGCCCGAACCATGCTCCAGGCGACACACTGCAAGAAGTGCGATGCGTCGAGGTTGAACATGAAACATATGCTTAGACCGACCTTGACAGCAAAATTGCCTAGATTTTTAGCCTTGGCCTTCCCTTTCTTGGTAGGCATGTATAGGATGTGTTTTGGCACGGTTTAAGCTCCAAAATTGTGTGAATATGCCTGTGGCAAGAGCAAAGTAAGAAGAAAGGCGCCGTTGCACGTGATCACGTGATCGTGGAATTTCCTTTTTGGGAAACGCGAAATTTTCGACTCAAAAATACATTCGTAGTTGAGGCTGCCTCTCTTCACGTTCTGAGCATTTTTTTAAAAAATGAGTGAAAAACTTTTTTTTGAGACTATATATTCAAATTCCGCAACCACAGATCCCTTCCTACATCCAAACTGCATGTTTCTGTGGTTTTACTTTGCGTCCCCAGCCGATATGCCATCAATTACAGACTAGGTATGTAGCGTCAAGAGTCAGATACAAGTTGTGCCTAGGGGGGGAATACCCAAAGAAAGAGTGTTGTTTCTTCACGTCGAACAGAAATTTTAGTTCCGAGGGCATGTAGAGGAAACTCTCCCATGGCCTGGGGCGCACAGGCCAAGAAATTGTCAGGAAACCATTATGGTACAAACGCTACGGGATAAGTACCTTTATTTACGTTGATTTACGAGGATAACTGTAAAATAACTGTAAAACAATGATAACTCCGGATTCCGTGCGGCATCTGCATTGGGCAATCAACACTTTGATCACCGGTCTCCACGCTCGGCTAAGCTCGCTTAATGTGTGTTCGGCCCATCAAATGCGCGATGGACTTTTACCCTTAGTCTACTGTTGGCTTTATGTTTTGTCTTAATGTACCAATCATGCCAGTGCTCGGACTTACAGCTGGTAAATTGCGAGAGGAGTTTTGTTCTTTGCGGGCCCGTTGGTATTGGTACACGGGCGTCCCGAACGCCCACCACGGCAGGAGAGATAATGTTCCCATGCTATGCCGCTCTCTCTGATGGACGTCCCGAACGCCCATCACCAAAAAATCACAAGCCTGTCAATACCTCACGGAGGTAACCAACTAACTAGCTAACTAACTAAACCATGATAATTATTGACCCAAGGTCATTATATTTATCGACTGGGATTTATGCAGTGCTATTGTCTTACTTGCTCTGTACAGTGATGGGCGTCCCGGACGCCCATCACCAGAAGGACGCCACAACTCGCACGCCCGTCAATGATGGGTGTCCGGGACGCCCATCACTGTAGCAAGTGCTATATTCTCACACCCTGCCCTCTAGTTAGTTATGTATGAACTCAATTATTTTTATTGTAATGTTGGCGTATGGACCGGTGTATGCAATTCCGAGTGTTGATGCACATGTCTCAGACGATGGAGGTGACTCCACTGATTTCTGCCACCAGTTCGCACGTCAGTTATACGAGGTCAATCTCAGTTCAAATCTCTGCATTATCCATCATCCGAAGGTTTGCGATAAGAGACAGCCAAAGCTGCTTGGCGGTCGCAAATGTGTGAAAATACTGATTAGTCTGTGAATGTACATCAAGTTTGGTAAACTTGCGGACGATGAGCTCACGAGTACGATTAATCCAAAGAAACAAGCATAAAAGAGAGGGTGTGGTTGCCGACCTCGTTCGCGACGCCAAGGAGTTTATCTCAACAGAGAAGTGGTATGCTGAAGGGGACGTCGCACCCCCAGCCGGGGCAAACTTTGTGGGCGCCACATTACAACGCAGCGGGGCGGTGCTTCTGCATCTCAACAATGTGGAGTCAGCAAACTGGCTCAAGGGCCAGATGGAGAGCTTCTTGGCTGCTATGAGAGGTACGTCAGTCTACAAAGAACAGTTCATGAATGTGGTGGTACAATACGTACCGGTGTCGTTTGACCCGGAGGTCGAAGGATCGCTTTATCAAGTGGAGAGCGATAATAACCTCCCTCGTGGCGTGTTAGCGACAGCGCTGGATTAAGCCGCTGCAAAGACGGCGGGATGGTCAACGTGTCGCACATGCCGTCTTCGGTTTCAGCGACGCGGCTGCTGCGAACAGACTTATACAGGATGGTGCCTGGGTCGACGGGAGCAAGGTGTTCGGGCACAAGCTCTTGGCAGAGCCCATTCGTTGCATGAAGTGTCAGGGCATCGGGCTCAACCATGTCGCTGCCACATGCAACTGCATACATGAGGTCTGCGCTAGATGCGGAGATATGCACCGCACGGAGGAGTGTACGGTATCCGATGCGGAAAGAGCGTGTGCGAATTGCAGAAACGCCAAGCGTCAGTACCACGGACATGGGGGCAGCTGATCGCAATTGCCCAGTTTTTGTGGACAAACTTCAGGCGACGTTAGAATGCAACCCAGAAGTGAAATACCCATACTTCCTCGTTGCAGACGACCCATCGACATGGGTGACGCATGAGGAATTGGGAGTAGGGGCTATGCAGAGGAGGGGGGTGCCCACTTGGAAGAAGGCGATGCAGGCGCGTCGGGAAAGAGGACCTGGCCCATCCGCGCAGGTTGCAGCGTCGCTTCGGAACGACATGGTTGGGGGAGGTCGAGGTCCTCCGGCCACAGGGCAGACACAGGCAGGTGGAGAGTCCGGTATGAGGCAGAGAACGCTAGAGGAGACATTCGCGCCATCTGGCACCTCAACAGACTCGAGGATGCACCCTAGTCGTCTAGCCAACTTGCAAACTCCGAATATCTTGGCAGGGGCACGCGGAGAGAGAAGCTCAATGTCCAGATCGCAAAGAACGCGGCCGAGGGAGGAATGACGGGGAACGCGAATGGGAACCTGGACTGGTTTAATATAGCGGTACAAGAGGAAAAGGAGTACATGGAGGCGGCCCAAGATTTCCAACCCATAGAGGAGGACGAGGTGGAGGACATGATCAACAACACGCCGGCGCCATTGGCGCAACTGACCCCAGGAACGGTGGACGGCCAAAATGTCTAAACACTCAACTCGAGCGCCAGCGGGTCAACAGATCCGCATATGGGGACAGAACTTAAATCGATCATTGCGGGCGCAGCAGGACTTTACTAACCATCTTAATCCTAATATTTTTGATATAGCTTTAATTCAGGAACCCTATTTCGACTTTCGAGGAGTCTCAAGGGCCACAAGGGCATTCGTTTCAATATACCCTACGACGCATACCACCAACCAGAAGGACACGCGCTCGATGATCCTGGTCAACACGCGCTTACGCTGTTCAGCTTGTGGACCGCGCGAGTATAATATACCCCCCCCCCCCCTTCGACGAGCTGGAGCGCGATCGCCATCCCCTCCCCCGACATAATCGTTATATTAAGCTCCGCTTAATCCCGAGGCATGCCGTTATTGCCAACTGAATGTTATCTCACATTTTGTCAAGACACAACCTACATAAGACGAAGTGCCCAGTCAAGCTGAGTTCTTTTTTTTTTTAAATGCATGCTCAACTTCAATACAGCTTGCAAGGCCGATGGAAACAAGTGAGCGACCGCTTGTTAGTGATAGAGAGGAACCCGTGAAAACATTTCATATTGGATGATGTAGGATTTTGGGCCACTTTCGAGATAAATGCTGTCTAGCGAGGTTCAGGCATGTTCCAACAACATGGTGTTCTGCAACAGATGGCCTACATGGATTCAGAAACATGTGATAGAGTCAGAACTTTGAATAATTCAGTCTGTGATGCTTGCAGTCCGGTCGGGATAACAGGCAACCCAGCGGGATCTGAAATATTGCGGGGATTCAGTCAAACACGAGATGGTATGTACTTTTGACTCTATGACATGGTTTAGAATGTTGATAAGTCTTCCCTGCCCAAAATTTAGACCAATCGGACATGAATTGGGCATGCCAGTTCAAATTCATCCCCAAAAAGCCTCAAAAAGCCAGATCATCCAGTATGAGATATTTTTACAAGATCCTTTCTATCATTAATTCCGTATCAATTAGCCCGAATTATCTAACATAGTTTTATCCAAATCCATGAGGAACTGACCGAGTTACACGTAAACCTTTCAAAACATCCAAACCGGTAAATTTTTTGACCGCGCCCTCGGTACTGCCAATGGCTGTAATATGCTGGATTTGCAACAGGCGTTGTGAGCTCAAATCCCAATCAAAGTACGCAAACCAATATATGACTATGATCGCTTTTTCAAGTGCTTTCATGCTGTGTAGACCATTTTTGCATTCAGGCTCATTCTAAAAACTCGATTTTTCAAAAATCACCAATTTAATTTATTACGGGGTGGGAAGATAGACAAGGCATGGGTTAAATCATGCTAGGAAGCATGAAATCAATGTACTTTCATGGTAGAATTTTATTTGGAACCATTCGACCCAGGAATGAGCCCACACGACCCCGCTCATTACTTTTTGCTGCCACTACGCAATTATAACCGAAACATGTGCAAATTTGGCCAGAGATTAAAATTAAAATTATTTATACTCCTTCTTCACAATTTTCAGGTCGGAGCGGTGGAGCGTCCGGCAAGTTATGGTGTGCATCGGCTAAACACCACCAAACAGGAACAAAATCTATTGCCCCAGGGCAAAACCTCCCTACTTCTGATCCTCTGGCAAAAACACTCCGATTAGATAGTAGTTCAATCCCCCGAGAGGGATTTTCCATTGGATCAAAACTGACAATAAATATATTTTTCTCAAAGGCAATTTGAGACATCACTGATCGCATCAATTAATCAGTCACGTGTACTTACGAAACAGCCCCTATTCCACTCATCCATTATCCAAAAACCGTCTCAAATGCCCCCGCTTTTGAGCCCATTCAACTTCTTTGCCCTGAGAGCATTTGTTGTGACCCACACAGAGGTGAGGACCTGCAGACAAGGTGGTAAATTATTTGAAAATTTTTGCTGGCTCGATTTGAGACATCAATGATGGCATCATTGATCATTCCAGTTTGGTGGTGTTTAGCCGATGCACACCATACCGGCATGGGACGCGAGAACATCAAAATCAGGCCCGATCACCACCTCTATTGCATCAGGTCATGCTTTTCAAAATGGTGGCCATTTGAAAGCACCTCCATTGCACCAGGTCATGCTTTTCAAAATGGCAGCCATTTGAATGCATCTCCATTGCACCTGGTCACACTCCTCAAATTGCCAGCCCTTTGAATGCATTTTTTCCAACTCTGCCTTCCTTCAATTCGACCACTGTCAATTGGTCCATCTTCGGGTGCAATGTGCAGGGAAAGAGGTGCTTAATGTTCTAGAACCGAAAACTTTCTGAAGATCTGACCAAAATAGACTCACAGTGGAGTGTTCGAGTGTGAGGAAGGTCAGAAGCAGGACACAGGAACTATAAAGGGTCATCGTATAAATCGTGGAAAGGTTCTACTGAGAATCCGATCAAGTATATTTAACGAAGTGGCCATCAGCGCCGTGAAATCCGAAATCGAACCCTGTCCATTTCATTGGTTTTGGCGTGTCGGAATTATACAGTATAGTACGTAGATATGTTACGTATGTGGTATTCAAATTCCGGTTTGATTCTCTCTTTCTTATCAACGCATTCTACCCGAGTGATCGTATTCCCTGGATCTTGGCGATATCCATCATTTCCTTCCCCTGCCAATGCTATACCATCCGTTACGAGTAAGGGGATGACGGCCCGCGGAGGCCGTCAGCCACTGATGGCCAGACTCTGGATCCGATGTATCTGGGGACTGGCGAACAAATATCAGTTTGTTCCTTGTTTGTTCTGCTTCGGCCCTCGCTCCAGCCTTCTACAACGACTCTACGACCTCAAACTAAAATTTAGACGACATATGAGATGAATACCGAGGGAATGTCCCGGGCGGAATTTTTTTAAATTTGTCTAGAAAAAGTTTTATAAATTACCATAAATGTCTATGAGAAAACTGTCAGTAAACAGACCGGTCGATCTAAATTCCGAGGAGCCCTGTCGTAAGTCACGTTTTGGCGATAAAACTATTGATGGAGAACTCAGATCGACCGATGGTCAGTTTTCTTGTAGTAAAAAGCTGTAGATTAGTCAGACAGTAGTAGGATATATTACGTATGTAGTATCAGGTGCACACCTAAATAGATATTACGTATGTGGTATTCAGATCAATAGATTCCGGAATACGATTTGATACTTAGAATGAGTCTCATGCCAAAAAAAATTGGAACTACTTGATAACCTATCTGAGGCTGAGTCCAGCGTCCGATCCAACATGGCTACTACCCGATCCCAATGCTCCGCGAGAGGGGAGCGTTCAGAGAGAAGGAAGATACGACGAGAGGCACCGACAGCACCAGGGTCTCAACGGACACCGTGCGTGACCCAATTGCTTCAATTATTCTCTGACAGTCCTCGTACAGAAAAGCCCGGCGCATGGGTGCTGAGTGCTCAACTCGTATATCTTCTTCGCCTGGGCCCGACCCAGGACATCCCGGTCAGCGTACGTGACTTTTCAGCGACCTTAGACCATCGATCTCAAGTTCGGTCCACAACAGCTACCCCTGATGACAGCCCCACCACCGACATTCACTGGTCGGAGGGGGAGGTGGGTGAGTTTTTCCGTTCCGTTCCGTTCTTTCCTTTCCTTTTCTGTTCTGATGATTCCTCAGAGACATTGCTGCTGCGCGTAGGTAACCGCATAAATTTAGGCAACGTGAACGAAACATCATGCCACTTCCTAAATAAGGTCAGCAAGGCCTCCGTACCCAGCGCTCTTCAGCTGAGGCATTTTCAGACGAGAGATCAAATTTGGGCTGGCCACGAAGTGCTCAGGAAGAAAGAGCTGCTCCCGATCCGGCCTCCTCCTTCGGCTTTCGAACTGAAGCACTGCATGGCAGCGCTCAGGAACTCCTTTAGACCGAAGCCTAGGCCAGAGGAACGTGCTGTTGGCCAACTGCTACCTACTGCAGACTCGGGAAATGACGACGGCCTCTCTGATGCTGACGCGGAAGGGGAAATCCGTATTCTATTTTATTTTATCTCTTGAGACAACGTAGGCTAGCGAGGACATGAATACATAAATGTCGATAACGCCCGGCAAAGCGGAGGGCGCTTCGGGTCTGGTCTGTGATTTGAGTGCTGGGTGTCCGTTCAATTCAGTGTTCTGCTCGCGGGGAGCCCAGACAGAACAATGATTTGAGTGCTGGGTGTCTGTTCAATTCAGTGCCTTGGGTGCGCGTGTACACGGCCTATGGAAGTTCTGGGTCCATGTTTCTACTTTTACACGAGGTCCTTAGGTCCCACACAACCGCGGGGCTTCCAAGTTTTGTCCCATGGTCGACCCAAGGTTGTATCTCCTCTATCCAGACGTCCACAGCCTCTGAGGGAGTCATATTTGCCTGAAACCGAGCAGATGTTCTATGGCGGTCAAAGTGCATATTTAATCCGCCGCAAGTTTTTTTCCCTCAATGCCGCAACTTTATTCCCTTTTGGTGTTCTCAAAATACTTGTGGCAAAAAAATGTTCGCCGCAACTATTTTCTGAGCAGTTGCCGCAACCTTTTTTTGTCCTGAGTTTCACAATTCCTCGTACCTATTTCTGTGGCTCTCAAATGGCCATTGACGTCTTCCTCGGTATTCCCTCGCCGATAACCCCGAGTAGGCCGGAAGATCACAATCTGAGCCCAGGGGACAGGTTGATATAGAGGGAACAAGGCGGATCACTTCCCTTTCATCTGGTGCACTGTGTTTTTTACCTCTGCGGGACATGATCTGTGACGGTCCTGTCCAAACAGAACGCACAGTGTTTGTGGCCCAGTCTTTTCAGCAATCTCATCGCACTTTAATTGACACTGGGGCCAGGAAGATACCTATATTGAGAATATTACTGCATGGTGGGACCGATGTCAATTTCTTTTCCTGTTCGCGCGCAGCAAGATCTGCGATGGCCTTTATTCAACCCAAATACAACTACGTACAGTTTTGCTGCTCAGTCTTGTCAACAAATTTGTTTGCCTTCAACATTTTGTTAAATGTAGGGTCGCAGATGGGTCTCAGATAGGGGCCGAAAAGGCAGAGAGGTCTCAGATGGGTCGCAGATGGGGTGGCTAAAAGCCAGGATCCATTTACATATAGGTAGAACAATAGAGTAGGCAGAGAAAATGAGAACAATAAAAACAATAAGATGGAGGTCGGTATCACCACCACAAGAATATCTGTATCAATACAATAAGTAGTGATGTGATCGTCCGATCCAAACACCAGAGTTTAACACATTTTTCCTGTACTCTCTGAGTAATGACAATACTTCCCTCAGCTTTTGGGAGTCTTGCGGTGCCGCTCTGCACCAGTGATTTTTTTTCTTATGGAAACTACCTCTTTGGAAATGGTCAAATCAAATGGTTTGGTTTCACTGTCAGTAGCCCAGTCGATTATTGCAGTCTGCTTCATTCTTAAGAGAGGGAAGAAAAAGAAACCGGGTTCGAACCACGCGCACAGATTACGCAAGCCGGCTCGGCAGTGAGATACCCGGTCGCCGCCATTAATCTATCACAAGAAAGCTAATGAATTTTGGAGTGGAGACTACATTTTTGGGCTGCACAGCCCCTATTTTCTATACACGAATAAACAGGAGACAAGTAAAAACCGAGCACTTTTTTCTGGTCTACGATCGATTAAAGACGAGAATTATGTAAACATAATTGCTCGTAACCTTTTTCTATGAAATAAAGCGCGCATGTAACACGTCTACCGAAAAGTCATCTCTCTATTTATATAAAACAAGCGGCTGCTCAATGCCAACATAATGGGCATATTCTCAGGGAAAACGGTTGAGAATTGATCCCAGGAGAGCCATCCGATGCAAAATTCATTCAAAAAAAAAAAGCAAAAAAAAAAACGGGCTGCACCCTAAGTTCCGCAAACAGCTGTAATGGAATTCGCACATTCCCTTGAAAAAGCGGGCTCAATTTATCACAGAGGAGGAAATGGGCACGGAATAGGGAGGGCTCGATGGCTGAAAGCTGTGCCGGTTTGTGAGGTGAACAGTCGCTGCTGCGGCACAACCTTTCGGCGCCAAACTGCGTACCATATTTGTATTTGCGGGCTGTCGAAGCTTGTCGAAGCCGTGGTACTAAGCGCCGTAGTTGAAGCGCAGGTTGCGTAACAGATCCGGCAAGCTGCGAAAATTAATGGAGACCCAAAAGCTCGGACCACAGTTTCCCAGAGCGGAGTTTAAAGGCTTCAGACATGCTTAGTTTTATAAAGAGAGAGATGTGGCTCGCGCGCTTCGAATGCAACACTGACAACTGGGCTCAACCATTGTTCCGATAATTCTGCTTCACCGATTTCACTTTACGGCCTGTTCAACGAGACCAAACCCCTCTCAGATGTTCCACGGAACATATATATGCTGGGCAGGCTGTATTAGCTATTTGGCTCAGGCACTGAATCTTTTCCCCACCTCTCATGGGTGGACCAGTGCCAATCGGACGCTCCACAACGTTAGAATTGCTCTCTATCCCGGCTACCGTATAATTTCGATCAATTCAATAGTGACCCCGACTTTTTGTCCACAAAAAAATCCGATAAATCGAGAAAATTATTGCAACAATAAAAAGGGTCGGGCATGATGCGTGTCTATCGAATTGAACGAAATTGTACGGTATTTGCCTAGCTATAGTTTGGTCCAATGATGATAGCCGTGGGTTAGCCAAGCCGCGTATCACCCCCAAGCCCCCTTATCATCCTCAAGCGATCCGATAAGCGGCATGTTCGAAATTTCAAGTTTGTCCCAAGTTTTTTTTTTCCTCCACCTTTTCACTTCCTTGGACCTTTTTGTGAATGCATCATCTCATGACCACATGCAGGAGTGGGTGAAAGGCGTAGTTGACTTCGTTAGGCATCACCTCCAACCTTCCTTGTTGGTGAGTGATTGGGTTTCTGCCCCTGTTATATGCCTTTGTCCCAGTGTTGTCTGAGGCCAGGCCGAGAGTCAAAAAGGTCTGACCCATTTGACCGTTTGACCAGGGTCTGACCGGGTCTGACCCTCGGCCTGACCCTTTCCAAATTTGGAAAAGTCCTTCGTTACAATCATTGAGGCTCGTGTGCAATGCTAGCAAGCCTTACCCGACCGTAATCCGAGGTTCTGAGTGGTCAAGTCGAATTTCACCTGCCTACAGTATCAATTTTGAAAGGTAGTCAGATTTACTGGTTTGGAAAACTGCTATGTGAACGACAGGGCAACCCCATCTCCAAATGCACCCCGAATGGCCTGTGAAAAGCTCCATAGTGATACCGATGTCAGATCATGAATTAATGTAACACGTGTATGGCTCAAAACTGCTGCGGGACAGTCAGAATTCAAAATCGGTCAAAGGAATCAATGTTGTCTTTGAAATGAGAAATGTGGCATAATCTGGCAATGTATGGCAAAGACCATCTGTTCAATTGTACTCACATTGCACACCTGAAAGGCACTTTGAACATCCAAAGAATGATGCGGAGAGCTTCAAACATGCTCCGAGTCATGACCAGGGTGGGATAAAGAACTTCCGCATGAGTTCGCATTATAGGACCGCTTGGTAGACGATATCGACTTGTATATCCATTCTTCCAATGATCCGACTTTTTTCCTCATTTTTCTGGTGGTTCTATGAATTTAAAATGGGTATTCCAAAAAAGGAAATCCGGCCTTGACGAAACGGTCAAAGGTCGGTCAAGGGGTCTTGACGCCTGGTCAGACCCCGTCAGACCCCGTCAAAGACAACACTGCAAGTTTGTCCCGCATGGTTTCTCGGACTTGATATTTTTGAAAATATTCGGGTCAAACAAAGGACATCACTCTGATGATGACCACGGCGTTTGTTGACCACTATTTGCCACACTGCTGGAATTGCAGGTAGCATGTACAAGAGGATTCTGACTAGCCTTTCTCATGCGTACCTGCGGGATAAAGGAATGCGCTGGGCGGTACACTCGCGGCCCTGTTGATTCTGACCAGTGGGGCACTATTGTTTTTATTTATTTATGTAAAAAACAAGAAAGAAAGAAAGAAAGAAAGAAAATCGTATGGCATATGTAGCGTTCAATAATCAAAAAGAACACAACTTGCTGTGAGAACACGTAGGTTGGAGGAAGATGGTGGAAAAGCAACAACTTGAGAGAATTGGCACTGATAAAAACACATTATTTAATCTCAAGCTCTGATGCTTTCCCTCCATGTTCAACCATTCCGTTGTTGCAAAGACCACCTGGCATCGTATCTCATGCGCCTATCATTGCTCAAGTGTCCAGCTTAGACCCTGAAAACATGAAGAAGGCTGGGGGAGAAGGAAATACAAACGTGGACTTCGATGCAATAGTAGTCGAAGCAGGAAGAAACTCGGCTGACCTCCGACAGTGAGCGATTGATCTTTCGATTTAGAGCCCCAGACTTTTCCGGGAGTGGGAAAAATGGATGAACAAATATTACAGCTGTTTGCAGAGCTTAGGGCGCGGTCTGTTTATTTATTTTTTTGAGTCAGTTTCCGACAGGATAGCTATTTTGGACTCAATTCTCAACCGATTGCCCCTAAAGTAGGCTCATTGGATTCGCATCGGAAGTCTGGAGAGCATGGCGACCCCATATTCTAAAGAATATCTTCGAAAATCCAATCGCCAATACTCTTTCCCAGTTTCTCGACGCAACATCTGGAACTCGGGGTAATGGACCAGAGAGCAGCGACCCTGGATGATGTGTTTGAAGCCTCCGCTGGCCGTCAAGTGCATGGGTTGGAGATTTCCCAACAGACGGCGCGCGAGCAAAGACCACCGGGTTTTACGACTGCCGAAGGCCTCTGTTTAAAGAGGAACACAGAGGCCAACTACATGTCCCCGGGCGGAGTTGACCCGCCGCCTCCCCAAGAATGGCGTTTTTCTGGGAGATGAACGTAGGGCGATCGACCGTGGTCTACGAGGACTTGCTGATTCATGCGCTGAACTTGCCTAGATTCAGCTTGCCCTCCACAATCGAGCGAGTGGGCAATGCTACGAAAGGGGGCGTAGGCCGAAAATATCCACACCAAAGCAATGCAAGAAATTCAGTTGTGAAGCGGAATGGCAACATGGACATTCAAGAGCTGACAACGCAAATTCTCCATGTTTGCTGCCTTCTGCGTGACTCGAATCATCATAACAAAAAAGAACACCCCAAAACATAATGTACTCGGGCGGAGTCGAACCGCCGTCGCCCCAACATATCGTTCTTGTTGTTTGATTACTGTGGCGGAGCGATCGACCGTGATCAACGAGGACTTGTTTTTTAGTGAACTGAACGCGTCTGTCTGCAGCAACTCTTGTACTTGGCCGCCTATCCATAACACTGCTGGCTACGCCAGATTTTGTTGTTGTTGGGTTCCGGAAGTACGCACCGGAGCACAACCAGAACCTGACGGCCAATCAATGTCGAAAAAGAAAGTGGTTGAGTACAAGCGCATGTCCTCGAACGGAGTCGACCCGCTGTCGCCGCAAGATATCCGCTCTCATGACATGCTTATCGTCATGGCGGGATCTACCGATCCACGAGGAGTTTTCTGTGGAATAGCCCAGCCTGTATTGCGGACTCAGTTTGACCTCTGTGATCCTACGTCTCTCACCTACGCAGCTACGCAGCCGATAAGTTAAGCGAGGTATCTCGGACCAGATGTCGGCTTTCTCTGTTCTTTGGTCCATCCAAAGTCGCCCGGCAAGGCTATATAGATGGACGGACTAGATTGCAATCCCGCACCCCAAATATATATTTATTCCTCACCCACGCGACATCACTGACGACTCCTCACCGGCCCTGCTTGCACCTACTGAAGACCTGATAGCGCTTGGGGCGCACCTGCACGCACTGATCGAAGAAATGGATATTGAGCGGGCCGCCGGTTCGACTCGGGGTCACACAGGGGGCATCGCCCGTGTCTTATAGATTCATATGCCACCGTGGCTTCTGTCCGGATGAGCCGGAAGTGAGCCGGAAGTTATAAGATAAGATCAGTCTGTTCACGGTCACCTGAGACATTATTGGAGAATGTTGTATGCGTTTTACATCCACAAAGAATGTAAATGCACGGAGAATAAACCACATAGTATTTTTTCAATAGCCTATAGTAGCAATTTGGAAGGCATCAGACAATTTCCGTTTGTCTTGTAGTCAGTTCACTCAGAGGCCACGACGCGACGCGTCGCTTATGTAAGAACACATGTTTTTATTCGGCGTGTCTTCGTTTCTCTTTGTCTCTTTTAAGTCGGATTTCTCTATGGCCTCTACATCTGGACACAATGCTACACCCGGGCTTGATCTGGCCCAAGTGACCCCTCGGGAGCCTCCAATCCTGGTGAACCATCTAGTGCCCGTACCGGTGAGAAGAGAACTGCGGCAGGGAGGGAGTCGCCTCTCGAAGATCCCTCTCCCTCCAAGAAAGGTCCTCGTGGTGCAAAGGCCAAGGCCAAGCCTCTGCCGGTTCATCCTAAAGCGCGGAAAGTCGTCGCGCCGTCCTGTTGGTGTGAATGATTTGTCACCGAGAATGAGCAGATTGAAAGAATGGACGAACAATGTCCAAGGAGCATGGTGAAAAGGGAGAGGTGGGTAGGGTTGGAATGGCCCTTGTTCTTGGAGATGTAAAAGGCTGTCGCATGCCAGCCTCCGCAGCGGTCAGAATGGAAGAACCGAAGTGTTGTCGTTCGTCTTGAACGGCTTGAAGTGGAGTAATCTGGCGGGAGGTCTCAGACGAACTTCAAGGTATTGTAGTATTGCAATGGGATCTTGCTCTAGTGCCGCTTGGATATTAAGTTCAATTGAAGCGTTGTCCGGGTCTTCTTGAAGTTGCCACAGCGAAATGTTGCGGTTGAGCTTTGAAGGTGGGAATGAGTCGTCAGTCTTGCTTGATGCCTGCGAGGTGTTACGGATGGTTTGATCAGATGGCCGCTGAAGCATTGTTTTAATCGCACGGCAGAGGAACATTGCGGGTGATGGGGCGATGACGTTGGACGAAGGGCGCAACAGCCTTGAGCGAAGTTGCAAATGATTGAGAGTTGTTTTGGCCTCCGCCTTGATGTTCGGACTCAGTGGTTGCTGAAGAGTTGCTCGAACGGTCTTCTAATACCGCATTGAAGAGAACAAAGCCGCGGACGGTGACGAAGAGGCGCGGCAACATTAGGGAGCTCTTGCTTTCGAGAACGTATCACAACTCATTGGCGCAGAGGAAGAGAGCGGGTATTGGTGGAGCACAGAGAAACCGACGAAATCCGAGTCGGGGGGAGATGGAGGGGTGTAGCAAAGAAAGAAGCGTAAGGACCCTTCGTTTTGAGGAGATGTTGAGTGGCTGATCGGGGAGGTCGAAAATAAAACGAACGTGCGCCTCTCAAAGCTACTCCTCGATATGGATGGTCAGCCGGTGAAGGTAAAAAATAAGAGGCAGTGGCGCACCGACTCGGACATTTGGAGCCGCGGCACAGTGAATGACTTTTGAGACGTGCGTGGGGTGGGTGAATAGTCGATAGATGGCTCGTCCTTTGGCGCAAAAATCAAGAAAGTCAGGACAGCAAAGGCAGGCAGACCGAGATGGTCAGCGCCCGAAAGCCACGCAGGTGGAACCTCTCCGAGCTAATATGTGATTTGGAGGTCACTGAAAATAGCCATGAGAGAATCAAATCCAAATTTGTGCATGCTCGGAGCCAAGGAGAGGAACGTGGCTGGGAAAACGGGAACGTTGAGAAAAATGTGACAAAAGCAGGTGATGGACAAACAGGTGCAATCTGATTCGAGGCATCTGCTTAAGATACGAGATACAAGGTCCAACAAGGTCACAAGCACCAGCCAAATCTCCACAAGGTCGCAAGATCACAAGTTAAGTCCGGAATTTCACAAGCTCAGAATCACCCTCATTATAAAATTAAGCATGTCTGTCTGAAGCCTTTTTAAACTCCGCTCAGTCTCCGCTGATGCCGTGTACCGCGGCGGCTGTCTGTGCCCCTGTTGGTCGAAAGATTCCTCTGCGCCTTCTGCAATTGTTTTGTTTTGTCTCAACTGTCTTATCACCTATCGGCGTTAGTTTTGCGTAGTCCGGCCATGTTTGTGATTTTTTAAATGAGATTTGACTTTGTGTTCTCAACGGTGTGCGCGGTGGAGTGGGACAAGTGTCCCGTTCTGAAAATGGTGTGCGCGGTGGAGCAGGACGTGTCCCGTTCTGAAACTCGCGGTGTGCACGGGGGAGCGGGACAGGTGTCCCGTTCTGAAAATGGCGGTGTGCGCGTGAAGCGGGACAAGTGTCCCGTTCTGAAAATGGCGGTGTGCGCGGGGGAGCGGGACAAGTGTCCCGTTCTGAAACTCGGGGTGTGCACGGGGGAGCGGGACAAGTGTCCCATTCTGAAAATGGCGGTGTGCGCGGTGGAGCGGGACAAGTGTCCCGTTCTGAAAATGGCAGTGTGCGCAGTGGAGCGGGACATTTGAAACAACCTGTCCCTTTGTGAACAGCAGCAGTCCAATACTTGTAGTAATTACAGCATGCTGATTACCAGGAAGCATAGAGGGGGACAAAAATCGGCAATGGCCATTGACCCACCCAGATTCGAACCGGGGACCTCGCAGACAACCACTGGCAGTATCTCAGTTATACTACGTGGCGGTCTCGTAGCTCAGTGGTAGAGCACACACATTGTGTTCCTTCAAATCCCAGGACTTTTATGTGTGGGTCGTTGGTTCGAATCCGATCCAGGCTGTTTTTTTTTATCTCCACCATTACACTGCTCAGATTTTCGCCAGCGTTCCAATCAAACAAAAAATAATTACCTCTCTCATATGGACCCGACCTGGTTCGAACAGGCGTAAGCTTGCGTAATCCATTCAGCGCCATCTGAAACTGCAAGTGCTTAACCACTCAGCCACGAGACCGATGCATTTGGATGTTAAAAAAGAAGATTCACAATGTGACCCACCCCGCCGCCAACACCTTGCCAGATGCGGTCTCGTAGCTCAGTGGTAGAGCATCGGTGGTTCATTAGCGGTTGCGTAAGCATTACACCGGAGGGTGCATGTTCGATTCATGCCTGGACCATGACAATGAAGGACAGTTGTTTTTTTTTCTTTGGATTGTTTTGGCTTCCCTATGTTTTTTGGCGGTATCAAAAAGTTTTGGCTTCATTTCATTTGACTATATCTTACCTTTCAATCACTATGTCCCGCTTAGCCACACCTGAGGTGGCCGCAGTGGGTGGGACATTGTGTCCCACTACACCTGTCCTGTCACCGCCAATATCTACACCCCATGTCCCGCTTGGCCACACCTAAGGTGGCCGCAGTGGCGGGACATTGTGTCCCGCTAAACATGTCCCGCCACCGCCGATATTTACTCCCCATGTCCCGCTTAGCCACACCTACGGTGGCGGGACATTGTGTCCCGCTAAACATGTCCCGCCACCGCCAATATCTACACCCCATGTCCCGCTTAGCTACACCCATGGTGGCGGGAAATTGTGTCCTGCTAAACATGTCCTGCCACCACCGATATCTACATCCCATGTCCCGCTTAGCCACACCCACGGTGGCGGGACATTGTGTCCTGCTAAGCATGTCCTGCCACTGCCGATATCTAAACCTTGCCAGCCTAAGGTCAAATGTCCCGCTACACATGTGTCCTGCTCCGCCGATAGCTACACCTTATGTCCCGCTTCGCCACACCCAAAGTGGCTGCAGTGGTGGGACATTGTGGCTGACGAGGCACATATGGAGACCACTATGAGGCCGGCGATCAAAATTTGACCCGTTACCTAAAACTCGGACACTTGACTACCGCCGAAAAAACGACGCCATTTGCCCAATTCTTATCCGTTTCTCATGAAATAAAATTTGAAACCAAGGTGAAAGACAAATTGCTGACGATCTATCCACTCAGAATGCATCTAGGACCACTGAATAAAATGATATCTACCGATCTTTCTTTGGTGTCCGAGTTCTAGGGGGGGATAGTAGCGAGACGGGATGGATGCTCTAGTCGTACTGGCTCGTGTCTGCTCCTCCACCCATCCTCTCCGCAATTATGCTATACAACCATCAGATAGAACACCCCCCGCTTCGTCTCTTCACGTTTATTGGGTTATCTAGTTACTTCGTAGCTAGCCGACCACCGCGTCTTAGCACTAAGGGTTTTGCTTGTAGCGGTATAGAAATGCAGATTTAAAAAAAAAAAAATTAAGTCACGGGACTGAGAACATGAATGAGGGGGAGGATAGACGAGATGGTGGGCCCACATAGATTTTGATGTGAGGCAGATGGATTTGATGTGAGGCAGTTTGGACGAACTGCGGCAGATTTTGGAAAACGAGGCACAACGCAATTGTGGGAATGTGCCTCCTTTTTGAGCCAGCTCGGTGGCAGCGGATCACCCGCACTCTCCACCGTAGTAAGTGAGCGCAAATTTCTAACGAAGTCGTGCCGCACACTTGGTTGAGACGTTCTATGCATAGTATTCAACTCAGCGAAAATAACCATCAGCTTGTAAATTCGCGGAGAGTGACAGGTTATTACAATAATCAATTACTAGAAGGACATTTATTATATAACGCAACGTCTATGTAGTTTGCACTCAAGTTGTAAGCGTCTCGCGACAGCTCTATCATCATTCTGTGTTTGCGGCACTACACATACCTTGCAGAGGCTTCCGGCGCTGAGCCCTTGATGGAGAGGGGGGAGACGGCAGGGAGCAGTCAGTATCACTGTTAAATGGAAGGTGCACCACATCAACCATACGACTGAACGCCAAAAGAAGCCGCACCTTAGCATTCGTAGTGCTTGCGGAGCTGGACGGCGAGCGACGTACAAGTGTCATAAAAAACCACCAAATCCCAACCTCTCGAACTTGTCAATGAGTCCCAGGCCCGAAGTACACTGGGTGGCGTTTCCGCCCTTCGGTGCTGATGGAATGGCAGGGAAGAAATCATGGACGCGTCGACATGGTCCATCCGTCAAAAAACCGTATCCTCAAGGCGCCGTGCGATGTTGTTTGTGGCAAAAGAAAGCATGGACGCATCGGGTGCGCGTCGGGAACACATCGAGCGGGTCGAGCGGGTCGTGCGCCTCGAGATGATGGTGGTAAGAAGAGCGGTGGAAAGTTTGCTCGGTCCCACGTGCAACTGGTGATCCATCTCAAGCGAACTTGATCGATTCCTGAAATGGAATGTGCCTCGTTTCTTCAAAGGTGCCTCACATTAATTTTTATCTGCCTCACATTGACTCTATCTGCCTCAGATCAATCTTCATCTGGGCCCGCCGCTTTGTATATCCTCAATGAGGGGGTACTAAGTAGTGCACAAAGAGCATACAATCCACGTAAGATCTACAGACGATATGGGAGATTCGACGCGGTAGTACGAGCTGCGTGGCTTGAGCCCGGCAAGGAAGTACGCGAAGGCAGAACTGGATGCCTCCAGCAGATAATATGGCGGTCTTCATTTCGATTCGCGCAAGCACAGACGTCCATGCTCCTACTGGACTAGGACATTGCATATACAGAACGGCCGCCCCCGTCCTTCAAGTTGTTGTGCTAGCGCGCACCATTTCGTGTTCATGAATCAGAATCATGATGCCTCGGATGCGGACGAAATCTTTGTCGGACAAAGATTCTATTCGTGATATACAAGAATAACAATGGTAGCGCACTTTCGCGGCAAAGCCCACTCTAGCCTACATGAAAATTTAACTGAGTGTAAATATGTTGGAGACTTGGTTGGAGTTGTAACACGACATAAATTTGTCTTAGGCGGCCGGAGGATTTGGCACGTGATTGGCTTCAATGTCAAGCCGAGGGTTCAACTCAGCCCTAAGCTTCTTTGCCCTCTTTCCCCCAGCATCCACAGCGTCCACAGCCTTGCGCTTTCCAGATTTATTTTTGGGGGCTGGATCTTTCTTCTGTGCTTTGCCCCTCTTCGCCTTCTTCCGGGGGTTGCGATGCCTTGCGGAGCATAGCTACTACACCAACTTTTTGGTGCCAATGTAAGGTGGTCTGTTCCTTCCCCCCGGAAGCTCCAGAGGAAAGAGTGGGGTCGCAGGGGATATATGGGCTAAACGCGGCACGAATTCCCGTCTCATGGTTCCAGCCGAGCATTTCGCAGAGCGTCTCCGAGCTGAGATTTTTTTCTTCTTCAACGCCAAGGTCAGTTCCTCCCATAAACGTTTCCTCCCGCCATCGCTCAACGTCGGGGTCCTCATCGACGGGCAGTCAGAGAGAATTCAAAACCTCGGTGGCGACTTCGACCTCGTTCGCACCGCAAACGCGGAGATTGTCAGCGAGTGTAAAGTCGAATTCATCGATCTCCTCCTGAGTTGCCTGGCGGATTTTGCATTTGCCAGCTGGCTGCTTTTGGTCGCACCTAAACGGCGACCATGTTGGACTAGGCATTTTTTTCGGTACCATATCTGCCCAGCATGGATTGATACTACAGTACTACTTACTAACGGCCTTGAGGGTCTCGTTCTGAAGAATCGTAAGGTCGATCTCCCTCTTCTTGTTTTGAGGCCGAACACGGTTGATAAGAACCTCGACCTGTCCATAAGCCCATCCAGACCATTCAATTTTTTTGGCACTATCAGTAAGAAGCTCCCAACGCGCAGCCATCTCAGCATCGTTCGTGTCGTCCCCAAGTTCGTTTTCTTTGAGGGAGTCCTCGTCAGACTTCTTCATAGTCCATCCCAGTTGAGATGTCCACTTGACGAGCGACTTGTTGAGTGCGGTAACCGTCTTCATTTCCAAAGACCCAAGATCAAGGTCGTGGGCCCTCCAGAAGTTTGGCCCCAGCAGAGCTGAATTTGGCAGTGTTTCTGGACTGCATTGCAAGTCTAATAATAATCGTGTTTCACATTTCCTTTCGCACGGCAGAAATTCTGGGAAGTCGAACAAGCACAATCGGTGGAGTTTGGTGAGAAAAGGGATCTACTGCGTGGATTTTTTTTTTTGATGCGCGCTCTATGTTCCGCAAGCGCTGTAATGACTGACTACCTTCCGGACCCGGCACTATACGGCCAGGCTGCCAGACAGAGGCGCCGCGAACGCGGTGCGGGGATTTCGGAATCAAGGAATGGTTCCGATCCCCGTCCTAATTTGAATTGAAACCCTGGCCTCTGACGTGAGGACATACGGAGCCGCCGTGTGAGTGTTTCAATTACAGTCATTTGCGGAACATAGGGCGCAGCCCCGTTTTTTTTCTATTTTTGGTAAGTTTCCACCAGAACAGCCGTCCTGGGCTCAATTCTCAACCATTTCCCTTCGGAGTATGCTCAGTCGATTCGTGCTGAGAATACAGAGGGCCTCGCATCTTTGAATTTCTTGTAGGCAACCCATGTTCAGTTATGGGGCCCGTTTCGTGTGTTTTTGGCTGCCGAAGTGCAAAACACGTCACACGCTGGCTGTAGTCGTCCGATTGGCCCAATTTTTTGATATGATGCATTTGAAGGCATTATGTGACATGGCGGCATGGCAAGTATCTCTTGAGTCACTTACAGCATCGCCGGAGATGGTTTGGCACCCGCGCGTCACCTCGCCGAGGCACCCAGGAATTCGGCGACTCTCACGAGTGTTCCGAGCTTCCATTCCAAATACCGCAGATTCAGGGTCGATGAGCTCAGTCGGCCGATCCCTATTACTCCGAGCTCCTCACAAACAAAATTTGCGATAGTTTTCTCGCACCTTTGGCCCAGACCTGCTGCCCGGCATGTACATCCTCGCCGTTCCCAAACCCGATACCGGTATTTGATGCCCTCTGGAATCCTAATAAGTCCATCATATCAAAAATCTAGGTTATTCAGACCACTACAGCTAGTGTGGGACCAGTCCTGCACTCTGACAGCCAAAAACAGCTGAATCCGACCAATCAAATTGTCTCGAGGTGTTTCAAAAAAATCCCCAGACGCCATGCCCTCCGGAATTCTTGTGCGAATCGAATGAGCCTATTCGCGGACTCTGAGCAGGCTCTTGTGAATGAACGGCAGGACACCTCCTCCAACGATAGTAGCACGTACGAGAGTGTCGAGCTCCTCGTCGCCGCGGATGGCCAATTGCAAGTGGCACGAAAGATCTTTGTACGCGTTGCCTGAGGACCGACGACTGAGTCAACCCAAGTATTCTGGGATCCGCAGCATACGCACTTGCCAGCTCCAGTATCTCCGCAGTCAGGTATTCCAGGATAGTGGACATGTAGACCGCCGATACGGACGCGGTGCTGTGTGCGCTGCTTCAAATAACGGTGGAAACGACCTACAGGGAACTATAGACAACCGGTTGCATTTCACAAACCAGTTTCCGATGATGCACCGTGTCCAACTGAGGTTCGTCCCTTCTTTACTCTCATTTTTCCCTTACTTATATATGGCGTACCTTCAGCTATTCTATCTAACAGGTTATGGGCCCTGTTGCCTAACCTGCTTCAGACCTAGCCCAGCACAGTATTCGTTCGACTCACGACTATAGACCCTGCGAGAAACATCCTGCATAGATTGTGCTCGAGGTTCTGGACTCAACTCTTGCCGGTTTCTGGGAGCTGAACCAACCATTAAAGGAATTTATACCTAAATTTTCCTTCCTTGAGACTCGGGAGTGGGGATGTTGATTCCCTAGTCAAATATGTAAGTCAACCTTGTCATCGGAGAGCAGAGCTATACAGCCTCCAATAGACCTGGATATGATGTTCTTGGCAGAGTCACAGAGACCCCATGAATCTGTAACTCACCAGTCCCCAAAGTGTGTTGTAGACCGGGTGCAAACCATCAACCCCATGGACACTCGGCATGGAGATCTCAGTGTGCAATATCAAATCCGATGAGAAAGCTCAGGTCTCTCAAAACAGCTACTAACCTGAGGAGATTTTGATTACTCTCATAAATTCCGGGATGCCCGGATTCCAACCGGATTCGTTACAAGGAGCTGGCGAGTAATCCTCTCGGGCTCACTTGACACCTGATCTATTGTAACGTGGGAGGAGACAGTGTTGCTAACTCAGCATTGGGTTGAAATATATGGTACCCTTCACGGAATGACTTGAGAAAACCCTAATCCCAATGTTACTTAGCGAGTTTGGCGGGCGAAGTTACATCACTGTTCCCATCAAATTGGCATCAATCCTCTGCAAAAAGTAACTTATACGATCAGATGGGACAAGTTCGCCCATGAATCATTTGTGCATCCAATTGGAGGAGCTTGGTAGGCTTGGGAAGGGCCACAGGTGTCCAGCCGACTTATTTGAAGGACATACATGGCAAATAATGACTCAGGACTCGTTAGAGCCCGAAAGAGGCAGAAGGGGGTTGACTTCCAATTTAGGACTTGAACTGATTACCGCGTGTCGGGTGGTCGCAGTATCAAGGAGACTGGCCAGGACACTTAATTGAGCCTTCAAATGGGCAACAGCACCAACCAAGTATGTCTCAGATGCCTTCAAGGGCCTCAAGTCAGCATAAGTTAGATCGGGGCAAGTAACTTTGATGGAACTGGTAAGTTACTTGCTGGTACTTTACTTGTACTTTTACTTTACTTTACTTGCTGAAGTAACTTGCCCTGCCATAAATAAAGTTAAATTACTTTCCTCTGAATATATAAAAACCATGGTATCCTACCACCCTAGATAAGTCCGACAGGGGAACCACCCGTTTTTACAGAATACTGATCTCAGAATCTGCCCACCTAATATGGCGACTGAAAAACGAGCGAGTCATTAATGGCAAAGATCCTCCTGCACCGGCGGAAATAAAAAATCGTTGGGTATACGGTCTGAATGTTCGATTAACCATCGACTGCCTAATGACAAATAAAGCTAAGTACGGGAAAAAGGCGTTAAAAAAAGGGCTGGTCCTCAGAACATGGGGTACATGTTTGCGATGGGTAATCTTGCAAGATTTCCCCGTCGCACATTGCTTAATCATTCCGCAGTGCTCGATCCTGCCAAGAAACTCTCATACTTCAAAAAGCACTGGCCCGCAGATCTCCAGGAAGACGCTCTGACAGACATGGAGGAAACGGTGAATGTCGGATGTTTGATAGTTGCACCGAGAACAGTATCTCAAGCTCCACTGTGCGCCGCCCGGGACATCCGTCCCCGCCAAAAAAAAATCGAAGACCTCTGAAATGCGATGCTCCGTTGTCCTTGAAGACGAGGAGGACGAAAGTGGTACGACTGAATCCCACCCCAATCCGCTTAAACCTTGGCTCGACGAGTATCAGCTCTATTTCAATGTTCGCGAAGTTGTTCCAGAGGGTATCGAAAATTCATTGGATGTCAAGTCACGCGTTTCAAAACGTAGACCATTGCAAAGGCAATAGGGTCATGCGGTTCAAATGTAAACCACTAATTGCGCTCTGGAAAGCGCAATAATGCCTCCGAGCGCGATCCAAGAGGGGAAGAGTGCGGGCAACGACTTACCACCAAATTCCGACGTCGCGCCAGCGCCTGTGAAAGGCGGGACAACGGATGGTGGAGGCTGCACTGGAGGCTGATTCTGTGGCCTTAGGGCGGCAGTAATGGCCGCAATCATGGCCAGTGTCTCGGGCGAGAGGGTAGCCACCGGCAGCGGGGGTGGCGCGTCATTGTTGTCGGTCATCACGTCGACATTTAGAGACAAAAAGATTTCGTCGATCAAAGAAGCAGTGTCAACGTCGGGATTTCGGTCCGTGGACGGCAATGGGGCACGCGACGCGACACGAGATGGAGACGACTCCGAGGAGGGTGAAACGGGCTGGGAGAGAGGCTGCGTGCATGCGAAACGACCCCCAACACGAAACTGAGTCTTCCAATGACCAGGTGCAATGGTGCTCGATGTCCTCAAAGACAGAAAGAAAAGAATCTAGTCTATCGAGCTATGTGAGTGTATGTAGAGGATGAAGACGACGAGAATACCTATCGAGCTATGTGAGTGTATGTAGAGGATGAGGACGAAGAATGAAATCATGAAAGAGCTGATATATATATATGTAGCGGGACATAGACCGTGTTTGGCGGGTCAAACACCAAACACCTCTTTTACATTGTCAAACGCGTGACCCTCATAATATTGACACAATCCTTTACATATTCAAACGCGTGACCCTATTATAATATCGACACAATCCTTTACATTTTCAAACACTTTCAATTCCAGCGCCGTCCCAGAGCCAGTTTTTTAGGCGTCGGCCTGCAATGGATAACCCTGAGCTTTCCGGTCATTTTCAGCCATTCAGATTCCGCTCGGAAGCATTATTGCCCTCCTCAGCGGCCAATTAGGGCTTTACATTGCCAAACGCGTGACCCTCATAATATTGACACAATCCTTTACATATTCAAACGCGTGGCCCTATTGTAATATCGACACAATCCTTTACATTTTCAAACGCGTGATCCTATTGCCCTTGCCACAATCCTTTGCATTTTCAAATGCGTGACTCCATTATAATATTGACACAATCCTTTACATTTGCAAACACGTGACCATATTTGTTGACACAATCCTTTGTATTTTCAAACGCGTGACCCTATAATTCTAATCAGCAACCCCCATGTGATAAGCCAGAGGTTAAATGAGCTTTAGGCCGACATCTGGAGTTTTACGCCCGACATGAAGCACATGTTAGACTGAGGCCATATTTATTTGCACCCAGGTTAAAATTCAAATTAAATCTTCGGGTTAAGTGAACAGATAGAGCCTATGGTACGGTGCATGTACAGTAAAGATAACATGCCTCTCACGTAGTTCGTTGTAAGAACCATTGAGAGGAAAATAAATCGACGGGGATTACATCAGCCAGAGCTTATCCCCAAGCGCTGGCTGGAACTTAACACTCCTCCTCAGCGTGCTAAACGCGTCCAGTCAACCAAATAGGGTGTGTTTCAAATATCCGATTTCAAGCCCAACTTCGCGCGAAGTTGGAACACGAAATAGTTCGGATTTCCATGTCGGATGTCAAATCGTGCTCCGGACCACGATTTGACATCCAACTTCGACCCCAACTTCATGCTCCAACTTCCCCCACTCATTTTGGCCCACCCGTTGTGCTTCCCGGGAGCAAATGGTGAGAAGTTGTGTCCGAAGTTGGGACCAAGTTGGGCTCGAAATCGGGCTTGAAGTTGGACTCGAAATAGGATATCTGAAACACCCTAAGCATTACTCTGAACTTCTTGAGGAGTGGCTCCGGAAGTGACTTTGTGAATATGTCGGATACATTCTCGGAAGTGTGGATATAGATGAATGTGAGTTCCCCCGCTTCGACGCGGTCCCGTGAGAAATGATACTGCACATCAATGTGCTTCGCCCACGAGTGGAAAAATGGATCCGCGGTAAGATTCAAGGCGCCTTGGTTGTCACAGTGGATAGTAGTCGCATTCTTTTAGTGATGACCGACGGTGCACAGGAACATACGGAGCCACACGGCTTCCTTGGCGGCATGACAGCAGGCCATGTACTCGGTCCACCTTTGAAGTTGGACCCCGTTGAAGTTGCAAGATGTTGAAGTTATGTCTACCAAAAGTTGCCCTCAAATAAAATGTAACAAATTCAGTTGTCTCAGTTCCTGCGAAATATCAAAGTAGGACGCCACACTTTCTCAGGATACCGAATGACATAGGGAACGCCTGAGGGAGAGCGGCGGTGGCACCGCCGACTATGCCATGGTCCTCATCATCGCGGTTAACACTGGCCTGGACGCGCTGGAAGGGGACCATCCGCCGGCGATATTCCTCGACGCGGTCGACGTACATCACTCAATGTTCGCCACGATGTCCACGGAGCAATATGCTGGAAATCGGTACCAGGACTTGAAGGACCGGGTCCAAAATGACAATCCATTGAAGCTTGTCCCCGCGTAGCCAGCTCCGCATTCGTGCGTCAAGCCCAGCTCCGCATTCGCGCGTCTGATCCTCGCTCCGCACTCGTCCCCGCCCGTAGTCCCGTTCTGCCCGCAGTCGCCCACCGCGCCTTGCCCGTTTTACGTGCCATCCGGATTGCTGGTCGGCATACGCCCAGATACACTACCTCCGCGCCCAGATCCGAGAATTTTAGTAGCATAATAGTTACCGTGTACCATAACCGCTCACAGCGGCTCGAGCATGCTAATGGAATTCATCATCAACTGGCTTATGTTTCTCCGGAATGCATGGTATGTCGGGTTCGAACCCTTATCTGTGTCCCCTTTCGGGGCTTGATCGCCATTGAAACTCTTGTTCAGATAAAATTTAAACCGATTGTTGAGCGCTCGTATATCATTGCCTTGAGGAGTTCAATAGAATCTAGTCTCCCGTAGTCAGACTCCGCAAGTTTTATGATAGTCGATAAAACTTTTATTTGGAGTCTGAATCTGTCCTTAAACGACTCCGATTTGACATGATCAAAACCGGTCGTGTCGCGTCCCTCGCTTCTTACTACTTCCCTACTACTCCGTACCTTCAGAGAATATGTCCACACGCGACATTAGTATTGAATTCACCGCTGCCAGCGTGAAACTGAACAAGAGCAAGCAGAACCGTTGTTCGTTGACTCCCAGTCTAAACACACCTGCTGAAACGGCAAGCCCGCTCGACAACTGCCCTCCTGATGGGAACAGACTTGAATTTCATCGCAGCCACCGATATAACTGAGGTCGATGTTGACATATTTTCCCTTATTTTATTTGGAGGTTATCTGAAACCACACCTGCCTGGATTTCGATTCGACACTTGCTGTTCTTCAATCACTTCAAGCCTTCAACTCAGCAGACCTTCTTGTCTAAGAATAGGCCTTGCATCACGACCATTCTTCATTCCTCGCAATTTATTCTCCGTCTCCTGCGTTGGCAGTTGTGACTTGGAAGATATCCGTCACTATTGGACGATCCCGGGCCTCGAGAGCTGGAAGTATATAGGATTCTTAATAAAGCTTAGCGTTAAGGCTTATTAAGCCTTAACTCGCTTAAGGCGTTAGCCCTTGAGGCGAGTCGAAGGCGGCCAGCCGGCGGTGCCTCGGGGACGCGGACCACTCTTCCCGCCATCGTTTCGTATTATTAGGGTTCAACCGGGTTCATGACAGGCACTTCCAGATGTTTTCTGAGTTGGATAACCTGAGCCAACCCAAGCTTAAGTGCTTGCCCCTGCACCCCTTGAAGTCGACGCTGCTCATCCTTCAGGTTGCAGTTGACTAACTACAAGGAGGACTTCATGACCAAAGCGGGAAAAGATGTAGTCTCTCCTAGACAGACGCTTCAACAATTTTTGACGTCGTACCTCCGTTTGTTGAAGTCTGTTAGTAAGCGCGGGGGTCCGATCAGAGTAAAACCTTGTTACATAATCATCGGAGTTTGAATTTACCATGGATTCTCGTCGTTTTGACGACGCACGGCATTTTTCTCATTTTCTTTTGAATCAGTCGCACTATTAGTGCTTATCTGCGACGATCTGCTTCTTCAGAATCTCCCTCAACATGCTTGAATTGGTGTTGTAGCACATGGTTCAAGATGAGGTGACATGATTGTGACATTTGCCCTTCAACTTAACTCTTCCACAGCAACGCCAAATAGCACTCGAAAAATCCAAATAAATTTGAGCAATCACAGAACATGTATATAATTGTAATGGTGGTGTTTTCAGACGGCGCGACAATGAGCAATGTGCTCATTTCGTGATTATGTAATAAGCTTTTACTCTGATCGGACACCTGAGCTTAAAACAGGACTAGAAAAGATGCAGAATATGCTGACGTCTTTGTAAAGAAGGACACCACTGACTGATGGATGGCTTGCCAGTGCTCGTTCTGGGAGTTCAAGTACATGCAGTCTATGGTTGAATTGCTTACAGTACCTGGCTACATTGGTCAGCTTCAAGACAAGGACTTCAACCTCTTCATTGCGAGCGAAGCGAAGCAATTCTTGCCTAACACGTGACGAGGGGCAAGAATATCAACAGTAACAACTGGACTGGGGGAGCTCTGGAAGTCTCAATGATGCGAGAATTCCACTGCAATGCCGCAGTTGATTCAACGGTACGTCCTTGTGTCGATTTTGGATATAAAACACATTTAGGGGCCTATTTGCCAAGGAATGAAACCCCAGCAGTGCTCAAGGAAGAAATCAGAATAGACAGATCTGCTTGAAATTTTGCTGGATATCACCCCAATATATGTCTGTGATCGCTTTGGCGAGCCCTTTCATCTGTATACACCATCTTTGTATAAGCGATGATCCCGCAAACTCAATTTTTCAGAAAACACCGATTTTTTTTATTACGAGACAAAGAAATGGGTGAGCTATGGGTCAAACTGTGACCTTCTCAGCAGCTTTTGCCCGTTGTTTGGGAGGAATAAGCCCAAACCCGGTGGCTGTCAAGCCAAGATGAGGGCCGCGGCGTCCTCAGTTGAGAGCTCTGTACCGCCCTGAGGGAAAGTTAACATTGGGGACAGGGACGCCTTCATTCACACGCACTTCCTTAGGTGTTGTTGGGAAGTTCAAACCTCTCGAGAAAGTGATTGTATTGCCCACACGCATACAGACCCACACTTCTGAGCGCAGGAAACGAGAAAAACCGCCGATTACTTCGTTTTCACTGTTTTTGCGGTCTAACTACTGCGTCTTGCTCCATCACCGAGCGCGCAAGCCCCATGCAAACACGATTGCTCCTGTCATTGCACGTATACTTTTCTGAGTGTCCCAGACAAAACACTGTACCTGCCTTTCCTCCTGGAATCTCCCTCCCTGAATCCCCCTCCCTTTTCAAAAGGTTGCCACGTCATCTGGCCACGCAACCACCACGTCACCCACGGCGTACAGAGCCCGAGCTTAGTACCATCTGCTTCACAAAGCTCGCGTATCACGGGTTGCGGCGGGATTTTCGGGTATCGTCATCCGTCGTAGAATATTATCGAACTTTTGGGACTTGCATAAATACTGAGGTCTTGCTGAGATTGAGCCCAACCCTCGCAATCCAGTCTCTCTCTCTCTGAAACCCCCCAACACCTCCTTTTTTCCAACACTTTTTCAACCCTATCATTTCAATGTCGGCTCCCGCTGCTTCGAATACTCCCACACTCTTTATTGCTCCCGATGCTTCTTTGGCTCCCGCCTCGACGCCATCTGCAGCCCACTCGTCGACTTCAGCGCCCCCCGTCCAGCGCTCGGATAGCGTCACCAGTCTTGCCCCCACCGAGTCCTTGTCCACCTACCTCGCTAATGATGCTACCGATGACTTGGACAGCAATTCTGCTGTTGTCCACTCCACCTCGACTCCAATCGCCGCACCAGATAGGAACAAAGGCAAGGAGAGGCAACGCAACGCGTCTCCCGGCCCTTCCTCCTCCACCCACCTGCCGCCTGGCCGCGCAGCTGCCCGTAACTTCATAGCGAATGTTGGCCTACGCGAGGTGCTTCCTGATAGCCACAGACTTGAATCAAAACCTGAAATTCGTGGCCTTCAGCGTGAGATTCATGCCCTCACGCAGGGGGTAGCGGAGCACATTCGTTTAAGCACGGACACGGCTGAGACCCATGCCAGTTCTATCAATAGTGTGTCATTATATCCTTCGCGCCTTTCTCGGCTCGCTAACCCCAACCAAGTCTTGCAGAATCAGCTTGTCGGGATGAACATGCTGCTTGACGACGTCGCCAGCAGTCTGCTGCGCATCGAGGCCCGTCAGGTGTCGCCTCCTCCTCCTGGTACTCCCGCCGCCGCTATTGCCCATGCGCCACCTGTCGCAGCACCATCGCCGCTGCCCGACGTCGCACTCGTAGCCCCTTCTGCCTCGTCTGCGGAAGGGCGCCTAATGCGAGTAGAAGGGATCCTCGCCGAGCTCTCCACGAGCATAACGAGCCTCAAGCGCGCACGTTCGCCGAGCCCCACGCACGACACTCGCAACGTTCGCCCTCACCTTGAAGATGCGCCTCCCATGCATGCCCACACCGCCTCTCCTCCGGGGATCTTCCATGCCCCCGCTGTCCCTGTGCCCCCCGCGGCCATCGTACACGCCCCCACTGTCGCTACACCGCCCCCCACCAGGGCCGCGCCCCCTCCGGGCGTCATTATCGCCCCTGCCGCAGCCGTGCACGCTCCCAGTGCCGTTCCCGCTTCCTCTATCGGTCCTACGACCCCCGCGGGTATCCTTGTTGCCCCGACGGTTAACCGCAGAGGCAAAGCAACCGAGCCGACCATACGTTATCTTGCCAGGGAAGTACGCATGGGACCTGCGGTGTGGAACAAGGATATCACTCAGCAGGCCCTGCTTGTTATCCAGGTCGTGCTCCCGCAATACCAGTGGACCAACGTCTTCATCCGTACTTACCGGTTGAGGAAAAGAGCTGGATCACCCTTGAATTCGCCACCGAGGCGCAGGCTATTTGGTTTGTTGACGCATTCACTACTGCTCGCGTTCCCCCCTATAATACCCTCACTGTATCTCGTTCCCCAAACTAATTCGGGCAGCTCATGTTTTCACCATTAATTCGCACGTACTCCATTCACATGTACATATAGACCCCATAGCTTCACTTACCTCGATGTCTTCGTCACATACCCTTTCTGTTAACAGCCCCGGCACCTTTTTACCTAACCTGACGCCATCCACGTCGTCCGATACCCTCACCTTTTCCAACACCCAGTCTCCCACTACACCGCATGTAGTAAACTTACGGAGTTGGAATATAAAAGGTTCTTTTGTTCTTCGTAAGGTACACCCCATCCACCCTCGACAAACGTCACGTGAAATTTCCTATTGCGGAACGATGACTTGAAAAAATCTATAGGTTAGTTTACAGACCCAATTGAGTCAAATCCTTCGACCAGATTTACGATATAACTTCTATCGTGTGTTTGCGTGAAAAAACTGGATGAGAACCACCCATTTACACCCGGAATTAGCCAGACTTTCCTCAGGATCAAAATTGATGGGTCGAGTGATGCGCTGACGCCGTGTCAGTGTTCGCTTAATTCACTCGTCCACAAAGCCCGCGAAGCCCTAGTTTTTTATTTGCAACTTCTTTACATGTATTTCCGTAATCTGGTCGAAGGGATTTGCCCTGGCCTCAGTTGTTGTGCCAATATTCCTTCGTTCATCCAATATGGAAGTTCCACGTGACGTTCGTCGAGGGTGGATGGGGTGTACCTTATGAGCTGCCCAAAAGCCCAGTCAGACCTTCTAGACTACGACTTCAATCTCTTCCAGGAAACTCATCTGCGACCACAACAGTAAGATAGTATCCGACTTCCTAACGACTACTCTATCATATCATGCACTCGCCGGCCAAAATCGAATTTCGGCCAATCATGGGGCGGTGTGGCGACCATTTCTAACAGTGCGCGGGTTCCATCTAGGCTTCGAGATGAGCTCTGTGGTCCAGATTTCATGGTTCAACAGATCGGGGACATTCTGGATTTCAATGTCTATCTCCTACCTGAATCCTCCAACTGGACTGGCGATCTGGGATGTGATCCGTTTCTTGCTCTAGCTTCATCTGTAGCGATTGCGTATGCTGGTCGTTTTGAAATCCTGATAATGGGGGACCTGAATAGTCGCACTGGATCTCAAACTGCCTCTGTGCTTGCCCCGCACGCCGGTGGATGGACGATAAACCCGTCTCGACCCGGGTAGATTCTCGTTTAAATTATGCGCAGACTACGACCTCATGATCCTGAATGGTGTTGAACGCTTTGGGCCCAATAGCGGTGGATTCACGTCCTTCCAAGGCACGCGGAAGACGGTTATTGACTACGTGATCTGTTCAAAGTCTCTCTATCCCAAAATCACTGCCTTCAAGGTGCTTCCTCGCAAAGCGGACTTTGACCACGCAGCCTTAGTTGTCCAGCTTGAAGTCGATCCCGCACTCCTCACCATGAATTCTCGAGTCTGAATAGGAAAGAGAAAACGCGAGGAAGCTGTTCTGCCAGACGAAACTGACCTTGATAAATTGCTCATTCAAACACTCGAGGCTGGCAAAGACAAATCTAAAAAAATCCTCGATCTCTTTGGTCCAGTCTATTACGACACAAGCCCAATTATTGCGACTATCTGTGATGTGTCCAAAGAGCTGGAAAACACACGGCTATGGCTGGTCCCTCGGCATACTTTGGCCCGGACACTGGACTTAACCAGTCACTGCGGGTCTGGGGCAATCCAACAAATACACGAGCTGATTTACTCGCTCTCCTGGCGGCAATTAGAGTGGCTCCTCGCACAAAAACCCTCCGTGTCTCGACGAGATCCGAGTACGCCATCAGGGGAATTACATACCGTGCGTTTCAGAATGAGGCATCTGGCTGGACCTGCGTAAACGGCGATGTGATGAAATCCATTGTTCAAGTTATTAAATCGCGATCTGCGCCCCTTCACTTCGTTTACATCAAGCCAACCGAGGTCGGGGGTCACCTTAAGGCAGCTAAATGTCTTGCAGAAGCGGCACTGACCCTTAGTCGCCCAGCTGTGCCTGAAAATCCTGATATTGTTCCCATGCGGCCGTTCACAACGCAACCACTGCAAGTCGAGAAAGTTACAGCTGACATACCTGATGATTCCGGTGAAATGGTAACACCAGCACCTTCGCAACGTCCCGAGTTCCCTGCGAGCCATCGAGGCTGACTGCGCTTACACTAAATGCGAGAGAGAAACCGCAATCATATCATGGAGGCACCATCAGCTGGCGAATTCTGGAAGGAAGTCAAATGGCTCATAGATCCCGCTCCAAATCCTATCTCGGTAACTGCTGAGAGCCTCAAAGAGGTCTTGGAAAGACGCCTCAATCCCCCTGCAACCCTCCCAGACTCCTTTAATGCATCTCAGCATAAAATCAACTGCTTGATTGCTCTACAAAAGGAAATTTTGAGGGGGAAAGATTTTATAAAGGGTTTGAAGAACAGGGACCTGAAAATAAAAGAGAAGAAGCGCCCTTAACATAAAACAGAAGAGCACGGAGGACGGCGGACAGATCACGTTTATTCGCCATTCATAAAGCTGTCCGGGCTTCCCAATCGGACTGATCACTGATCATCTTCTGCACGTCGAAGATGATTATTCGACAACTGTGCTACTTGGCTGCAAAAAATACAACCCTAGGATAACCCGGCTGCAACGGGGACCTTTTCAAGTTGTTAATCGAATTGCTGGCATCAAGGCATGCGAGCACCTGCTTCGTTGACGTCGACTCGAAGGAAATCAATCAATCCAAACGCGAGCCAGTAAGTTATCTCAGAGTGCTTACAGAAAATTGCAGGCCGCCATGCCCTCCGGATTCGCAGTGTGAATAACTTCAAGGAGGACGGCTGAGAACTGAGCTCAGGAGAGCGGATCGCACTTTTGTATGTATATGTGGGGACGAGCTTTACCCGATCACGCCGTACAAGATTTGTCCTTGCTTGGTTGACCTAAAGGCTCTGTTCCAATTTTCCGTCGTTAATACCGCTTCCACAATGCATTTATGCTCATGGTTTATGCTATGAAACTTCTTCAGAATCATGATTAGAGTAACTCTATCTGGTCAGAATCTTTTTAGCTGATAGATTGTTGAAGTACAAGCAAATCTCCGACCACTTTTAAGGCACATGAAGATTTTGAACGGAAAATAAAAAAAGCGGCCACGGCGACGTGATGATAATTTATTCTGTCCGTGATTTTGGGGGCGGGTCGCGGATCTGGAGGGTGTTCTATGTGCGCTTTCAATCTTCAAGCCTCTTAGCTTTTTTTGACTCTGTCTCTTTTCTCTCTCTCATTCCGGAAATAATGGCCAACGAAGTCCAAGTAATATTTCTTCATGTGTTGATGGAAGCTTTCCTTTGGGAGGAGAAAAAAAAAGTTTGATCGATCTCATTAATTTCAAGAACAGCTGTAATAGTCATTTGCAGTCCTGAGGCCTGAGGGGTTGAAGCGTTCGACACGCACGTTGCATTCAAAAGATTAATCGCTCCGGTTTGGGAATCCACGCCCATAGCGTATTTTCAGGACCCCGGATCCATCCATCGCTACCCATGACCTCAGGCACCCAAAGTAACCGCACGCCGTCACGACTCCAGATCCACACGTCGTCATTTATTGTGCAATTCGGTCCAAGATCGATTGCTTTAAATGTGTCCGCCATTGCGCTTGGCCTGACATCCCACATTCGCACTGTGCCATCCTTTGAACCTGAGAAAAGATGCTTCCCGTCTTGTAAGAATTCCACGCAAGTCACGGCGTCCGAGTGGCCATGGAGCGGTCCAGCCATGGCATCACGTTTGGTGCAGTCCCACAAGATTATTGGATGGTCCTCGGAGCCGGAAGCGACGTGGTCTCCGTGGATAGCTAGGCAGGTAACGGTGCCTGAATGTTTTGTGACAGGCGACATAGGGACTTCTTCTCTGTGATCGCATCCCAAATTTGAATGCTGTTATCCGCTGAACCAGCCGCAATCCAGGTCCCGGTCTGTGAGCAGGCAATGGACGAAAGTTCACCGTGGGCCTGGAAGATATAATTGTCGCGCTCGATTTCACTGCCGTTGAATTGCAGAGTTGTGATCTCGTGGGAGGAGATGGATATGAAACCGTTCTTGAGTACGGGGGCCATGCAGAGTACCGGATCCCCATTGTGAGGCTGAAATATCAGGGGCTTCCGTATGTTCGATTTGCGACATGTTCAAATCTCCGTTATACGAGGGACGCTACCGGCCCTTCAATGTGGAGCAATCGTTTGATGATGTTGAAGCGGAGAAGCAGGAGGTCTTCAGCTTGGTGGATAGCCTCCTCTGAGAGATGTCGGGCCAGACTCTGGGGCTTACATGGTACGACCTTTCATGTTCCTCCCGGCCCCAAGACAATGCTAATGTTGAGCCATAGAACGAGGTCTTCATCTACGAGCCAGACTTCGAGACCGCGTTCTGGGGTGATAACTACGCGCTCCCTCAAGAGAGCTTCTGGCGACCAATCAAATTCTTGTTTGTCCCCAAAACCTCTCTCCCTCTCTTCCACACGACGAGCAAGGCATAGAATCAGGGTTTGCTAATGTGCCATGGGTATTGATGTGGCTTCGTACCTGCATCATACTTGATCATACTTCACAACCTCATTGTACGGTTGGAAGAGGGGATGGGAATAGTGAGGAATGACGCGAAGAGTAGGTAATGGCCGGATTTGGTAATGTTCTTGTCCTCTCTCACCTATCTACCCACAGATTTTTGTAAAGCTTTGTAGACCACTCCTCCTGAATGCAATATAGCTCCCTGTTATATTTCTAGATTAAAAATCTTCTTGGTGGCCTTGCTTCAATGGAGCCAGTGCACAAAAGTGTACTTTTTCAATATTCTTAGTGTGTGGCCTCAAGAAGGTTCCCTGGCAATGTTTTAACTAAACAGGAATGTTTCATGAGGAAGAGGTGACCAGACTCCACTCTTTCCTGAGTTTTTGGCAAGCTTTTCCTGTGATTATTGGACCTAACCCAGTGATGTCTACAAGTCAGTTTTCCAATTCCAATCTAGGCGTACCCCTACACCGAAAATGGCCACCTTAACGTACTTTTTCGTCGAATTGAAGTTTGTACTAATGGCCATATGAGTTCAAGACTTCAGATAGTGCCCTCTTCTGTACAAGAGACTGGATCCCTGGTCAGACAAAATGTGAAACTCAACATTGTAAAGGAACCAGCCTGTCAGATATCATGAAACTTGGTACGTAGCTGACCCTGAAGGTCTGAGGCCGCGTTGAGGTGCTAGAAGGCGAGGAACAATCCCCTGATTTGACGGAGTTTGAATGCTGTGCAGACATTTGACGGGCCAGATCACACCCAATTTGGTCTGGTAGACCCAATGCGGTCTGGATTTCCTAATTGGATTTGACTTTGGTTCCACATATGGCACCACAGCCCAAAAAACCTAATGAATTAAAATGAATTCTGACCCTGAGAAAACACTGCCACTATTGAGGCTTCATTGAATCTAATCAAAATCTAATGCACAGCCACCAGACGAGTTGCAATGATAGAACGGGACAGTAAAATTTTCGGTTGCAGAAATCTCGGATGACATGAAAATAATGAACGATTACTAAGTACTCGTAACAATGTGTGTTGCAAGAAACACCGGTGGAGATGTTCTCATGCAGCAACCATCATGACCAAAAGCGGACCTGCTAGTGCACAAGGGGGCTATCGTCCTTGGCTCATACTGCTGTGTCTCTCAATATGTGTTGTGATGTCTTTTTGGTCCCTCAGCTTACCCTGACTACCATAGGCTCTGTTTCCCACAAATTATTTGTTTCCTGCTGCCTTTCAACTTCATGTTCTTCAGGGTCACTGGCCACGGGTGCCCACGAAAAGGTCCAGATCGGGTACGGGAAATGTACCCACGACAATGAAGACTTTCAATTTCATGTTCTACCTCCCCGGCGACGAGTACTCATTGGACGGCCCGGCTCAGCCACGGGAAACTTGCCCGAGACAACGAAGACGACAATGTCAAGCGTTGGAGGCTGTCGCACTTACGGACTCCAGTACCCAGCACACCGTCTGACTCTTTTCTGCTGGTTCTGCCTTCTCTGGTTGTCTACTGGTGACTCAAATGAATTCTTTCATGACTTGTTGTCCGGATCCAGCTCTGCCTCAATCTTAATATGGCCCACCTTTCTCTGTTCCCTACCCTACCATCAATCTCTACTGCTGTCCCAGGGAGGATAACCAATTTTTTACCAGCAAAACATGAAAAACCCATTGAAAAGCAATATACAATATGCTCCATATTTGTTCTGCAACCTGGTGATTTAATTCATGCTCCTGGAATGGCTGATCTGTTGGTTGGTCTGAGGTCTAGTACAGCTCGCTCCAGCATCAGTTCATTCCCTCACTCTTGACTCCCTACACTGCGGTCTCATTTCCTACACCTTCTGTTTCTGGTCTGTCCTGTCTCAACCGTCATAAGTGGTGGATCTGTCCAGTCAGCCTCGATGAGCCTGTTCCGTGTGTTGGAATCCAAACCGTCAAGAAAATACTTTGATCTGGTGTGGCTAACTTTAGATCACACTTTCTCAATTTCTAATTCTCAATGTGTGCCTTAATAATGCACTTTCAATTACCTCAAGATTATTTCATGGTGCGAAGGGAAAGTATACCAAGTACTAATGCCATAACCACAATTCATTGCTGTTCTGACAAGTTTTCAGGCTTGTTTGTGTTTGGCAGCACCAAATCGCACAGTTTGATGAAATCATTCTACAGCAAAGTGTTGAAGCTATTCATCCTCTCACAATTTGGGGAGCATATTCTACACTGACTCAGCAAAACAAGTGTCACATGGGCTTTCAGTCATCTTTGAGCTGACTCACTCCAAATAAAATGCTGGCATGAACTTCCATCGATTTCATGATGATATGCAAAATTTAACCTATAACATCACCACTTCGCTCTCTCAGAATAAAATATTTGGGCGTAGTCCGTGGGATCATCTTGTATACATGAGTGGAGTATACAGTCTCAAAGTACTTGAGGAATGAACCTCATTCATGCTTTCCTTTGCCTGAATTCATAGGTTTTTGAGCTAATAGCGAGCCATTCAAGCTAGCAGGGATTCGATCATTAACAGAGAACACACCCATCCAAATGCAGACAACATATTTAAAAAACCCACCTGTGTTCCTTATAAAGAGCTCTGCCATAACATGAGTCTATCCTTTCCCCATTTCGTTGCCGATGTGGCGTTTTATCTGCAACTCCAAGCTGTGTATATTTGGTGCATATAACCAGTTGTCGCGAACTTCAAAAAGAATTCCAAGGGCAAAATGCCGTTTCAAAGACGCCGTGGCCTCACCGATTGGAAGGCCACTTTCAACTTGATTCCTACACCAGAGCTGGAAGAAGTCATCAGCACTCCATTGGCGACTCTGTTGCATCACGAAATGCTGTCGCAGCCGTCAGAGAGGATCGAAACGAACGGGCTTTTAGAGTTGGCTCTGCCCAGTTGCAGATCCTCGCTGTTCAGAAGGAAATTGGCGAGTCATTAAATCTCAACGGCGACATTTTGGAAGATTTGCTCAAAGATCGTGGCGTTAGTCGTCCAAACTATGCCGACAGAACGTTGGACGTGATGTTTTCATCAACGCAACTGCCAGATGTCAAGAGCGGCGAAATGCTTCAAAGGTTGCTCAAGTTGAAAAAAGCTCACGCCTTCTATAATCCAGAGTTTAGACCACCTGTCTTTGCTCGCAAAGTGCCCTCTATGGCTCCACCCACGGCACCGATTCACGTGGTCTTGAAGCGAAAAACCGACGGGAAGGGGGAGGATGAACAACCAGCAAAACGACAGAATGTGTCCAAATCGGCCGGGGATGAACCCACGACTTGCTCAAACGTAAAGGGTGGGAAAAAAAGTCGCAGAACGCGTGCTAGGAATTAGTGGATTTGTCTCCGAGTGCATTAAAGTAATTTGTGCCGAATTTGTGTCCGCTGGTTCCAGGTTATTTGGAATGACGCTGTGGTGCTAGTTGAGGGTGACTGGACATTTGAGGAACATCCTGTTACGAGATTCAATGCAATAAACAGCTTGAACGCGTGTTATTTCAGTGACCACGAGCTCGCTGGTTAAACTTGGATTAAACCGCGATCGACGACGGCAGCAACATTGATCCGGACGTTGGGAATCCAGCGGTGAAGACAAGGTAGGCTGAGAAGGCTTCAACGTCGAGAAATCATCGAATTGTTTACAGTGAGGATGTGTAGTGTAACCGAGCGCAAGTAGACACCCGCCGCAAGCCACGCCACACCCGCCCGCTCCAGCCAATTCAAACTCCGCTAAGCGGCGCAAGCCATTTTGGCACGCCACTCGGCTAAGTCTGGTAGCGAGACTGAGCGAGGGGGGGTTCACACAGAGCCTATGCCTCTTGGTGGACTTCCGCCTCTGGCAGACAGGCAAGAACTTTTGCCTGCCTCTGTTAACACATCTGAAGCACTCTCGCCTCCTTTAGATCCTGCCTCGCTTGCCGAATCAATCGACATCACAAACGAACGCCCCCTCTCCCCCGCTACCAAATCCGAGATTGACGCGGTCATTCTCTCCTCTCCCGCCTGGAAAGCACCGGATCGTTCAGGCATCCAGATGGGCCATGTTCAGCGAGGCTATTCCCTCCTACTACTTTGCCGACCCGTTTCGAGGGACGAAACGGACGGACATAGCCACCGTGGACATAGCCAGGGACATAGCCACCGTTTTGACCCTCCAAGTGGGGCGGCAAACTGGTAGGTTCGCGGGTTGGGAGCGTAGCAAATCCAGGAGGTCGTCAAGATGGAAGATCAATTAGGGAGTGCGAGTGGCATTTCCAGGTCATCCACTCAAGGATCATCATTGTGGACACGGGTTTTCGGATGTTTCGGGGGAGGAGCAGCAACGGATGGGACACATGCAAGGCAAAATAGGGGTGTAGTTTTATCAGATCTCCCTCCCATTTCACAGGCATGATATTTCTAGCACTATCGTGACCATGAACTCAACCTACTTAGATATTCCATCCTGGGGAACTAATCAACAGCTACATTCTCGAGAAGGTTTCCGTTCATTTACACGGACTTGTTCATCATCTTACAATGGCGGATTTAGGCCCCACAAGCAGCTGTTGTGATGTCTCATGACGATGATTGGTGTGACATTCTTGCAGATGTATGTTGCCCCTCTGTTGAATGTGTTTTTATATCTTTAAACTCCTATAGGGCGACCCAGAGTCCTAAATTGAGACTGTATCAGAATTGCTGCAAAGAATTAGCGACCAGTATGGAATTGTAGAGAAGGATGGTGAGGGGGGAGCATCCTATTTGATTCATTTCGATTAATTACAAAATTCAGGAGCAACATTTCTTTCTTCCTTGATGATCTCCGGCAACCTCGCCTCCCCGTCACCCCTGACCCGCGCCCACGCGCGGGGCCGATCCGGCCACAGACAGTCGTACTCCGAGCAGGACGACAGAGGCCCTGGCGGATTCGCTGGGGTCTATACAGAGCCGCCCCTGTTCCACTTCCGGGCGGACGAGGACAACGGGAACTCTACCACCGGGCCCAACGCGGCTATGTTCCCGCTTCCGCCACCCACTACGCGCAATCCCGTAGGACGTTCGCACTCGCCGCAACGCAGCACCAACTTGTCGTCCGTCAACGTCCCGGCAGCGGCGCCCCCATCGCTGCTCTCGGTCTCCATCCCTGAGAGTGCATCACCAAATACCGACGCCTTTCTGCGCGACTCCTCACCCACCGCACAGTCGCCCTCCCTGTCGCCGCCTGGGCCTGGTGGCTCACATGACCCCGCTGTAGCGGACGCGCTCCGAATAGGGACGGCGAGCCCGACGCCGCTGCAAGTGCACTTCCATTCGAAGGATGCATATCCATTGCCCAGCGCGCGGGAGAGCCCGTTGAATCCGAGGAGTGCGCAGGAGGGAGGGAAAGGTGTGGAGTGGAGGTACGAGCTACATGCGCCGGGGGTGCCACGTCAGAAGGAACAAGACACGATGGTGTTACTGGAGAAGGTGTGGTTGGAGGGGGGCGGGCATCAGGTGAGCAGTGTTCATTCGTTATCGGGTTTAACCTCCGACTTTCCTTTTTAGGAATCTTCCCCTCCCTCCACCTCGCAAGTCTCCGAAAACGGCCCCGAAGCCCTAGCAGGCGGTGAGCTTTGCCTGCGCGGGACGGTGGTAGTGCGCAACGTGATGTTGGAGAAGCACGTCTTTGTGCGGTTTACGCTTGATGAGTGGGCTACTACGAGCGAGGTTTGCGCGCACTTTGTCGAACTCGTGACGCCGTCTACGTCCTCCCCTGCCCTCGGGCTCGGGGAGAAGGAGTCGTGGGACCCGTTCGCGTTTTCTATAGAGCTGACAGGTTATGCGAATTCACGTGCGCAGGTGGGGGAGCGGTTGCTGGCGCTGGGGAATGGTGGTGTGGGGACGGGGCTGGCGGGGCAGGAGCTGATGATGGCTGTGAGGTTTCCTGCGCCTGGTGAGCAGCTTTTCCCCCACGTCTAACGCATGCGCCGTGTTTACCCGAAGTAGACTCGTTCATGGAACCCGCCATAAATCCCCAGAACCACGAGTCGCGCAACTGGGCGATGGGCTCTGGTGAATCCCGCAATTGGTGGGACAATAATAAGGACCAGGATTATCGGGTGGGCTTTAAGGTGAAGAGGCTTGCGTCGTCTGCGCCTGGTGAGCGCAAAGCTGTACGTGATGCCTTGTGCTGTTTCAGGCCGTCTGGCGTTGTCTAATGTGCATCGTTCCCTATAAAGGAGGAACACTCGACGTCTTATGAACCCGACGACACAAATATTAATGCGTCTGAGCTTGTGCTCGCCAATGAGCAGACCCTCGCTGTTAGTACTTGGTGACTTGGACACTGACGGCACCAACAGATGCTGAATCATTTCAACAAGGTCCAGGCTAATAGGTGAGAATTAGGCTTCTATACCTTTGCGAGACCAATCCTTGATCACCTCATAGTTCTCAAGTTGTACGGGAAGCAAGTATCAAGAATGGCGGCAAGGCCTGGCTCCCTTAGATTCAAGAGTAGCCTTCTTTGAGACGGTGGAATCGTCCTTCAGGAATCTAGGTGGCTGCAAGGTTGGAGAGGTGCCAGCTAGATTGGCATGAGCACTAGAGTCCGGTTTTTGGAACGGCTTGCGCTGCTCGGCATAGTCACCGTCCTGACCGTGGTTCTCCGATTTATTCATCGGCAGATCCATCAGTGTGTCTTCATGGAAGATAATAGCCACATGGAATTCCACAATAGTGTTGTACTTCTGGGTGTCCAGAACAGTACACCAGGAACGAGGTGCGCCGTTCATAACTTCTGACATAATTGAAGAGTCCTCGAACGAATAAACCGAATTGAGCAGCTCCCGCTTGCGAATGAAGTATTCGCTGGGTTTTTCCGTGCCGTAGCCATCCTGCCGATAGGATGCGCGCAGTGCCTTCGTGCGGGTTTTGTCGAGCCACTTGCTCGAGAGACAAAAATCTGCTAGAGCTTGACGCACGGTAGACCAGTTCTGACGAATCTTCTGCTGGTATTCCACTGGAAGCGTGAAGTACCAGTCCTGGGCCGTGCCGGTGAACGCCCGTGGAACTACCTTTCCCAGCTGACGCCAAGCTTTTGGCCCGTCTTCCGCAATCAAATTGTAACGCCGAATCCATCGCAGGAGCTTGTCTGGGTCACCATCCCACTTTGGAACGTCAGCGTCCTTCAGGCACAAGTCGGAATATCTGCCGTCTCGGTCTTCATCGCTGCAAAGAAATACAGGCTGGGGCAAAAGACAGCCACGGTCACATTAAATCCCGATGTGGTTCAATTCTTCCTCTCTCTGCTACGATTGCCTTGCTCATGCTGAGGGTTCCGATGGATGCTGGTCACGGCAAGTGAGGTATTCGCAATGGAACATGAGCTTCCGCCAATTCGGAATTTGCTAGTATTCGTGAGAGCAGCATGTGCGCATTCCAGTGGCTCAGGAATATGCGCCGTCAATATGCTATAGTTTCGATACTAGATGCAAAGCGAATTAAAAGAAACCTACGGGTTATTCACATTTGCCTGTGTGTACCAAAAGCATTGACAGTGAGGAAAGCGGGCGTAGCAGTGGCCGCCCTCCTACTGAGCAGGAACGTGACGAGTTCCTGTGAGTCCTGCTGCTGATATCTGTTGCGTCTTGAACTCTCGCGGCGTGTAGGACGCCGACAGGCTTCTCATAGCCCAGATATGCGTGAGGAGCACGCCAAAGGCCTGCGCAATTTTGCCGTGCGTGCCAAGCGAGTTGTCCTGGTTGAGCTCCGTGCAGACGCTGTGTAGGCGCGAGTTTGTTATCTTGGTCTATCTAGCTCTGTGTGGGTCAGTTTGGGTCAGGCTAACTGAGTGTAGTGACTGAGACAAAATGTCAATGTTTGGCTCGGACCAGCCACTCGCAACGACCTATACTGAGCCCCACCTATCTAGACAGATCTGTTTTTGGGACCTGCACAGAGGCTAGCCAGAGGCTACACAGAGGCTACACAGAGGCTACACAGAGCTAGACAAAATCTCTGTCTAGTAAGCTAGAAAGCGCCTGTCTAGGGGCTATCCTCACCTAGCCATGGGCTACACAGATGAACACAGATGAACACAGACCCAGACAAAGGTGAGTCTAGGGGGGGTCGGAACGCAGTGTATCGACTCGATTACATACCACCATAGCACCATTATACTCATAACACCATCATAGCATCTCTACGACAACCCTCTAACTACAGTACCGCCCTCCACTGCCCCCGCTCCCCGCCAGCTAGAATATTCTACGTACATTGTATAGTGCTACATGGGCCCCAAGGCGCGCGCACTCTAACAGAAACCGAAATGAAAAATGCCCAGATGTTAAGGGCTTAGGACCCCGGGCCGGCGAAAAATGGGAAGTTCTGTGCATTCTGATTCTATAACATTTACCTTCGCGATTCCAGCGCGCAAGCTGAGATCATTCGCAGTTCATCCCAGCCTCCTTGTTGGTCAACATGTGGCTTTCCACTTCCGTTCATTTGACTACTCATTCGCTCGCTTTACGGTCTATGAGGCTAAATTTATTTTCTTGCGCAATTTATTCGCGGACATCCCTAGTTGAGTTGTGCTAATTGGAAGTTATTTATTCTGTACAAGTCCGGATTCCAGATCTCTTCCCGTTTAAGGATCTCTTCTTCGATTCCCCAGTAAAATCCAAGCTCTACTCATTTAAGCACATTTTCAAGCACTGGTTTTGCTCATTAAACGACTCTTTCTGTCCACCAGTCCAAGGCGCATTGCGACAACATACCTAGTCCGACTCCGAGGCTATTTGCTCCAATGGGATATTTGTTCGTTCAGATTTAAACTTTCCTTCAAGTTTTTTATCCATCTGTTTCCCCCCTGCAGCTATTACGTTGCCTCGCAACTTACACATACAGTCGACTCTCTCCTAACCCATGGCTCTCATAACCCATAAACCTTTCTAACCCATACACCTCTCTCGCAACCCATAAACCGTCGTAACGCATAGGTTTTCCCGTCCACCGAGGGGCATGGGTTAAGTACACGAGGAGGAGCTAGGCGGAAACTACAGCGCACGCTGGTTGAGAGTCTTGAGACCGTTCAGGCTACCGAAGGGATCGTCCTTGGAATTCTTGGAAGCGTACGACAGGGAGTTGGCCATGTAGCCACCTCTATTCAACTCTCTCTGCATATTTTGAGCCTGCTGTATGCAGAATTATTTACTTTAGAGCAGCTGACTAAGCGGTAGCCGAACTAACCCTAACATATTTAATCCCAAGCCCATGACGTCACTGACGCGGCGCATGGTTCAACTTGCGTTGTGGGGGTGATTTTCGGGGAGGGCAAGGGTGGATAGTTGAAATTTAATCTCGAGTTATGTGCCATCAGTGGCTGTGTGTTATGTGCGTTAAGTGCACCCAGCTGATCGATCGGTAAACCACGAAATTCGAGTTTCATGATGTTTCGTTAGGGTACACACCATGAATTTCATGATCCCTTTCACAACGTTTTTTTTTTTTTTTTTGATATCTTGGCCAATTATTCAACCATCAAATTCATGGCCTTTCATCATGAAATTATGTCGTTAAATTCCGTGGAGGATCTCTCAAGAGAGAACCGGGCTGGCCCTAAGCTATGACATCATTACTCCGCAAGCCCCTCTACAAATAGACTGCTCCACTCCAACTTGCTCCCACGCGCTCCTAACTCGAACCACCATCCAGCACCGTCGCCCCGCCATGCCCGTCCACCACATTGCTGGAAAGAAGAACATCCGAGCTGACCTTCTTTCCCACTTCCTGCTCGAGGATTATCGACGGGAATTTCCTTCAGACCGCGTCCGCCTTTTCACTCCCCCGAGGGAGCTTCTGCCGGCGCGCTGGAGGGAGTGCTTTTGAGCGCGTTGGGCGGGCCACCTGCTCCGCGGAAGGCCCGCCCACAGATGGATCTTGCCGATTTAGATCGGAGAACAGTCCATCTGCAATCCATTTCTTGATGATTGGAGGCTGAAGAAGATTAAGAGGGGAAATCTCGATTATCAATGCCCACTTTGTTTCGAGGCTTCTCATACCTATTCTCCCATACATATCTTTCCATTCTATTTATTTTATACTCACTAGGGGTACACTTAATTCAAGGAAAGGGAGATGAGATCATTGACGTGGGGACAGAAGCTAAGTACGTTCATGTGATCGCGGTGTGAGGTAATATGTCCGAATCGGGAACCGCGACCGAAGATCCGGACCGAAATCCAAGCCTGTCTTGCCTACCGTAGAAGAAACGAAAGGACGCGTGACCTCGCCGCAATCGTTTACATTTTGAAGCACTGTCAATTCCAGCACGGTCCCAGAGCCATGTTCTTGCAACGGAAGCGAGATTATCGAGTTCCGCTGTAAGGAGGAGCGTTCAGAAAATCGACCAGAGAGACTGTTTTAAGTGGTGGATTGACTCCTGGAGAGGTAACGACATTACAAGGTTTATATACTAAGATCAGTAACTAAAGGAGATATCGGAAATAGCAGAAAATAAGAAACGTGTGAGTGCGGTCTTGGCACAGACAGGAACAGGATAATCAAATTTTCTTCAAGGAATTGTGAAATCCCAAAAAGCAATGTGGTTCAAATATTCATAGCATCTGTACACGGGACGTGCCCGTTACATACGCCCTCCAGATCGTCGACCAACGACGATCTCAAATCACGTTCAATTCGTCGAAGTCATCATCGAATTCATGTCGTTCATGTCATCGGTTCTTTCGTTCAAAGAAAATCATCAAGCGCAACACCTGCAAATTGCTCACGGCAGATGGCCATAACTGGATCCCATTGAGACTCGATGCGCCCTCCGTTCAATCGATCAGGGCGTCACCCACGTTGCTCTGATTGGCAGCGGCTTCTCCAGTGTCAACAGAATTTATCTAGGCCATATGGATCGGAATCACGGCGCGCGCATCATCAATGCACTGGGGAAATGCAAACATCCAGGCTGAGAAGTCGAAATAAATTCTTTTAAAAATTTCAGGGGTTACCCCGCCGTTCTCGACTTCTTCAGAATTGTCGATTCGCTTCAACCGCGTGCATAATTCATCAATACCAACCAACGGTGGTATGGGGTTCAAGACTAGACAACAGGACTCTTTCCAGTTGTTTCGTCTCGGAGTCTTGCGCCGTGAATCACTCATTACAGCAGTGTTCGTTGAGCCGGACCTTTTGCAAAGGTCAGAGCTGGTAGATCTATCTGCTGGACAGGATGGTAGTGAGGTTCAGATTGCCTCAATCGGCCGAACTTGCGTCCAAGCTCAGCAATTCGTTCGAGGTTCTTCATACCCTTGTTTCGGGGCAAGGGGTCGGAGGCAATCAAACCGGGTTCGGGTGATTTCGTTCTCACCAATCGGTTCATCGGTTCCATTGCAGGAAAATCATTCAACAATCCGCGCAACACGAATTGAGGTTCTGCGCTTGAAGTGTCGATCTCAGTGTAAGTGTCAGCACTCATGGTTGAAAAGTGGCGACTGTAACCATTCAAAAATGGAAATATTTTGCTGTAATGGTTGAAATTGGGTTGAGAGTTGAGAAACCAGAGACGGTGAATATTCCCAGACACATTAGAGTACCTTTATACCATTCATACATGTTCTATCTCTACAGGCACAACTTGTTCGCTCTTGACTCAGGCCCGGGCCCAGGCCGGGGCCTTGGGTTTGAGGCCCTGCTCGCGGGCTTGGGCTTGGGACTGAAGAATCTCAAGCCCAGGCCGGGGCCTCCAGGCCAGGTTCCGGGACAGTCGTCGGCCAGCATCCAGAGGGTGGTTCCGGTTTAGTTTCCCGTAGACGAAAGGAGGGGTTATAGTGTTTGATTGAAGCCCCCGCAATCGTTCTTCCTACACGGATACCACTTTGCTTTAAAGAGTTCACCAGACATGTCAGGAGATGTTGTTGGCATTCAAACCATATATTTGGGTGTTGAACTTCCCTCAGGATTGAATGAGATGTGGAGAGAATGAAACGCTGCGTGGCATGTGACAGAAGTAGCCACCCTACCCTGTTGCTACATTGTCGCTACAATTGGGAATCTATACGTCATATGTCAGTAGTTTTGAATATTTTGACCGAAATTCAATGGTTTTACCCGAAGCCTACCTATCTCTGAGCTAGACATTGAGCAGATAATGTATTCTAGTCAAAGGATTGGTATACCTTTTTGACGCATGTATCACAATACATTCCAGTGGAATTTTGGGTTCCAAATCATATATTCATATTGGTGTGTTTCACACACAGGGCCGCCGCTGCCAATTTTTAGTGGAATCGGAAAGAGGATGAGGGACCGCTGGAGCGGTCCCTCAGCCGCTTGTGAATCTAAAACATGGCCTTGCATACAGCACAGATGCTTGAAAGCCCGGCACCGCAATGTTGCTCGGCATCTCAATGTAACAGGTGTGTATTTCATATGGCAATTACTAGTACATCATGACAGAGAATCACATCTTGATCATAGCCCAGTGAGGACCCCCAGCGGCACCACTAAATTGGAGGAAGATTTTGGGTCGTGCTGAAATGACCATGGTGGTGGGGGACCAGACAAAGCTGCACAGGCGAAATGCATGAGGAATCCAGAGTATGTGGGCTGTGTTGCCCTTGCCTAGCTGGAACCACCCATTCTGGAACTGAACCCTGCTGTTGGACCATTCATACCCACCAGATCCCGAGGTGATGGGCGTGCCATCCGGAGAGAACGCAACAGACCGGACCGAACCTGTGTGGCCCGCCAGAGGGTCGCTGACCGGCTGCCCCGTCGCCGCGTCCCACACCCGGATCGTCTCGCCGTCGGATCCCGAGGCGATGCGCGCGCCATCCGGACGGAGAGAACGCGACGGACCAGACCGAACCTGTGTGGCCCGCCAGAGGTTCGCCGACCGGCTGCCCCGTCGCCGCATCCCACACCCGGATCGTCTTGTCGTCGGATCCCGAGGCGATGCGCGTGCCATCCGGAGAGAACGCAACGGACCGGACCGAACCTGTGTGGCCCGCCAGAGGTTCGCCGACCGGCTGCCCCGTCGCCGCGTCCCACACCCGGATCGTCTTGTCGTCGGATCCCGAGGCGATGCGCGTGCCATCCGGAGAGAACGCAACAGACTGGACCGAATCTGTCATTCCCTGTAGCACCAAGGTCTCCGATGGTGGCCATACAAGATCGAGAGCTCCGGCCGCCCGTATGAGATTGTGAAACATTGGACGGTACTGACGCCCGACTATCGAGTCTCGTGGGGCGAACGCCAGGCCGGAGATATAGATCTGTGGTGCAGAAGCCATGTAGCCTTCACGAAACCGCCTCTCGAACTTGATGTAATCCTGCACAGTTTCTTGGAGGCTTTTGTCCTCCAGAGCCTATGGCAAAAGCAGGATTAGTCTCCCGTCCAACTATAAACCGTATTTGCGCCTACCATGGTCCACTCCAGCAACATAGGCAGCATTGTACCTGGTCCATCCCGCAGTGTCTGCATGCAGCTGTGTACCTCAAGCCAAAACAGGAACTGGTGTTGTAAGAACAATCGCACTTCGTTGAGAACATCGGGAGCCTTGAGCAGGAAGTCAGCAAAAGCCAACCATAGTTGTGTAGAAGCACTGAACGGTATGTGGAGAAGTGACCACACCTGATGTGGGTGGCAAAGTGCTCCGCAAATGGTGCATGGTCTCTAAACAGGCGTAACTGAGTCCTGGAGATATGCACTGCTCAACCTTTTGGGATAGCTCTTAGGCTGACCAGCCTCAACGCCTCATTTTTGTCCGGCTTCCGGGCCAAAATCTCAAATTTTTGTCCGGCACGGGTCCTAGGGTCCAAAGGTACACTAACTGGACAAAAAGAATGACCGATGGGCTTTCATAATTTGTCTTAACAACGATAGCATATTTTTGCATGAAATAAAATTTGGGACTGTTCAGAAGGACGAGCCCGACGTCCCTGAACCATTGATGAGATCAAATATAATTGATGCGCCATCACAATGGCTGAAAGATGAAAAATGGATTTTTCAGCGTGAGCAGTGATTTTTTTGAGAACAATCTGATCACCCCAATTGGAGTTCAAGATCTCCCAATCAATATTCCAAGTTGAATTGGGCAAAAATATTCAGGAGAACAGGCGCTATGAGGCGCGCAAAATGGCCAAAAACTGCTCAATTGGTCAAACACAAGCAAAAATGGGCCAAAATAGCAATTTTGCGGGGGCCGTAGCAAATTATTGACTGTATCGCTTGATGTAACTTGGGATAATGATTGGGAGACCTTGAACTCCAATTTGGGTGACTCAGATTGTTCTCAAAAAAATCACTGTTCACGCTGAAAAAATCCATTTTTCACAAGCTGAACAGGAAGGAGTATGACACACTCTGTGAGCTCGCTGAAGACTTTCAAGATCCAACAGGTTGGGCAAATTCGAATATCCGAAACACTCTGGGCTCTATTTGGCGACTATCTTGCCAAGCTGACGGCGCAGACAACACTTTGGCGAAATTATTTCAACGACCTCCAGACTTATGAGCTTGAGGTTCGCCAGGGAAATGGGATACCTGGCTCCCCGCCAAATGTACTCTTATTGGATGCCCCGAACTGGGAGGTATAAAATACAATACCTTTAATACATTCAAAACCACATAAAATACACGAAAAAATTCTCGCCTGCGGCGCCGGTTTTTGATGTATTAAACCAGCCATACCTCCAAGACAGCACGGCCGCGCAGCGGCCGCGTATTATACCTGGCCGAAATCATTTTAAACCCAGCACTACTTTGAAATCAGTGTCTATGTGCTCGATAAATGGATTAATTTGATACGTGATTCTGCCTCAAACGGCCAAAATTGTTTGAACACACAGCCATTTACACGCTTGGGATGGGTGGGGTGTCCTGAGGGCATATTTAGGATATGTGCAACACATTTTTACCAGCATGAACAAGGTTAGGAGGCTGATGTATGGGTGAAAATAGGCCAAATACTCGGCAAGTCATTTTGGCTCATTTTGGCAAAATCTTTGCACAACATGTTTAGCTTAATTTTGCATCTGAGTGGTTTATTCTTGGACCACAGCCATTGAGGGCACTTCTGAGAGGCTATTCCACCTATTTCAATTACCGCTTTGGAGACATTATGTTTTTAATTATTTCTCCTACAGTATGCATGTTGCAATTGTGGTTAATGTTGCAGCACTGCTTGCTGACTCGTTCCAGGGGAAGATAATTGGACTTGGACCTCTATAATTAAACCAAGATGCATTAGAACTCACTCCATGGTCAAACCCCTGTCCATTTAGTCTCAGATTATTTATTTGAGGAAAATGTTGAGGGTGGATCACGAGATGACATAACTGCCATCAGCATAGCTGATCTCTCTCCGGCTGCAGACAGTGCCAATGATCCTATCCATCCAAAACAAGTTGGGGCATCTGCGTAAAGGATCCTCAGGTATCAGTCAATAGTTGGTGGTCCTGCTCAGTGCATGTAATCTCCAGTAATAAATGCATTTCCGGTTATTTTCTGTGATAGCGAGTAGGTTCAGAAAAATATCGACGTGCGCCTCGCCGGTATCAGGACGATGGCCTTTTTACCGCTAGTGACTGCCACGGCGTCTACGACATCCTGTCCAGCGGTGCGTTGCCATCCCATTACATACAAATCCGTCATCTGATGTACTGTCGTAATCCGACCAAGTGTTCACGGGGTGTCACCCGTCACCTAAGGTGTTCGCAATCCTGGTCCCTCACTTGTGAAAGTGGAATGGGTACCAATGTTTTAGCGTGAATGAATGGTGATTGAGGGAATTCGTGTTCCAGGCAAGTTACAGAGAATTTAACCTGGGTCGGCCATCAGACTGGGCCAATTCTATTATGCATGTAGGAATTTTGGGTGTTCATCTTGCGTGACTCCATCAGGACACAGAAGCCAAGGCAAGGATGGGTCACAAACGGATGAGTAGGTACAATTATTCTACGTCCTTTTATACTTCTGAACCAGCTGAGTAATTTTTCTCAGGCGCATCAGTCAGCCCGAGTGCTCACCGAGCTCCGATCCTCGCACAGCCTCCGGATCTTCCAACAATGCAAGTCGAAAGCAGGTCGTCCCAAGAACCACCCGTCCATACTGCGCTTCTGCTTACAGCCGCAAAATGGATAGGCGCGGGTACTTCGTAATAAGCGCCTCAAGCTTGACAAAGGTAAAGTTGCTGTGGCTTGAACCCTGAACCCGGGTTCTTGAGCCCTGGCGGCTATGCGTTAGAAACCTAAGATCATCGCAGGGGCGGGGCCCATAACCTGTAGAAACTAGATACAGTGTATCTCGATCAGCGTGCGTAGCAAGACTGTATAGATATATGTGTACCTAGATACAGTGTATCTGGTGAATAATGAATAAGTAACCGATGGATATAAATAGTCGCCAACACTTTACCTCAGTCAGCGTGCGTAGCAAGACTGAGGATAAACAGTCGAACAGGTCTACTTTTATATAAAGCTCGGGTCCCGATGTCCCTATAATATCGGACTTTCTGGGTGGAACTCCAACAATCCACATGGTTAATGAACAGGTAGCAACTAAAATCAATTCGTCGGTCACGCATCACGGGGTGATTGACATGACGAATTTGGGAACCTTGTCACGGGTAACGGAGGCACTTGACAAATATAATTTTTGCTACGATAGGTTCAGGGCTGCTCGGGGCAATTTCCTGAGCTGTAGGTACTATTCATTGAATTTCCTGCCCAATTTTCAAGGTTTCTGGTTTCGAATCACACAAATATCATGAATCTGCAGCAAAGTCTCTGGGATGATAGCGCTGGTCGTCGTGTACGTTCTGGCTCTCATATTATATTCATTCTGTTCACTTCCTCGCAATTAGGTTTTTGAGCAATTGTCTTCTCGAGGTGCGTGATTCTGTTCTGCTATTTCATTTTGGTGCTGAAAAACCTTCAGGTCCATTCGCTTCGTGGTATTCACCTCTTTTAGTGTCCGTGGGGTTGCTCATGGTAAGTCTCTTTGGTTTCGTCTCGCAAAAGCCCTTGATAGCGTTATTTCAGTCCTCATATTGTTGAATTTAAGTATCTGGGTGACTGGATGGGAATGCATGATTGTTCCACAAAAATCCAAGGGCAGGGATATAATGGGCAGAATCTGGGACGTAATGAGAGGGGAGAAGAGGAGGAGTAAGGACCGGAATTGTACACACATTAGAGCGAAAGTTTGGTGCAGGCAGCTCGCATGATTGCTGGCTGGAGTCACTGTGTCATATCAAATCGAAGACTCAATTGAAGATATTTGGACCGACAATGATTTGTGTTTGCACTGTATTTGGGCAGCCTTCTATTAACACGTTTGGTAGGCATCAGATTGAACAACCTGGTTCAGAGTTTGAATGTGTTTGAACCAAATTACAGGAATTGAATTTTGCATGAGCATCAGGGGACTTTTTGGGCTCGGGACAGGATTTCGGGATGTAATCAGCTGTTCTTCTGCAAACATGTTTTGTATCATAAACCTAGGAACCTGTCAGTCTAACTGGCTTGCGTTGAGGGCGCACGCGAGGATAGCAAGAACGCAGCCGCGTCGTCAGCGCGGCCGACGACGGGCTCTGGATTGGATTCGACCGAGGACCGCTATGAGGCTATCAAGTTTTTATTTATTTATTTATTAGTTTGGATGGAGGAACGGTGGATAAGACGCGGTCGAATGGGAAGGGGATCGTGCGCGGCGGCGCAGGAAGCTAACGACGGATGGCGTCGCGCAAAAGCATGAGCCAGGATATCCAATTTTTGTCAGACTGATAGCCATTTCATCGAAGAGGTAGCTAAGCTCAAATCCCAAGAACAGTGTGCAGAGCCAGCACCGATTCATGCAGCTGCAGGTAGGTGCGGAGGCTCCAACCAAGTAGCAGCGTGTATTATGGGTATCTGGTTCTGTATTGAAATGACAGCCAATCCATTTTTGAACAATAGTGTAGCATCCAGATGCAAATGCAAGCCTGAGGAGCAGCTCTAATCCATTTGCGGAGCACTGCGGAGGCTACCCAAATAAAAAAACTGGAAGCCCATTAGATATGACCATTTATTCAGGACGATAGTATTGCTTGAGACATTTGGACCACCATCTAAGTAAATTTCCAGCTGTAAACAGGCGCTACGGGCACTGCGGAGGCTACCGATCGCCGGCAATACGAACCGCAATTACCGCATTTGGTTGAAAATGATGGCGTAGGCGGAGGGCCCGCACAATCAGCGCAAATGGCGGGGCTTCCCAAACGGGAACATTACAAATAGAAGCCAGAGGCTACACCTCTTCGGCACCTTCTAGGATGGTTTTACTAACGCGCGAAAATCATCCTTGAAGGTCCTTTACATAACACTTTCGTAGCCTCCTGGGGTGCCGAAATCTCAGAACAAAACAAGCAGGACACATCCAGCGGGACACACTGTCAAAACCTCCAGCTAAGCGGGACAAAGTGGGACACACCGTCGAGACCTCCGATTAAGCGGGACACATCAAGCAGGACACACCGTCAAAACCTCCAATTAAGCGGGACACATCAAGCGGGACACACCATCAAAACCTCCAATTAAGTGGGACACATCAAGCGGGACATCAAAACAAAACAAGCAGGACACATCCAGTGGGACACACTGTCAAAACCTCCAATGAAGCGGGACAAAGTGGGACACACCGCCAAACATCCAATTAAGCGGGACACACCATCGAGACCTCTGATTAAGCGGGACACATCAAGTGGGACACACCGTCAAAACCTCTGGTTAAGCGGGACAAAGCAGGACACACCGTCAAAGCCTCCAATGAAGCGGGACAAAGTGGGACACACCGCCAAAACATCCAATTAAGCGGGACACACTGTCAAAACCTCCAATTAAGCAGGACAAAGCGGGACACACCGTCAAAACCTTCGGTTAAGCGGGACAAAGCGGGACACACCGTCGAGACCTCCAATTAAGCGGGACGCACCGTCAAAACCTCCGGTTAAGCGGGACAAAGCGGGACACACCGTCAAAACCACCGGTTAAGCGGGACAAAGCGGGACACACCGTCAAAACCTCTAATTAAGCGGGACACATCAAGCGGGACGCACCGTCAAAACCTCCTGTTAAGCAGGACAAAGCGGGACACACCGTCAAAGCCTCCGGTTAAGCGGGACAAAGCGGGACACACCGTCGAGACCTCCAATTAAACGGGACGCACCGTCAAAACCTCCGGTTAAGCGGGACAAAGCGGGACACACCGTCAAAACCTCCGGTTAAGCGGGACAAAGCGGGACACCGTCAAAACTTCCAGTTAAGCGGGACAAAGTGGGACACACTGTCGAGACCTCCAATTAAGCGGGACACATCAAGTGGGACACACCGTCAAAACCTCGGGTTAAGCGGGACAAAGCGGGACACACCGTCAAAACCTCCAACTAAGCGGGACAAAGTGGGACACACCGTCAAAACCTCCAATGAAGCGGGACAAAGTGGGACACACTGTCGAGACCTCCGATTAAGCGGGACACATCAAGTGGGACACACCATCAAAACCTCTGGTTAAGCGGGACAAAGCGGGACACACCGTCAAAACCTCCAATTAAGCGGGACACGGCTTCGGCTCATGTCAGAGTCTAGTAGTACTATCGATGGCCCCCTTTGCAAAAATGTATAGCTTTGCAAAAATTTGATCTGGTGGCCTCAATTTGGGCTCGGGTACCTTGATATAAAAGCCAGTCATAACTTCAGTATTCAAAAATATGCTACCGAGTTTATAAAGCCCACGGGTGGCATTTGAGTCGAGAAGAAAATCAAAGGTGAGATTTGGGTCGTTTTTGATCCCGCTGCCGGGAGTGATTGCTCCGCCAATTTTTTTGCACAGGTATATAAAAACGTCATCGAAACAGACCTCTCACCGGCATCTTCAAAGCTCCCTCTATATACTACAAAAAAATCTGGTAATATTCAGACGAGTTAATCATACCTATGGCTTGCTATAGTTCAAATTTTAGAGCGATTCAAGACCCAACACTCAAACAGCACTCCCATCAAAAGCTTTTTGCAAAGGGGGCCATCGATAGTACATCAACTGTATCACTAATTGCAATCATGATGGCTTGATGTCATGGCAGGTGGTGGGATAATTGTTTCTGTTGACACTGAGGATCCATGAACAATTGCAAAACAATTGACAAACTCCCGCCCTAAATACGGACACCCCCATGGGGTACTTTGTTTTCCGCGGAACAACCCGCTCCACCCCAACTAAACTTGGACTCCCCGGAAAAGAAACTTTGAGATGGTCAGAGAAAAAACACTTTTTGAGTTGACGTTGGGTCTGCTCCTTATACATCGAGCGCGGGAGCCCTGACTTCGAAAGCCAAGGCTTCTGTCTACAACCGAAGTTCCAGGGGATACAAAAACCTCGGAAGAACATATGATGTTGGCTTCAGTAATTTCAGAACAGGATTGATCACTCGGAGGCATTATCTACAGGGCGTTCACAATGGATAGCCCTGGCCATTCTGAACAATTCCATCCCTTAAGATTTCGCTCAGAGGCATTATTGCCTTTTCTATAGGGTGTTCACTGGAAACCGTTTTTGAAACACGTGACCTTGACGGCGGGGTGAACCGCATCCGAAGCTCCCTCCATTTTGAAACGCGTGACTTTGACAGCGGGGTGAGCGGAACCCGAAACTGCATTCATTGTCCTCCGGATTGATTTCAATTCCAGTGCAGTCCCAGAGTCATCCTCTGGGCTGGTTTGTTCGGAAATGAATAGCCCTGGTCATTCTGAACAATTCCATCTCTTAAGATTTCGCTGACTGACAGCGGGGTGAGCGGAACCCGAAGCTGCATTCGTTGCCCTCCGGATTGACAATTCCAGCGCAGTCCCAGAGCCATCTCTGGGCCAGTTTGTTCGGAAATGGATAGCCCTTATCACAATTCCATCTCTCTTAAGATTTCGCTCGGAGGCATTAGATAGGTTGCGCACGAGCCGCATGCGGGTTTTGTGCATTGTGCAAAGCCGCACGGCAAATTTGAAATCTGCGAGGTGTCGATCAACTATTGTAATATAAGCGTACCTGAGGTGAAGGAGAGGCACTGTGGAGAGAGGGAATAACCTGGGCACCATCGCTGCTGCGTGGCATACATGAAAGTATAGGAAAGGTGAGTGATGTTTTTGATGCCTGAAAAATCCGGCCTCCCACGGGTGCACATCCAAAACACAACACTCCCAGGAGTGGAATATGAGATTCAGGAGGCATTAAATAGTATTTCGATAGAAAAGAACCAAGACCAGCGAAGAAAAGGCCACAGCTTTGCACAATGCCCAAAAAGCCGCATGAAGCCGCATGCGGCTGTGCGGCTTTTGCGCAACCTATCTATTATTGCCTTTTCTGCAGGTTGTTTACCGGAAACCATTTTGAAATGCGTGACTTTGACGGCGGGGTGAGCCGGACCCGAGGCTGAATTTGTTGCCCTCCGGATTGTTTTCAATTCCAGCGCAGTCCCAGAGCCATCTTCTGGGCTGGTATGTTCGGAAATGGATAGCCCTGGTCATTCTGAACAATTCCATGTCTTCAGATTTCGCTCAGAGGCATGATTGCTTTTTCTATAGGGTGTTCAATGGAATCCAGTTTGAAACGCATGACTTTGACAGCGGGGTGAGCTGGTGGTTGAATCGGCTGTCTATTACAGCTATTGGCAGTACCGAAGGCGCGGTCGAAAATTTTCTGGTTTGGGATGTTTTCAAAGAATTACCCATAACTCGGTCAGTTCCTCACGGATTTGGATGAAACCATGCTAGATAATTCGGGCTAATTCGTGCGGAATTAGTGATAGGAAGCATCTTGTGAAAATATCTCATATTGGATGACCTGGCTTTTTGAGGCTTTTTGGAGATGAATCTGATGTGGCATGCCCAATTCATGTCTTACTTGTCTAAATTTTGGCTAGGGAAGACTTGTTAACATTCTCAAACAGGTCATAGAGGCAAAAGTACATAATATCTCGTGTTTGATATTTCAGATCCCGCTGGGTTGCCAGCAGATCCCGCTGGGTTGCCAGTTGTCCCGACCTGACTACAAGCATAACAGACTGAATTATTTAAAGTTCTTACTCTATGACATGTTTCTAAATCTATGTAGGCCATCTGTTGCAAAAAACCATGTTGTTTGAACATGCCTGGACCTCGCTAGACAGCATTTATCCCGAAAGTGACCCAAAATCCTACATCATCCAATATGCAATATTCTCACAGGTTTTTCTCTATCACTAATTCCGCACGAGTTAGCCCGAATTATCTAGCATGGTTTCATCCAAATCTATGAAGAACTGACCGAGTTATGGGTAATTCTTTGAAAGCATCCGAAACCAGAAAATTTTCGACCGCACCTTCGGTACTGCCAATAGCTGTAACCTAGTAAGCTTTGGTTCAATTTATTACGTGCCAACTGTGTTTTTTGTGATAGGAATTCCCAGGGACTGCACTGAATTTGTGTCCATGCACCACAATATTTCCGTTACCTTTTCGCCTTCGAAACATCAACAAATGTGGAGTCGCATTCTTCTACATCACTTTTCGAACACCTTGGTTTTACCATTAAGCCCTTTGGCAAACCGATTGCATCTAGTTCCGGATTTGAACTTATTGACAAGGGCCTTGAGCACCGAGATTTAGGTTCTTATCCAATTCCATCTCCAATCAGCGAGTGTTCAGTGGATGCCATACAGTGACGACGGATTGTTCTGCACGTGGTTGTTTGGGCTCGTTTGTGGCCCGAATCACTTCATATAAAATGTGGGCATGAATCTTGAGTGGTTATAAGGGTTCGCGCACCACTTAACCCATACCATACCCCTCGGATGTCGCGGAATAAAATAAATGAGCATTTTGAAAAGTCGAGTTTGCGGATCCATCGTATATTCCAAAATGGTCTATACCACCTCAAAGTACTCAGAAAGACGAGCATATCCATATATTGGTTGACCTAGATCCATTGGGAATTGGGCTTGCAATATCCGTCGCAAGTTGCACATTTTTAGCTTTTTTTAGCATTATTTGACCATTTGAAGCAATTTATCGTAAAAATGGGGCGATTGCGAGCTCAAAACCCCATCGATTTAGGTCAACCAAGGTGTGGATAAGGTCGTATTTCCGAGTGCTTTCACATCATATACACCATTTTGCATGCACTATAAATCCATAGACTCGACTTTTCAGAAAATGACCGTTTATTTTATTCTGTCACATCCGAACAGATTTGGTATGGTTTAAACAGTGCGCGAACTCCTGAAATTGCTCAAAATTCATGCTCACATTTTATTTGGAGTGATTCAGGGCACAAACAGGCCCAAACGGCCGCGTGCAGAACAATCCGTCGCCACTGTATGTCCAAACGGCTCGGCCAAAGGATGTACAATTCCACCCATCCCAAGGTATAATCATTCAAACTTCCACAGTTGAATCATAATCATTGCTAAAGTGGGGAAATGAAACATTCAAGTTGAGCCTTCACAATCGAACTAATTTACGGTAATGATCACGAAGAATAGTCAAAGGATAGCTGCAATATGTACTTGGTATGTTGTTTTCTTTTGTTTTATTTCGCCGGCCAAGCTCTGTGACGATAATTGGTTCGAACCTAGCTACTGCCAGCCTCTCTTTGGGTTTCACTTTATTTTTTCTTTCTTGCCGTTCCCTCCATGAAATGACTCTAAGCTTACAATCCAAGCAAGCTGTATTGCTCACCTAGTCCTATTTCAAGGAATGAACCACAGCCTGGTTCAGTATGTATATATACAAGTGGCTGGCGGCCCGCTTCGTGGGCCGCCATCCCCTCTTTATACATAAAAGCAGTTCGAAGCAGGTCAGGATTTTCTTTGGTTAGGTTTCAAATCACCTTGCGGGGTGCATTTTGAGCCATACCTTAGCCAAGCAGTCTTCATCGGAGAATCCAAGGAGAATTGTGAGTCTATCTGAAGGAGAAGTGATGGAACAGTGATGGAAGCAGTAATTGTGTAAAGAGCGGCAGATTGTACAACGCAAGCCGCGTACGGCTTGTAGGACCGTCTGGTACCCAGCATGGACAGAGACCTCTTTATAAGGTTGAACATGTTTCAAAGGCCCGGAAATTCACCTGATCTGCGGAGCTCTTTTCGAATGAATTTCAAGCCATTCGAGTCTCAAAAGCTGACCCACAGTCGGTGAAGAATAAATAAGTTGTCATGTAATTTAGGGTAGGTCTCGGCCACCGAGCGGACTGTCGGAGACGCACAAGCGTTATCCGAGTTCATGTATTGACAGAAGCATCGTGAGACGTCTATTCCTAGATACGTATCCATAATCCGCATCCCCGCGTCGGACACAAGTATCTTCTAGGTAGACGAGCAATTACGTAGCTGAACAGAAAATCAGCAGTCAACGATAATGTGGGGAAAGGGGTTGAAAGATCTAGACTTGTTATTCGGACGCTCCCCGCTGCAAATGCTGGAGACTATGTAGTGAAAACCGAACTCCCGTCTCACAAGTACATACCAATCTGTTGACGTGAAACTGTCGTGTCTACCGACAGTTTCCCGTAGACAGATTGGTTGGAGGGGAGAGTCGATGGGTGAGTTTCAATTGCCATCAAATCGCGGCGATAAGACTCGGCTACGGGCCTCCCGCCCCGCCGCCCCGCCAGCCAAAAGAAATACAGTATGTATATCTCAAGAGACACTGGTCGCAATGGTATTTGAGGCCTTCCGTCTTGCCAGATTGAGGTTGACAGTCAAGCTAGTCAAGAAGTTGAAGGTTCGAGGGTTGAAGCGGAGTTGCCATTGACATCGTTCAGGACGTTGAGTAAACCTCGATACTTGACGAATTTCACGGGCCTTGATGCAGAAATGGAGCGGCTGTTCAATCCGTTGGTATTGAAGAAGTATGCTGAGGGCTCGCTGGGGGAAGCGAATCCGTGCCGGCGACGTTTGCGCAGGCCACAGTGGTAGAAAGAGACCTAGGAGGAGAGTCCCAATATATGACCTTTTGGAGGCCAGTCGAGCCCTGCAAAGTTGAGATCGGCACGCCTGGTTTATCGTGTGTTGAGGTAAGCAAATTTACGTCTGCAGAGGTTTGTCCAGGTTAGTTTCCAAAGGCTAGGCTGATGTCAGCTTGTGCTTGGCATCATTTACGAGAAAATTTTCGCTTTGACCGCGACGCACACATACTGAATACCTCCTCCCATGGCGTCCACATCACAACTCGGCCATAGATCCGTGCGTATCTTGTGCTAGACGGTATATGTCCACTGAATATGCTTCGGATTACATATAGAAGAAGCGGTCTCGTCAAGAGTCTGACCTTGTCGAGTGTGGATGTAGTAATTGCGGGCCCGGCTCTGAGAAAATTTCCCCCGCTACCGTGAAGCTACATGTGCAGCGTGAACGAGAGCGCAAACTGAAGCAGAAATTGCCCACGAGCACTTCGGTTCCTGCAGGTGTCTACATGTCGCGCCGCCGGAAGAATAATGGCATGTCAAACGACTCTAATCCGGAGCCCTCCCAACCCGCGACTACAGCGGCGGAAGACGTGAACATGGAGATCCACCCCAATGACGATACCAATATTCATCCCCATCCGTCCTCCACTTCCGAAATTTTAGATGATGTCGCTATGATCGACGATTTTGCCTCTGCGTCTGCTACAAATATCACTCAACATGTTACTCCTGTCCCCGTCTCTGCTTCATCATGTCACTCTCCATCCGCTCAAACCATGCCCTCGCCGATAATTTCGCTCTCCGAGCCTTCACGCGGACCGCCGCTGGCGCCCCGCGATTCTCTGGCAGAAGAGTCCCCGTATTGGTTTTGGCAGATTATTTTAATTACTACTGCGTGGATGCATCTGCACTTCCATACCCCTCACCGAGCTTGTGATCTCCTCCTGAAGGTCTTGCGTAGCATTTTCATATGTCTCGGGCTCGTCATGCCTCAAGACAAAGTTCCTGTGACATTGACAACGACCTTCAAAAGGCTGGGCCTTAATGAAGACTTCGAAATCCGTGCTGTCTGCCCACAATGCCGTCGCACATACCCCGAGGAATCCCCCGCGGATCTCATGTGCTCCCAATGCCATCTTCCATTATTTAATGCACCACCTCCTCCGACATCTACTTTGCTTTCATTATTAGCCTCCACCCGTCCTAAATCAGCACCAAAACCTCGACCTGTCCTTCAATCACCGTACCTCCCTCTTTCGACCACCTGGAAATACCACATATCGCCTCATATTAGAGGCTACCTGTGTATCATCCGCAACCTCTAACGGGAGGTGGTTTTACACTTCCATGGAACACCTGTATTGGCCTGTTCCATCCATTCCACCGACCACCAATTTGTGAGCGAAAACCAGCGCCATAAAAGTATCAGTAAATTTTGTGACCCAGTAAAATTCCTTGCCTTCCACCAACCGCAGTCAGTAAATTTTGTGACCTGGTAAAATTCCACGACTTCCACCAACTGGGGTCAGTAAATTTTGTGACCCGGTAAAATTCCACAACTTCCACCAACCAGGGTCAGTGAATTTTGTGACCCGGGAAAATTCCACGACTTCCACCAACTGGGGTCAGTAAATTTTGTGACCCACTGAAATTCCATGACTTCCACCAACTGGGGTCAGTAAATTTTGTGACCCGGTAAAATTCCACAGCCTCCACCAACTGGGGTCAGTAAATTCTGTGACCCAGTAAAATTCCACGGCCTCCACCAATTGGGGCCAGTAAAATTTGTGGCCCGGTGAAATTCCATTGCTTCCACCAAATGGCATCAGTAAATTTTGTGACCAGCTAAAATTCCATTGTTTCCACCAACTGGGTCAGTACACTTCAGTACAGTTTGTGATCCCTTCCAACTTCCATGGCTTCCACTAGCTGTTCCAACTTGGAGAAACCTATGTGGCACTTCCACCACTTCCATGCCAGCCTCAGAACACTTGATTTCCACAGCTTCCACAGAAATGAACAGAGTAAATTCAGGACTCATACATCCTTGTCAGTTTCGAGTACCATTGTAGTCACTATCACCTCCACATGCTCATCACAAACACCCATTCATGGCTGTGTTATTGCTTTTCCTCACAGTTTTCTTACTGTATGGTGCATGGTATGTCAAAGCCTTTACTTTCCACTTCATGGAAGGCTTTACATTGGTCCAAAAAATGGACACAACTGGGACTGGATGTGAGATGACAGTGATGTCACTGATGTCATAATCGGGTGTTATCCCAAAAGCGACCTCCTTCCTTATTTGGTTTCAGAAGCCGCCGAAACTTGACTATCAGTTCCGGAGGTGCAAACTGAATCAGACCATAATCAATTTTTTTCCCCACCTCAAAAACGAAAAGAAAAAACTTGTATTTATGGTCTGATTACGGGAGACTAGCTGGCTCTGGAGGTGGGGCAAGGCAAACACCTGGCACCAAGGTCCCACTAAACCGTGGGTATTATCAAAATGGCCCGGGTGCATCTAGTACTTCCCAATAAAGGTTACCAGGTATAGCTCTATCCCCCTCACATCCTTCTCCTTTGTGGACAGAAACACTCTCTTGTCTCTGATATATCACCAGCCTGTGGATCTCAATATTGAGCTGATAGATCTCCTCCTTTGCATGCTCAATCTTAAAGTGGGTGTCATGACCTCGTGGGTTCCAGAACCTGCCTAGGTTAACATATATTGAGAAGCACCAAAGGTGACAGCCACTATTTCATATTGATCAAGGCTGCATGGAACTGAGTTTGAGGCATCCTTCTGCGTTACCACACCTATATGAATTGCCAATGTCTCAATCTATTCTCACCATCTTAGACATATTCATCTTCATCCACTGAAAGCACCACTTCACGAGCTGCTCCTAATTTTATTCCAGCCAGGCCAATATCCAAGATGAGCCGAGTGCATGGCTATATGTCAAAATCCCTGACAAGTCTTTAACAGACAAATACTGGTTCCCCATTACAGCCAACATCCCTCTGTTATTGCACAGGCCTGCAGAATTATGCCTGGCTGTCTTCCAAGCCTTCCTGTTTGCGCTACAAGGACATTTATCGTGTTTTCCACCTTTTCCACTCTGCCAATTTCCATGGCTTCCACCACCTTGCTTGTGAAAAATCTATAAAAAATTCCATTGCTTCCACCAAAAGCTGATAGATTTCCACTCATTCCACAGAAAATGTGACTGCCAAAGTGATCGCCAACTCGTATCAAGGTGATCACCAACTCCGACATTCACTGTGTTCAGACCCCCTGTAGGCACACCCTTGCCTACGTTCGTCTACGCTCGTCTACGTGGGTCAAAGTGTGTCGATGGCTGTAGGCAAGGGGACATCGGCACAGCATTGCCTACGTTCGGCTACGTTCGGTTACGTCAGCCTACGTCACGTAGACATACTTCGCCTAAGTGTGTCCACAGCCGTAGACACACCTTGGTCCCCCCACTCGTCATAACTCCAAATTTGATATACCACATGGATCTACATCCCACTATGTTCGTCTACATTGGTCTACTGCAGTAGACCAATGTAGGCATACATAGACCAATGTAGACTCACATACACCAACAGTGTCTACATGCTGTAGGCATATGTAGGCAAACAGTTTGTCTACGTGTTGTCTACGCCGGTAGACACAGTGTGTGCCTACAGGGGGTCTGAACGCAGTGATTCAGAATATTTCGAAATTAATTCTCATGTCAGATAGGGGCAAGAAACACAACTTCTGAAGAGGCAGATCTTGTTTTCTCACTGTGAGGATCTTCTAAAAAAATATTGGCATTGACCACATTTTTTTACAAGTAGTACTGCATTGGAACATGAAATAGCCTCCTGTCCGACAAATAATTATTGACCCTATGCATTGCATCTTTCTCGGTACGTCAGCATTCAAAAAAAGGGATCTCGATGTTTAACCTAATGTTGCGTTATGAAGGAGTCGTCAAAACTCAATGGCTCGACGCCTGGATCAGGGACCCCGCAGCACTGCGTAAGAGCACTGCAATAACTCCCCGGGAGATTGACCAGATCCATGAGTATCTGAAATGCGCAAGTCATCTTATCTGTACTCCGCCATCCGTTGATATTTCAACCCTCAGATGGAAATGCCGTCATGGGTTGCAAGGCTTCCAAGCAAAGTTGGATTACCGTCAGGTGGTAATTTAACCTCGGATGAATGGAAAGGGATGTTGCTCGTGTTTTGCCCCTTGATTGTGAGTCATTCATCGTGAATGCACAATATTGAGATCTTCATAGTTATCATATTTGGGCGGAATGGTACCCAATTGCTGCTGCCGACCACGAAAAAGCGAAAAAAAACTACAAGAAGAAAGAGTCCGCCCGGCTCAATCGCATAGCAGAGGGAACTGATACTGCGGCTGACCGCAAAGGCCCAACCGCCAAGCCGAAGCCTATTAGAATGTTTGAGAATGACCCCGATCTTCTGTTGAAACTTGCGGCATGCTGCAAAATTTTACTCGCAGGTACGGTTGACCTCCAGGCTCTACCTCGCGCCCAGCAGCTGCTTGAGGATTACCTTGCTGGTTTCTTGAAGGTCTGTCGTCCACTTGTTTTTTTTTCTGGGCTGATTTTTTCGGAAGAATCATCCGGATCTTGTGAAGCCGAACTTTCATTATATTACTCATATCTTCCGGATTATCCGTGACTTTGGACCCGTTTATGGCTTTTGGACTTTCTTGTTTGAACGTTTAGACAAACTTCTCAAAAGCTACGATACTAATAACCACGGTGACGGGGAATTGGAGGTCACCTTCTTCCGTGAATTCCATCGAGATGCAAATCTACGTGAAGTTGTGAGTCTTTATTTGAATAGAAAGTGGCCGATGATATGGATTCGGATTTCGACAGCTTCGGAAACTCGCAAAGGAGGGTGTAGACGGACTAACTGCTGAGGAGCGGTGTGTTGCAGAAAATGCACGCACGATCCTTGCAACGGATGGTGACGTGCGTGGGACTCTAGCCTCACTCACATGCGAAATTGAGGACCTCTCATCAAATCGTACGTATCTGTGTTTTCTTCAGTTTATACTTAGAGCTCATCGGATTCCCAGTTGGGACGAAATTTTCAATGGGCCCAGCAGTACAAAAAGATCTTCCACCCGCCCTCCAGCGTGACCTACTTGATTACTACAACTTAACTTACCCTACCATCCCCATTATCTCCCGTGCCGCTGCCACGAATAGCGGCCCTCACTTTTTTCTCCATGGTTCCGCCCATGTTCACCCTGATTTCATTCTAGACGGTCGCCGGATAACAAGCTCAACAACTGAGGCTTCGAGCTCCTTGGTCCAGCTCGATGCTGACGGCGTCCGTTATGTCGGTCAAATTTATAATATCATCACTCATCGACAACCCGGTGTGGAGCAGCCTGAATGCCTCCTTGATATTCGATGGATGCGGCGCTACGTTGACTTCGACATGTCACCGTGGGATCCGTAGTAAGTCCTGGCGTTAGGTTGGTATCCATCCCACAAGTACTGATTTGTGCAGCCCAGAACTGGAAATCTTTGCCTGGGAACACGGCCAGTTCTTGCAGCGACCAGATCCTGGCCCGGGACGAATTGTACCGATCTGTGCAATTCTTTCGCAGGCTTGCCGACTCACGGTCAACTGCAAAAAACAAATCCAGGACAGTGACTCTGAATCCGACGATGACTCGGATATAGATGAACAGGTGGAAACTACGCCCGGACCCTCACGCAAGATATAGTTCACTGCGGGTCTAACTCGGGTGCGTTGTCAGAATTAAACTCATTCCAGTACTTACGGAACCGATTGTCAGGATGTCGTTGTAGTCTGATTCAAATCTGCTGAATAGGGCTGCCGCCCGTGCCCGTTCCGTCGGCAATTTTTCGCGACTTTCCACGGCACGGGTACGGCACGGCTGTTCACCACCACGGCCCGTTGAAACACGGCCGTGACGGCCGTCGAACGGGAAGTTTTCAAATGCATCTGGAGGGTCTGTCTTGATCGTTGAGGCTCTCGAGTACTCCTAGATACTCACCAACTGCTTCTCTAACAGTAATTTGCCAGGTCTTTGTGGGATAACAGCAAAGTTACAGCCAAGTTGCGCTGATGCCGGAACAAGCCGGATATGATAGCCGAGTTTCAACTTAGCTTCCTCCACAATTTTTTCTGTGTTTTACTCATTCCTCACATGTTGTTCAGATTTCTGATTGCACAATTGATTTCAGAGTCCTCTGAACTGAACTTCGGGGCCATTGGGAAGATCAGGAGCCGTAGAATCTGTAGTGAGTGAACAGATATTAGTTGTAGCTTCGCCAGGCAGGCTGCAAAGGCTGAATAAAGTTTATACACACCTCATAGCAGTCATATAATCATGCTCTGATGAAAAAAGAGCTATAGAAAAATATTACAGGGCCGTGGACCCGTCACGGCCGTGCCGTTTACCGTGCCGTCCCGTCAAGATTTTTCTGGACCACTCGACGGGCCGTTTTGAGACGGCCCGTGCCGTCGAAACCCCGTCGTTTCCACGGGTGGCAGCCCTACCAGTGCTGAAATTCGTTTGGGGAGGGGTTTTCAATACACGGCTTATAATTATTGGGGTTCAGGTCACTGCTATCATTCATTTGACCTTCCGGTAATACTCTCGTCTTAAATGCGTCGCAAAAATAGATTGGATCAGAAACACAAAGCACTACAGAGTTGATACAAACGGCAAGGACAACAGCAGCGAATTGATACAAACAGCAAGGACAAATTTGTTGGTTCCAGCTATAACCACTTAACCAGACTACCAACAAAATTTAGCTACATACACCTCAACGAGTTCCCTCGTCATCTCCAGTATACCCGTCCTCGCCGAATCCCTGCGGGTTTTTGTTGTACAGCAAGAATGCCCGAGGGTGCTGGGTGGACGCGGTGTTCTCATTTTGTTCTCCATTAGAAGAGTATAGTCTAACCTTTTGTCAGGTACAAGAACTAACCGCTGGCCCCAATGCCCAACTAGTGCTCGGCGCCGGTACGTGGATTTTCGCAGCTGGATGTCCATATCCATATCCTGAAATCTACAGTTCAGTCCCGATCACTTACCCTCTCTCCTGTAGGATTTGAATTCACGGCGTCCATCGCAACCACCCCGTACAGACATCTACAAGCTGTTCCTCACCCTGACGCTGAAGACCGATGCAGAGAGATCAATCATCGTGCGTACTCGTCTCTTGATCGTATTGCTTTACTCTTCCCCGCTCACTTGCGCGCCCTTCCCTCCTTACGTCTCTTCACTCAAGCCCTGCTTCCACATCCGCATTCATTGCCCTTCTTTTTCCCTTCCCCTGTCACCAGTGCATTCCTATCTCATTCACCCCTTCCCTCTTCTACTTCTATTTCTTTGCTGTACTTCTATATATCTGTTGTTCACAATATCAAACTGATATGACCTCCTTCTATTTATAAGCCTACGGTGATCAGTAGTCGCACGCGAACCAGAAGAACACGATCTTTCCGGCTCTCCACTCCTTGTTGACTCAAAGTTGACGACTCAAGCATTATGGGTCTGATTCTTTTGCATTACCTTTCCAAACGTCGCGCCCGACTCGACGCCTTGATTACTAACCGCAATTTCCGCCCAAGGTGCGTCTTTTGACCCGGCGTCGTCGCCGCCAGTGTATGTGTATGTTGCGCGCATCATCAAGAGTAGATCAGTGAGCGAGCATTTCTTTTCCGCCGAAACTTAAGGTGACGTCTTTACTATTTAATCTGTATTTTCTTTCACTTTCAATAGATTTGGATTTCACCTTCATCTCCCTCCTCGTCCGCTGCCAGTCCCCATCGTTGCTGAACTCCGGGACTGTTGGACCACCTCGCACACTTACGTTCACCTTGAGCGTGTCAACGGGACGCTGAAAATTTTCCCGGGCGAGGAGAGGCCGATCAAGAGACTTCATTAGGGCTTGGTGTACGGCGCAAAATCCGAGTTCCGGCAGCAGATGGGGTTCGACTCCCCGCGCCCGAATTAGGCCTCAAGATGAGTATCTTTGGGTTCCAAGACTGAGTTGGTGCCTTCAAAAATTGGTATGCAGTCATTACATCAGATTCGCCTCTAACCGTACTCGCTTCAGTCAACCATTTTTCTTTCGCCGCCGAAGTACATACCTGCAGGGCGCCGGAATACTATCGGCAAACACCACGGGGCCAGCCTGCACTCGTTGAGATTCAATGGGGTAGGCACAACACCCGAGGTAAATGAAAATGAGAGATTTGGCGCCTGCGGGTTGAATTTTGCGTCGAGAAGGTAAGCGAAGGAATGAGTGATATGTTTTACGGGAGCACGCGGTGCACCACATTCGATCCGATTTTCAAAGGGAAGACACCCTAGAAGACTGGTTTCTGGGAGTCCGAGTCGGAGCGGAATCCATCCGCCCATCGTCTAGGCACCATCAAATTCGGGAGAGATGGTGGTGCACACTGGTGGTCTCTAGCAGACACCTAGATGCATTTGGTACTGGTATCTGAGCGTGAAAGACTCCGAGTTCAAATTGCGAGAGGTCAGAGCCGCGTGTTAGAATACAAACCAAAGTCGCCGCCCCGGGCCGGGCAACTCAATTGGTTGAATTATGGTTGAACCGCACTGCCGCGACTTTCCCTCGCAACGTTTGCAGTCCTTGAGATTAATCGTGGTCACATTTTTCCAGCACTTCAAGATTAATCCTCGCGGGAATTTTGCAGAGCTAAGGAATACAGTATAGAAAAGTAATCCTAATGGAATCTAGCCACCCGCAAGAATACACCTTGCTAGCTGAGGCGTTCTCAGACTTCTTTGAGATTCTTAGGGTAGCAGTGAGTCTTTTTTTGGCTGCTACTTTCAGCTGCGGTGTCAAAGTAAAGTGTAGCTTGCACAATATCTCCCCAAGGATACTGCCAAGCTCAGCATCTACTGCGAGAGCCTCCCTCTCCATGCCTCCTCCCCCTGTTATCCCTTCGGCGGATTTGTTATTAACCTGCAAGCGTGTACTTGGGCACACCACGCGGATTTGACAAACGCCTGTGCGTGGTAGCACCCTTCGGCACATTCGAGGGAGGTCAGCTCTGCCTCTACGACGCAGGGCTTAGCTTCAATCTTCATATGGGAGATGTCCTGGTCTTCCCATCTTGCGATATTACCCATTTTTATTTACATTTTTCGGGGCGAAGAGGGACTCTAGTCCTTCATTCTGACAAGCAGGGAGATGGCTGGGCTGAGGATGCTCACGTATGGTCGTCTTTTGTGGTCAATCATGCACGTAGATCCCAATAAGTGAATTATTTCTTGTACTTTGTGAATAGAAGAAATTTTACTACTATTCATAAACCCAGTTCCTCCAGCACTCTATTCAAGAGGTCCAGTGCTTGCGCCCCACTGAAATTCCACTAAAATTAAACAGACATTAGCACTGTACTGCACGAGGAGGTGCTGACATACAAATCCGAAATGATGGTGCAGTTGGAGCCATGCTCCCCACACTCCCTTTCGACCCAGACTCCCGCTTTCGACCACAAGGGTGGAGAGCCGGGTGGAGAGTGGGAAAGGATGCTAAGGTCGGGCGATGGGGTCCACTGAAATTAAACAGACATTAGCACTGTACTGCACGAGGAGGTGTTGACTTACAAATCCGGAATGATGGTGCATGGTGCAGTTGGAGCCATGCTTCCCACTCTCTCTTTCGACCCTGACTCCCACTTTTGACCACAAGGGTGGAGAGCCGGGTGGAGAAGGGATGCTAAGGTCTGGCGATGGGGTCCACTGAAATTAAACAGAAATTGATGGTGCAGTTGGAGCCATGCTTCCCACTCTCTCTTTCAACCCACTCCTGCTTTCAACCACGAGGGTGGAGAGCTGGGTGAAAAGTGGGAGGTGTTGGCCTTTTGTACACCTTGTGCCAATGGACATGCTGTGCTTGCACAGACATGAAGCAGTGCGAGATGCTAAATTGTCCTGCAAAACCGAGCCCTTATATATGTTTTCGGACAGTCATTCCCGCCCCGCTTCGGCTTTCGGGAATATACGTAGGTCCCGTTGTTTGGAAGAGATCAACATTGTTAATGGGTTGCCTCTCGGCTACGGGCTCATGGATGCTGCCTTCTGCTCATGGAATACGTTGGATTTCAACGCTCTTACGAAATAACCCGGGCAGAATTGTGGTCGAGAGCCGTGAGAAATTGTATTTCCGTCAGTCGTCTGGCTATTTTTCGTCGAATTTTGACGTTTTCACCAGAACGGCTAGTTCTTACCCTGAAAATATAGCCAATACTCGCTGTGAACAAAAGTGACCGGAAATTTGGTTTTGAGAGTTTCTGTCTCAAACTTTTCGCATTTCTGTGGTCAATTTATCAATCTATGATTAATTCGGCGTAGATTGACGCATTTGGACCTGAGGTGGAACCTCTCACATCTATTATATTATGAAATTTCTAAATTGATTAAAAATTGATGATGTTTCCCTCCTTCTGATTGTCTTGATGGTATTTCTGGGTACATCAAGAGCTGATAATTAAGTGTGGACCTATAAAAATATGCACCCAAAATTTAGGGGGTTTATGTGCTTTCTACATGGCTCCATGAATAAATAAAAGGAGGGAAGCAATCGCCACCTTGATCAAAAATTGATTTGGATCCCCATTTTCACAACAAAAACAGTGCAGTAGCTGATATTTTTTGGTTGCACATGTGAAGGTGTGTTCCCCTCCAAATTGCGGAGAAAGAATCTGCCAAAGGATTGCCATATTCTGCCGAAAAGCACCTACTGTATTCCAGTTACTTTTGGTCATACAATTTCGAAATTTGATAATATATTGGGTCTGAAAGATTGCACCTCAGGTCCAAGTGTACTAATCCATGCCAAATTAACCATAGATTGAGAATCTGGCCACAAGAATGCAAAAGTTTGAAACGGAAGCCCTCAAAATCAAATTTCCGGTTACTTTTGGTCATAGCCAGTAGATTTGCATTGTGATTCCGGAGGGCCCTGCATGTTCGAAATTTTGTTGGATGACTAAGATTGCGTTATTCAGAAAATGTCGAATTTTTGTGCAGGACATTTGATACAGTGGTTCGATTGAGCTAGTTTTTTTATACGATGGACTGACAAGTGTCCCAGAAGGCCCCACATCCCCGTATAAGCCGCATACCTCAATGCCTTTAAATCATGGTATATATACACAATCTGCGGCCGTATTACAGAAATTGGCAGTACCGAAGGTGCGGATCGAGAATGTTCTGTTTTGGGGTGCTTTTACAGAATTCCTAACATCTCAGTGGGTTTTGCACCCATTCTCATAAAACCTATATAGAAATACTCGGCTAATCTATGCGGAATTAGTGATAGAAAGAAAGTTGTAAAAATATTGCATATTCAGAGAAAGTGGTATGAAGGGCCTTTTCGTGGATGAATGCAGTTTACAGGCATCCAGACACGTCCAAATGATGTGGATTTTTGTTAGGTAAGGCTTTGCTACATTTTGAAAGATGTGATAGAGTCAGATTTGCAAAGAGTTCAGCAGTGAATTCAAATATCACAATATTTCCTGATTACTCGTATCTTAAGCAGATGCCCTGATTTTATGTGCACATGTTTATATTCTTCCTTTTCTCCCACTCCGCCCGGCAGCTGCCGTATGTCCATTCTATTTCCGATTTACCATTGTCTCGGTTGCCTCAAGTCTTTACTTCTCACGTTTAATTTTGAACACCACAAATTTCAACCTTCCCTTTTTCGTGCTTTTCTGCGGCTCCATCAGCGCGCTCAAGCCCCACAATCTCTGTTCCTCATTCTCACGTACGACGAACTGGGAAATGCAACCTCCCTTTCCGCCTGATAGAAATCTGCTCTCTCTCACGCGCACAGCCCACCCGGACGCACCCGAGCCGCTTCAGCCCCGCTCAAAAGGAAGAACGCCACGTCAATGGCACGTTCATCTCTTCCCATCCCCCTCATTCATCGTCCCTCTTGCAAAATGTTCCTCGGTGCTAGCTGGAGGCTTTGATGTGGCTCCCAGATCTGCAGAATCCCCCAATCTATATCTCCGCCCTCAAGTCTCACACAAGCGTCCAGACCCTGCGAGTCCGTTTTAATCAAGAATCAAGAATCATGGAATCGCAAGTTTACGCAAGTTGCCCGCAAGCTCAGCTCAATGATCAAACATAATCCTTTGTTGTTTTCCACTCTGTCAGCTTACGCGAATGGGCAAGATTTGCCAGCTTCGTCAACGTCAAGCCATTCTTAAATATGCTTCGGTGCCTCCGCTGCCTCGGGCTCTGCGCGCTTGACTCCAGGGTGCTTTTAGCTATTTTATCTGTGCGGCCCTACATTCACTTCGGACTGTGGGCGACCGGAGGCCTTGGAGCCCATCGATGCGACGGCAAGATCTGATATTTGATGCACCCACGCTAACGCTTCTCGCAGATATTGGTGTCGCCCTGAGGTGTGTGTTAAGCACAAACACGTCGCAGATGGCCCCAGTGAGTGCCCGCCCGCGCTGGATGCCCCCCCGCTCATCGCGACAGATGCACGCAGATCACCAGTCCATCAACGCGAAGTTCTTCGAGGCAAGGCAATGAAGGGTGCGCTATCCGAAAGACTATGTTGTATTGACCACTGACACCGTGTTCCAAGGCCTCACCTTTGACGAGATGCCAAAGCGCTGGGGATGGACGAGGTCTGCGTCGCCGCGGCATTCTGCGGCCTGGTACGTCGACCCTCCTCTCGCCTCATTCCGTCTTCCAACCCCGCTCTTCCAGGCGAAATTCACCGCCGAAGAATTGAATTTCGTGGGGATCCTCGACGATGGGGCAGACTCCGTTCGTTTTAAGTCTTCAGGGACCGCTCGGCGAGCACTGACGGGTTGATGCGCACACAGAACTGGCCCCACTCATTTCTGCACTCCCTCCGGCCGATGGAATCTTCACGGATATTTGAGGCGCATTTCCGCTCCCCTGCTCCATCCCCCCGCCGCTCATGTACTTCCCATCATCCCGCACCAGTAGCACGGCTCCGGCTCTCATCGCGGAAGGAGTCTCGACTCCCTGTTCACACGACACACTCAGCACCGCTCCAGCATGGCCACTCACGGCGGGCATTGCCCGCTGTACACATTAGATGGAGGTAGTATCGATGGCCGTTTCGCGCCAGCGACGCCCCGCCGCTCCTCCGGGGCTCGAGGTACGCTCTTCCCAGCTTATCTCCATCGCACGGCGCAGCGTCCTGAGTCGAAACGAGTCCCTTCCTCGGGCCCATTCTATCCGGCTATAATTCCTGTGTCTCGAGTTTAATCCCATAGCTGCTGCGACTTTGTGGGTGTCTTATAATCTACCGTGAGTCCAACTATATTTTTTTTGTCTAATCTCCCTCCACTGACTACGTGCCCCACAGGACGAAGTTATTTCCAGGCGGATTGCACGCTGCAGTTAGTTCTAATATCCCATCTACCGCCGCTCGTTTCCAGGGTGGTGGCTGTACGTGCAAAGTGTTAGAAATAGATTTAACTAGGCCTACCAAGTGCGCTGAACAATGTTAAGTCGGTCTGAGTGAGTCTGGACATCGGTCCAATCCACCGAGTAAGTTGAGGCCTCTCAAGATATGATATGCGGTACTCAGGTACATATGAAACCAGCGATAAGATGCTCATCAGCCGGAGCGAAGCGACGGCATGTCTTGTTGCAGTGTATTGCCATTGTCTCAATGTCATTGCCAGCATGATAAACTAGGATATTGAAGATTGCCACTCTATCACAACTTTTAGAATGCATAAAAGTCTTCCCTCACAAAAATCTAGGTCATTTGAACATCCCTAGATGCCGGTAAATTGAACTGACCCCCAAAATCACCCCCAAACCCAGCTCACCAACTATGTATATAATATTTTCACAATTTTTTTTCTATCACTAATTGCGCACGAATTACGCCGAAGTAACTAGCTACGTCTCATTTCAATCTGTGCAGAATTCATTGAGATATCGGCGAATATGATGGTGTTTATCGGACAAAAATACAATGGCATCCAGGATGTTTTTACAGAATTCCTAACATCTCAGTGGGTTTTGCACCCATTCTCATAAAACCTATATAGAAATCCTCGGCTAATCTATGCGGAATTAGTGATAGAAAGAAAGTTGTAAAAATATTGCATATTCAGAGAAAGTGGTTTGAAGGGCCTTTTCGTGGATGAATGCAGTTTACAGGCATCCAGACACGTCCAAATGATGTAGATTTTTGTTAGGTAAGGCTTTGCTACATTTTGAAAGATGTGATAGAGTCAGATTTGCAAAGAGTTCAGCAGTGAATTCAAATATCACAATATTTCCTGATTGCAGTGTATTGCCATTGTCTCAATGTCATTGCCAGCATGATAAACTAGGATATTGAAGATTGCCACTCTATCACAACTTTTAGAATGCATAAAAGTCTTCCCTCACAAAAATCTAGGTCATTTGAACACCCCTAGATGCCGGTAAATTGAATTGACCCCCAAAATCACCCCCAAACCCAGCTCACCGACTATGTATATAATATTTTCACAATTTCTTTTCTATCACTAATTGCGCACGAATTACGCCGAATTATCTAGTTACGTCTCATTTCAATCTGTGCAGAATTCATTGAGATATCGGCGAATCGGTCGCGAGGATCAGAAAATGCCCAAAACAGCATTTTTCTGATTCACGCCTTCGGTACTGCCATCTGCTGTAATGTTGCCGCGGCTCAAAAAGTCGAGTCACGACTCGAGAAGTCGACTTCAAAAAATATTCGACTCCACTCGACTCGACTTGCTCAGTCCAGGGACCGTGTCTGGCAAAATCTTCCCGTTCCAGGTGCGCAACCAGCGTCGGGGGAGTGTTTCCGTCACGATCCGCTTCCTACTGAATTTGGTGAAAAATGAACTGAAAAAACACCACCTGTCTGGCACTGATTTAATCAAATTGGAAAAATTCGCATTAATTCATGCGTAGCTGTTTCACGTCCAGGAATCAGTCACTGCGTTGGTTTTTACTTACACTCTGGTACTTTGTTATGCGTCGTCGTTCATTCTCTTCCGGTCCTGCTGTGTCTCACATCGAAAAATCACCTACTTTCTTGCGCTTGGTGTTTACTTCTTCTCTGGTATTGCGTTATGCGTCGACGTTTATTCTCTTTCAGTGTTGTAATCAAGAAATTCACTAGCTGGACTCTGTGATACTCTGTTTAGCGCCGAGCAGGCGATTCAGGATATACTTAGCTGTAGTGCCGCACTTTCTACAGATCAAGCAAGGATCTGGCACAACACTGAATTCGCTGCCATTCCAGGAACACGGAATTCAATGGCGTTGAAGGAACACGTGGTTAGTGGTTCGGGTGGTTAGCGGTCAGGGCTAGAGTCCGGGTTAAAGTCAGAGCTAGAGTCCGGTTAGGGTGAAGGTTCAGGGATATCCTTGCCATTGAAAGAACACAGGAATTCACTGCCGCTGAAGGAACACAAAGTTCGCTGCCATTGAAGGAACAAGAAATTCACTGCCGTTAGGGTTAGAGAACATGAATATTGTAACGGGCGCATGGCTCGCGCACTGTTATTTTCCCAAGTTTTACCCAGTCGCAACAAATATATTCTGTGAGACGTGCAATGTATGTCAGACATTTTGACGTCCAAATCCTGTCGCAGGGATGTGAATTGAGCAATATTCCTGAAGAACATGAATATTTCAACGGGCGCATGGCTCGCGAGTTGTTATTTTTCCGTGATTTGCCCAGTCGCACCAAATATATTCAGTGTGACCCGTGCAAGGTATGTCAGACTTTTTGGCGTCCAAATCCTGTCCCAGGGATGTGAATTGAGCCATCTTCTTCAAGAACATGAATATTTCAACGGGCGCATGGCTTGCGCGCTGTTATTTTCCCGTGATTTACCCAGTCGCAACAATTATATTCTGTGTGACCCGCGCAATGTATGGTAGACTTTTTGACGTCCAAATCCTGTCCCAGGGATGTGAATTGAGCAACCTTCTTGAAGAACATGAATATTTTAACGGGCGCATGGCTCGCGCACTGGTATTTCCCTGTGATTCACCCAGTTGCAACAAATATGACGGAACACAAAATTAACTACCATTGAAGGAACAAGAAATTCACTGCCCTTGAAGGAAATTCACTGCCATTGAAGCAACACCAGATCACTGCAGTTGAGAGAACACGAAATTCACTGCAGTTGAGGGACCACGAAATTTTACTGCCATTGAAGGAAGTGGAACACGAAATTCACCGTTGTTCGCTGGATTGAACACAATTTCAGAAGGAACAGACATTGGCCGCCGTCGCCTGAATGGCTGTCGCTGACGCACATGGAATTGATCGTAATTGCAGTAATACGGAACGGCTGCGGTTGAATAAAACGAACACACACCCGTGCTCGTCCAAAGCAAACATAAAATAACTTTCTCAGTCACGTCTAACATCTCAGTCTGACAGTCATGAATGTGACCCGTCGAGAAATGCACAGCCACACGGTTCACGATTGCACTTCTACTACAAGGTAACTACTAGAGGGGTGCCGAGCGAAAACCCCCGACATACTCGATGAACTCCAGCACAGCATCCAGCTCTTCCGTGGGGTGAAGACGCGCGAGCAGCTGCAGCATCATGTCCCTCGCCCGATTGTTCAGCACATTCGGCAGCAGCGACCGCTGCATCATGCTCGTCAGCGACATCACCTCGAGCGAATGGGCGCTGCCCAGATGGTCCCAGGGTGTCGTATTCTTTCAAGTACTTCCCGAATATGACCTTGGTGAAATTCACCCAGGCTAAGAATGTATTTCATGAGATTTATGTGACATTTCATTGTGAAAGCTGCATGAATTCCATCCAGTTGGAGGTCCATGAAATTGATAGACTTTGCTGTTCCCAGTGCTCGACGATGTTGAAGCGCAAAGCAGCGGCCGACGGTTATGGAGCCTTCCCTCCATGTTCTTCCGCCCCTGGTATCAAAGTGCAATGCTTGGAAGGCGTCTACTCAGCAGGAGCGCGACACGGCGGCCGCGATGCCTCGTACTTACGACGGGCTGTGGACAACGTGGCGCACCTCGGGTCGGGCTGCAGTTGCCGTGTAGAAGAAACCTTGAGCGGACTTTTGTTGTCCTATCCATTTCCCGAATAGCTTCATTATTATTTCTACATTGATTTGTGTTGTCTATCAATTGTACTTTGATTTTTATCGTCCCCACATGTTGTCGAGCGCACGACACGCCCGTTAATGATGCTGTAGATGCAGCAACAAACATCAAATCGATTCCATTTTGGGCGTCTGCTTATCTAAATTGTCCACCGAGTCCACCAAGTTCACCAAGTCCAGGTCTTTTGGTGGACTTTCCAGGTCAGGTATTTTCTGTGAATTCTAGTGACTAAGGTCCCCACCCCAGCCTCTGCGTCCGAGTAACCATTGTCGCATTTTTATTTATTCTTTCTCAGTTTTTGTCCGGTCGACCTGAAATCTTGCCTCTGCCTTCAAGACGTCATTTTTTCCCCCAATGTCAACTCTGTTGCTGGGGCGTCTCAGATCCGGCCCAAAATGTGAGGGCATGCCTCAAAATGCCATTTTGAATCACATGCTTCGTAATGGCATTTTGGACACAATTGAATGGTTTAATTCGTATTTTGAACCACATACCTCGAAATGCCATTTTAAATCACATGATTCATAATGCCATTTTGAACCCTGTGCCTCACTATTGAATGGTTTAATTCAGCTGAGAGCAGGCGTCGCTTCCGCCGGTCCTGTGACCCCAAGACGACACGGATTGAGGACGAGGTTTTTCTGTATTGGTTATTATTGCCCCACCTGTATTTATTGTGCCCTAATCAAAATTGAATCTATCTATCTCTTGGCTGGAATAACTATCAACAATATACTGTGCTATCCAACTCTGGATAGCGGTGTAGTGTATTAGACTCAGAGTGCAATGGACTGCTATAGAGCGCTATTTTAGTGGTAGCGTGCGGCTATCAGCCGCTAAAATAGCTCTGTAGTACACGCTCAGAGCTATCGGTACTACAAAACAGGGACATAACTAATTTGCTATCCGAGCTACCACAGCTATATTGTGCGTGATAGATTGCACATTTTTTGCTGATGACTTGCCTCCCACAAAAACCTCACGGGAACGTAAACGCACCTCGACCTCGACCTGCCGGAGACTCTGTGCTTTCTTCTGGTGAATATATCACATTCTTCTGCGGTTTCTTCCTATGGTGCACTTGACTTAGCCACCGCCACATCGGGAACTCCCGCTTTCAACCGCGAGGGTGGAGAGCGGCGAAGGGCTGAGGAAAATTACTTGAAAAGAAAACCGCATTCAAGAGGTAGATAAAGATCTGTCCCGTGTGTAGTGCTGTAAATTTTTAGATGGAAGCCCGGAGTTTTAGAGGCCTATTTGGACTTGGAGGTGATCAATATTCAGCCCTTGTAGATTGTGATTTTCCACATTATGAGGTGGAATGTATGCAGTTGGAGATGAAGTGTGTAAGTGTGATTATCGTAGCAGGCGCTTCCGACCTCGTAAATTCCCTTCCAAAGTCCCCCTCGTGCGTGCCGTCGGACACCTTGAAATTCATGAAAAGTGGTTAAATGTTGCAAGAAGCGGGTGAGTGGACATTGTAAATACAGGAAAAACAGAGAGGCGTCAAGGATTCCGATGTCCACCAATACTCCGGTCGACTAGCAACAAAGTGCTGGGGAGAGGGGAGCAGCGGCCAATATTTGATGTTGCTTATACTCCAGGTATCGCGCGTTCCCAAGAATTCACTGCTGATAGCTCATTTAAATCCAGATTTGGCCTATAATAATATAATCATTGTGGGACGCCGAGTAAAATATGGGACCGTCTGTTTAAGAACACCGTCTTTTTGTGCCATGCCCGTCCATGTCCTGGGGCGTTTCTCCGAATCTCACGTCCACCTATGGCGCTGATGGATTATTTCCGGGGTTCTGCTTTGCGGTGTATTAGTAACAGAGCATGTGGACAATGTCCTCGATCTATTTCGGCATACGTATTCAGAATGCAGTACAAACAGATGAGCCGTGAAGATTACCTTGCTCTGGCTCAAAGATACCAGGCTATGGCTGAGGCTGCAAAGCCTGCAGCAGAGCTTTCTCAGAATAAGGTTGAAGAGATCAACTCGGAAAGGGCTCGGAACAGTGTCCCTGTCACCGCATTCTAACCCAACTGGAACGACCCCAGGGGTAACTTGAGCTTCTTGGAGTCTTTCTCTGAGAAGGACTTCCAGGCACTGCGCGATGCGCTGGAAAATTATGCGGAGATTAACCGCGTAATCAAGGAAGAGAGTTTTAAAACTCCCTCTGGTTTCTTTGATAACCCCGAGATACCAGAAGCATCCGTGGAACCCGATGTTGAGGTGATCGCACAGAAGTTGCCTTCTGTTGTCATCACAGAACAGCGGAAAGGTGCAGCTGAGTCCAAGTCTGAACAGACTAAGGATGAAAGGATTGAGGAGCTTGAGGAAAGACTTCGTCAATTCAAGCTGCAAGCTAAAAGAAATTCAGCCACAATTGAAACCGTGAAAAACCGGGCAAAGGACGCTGTGAATGAGCACATCGCTGGCTTGGTTCGCACGGAAAAACGTGCCAAGAACGCGGGAACACAGCCCGTTAGGCTACCACCAGGCCGTATAGCAGCTGGGAGCACGTTGGACAAGGCCATACGTGGATCTGCGCGCGCAGCAACCGCCCCTCCTCCTGATCCGTCGGATTGACCCTCGAGCGATGGCTCGGATGAGCGGCGAGATGAGTGAATCGGGGCGGCGTACCTCTGCTGCGGTGCTGATTAGGGTAGAAGCTTGTTACATAATCGTCGGAGTTTGAATTTGCCCTCTTTTGTGCCGTTTTCGTTGTGCAGGGCATTTAGCTCACTTTTCCTTGATTTTAACTCACTGTTAGCGCCTGTCTGCGACAATTTGTCTATTTAGAATTCCCCAAATCGTGCTTGAATCCCGTCGCTCAATGTGATGGGACATCAATGTGCCATTTAGCCATCAACTTGACTCTTCAACAGCAGCGTCAAATCATACCCAAAAAATCCAAAGAATTTGGGCGTGCACAGAGCATCTTTAAAATTCTATTAGAAGCATCGACAAAGTTCAAGACATGGGCCAAGGCCCTCATTTTGTGATTATGTAATAAGGTTTTACCCTGATCGGACACCCGAGCTTAAAAACGGACTACAGTAAGGCTAGTTTACTTACATTGGGATACAGATTCCAACTGACATCAATATTAATGCCTCATTTTCCCACAATAAAGTCTCACAATGCCAGAGCAGCGAACCTTTCTGACGATGCCAAATGCACTATGGCCAATCACCTGCAATGTATCGTAGAGGTCCAGAAAGTCGCAGGTCATGGCTGTCTCCTGGCAATTTGGCATGAACTCGGTATGTAACTCTCAACTGGCCGGCAGTGATGGGAGTTTTTGGCATTTGAATTGCGTCGAATGAATATATAGGTGCGTGGTGAGATAGGAAGCCGAGTTTTGGCCGAGGTATGAGTAAAACAAGTTGGTTAGGTGTTCGATTTCAAAGAAGCAACAACTCACTACCACATGACAATCGCACCTCGTTGCAGAACAAAAGCAAAAATGCTGCCGCCACTTTTTATTGTTATGGATGCACGTGCCAATACTTCGGCGCGTCAGCTGCCAAACTCGACCACACAACGCGCTCTGAGAGCAGCTCGCCCACGGCATGTTGCAGGCAATCTCTGTGCTCATTCTGAATACGGCATGGATATAGATTCCGCCTCTGATCGGGAGAGTCAAGACATGATATCTAGACCACTCAAATCATGCATTTAATTGTAGACAGTCGTATCAGCAACCTTTAATGACATTATAGAGATTTGCACGCTGTTGGAGGTTATAACCACTAGACTGCTCGCGTGAGTAGTCTAATGGTTAAGACCTCCTCCAACAAAATATGGAACCCTTATCTAATGGGTTGGCTGAAAGGCCGCTGGGTCGAGCCCCGATGAAGGAGGACATTTATTGCAAATGTGGTCCGGACAACTGAGCCGCAAAAACAGCCAGGGAGGCCCCGTGACACCGCGTGATACTCGGGGAACAAACCCGGGGGATATTCAATACCCGTCTGGTTGCACGCCAAGTGCCAAAGAAGTCCATCTCCTCCTCGAATGGAATCCCCTCAGCGAACTCCCATCCGTTCGTGGAAAGTTGCAAATAGAGGGAAAGGTAAGGATTTGGTGAAAGAGTCTGCAATGTTGGCTTTGGTAGGAACATCTTTGAATACAACATCCTCGGCTTCCACGCGTTCACGTCTATACTGATATTGCACATCAAAATGTTTGGATTGGGCATGAAAAGAAGGATCCTCGGTAAGGATACGTGCACCACAATTGTCGATATGAATGGGTGTAGGATTACTTTGGATGAAGTTCAATGCTTTAAGCACAGCTCGGAGCCATACTGCCTCTTTTGTGGCAAAGCAAGCAGCAATATATTCGGCTTCACATGATGAGGTCGAAACGGTGGGTTGTTTTTTCGACATCCAAGAAATGAGGCCAGACCCGAGGGAAAAGCAATAGCCCGAAATGGATTTTCGGGAATCCGGACAATTTGCATAGTCGGAATCTGTATAACTGGAGAGTTCTGTTGATTTTGCTCCTCCTAAAGTGAGACAGTAGGTATGAGTCCCCTTGAGGTACCATACCACATGTTTAGCATGCTCCCAGTGGGTCCTCCCAAAACAGCCATTAAATTGACTGAGCTGTTGTACAGCGTGGGCGATGTCGGGGCGAGTGCCAATTGCAATGTACATGAGGGAGCCTACAAGCTGGCGAAATGGAAGATGGGAAACAGCCGCCTTCTCATCATCCGTTTTCGGCGAATCTGCTTTGGAGAGACGGACATTGGGGGGAGAGGGGTTTTCGAAGGATAAGCACTTCCGAGTCCAAATTGCGAAACAACCCGGTCTATTAGCGCTGTTTGAGAAAGCTTCACTGTTCTCTGCTTTCTATCTCGTTCGGCAGCTATTCCAACCACAAAATGGATGTCCCCAAGGTCAGAAATCTCCTACTTCTTGCAAATTTGAGCTTTGAAGCGCTTGTTCTCCTCCTTGCTGCTTGCAATTGATGTGAAGTCGTCGACATGGATGGCGGTGATGACTGTGCCTGTTGGCCCCGTACGGTGGTAGACACAGTGCTCTGTGCTCAACCTGGTGAATCCCCATTCAATCATGGCCTTGTGCATGGTTTGGTACCATTTCCTGCCACCTTGTTTCATCCCATACAAGCCCTTCTTCAGTTTCCCCACCCAATCCTCTTTACCCAGCTCCTCAAATACTTTTGGTTGGGACATATAGCAGGGCTCATTGAGTACACCATGAAGGTAAGCTGTTTTTATGTCCCATTGTTGCATATCCCAGTCTAGGGAGGCTCCGATATGTGCTAGCAGTCGAAGGGATTCCATTCATGCCATAGGTGAGGTGGTCTTTGTGTAGTCTTGGCCGTATACTGCCTCATGCCCTAACAGTACCCAACGAATTTTATGCCATTGGACAATGCCCTGTGCGTCTTGTTTTCGTTTACAGACCCCCTTTCCATGCATGATTTTTCTACCCCTAGGAACATTGTTGCGAGGGATGAGTTCGTACACATCAAGTTTCTTTAGGGAGGTGAATTCGGACTCCAGGGCTCTTTGCCATTGAAGGGCCTCATCTGATTCAAGGGCGACTTTAAGGGTGGGAGTATCGTCAGGGTATGTGAGGTCCAATCCATTCTCGAGGACTGCTGCTAAGGTGGCCAAGTCATCTTCATCAAGGGTGGCATTATCTCTTGTTTCTGGATCGGACTGATTCGCCTCACGAGCAGCAAGTTTCGCCTCTCGCCGTGCTTTACGTTCCTCCCGGACACGAATACCACTGGCCTTGGCTTCCTCGACCGCAATTTCGGTACGAGTTGGTCCGGGTCCCTTTCTCTCGCGTGTGGACCGACGGGCAGGTTTAATTTCGGGTAGAGGAACTCCGATCTCCTCTTCCAACTTCTCCTCCTCCTCCTCCTCCTCCTCCTCCTCCGGAGACTTTATCATTACAGGAGCATCTGGTGATGGGGTCGGGATAGAGTTTGGGACTTGTATGGGTGCGACGCGGGCCTCTGCTTGAGATTTCACTGTGCACTGATATGGATCTGACAGCTCTGTTGTAGCTCGGCGATCTGAGATGAAAGAGAGCAGAGGTGTGACTGGATGGTAGTGGTTAGTCGTTCATAGACAGACGCTTCAACAGTTTGATCTCGTGCCTCGCTTGGTGAAGTCTGTTAGTTATCGATTAGGTCCAATTGGAGTGCGTGGTTGTTACGCGATTGCGGAGTTTGAATTGGCTTGGGTAAATGCCCGATCCCTTCATTCCGGTATCAGCTGGACTCAGATTCCACAGGGTCCGTCCAGAGGACTTTAACTTCCTCTCTCAAATATTTTCGGGTATTTAGAAAGCCATTCTGTTTCATTCGAGCAAAACCATGGAAACATCACGTGCCCAAACCGCTGCCCTTTTCCGACGATTCCGGGACATATTTCAAGATTCTGAACAGACAGAACTCAAGACATAGTAATGGCAACCTGATCTGTGTAAAAACCTCATGAAAAATCAGGTTCTAGAAGAATGGTCCTTCACCACTAGAATTCAAAGTCCGCAATTACGTAATAAGCGCGCACTCCAATCAAACTCAATCGGTAAAAACAAGACTAGGTAGTGGTAGTGAACAAAACAGCTCACAGTATCGCCTTCCTCAGTCGACCACGGTCACAACGGGTTCTCCCTTCATGGAGCGGTTCCTCAGCTTGTTTGGCGCGTCTGGGTCATCCACAGGCGACGGCGTGAGCCCGTTTGAGGCGGGAGCGCAGACGCTGGTGCATATGCCGCGGCCCTTGCATGCTGTGGCCCGCATGGCGTCGGGTTCGCAGAGCAGTAGCAGTGAGCTCGGAGGCATTATTTCATTTTGCACACGATCTAAACACAACCACACGCGTCTTCCTTAACTACTGGTCATTGCCAGTTCCCTGTCACGTTATCTTGTATCTCTTCATCAAAGTGGTGCACTGTGTGGAGCATTTGCGCTCATGCTTAGCCCACCTTCGTGTTTATCGGGTTGCACATCTTCCTTGATTCTCCTGCTCATGACACACCGCCTCTAGACTTCGACGTGAGTCAATGCTGTCTTCCGGCAATGTGTGTTCTGCGACGGATGTACGCAGTGGCTCCTGAGTCCTAACTCATCGCTTCCCAAGGGGGTACCGGCATTTAAACTGGCAACTAAAGGCCGGTTAGTTAGTCCGTTGGAGACCCCAGCTTTTTGGCTGCAAAATGGTTGCAAGATGGGCCATACGGGCTTCTAAAGATATTTCTCGTGTCTTTAAGGTGATGTTAGGGTAGGTTCCTTCTCGGGCAGACTTGACAGCAAATTTAGTGCCCAAACACTCGAAAAGATGGGTCTATGGTTTGTATCTCCTGTAGTTGAAGCATTATAATAAAGAATTCATCTTTTGCGCCAGTCTTACATGCTACTCCCCGTTGGTGAGTCTCTTTTTGTATATAATGATGATGATGATGATGATGATGAATTCTATGTTACGCTGTAAGTGGCCCAGGGATGGCTATGCAGCAGTACCTACTGTAAAGTAAGGGTAGTATTGTAATAATGGGGGTGTGAAGGAACAGTTTATACAGACAAAATATAAAGGAAAAAAAAAAGTATCATAAGGGTAAAGAATTGGCTGGGGTGGAACATGCAGAACAGGAGGAACGGGGAGCAGGGTTATCGGAGTGGGTGTGGGCTGAATGGATCACGGTGAGGAGAAAGTAAAGAGTGGGATGAATAAGTGGGCAAATAAATAGATTACGGGGCACGATCCATATATGGGAGAGGAAAGGAGGAAGACTTATCCAACGACAAGTGGAGCTCCCTTTGGCGAGCCAAAAGGGAAGCGGGCAACTCCTTGCGCTTCGGCCATGAGTATGAGTCAGACCAGTGCTTTCCGGGACAGTTGAGACACTGAACGGGACCACTGCGTGGGGATTGGCAATTGGCGGAAAGTGGTTTGGCGCATACACCGCAGCACGGATTCTTGACATTGCAGCGCGCTTTGGTATGGCCATATTTGTGGCAGCCCCAACATTGGGACACACAAAGATGGGGGAAACCGCGCGAAACAGTGGGGCTGGAGGAGCTGAGAAGGATACGGCCACAAGAGAGGGCGAGGTCAACTCGGTCGCGGGACCCAAGCAGGAAGTAAACTGAGCTGGCGACCTTGGGCTTTCCCCCGCCCGCCACGATGACAGAAATGCGAGATGCGGACGGTGGACGATTAACCCAGGTTGGCGTCCCGATGACCTTCCCAAGGTCCGGATTCTTCAGCTCCTTCATGTCCCCAACATCGCCGAAAAGAATGCCATTGACCTGGAGGTGGGGTGGAGAGCAACCAGGGCGATGCGCCTGCCAGGAAAGATTCCCGGAGACCAACGAGGCCATTCCTTGGCAAGCAGAGTCGTTTCAGCGGGGGAGGAGGGGACAATGAAGATGCTGGAGAAGTTCTGTTTCTGGGCATATAGGAGTGGGAGGGACAGGAGGCGAGGTGTTTATTGACGGAGGCTACGATCTCTGGGTACGACGCGCTGAAGATGGGTGGAACCTCTCCATCGAAGCGGACTAGAATTCGTTCCTCACAGGGAGATGGGAGTGGAGGCTGCTTGGGTTTGGCAGCAACAGAGCGAGGGGGTAGCGAGGCGGCTGTGACAGCGGCATACGAGAGCAGCTGCTGAGTCTTTGACTTCTCGAGCTCCTTGGTGAGCGACAAGATTGCCTTGTGCTGTGCTTCGGACCTCTCGGATAGTTGCTTCAGAGCCGTTTCCAACTCACGGACAATAGTCAGATGGTTTGCAAGCCGCTCCTGGATGGCCTTCAGGACTTTCCAGAACTCCTGACTAATGGTTTTTTTGAGCTGGGTCCACTGGAGGATGTTGTCGAAGACCTCAGCCAACCTGTCAAACGAGTCCGCATCGTCAATGCACGTGGTCGATCTCGCGATAAACTCCTTCTTCAGCTGTTGGCGGGCATCGGCTGGGCGTTCCGCAGGCTGAGCAGGAGAGGGAGACAATGGGGTCGAGGTGGGCCCGGGATCGGGCCCAGAGAAAATGCCGTGACTGCCGCGGCACTGCGGGGAACTGACACAGCAGTGGCTGTGCTATTGCCGCGGCGGGGATGAAGTGCCGCGCAGCCTTTAGCTCTTTCCACAACCCCTTCTAGACCTCAAATTAGGTGAGGGCGGTGTTTCTACACTTCAATACATTGTTTGGAACAAAAAAGACCTTTAGGCAAAATATTGACTGTAAGTCCCACCAATTGCCATTGGGATTTCAACCACTCCCAATGGTTGTTCTTAGCAGTAAAACTACTGTGAGCATGTATATGGCTCACCAGAACTTCCATTGTAACAATTCCTAGCCCAAATGATTTTTTCCAGAGGCCCGAAGTTCATGGCTTTCCGTCAGAAAGGAAGTTCAGACATGTGCAATGGAAGCGCAATGTTCACCTTGCATTTTATCCGCTTTTTAGAACCTAAACTACCTTCAATGTACATCAGTCGCCGCGGCACTTGTCTCCTCACATCCCCGCAACGCCGTGTCACTTCCCCGCAGTGCCGTGTCAACGCCTCGGCAGTGCCGCGTCAGTTCCCCGCACTGCCGCGTCAATTCCCCGCACTGCCGCGTCAGTTCCCCGCAGTGCCGCCTCAAATCCCCACAGTGCCACCTCACCCTACATTGCAGGGGCCACTGATTTTTGACTGTTGACCTGAGTTTAACCCGAGATTTAGAGTGGTGGTTGGACTGGCTGCTTCATCTTCAAGTTCCAGTGGGCTCCTTGCCTCGGTTGTTCCGTGTCTTTACGAGATCCCATAGAATCGAGCTCAAACACTGGTTTATTCACTGAAAGTGCCTGAATGTGCTGGATGAATGCAATCAGGAATGATAACACATGGTAACATCTGCTCAACTCGAATACTCTGTGCATGGAGCATGTTTGACACTCTGGCTCAAGTATATCCTCGGGAACTCATCGTACCACAGGGTGTTCAAACAGTCCTAGGGACGTTACTTGGATGATGAAGAACTTCATTTCTTATGGCCTAAATGTCAGGAGCACTACAGATCGTGGCAGCGTATAGACCTTCGGCACCGCAGCGGCCTCAATGCGTAGCATATCAGTCACTAAATGGATCAATACCTTGGAGTCAACTCTACCCGGGCCCACCGTTAGAGGATCTAGGTTGCATTGAGGTCCGAGTTTGACTTGGCAGTGACCGTCTGAAAGATGTCTGTTTGAAGTCCAGAAGGGTAATTCAGAATTGAATACGTACGAGTTCGGTCTTAGCTCAGATGGATACATTGTGTTCTTTTGATAATGTTCACGGTGTCAGATTTAATATCGCGGGAAGCGCCTACCGGGGCCATGGATCTTTGCTGCCAGGAATCATTCACTATTCTGAGGCCCGGAGTGGGTATGACTTCCGTTACTCAATTTGTCCATATTCCGGGGAAGTGCGAACTAGCGATTGGGCAAGGATTAGGTACATTGAGTCGAAGTAACCAAAATTGGACAGATTCCTTCAAGTTGGGTGAACAAAACATTGTATTAAACTTCACAAACACTTGCTCGGTTGAATTCTTGTGGTACGATGAGTGTGCTCTAATCAATGCAAGATATTAGAAAAATCTGTCCAGCCCATGAATACAGTATCAACGATGTACTTTCATCATTCTAACGGTGATACTTATTCAACGTCTGACTTGGATGAGATAGATGTTCGCAGGAGAACCGAATAATTTCACTAGTGAACAAACAATGGGACGATCTTTTGTGGCAATTTTTTGGCCTCGAGGCGAGGGTATAACCGGGAGAAGGAATTCGCTCACGGTGCCGTGGCACTTGGTCCGCATTGTTGCAGCACTACCGGTCGCGAATATCCATCCACACAAGCAGGGTACAAACGATACCGACGGTGCTATTACATTTCACGCGGTTAAATCAAGGGTCCTCATGCCCCGTCTAGAAAAGAGTGCTAAAGTGCGGGTATCAGTCTAATTCTTCCTTATAACTGAACTCCACGGTACTATCGGGAGCCACAGAAAATGTATTTCCCTCTGCCGCGGCTGACAGCGGGGGTTTTCCGGTGCCGCAGTGCCCAGGTCGCGGTAGAGGTCGCTGGCCAGATATTTGGTACGCAGGGGAATACAATGTCGCAAAGTCCAGCTTGAACTTGAATACAATCATGCACGAGCATTGAACTAGAAAAATGGCGGAAGATCTGCACTACGAGACATAGTGGGAATCAATTTTTGGAGTTGGAAAGACCAGTAGCATCTGACCATTGGGATTGCGAGGCCTTTGAGCGGAGGATATCGGTCCCTGTGACCGGATTCAATGCCCCCTGATCTTATTTTCGAACGAACAAGGATGAACTCCACAAGTGATTAATGGATTAGTTGGTTCGCAATACAGCCCGTCAGACTGGCGCTCCGTTGCGTGTCCCAGTCATATTTGTGTCGCGGCGTGCGTGACACCTCAAAGTATCTCTACATCCCGAGCCTGAATTATTTTCATCCCCATTTATCTACCCGGACCTGATTATCACGATGCACACCTAATGCCGCGCACACTAACGCTGGTGGAGCCCAATGGAGTGGAAAATATTTGTTCATTGACCTCACTACTTGTAATGCCAGAAATGTCTTGAGACGGATCGATTTTGCCTCACACTCGTCAATGCAAATCAATCAACATGGTAATTGATATCACCCGGCCCTCTGATTCACAGGTGAAGGATGAAATCCAGGAGACTCAACCACCTACTATAATCACGCGGTGTTTTTTCCCGCCTCGTGAGTTCAATGTTCGGATTCAATTGCGATTTCTTTAGCTAAAGACTTGCCATACGTGGATTTGGGCAGATTTAGTGTGTTCATACATTATCCTCGAACACAAGAGACTCGAAATTTCATTCGCCATGCGTGGATCAGGAAGGCCAGGCACTGCAGGTCAAAATGGGTCAAGCCAATGATACCATAAAAATTAACATTCGGAATCTGGAGTCTGGACTGATGGAACTGCTAGGGGCGCAACTCGCCCCAGAATCAATCGGAATTTTCCTTTGCCCGAGTCATCTACTATCGCTATTGGCAAAACTGATTTCTGGAATTGCTGCATAATGAAAAGCGTAATATGAGTTGCGGAGTATTTTTGAAGCTGTGGATCTCTGAACCTAGTTGAACTGTGGTGGTTGATCTGGCCCTTCACTTGTCTACTGTGCAGGTATCGAAATATCAACTTATAGCTCTTCAGAGGGCAACGAATGACTCACAAATCTGTCAAGGCACCAGCGAACTGACCCGCAACATGAAGGAATGTTGGGAGCACCCAGCACTACCCGAGGGCATCTAAATTCGTGACTGCAAATCAAATCCCTACGGTCCTTCCACATTGCGCCCTGGTTACCGGGCCACCTTGGCATTTTTGACGTTGAGCCCACACAGAGACTGGAGTGGATACAGGTATATGGGCTCAGCAATGAAAGCATACATCCTATGTGTGAGCTGAGATATTTTTCGGGAATTTACATCTCCATTCTATGGCCTGTAGATGCTCTCCAAGTTCGGAGGCAGTGTCATCTCGCGCACTGCAAAGGTATGATTGGCCTATATGAGGCACGAGAGCTACTATAGAGTGTCTATCTAGGCGTTTCGCCGGGAATCCCGGGTTCGGAAGTGTAATCTACGTTCAAAACAGGTCAAAAACTAGTCCTTTGGTTACCACGCCATCATAGTAGGCGTCCAGGGTTATTATGTAAGCACCGTTTTGGGAAGTCACATGTGCTGTACATGGACGCGACTTGACGCGTCGTGGCCAGCATAGAGCACACAATTCCTGAAAACAGCGCGTCTCAGATGTCTAGCTGCATTAAAACATGTATCTGGATCTTTTTGGAGTGAATTCTGGTCAGGAACCAGTTCAATCACTTAAATCACGACTTTTATGACCGAAGTCGGCCGAAAAGATGTTACTGCGAGAGAACGGTCCGCAGAAAGGTCCACACAAATTCTGGTATCCATTCAACCCTTACAAGCTCTCTGCTTTTCTTCTAATGTCGAAAGTCGCGTCAAACAGCACACAGACGCGTAAAATAAATGACTTATTGGGTCGTGCATCTGGCATCAATCAGTGATAACGCTGAACGCCGCTTATTTTCCGCGGTAACTAACAGACTGTAATGAGCGAGGAACGAGCTGGTATCATTCCCCAATAATCACTGAAAATTAGAACCAAACGCCACCCATGCGGGGCGACTGAACCGAACTTCTGGTTCAGGTTCAGGTATTCACTGAGCAAGTTGAACGTTGAGCTCAAACGTCGCGATCCGAAGCACGCGAATACCCGATCACTCCGGACGAGGCCTAATCATGATTATGAATGGAGGATCGGCAATCATCGGCTGGTGTCGGAAGCCGAAGGACTTTGGCGGAGGGATCAGCGATTAGGCCAAAACAGCTGACGAAAATGTGATTTACTGCAAAAACTCAAAATCAGGCTCTCTAAGACCCAGTAACTTACGTTACCGGGAATGAGGGTAATCGCTCCATCGACAATGGTCGCCTCGTTCTATGGTGCGCTCCGCTTAGTCACCACCAAAGTTGAACTAGTCCCAAATTTGGCTGGGATTTTTGAACGTTTTCTTACCTTCTTGGAGCAGTGGTGGAGGCCATGGGAGGGGTTCTGAGACGTTCTTTAACCCACCAAATGCTTCTGGCAACATCGAATGCTCCATGTTGTCTCAAGGTGTAGAGTGCTAAATTCCAATTCTGGATTTGTTTTGCTAGAAAATTTGTGTCTTTTCAGTGGCATATAGGCCACCGCATATATAGGCTCTTAATCATTACAGCACACAACTGGGCCCTACAACCGGTTCTGGTAGGGCTCAACCCATGTTTTTGGTGCACAGTCCCAAATTGGCCGCTTGACAATTTTATAACTCCGTCAGTTTTGAACCTATCAATAATCTGTCTTGCCAAAAGATTCCTTCAGTGAAAAGAAGCACTTTTGCAAGAGGGATAAGAAAAATCTCTTTTTTTGCGTGACTAGTAACGGTTGTAACAAATTGGTGGTGACTAAGTGGAGCGCACCATAAAAGGTGAGATTAGTCCTGTCAAACCCCACGACAATGGAGAAGTACTTCATCACTGCATGTGACGGCAAATGCGTCTGCATATACATTGCCTCGGAACATGACCCAACGGATGGGAACAACGAGCTGGCCCCTTTTCAAACGTGCAACCTCATTGACATAATAATGGGATGAGCCTGCATCAAACATGGGACTGAGACTGTCAAGGTCCATATTTTTGTGCCACTTTTGAGCGTGCCAAATCTCTCGGATGATTCCATCTTCGGGGATCTCAGGATACACGTGTATCCATTCACGGGTAGTTGGGTTCGCCCAGTCCTAGGATAAATCACCAGTCAGAGATGTTTCTTCGACGGCACAAAACTTACTTGTGCAATTATTGCTCGAGGGTCGTTCATGAAAAAGACATTTGCATGGGTGCTCGGAATTCCACGGTCAGAACAAATCTGCTTCTGGAACCATCGCAAATGGTCAAAGGACTGAACCATTGGCACAGCTACGCACTGCGCCAACTTCGCCGCCGAATGGCACAGGATACTGTACCACATCTCAGCCACAGCGGATGCCCAGAGTTCTCCATTTCAGTTCACATTTTAGAACAGAATTATTCAATGTCCCTGTGAAAGTGATGGGAAGATCTTGAACTCCAATTCTAACCAGACAGAATATCCTAAAAAAAAATCGCTGCTCAAGCTGTGGTCGCATTTCAAGGGCCTTTTGAATCTGACTAGCTGGGGTGATAGCCAGCGATTTCAAGCAAAACTCATGTGATCTCTCATCGGAAAAAATTCCAGAGAGCTAGGCAACCAATATATAGGCTAGTTGCAATTGAACGGCGGAACAGTTTCAATTCAACCACGGCACGGCATGCCGAGTTTTGCATCGAATCAGTAAATTGAACTGTATGCAGCCATTTTACCCCGAATTTTGATTGCGTCCGTCTGGCGTGAAAGCCAGCGGAATGTGAGTTCAAACTGTAAGGTAGACGACAAACGCATCCATCGAGTCACGTGGTGTCACAGCGTGACACCGACTCCCGCCCTTACTAGTCGGGAGCATCGGGATGAGGGCACAAACTAAAACCGTAGAAAGGCTCAGTTTGACCAAGGGAACAATCCTATGGTTTCAGATTTTCGACATCTGCTCTCAATAAAATGTTTTTCGCTGTTTTTTTAAAAAGTGCTCAAAACCTCATTTCCATTCCAACGAGATGGCTTTGCATTTTTTTCTTCAAAATTTCGCGCTACCATATAAGGAAACCCTAACCCTAATATGGTCACGTGCCTACCATCAGACGCGTCGTTTCTCGCAAGAGGTGCTTGATCTCTGGATCCTGGCCGCCATCAAAGCCACGCGAGATGTCTGATGTGGCAGCGGCGCTGGTTCGGTTCGAGAGCGGCACCCTCCTCCACGGCTCGGCTTCAACTTCAGAGCTTCAGCGGTGTGCAAGCAGCATTAACAGCCTTCGTCTTCATCTGTGAAAGGATATACACCGAGTTTTTAGGTTTCATTAGACACCACTTTTGCGGTGATATTCTTTGGAACTTGTTAATTCTGGTAGTCGCGCGCGTGTGCGGAGAGCGAAGAGAAAATGAAGTCTGTATGTTGATACAGGAATCCAATAAATGTCCCGTCCACGAAGTGGTACCATTGTGGCACGCGTGCGTACTCTGTAGGAAGTGCAGGTTTCAGCTAGAAAAGGACATAAGTACGAGGTCTGCCGCGCCCCGCGACGGCCTTTACCCCCAAGTGGAAACAGGATCAAGACATACGTGAGGGATGGGGCCTCTGTTACCAGTGTTGCGGATGGGCGGATGCTGAAACCAACAATCCGTGAGCACAATATCAATTAGATGATTTGACCCTAGTCTGTAGTTAACCACGCCACCGTGTTTGGTGGCCGCGTTATTACAAATCATCGGAGTTTGAAATCTTGCCGTGCCTATGTAGCACTTCCAAACCCTCCATCTTCAAACTTTGGGAGAGAGTTTGTATTTAAATCCATGTCTGACCCCAAATATCCGCTCAAATTTTTTATTTTCAACTTCCATTCTCGCGGAATAGAAAGAGCAGATTATGTCAGGATTTGTCAGCTGTTGAGCCATTAAAGTTCAAACTCATGGTTCTTTGATTCTGCAGCCGCGAGTTAGGGGAGAAAGTTGCTCAGTTTATGCTAATAAATACTACTGTGACTTTACATTTGTGAAAAAATTGTTTTGGAATGCATACCAGCCTCCGAATTGTTTTTATGATTTGTAATAAGCAGGCCACTGATCGCTCGATCGACCTTATCAACAGACTACAAAATGCGAGGTACGAGCACCAATATTGTTGTAGCGTCTGTTTATAAGAGACTAATTTGACCCTGCTCTGGAAAGAGTTCATTGTCGGGCCAGTACATGATACACTGCGATGCGGGATCGCTGGAGATATTCTGCACCTTTCCGCCGCTGGCGACTGCCCTACCAGACGGTGTGAGAGGCGGATGCGATGCCACGTCCTTGTTGGATATCAGGGCCGCAAGGTTGGGTGCCGAGGTAAGGCGCAGTGCTCGCGAAGGAAACGCAAGTTTCGTCGAATCGTAACAGACGGCGTCACTGTCGTTGGCGCCGGGACCACGAGGGCACCCACATCGAATGCATATCAATCTACGACTGTGAAGACCCATGTACGACACCACATGGGGGCGACGTCATGCGGGGAGGAGAAAAACCGAACGGCATGAGTATCTTTGTTCGGAATGAATTGAAATAGCTGGTGAAGGACGACTCACCCAAAATTGTGGGTACCACCACACTTTCGTGAACGACATATAAAAGCAACCACGATCATCTTCGGCCTGCAGGATCATAGGAAACGGAAAGAGGTATCGCATGTGAATGGCTGCGCGGAAAGCGATATGTAGCCATTCAAATCGCCGGGGGAAAAAAAAAAAAATTGGAAAAGGGAATGTATCAGTAGTCCAGACTCACGTCCAGTCCCCGGGGCGGAAGTTTGTGCGTAACCTCGTGGCGGCAACACCGCCATGTAATCCCTCGAATGGGCTGTTTCGTACCAGTAAGTTCGTAGGCGCGAACCGAGTAGATTCAGTGTTTATACAGGCTTGCTGCGCCTATGAAAGACACGACAGATTTTGGTACGACAACGGAAGGAGACTCACCATATCATTCGGGGCTACCTCGGATTGCACGCCTTTTGCGAATGATTCCAGATCGCATTCGATCGCCGTCGCGACAGACATGCCGGCACAGTCAACATGCGGCCATCGAGTTTGAGATCTGCTGACATGGTTCGGTTATCAGTTTCTGCAGCCGGATCGACAGGGATCTGTCGACAATTGCTCGGTCATTTTCCACAATCTCGGAAATTGCACGGTTCAATTCTGGCAGGAGGACGGCGAGCTGGTACGCGATAGTTGAGAACAGTCTGGTCGCATTTCCACGGGATTTATGTTCGCGTTTGAAGAAGGAGCTGGCTGCTAGACAACCTTCTGCCTCCAGCTTCAGGCACAAAGATTGTGTGATAGCCGACTTGCCGCCACCAGCCGGTCCATGCAGCCACAGAATATTGCTAGCAGGCCTGGGATTGTCTTCAGAGGACAAGTTGTCATCAGTGGAGGGCAAGTCTTCGTCATCGGAGGTCCATCCATCCTCGGGGGTGCAGTTCACCGGCGGCTTGATTCCGTGGGTCCATTTCCACAGAATATCTAACATCTCGGTCCGAGTTTCAGGATAGCATCTCGGCTGTGGGTATCTCTCCGCTAAGCTGTGGAATGCATCGCAGGCTGCGACGCGGTGGAGGATATGAAGACCTTGTTAAATGATTAGGATACATCATGTGAGAAGGGCACCACTCCCGTTGCCAAAATGCGGAATTTTGAGTCCTCTACACCATTGATGGCTCTCTCACACCCCAACCCGTGTTTTCTGTGGAAATCGCAAATTTTGTCCCGAAGGCCATTGTGTTTGGAGATTTCAAAAATAATGAGCGGGAGATCATGGTTTTTGCGTTGCATGACGGTCGCATGTAAGTGGCCCGCTTCAAAACACATCCATTGCCTAAATCCTCTTCAGCCATACCTTACAAGGCTCGACAGGAGCAATTCTCCGCACCAGACAAATTGGTGGGATGATGTAGCCGATATTCGGCTGGTTGATCAATTATGCGCTAACCCTACCATCTCTTCAGCGGCGATGTGGACGTGCATTCCCGCAAAGAATTTTTCTGCCTCGACGATCCTTTCCAAGTGGTTGCGCTGCATCGCCTCGATGATGAATACCGAGTCAAAACCTTTGAAATCAACATCACGAAACCGTACACGAGGCCGCGCCAAGGACCATAATCTTTCAACCTCGCCCGACAGCCACCAGAGGAAATGCTTTATGCACGTACATGTGTGGGACTCAGAGTTAGGAGCTCCAGCAGATCATCTGCCGGACTACTGTACAATTTCGTTCAATTCGGCACGGGTTGTGACCCGTGACCCAAAATAAGGATTCGGCACTTCGGCAACCAGCGAATTTTGGCGTGACACCTCCACAAATTCGGCATTCAAGATGAAAAATTTCGAAAATTCTGCCTTTTTTGCACCTCCAAGGAAGATTTGGCCCCAATGTCACGCGGTTTACATTCGGCATTGGGTGCCATGACCCGTGACCGAAACCAAAATTCATTGCGGCACAGGGGGTACGTGACGCGTGACCGCCGAATTGAGTGAAATTGCTCACACGTTGATCACGGAAGAAGGGCTAGCCACCATCTCAGCGCCACCTTGCATGAAGACCTTCCCGCCACGTCTTGTAGTCGAGTTCATGAAGCCACACCGCTCGACCTCCTTGCTGGGGCTGCGACTTCGCCAACGCCTACACAGCGACCACCGCGTCGACATTCTGTTCTCCTGCGAACCGACAAGGAGGAGTAGAGCTCCTCTGGACGAGAAGATTGCAAGAATAAATTTTTTGATTGCGGCCGGTTGGAGTGTCGTGGTAGGAACTCAAAGGCTCCGAACAAGAAATGCCATGAAGCATGGCTGTAAGGAGGAACCTACTTTTTTGTGTACATTAGTGACAATTTATGTTCTTGCTGTAAGTTTGAAGGATCCAAATCAATACACGTTGATAGCTGTGCAGAGTGAGCAGTGCAGAAATTATGCAGCAGGCTACACAGCTTTTGAAGATGAGCCAACCATCCTGTGCATCAACTATTGCATGAAAATGTAGCAATGCGTACTCAAGGTAGCTGGAGCAGGGATAATGGAGTCAGCATACCATTAGAACTCCAATTGCCATTGCTGCCAAGGGTGATTTGGGACCAGGTGCAAAGAAATTAAAGTGTGAGTAAATTCAGAACAGGTGATGAAGACAAAGAGATGTGCATATAGTAAGTAATTGGTTTAATTCTGTGACTGGGGTCTGGAGATGTGTACTGGAAATCTCCAGTGAAGCATCAGTTAAGCAAAGAACAAAACAATATGTAAAGGCATGCACCTGCGGCACATCCCTTCCTCAGCTTCTGTCATCTTTTACTTTGAGTGACATGTTCCACAGTTAGAAGTGTTCAGAGGCAGTAAAAGTCGAGCTTTAAATACAGAGAGACGCGAGAAAGAGGCAGAACAGTGGACGCAATGGAAGGGGGACGCAAAGTTGACGCAAAGATTCAATCTTTGCGTCAACCTGTCAATTGCTGTCAATCTCAAAGATTGACAGCAATTGACAGGATCCAAATTGGGTCATATGTGACATACCGTGGGTTTGAAACTCCGTCAGTATCTTGCCGGTGGGAATGTTTTCTTTTTCATACTCTGTGGCCTCATTCGATACTGGTTCTGAAAACAGAATAAATTACCTTCAATAAGGATGACTTCTATAAAAAATTATCAGGGCAGGTGGATTCCAAATGAATCTTTTCAAAATTGAGGCCCAGTTCTGATGGATTGATGGGAGGCCGGTCCGCTGATCTCAACAAAATCTCTCTTTTTATTCGATTTATTATCTTTATTTTTTATTTTTTCCCACCAACACCAGTATCGAGCCGTAATTTTATAATAAGTAAAAATACAAGTTTTCGGTTACTTTCGTGGATAACGAGTACTGACCTTCTAGACTGTTCGCTGGGAGGGAGAGGTATAGCTGTAGAGGAAGACAGGGTGACACGGCGGTAACAAGTACATATTTGTGGGCATACTTATCTCAATCGTCATCATCAGAGTCCGGGCGGGGAGAGCCAATCAACGTCGTGTCGACGACTGGGATATACCCTCATAAAAATGGGAATGGAGGAGGATATATTACGGGGGGCTCCTTGATCCGCTACCACCACCATCTCGCCTTTTCTCACGCCGGAAATGGCTGAAGAAAGTCGTGAAGGTCGTGGTTAAAGGTCTTGCAGTGGGTTAGTAGCCCGGGGTTGAACCCACGACCGCCCCCGTCGACGGGCGAGAGCCGCGACGAGATTTGCAGATGCCTGTAGATTTCCCCTTTTCCTCGCACCATAATTTGGCGTGAGTGCGTTCCGTTAGAGTCTCTGAACCTGAACACAAAGTTTGGCGTTCAGGGAGACGTAGTCACGTTCGGACCTTGAACCTGGATCTGCACCGACAGCATCAATTTCGAGGATTTCTGGCAATTATGTGTGAACCTTTTTAGCCTGAAAACGTGGCTTATTTTTCACCAGTGTCATTGTCCATGCTCTCTATTGTTCATGCGTCAGGTACAAGTTTAGAAGGCACTTTTCTCGGCAAATCAGCGGCGTAGGCGCCCCAGGAGCACATCAGAACATTCATTTCTCCGTCCAAAAAAGCTGACCTTTACGGACAGAAATTTGCTAGGTTCGAAAGGTTCGAACGTGTTCAAACCCGAACCGAACCTGAACGCGGGTTCAGGTTTAAAATTCAGATGTCCTGAACCGAATGCAAGGTTCAGTTTCGGCATTCAGAGAAAAGGCTTCCTCAACCGAAACTTGCCACCTCTTGGACTATCTAAGGCCTGGCCGTTTATTCATTCGTTCACGACTTTTATTTGCCCGACATGTACTACTGTGTTGTAGCTCTGATCAGTCAACGCCTTCATCATTTGCCACACCTTCCGGAGCGAAGCGGATGCACGTTTTTTATCTGTTGAACGGTCCTTGTCGCAGTTAACTGCGTATACTTATTTCCAAGGGGGATCACAAAGATAAGAGAAAACGATATCACCTACAAACATTTTTTTTCGAGGTCCCGCTCAGCGTATTCCGGCCGTCGCACAGATTGCACAATTTTCGAGGTGCTGAATTCGACGGGGAGGATTTAATCGCGATCACACGTCACGCCCATCTTTTTTTATTGCGCCAATAATTTTTTCTCAATTTATTAGAATTCTTTTGAATTTTGATTGTACTAAAATTCCTGGATGGGTGCCGAATTGATCGAAATTGTACAGTAATCTCAAATCTTCAAACCACCGGTTTTCCAGTGGACAACTGCGGTTTCAAAGGATTTTCATGGCTCTGGTAATTCGCAATATCCCCTCGTTTCCTGTAAAGGGCTCTAGGCTCTCAGTACTGCAGGTACTCGAACTAAGCAAGCAAAGTCAATGATATTGATCTTTATGATAGTACGAGTGGTAGAAGTATAAGAGTAAGAGTGAAGACTAGTAAATGACAAGACAGCTTATATACTCGGCTGGATTCTGTAGCATAACAGCAATATACACTGACCGCCTTCGTCCAAAATAGGTAACGGGCTCTGCGCCCGTAACACTCTCCCCCATGGCGGCGCTAGCCGCTGATCCCAAGATGGCGGTCACTCAAGAAATGGATGTCGACCTTGTTCAAGATATGACTGCGCCGTGTCAGTCCCGCAAACCTTCAGACGGCATGTCCCGTTCCCATTCCGGGTAAGAAATAGTCGTCGTTCGTATATGTAGATAACGGGGGTGGGAACTGGGACGATGAGGCTAGCGGGTAAGACGCATAAGTAAGCGGTGGAATGTGCGCCTGTGGAGGATAGTTGGATGGCGCAGGTGGAGTAGCGGGGTGTATGCGTGGGCCATGACGCTGCGGTTGGTGGGTAGTGTGCAGATGAGCGCCTGATGCGCTTCCTGACGGGTATCCCCACGCTAGCGGTGGTGTAGGTGTGGATTGATGTACTGGTGGCATGTGCAAAGAAGATCCAGGAGAAGGCCCGCCGCCGAATATGGAACAGGACGGGTTGATGTGGGGTTGTGTGAACGTATTCGGAATGCTGTGCGATTCGGGGAACGATAAACCGAATCCTCCCGCCGCATTGGGAGCATGGATACTGTCCTGGAGTCCTCCTTTTCCACTCGGTGCTGCTCCGGAACCGCGTGGCATCGCGATAAAGGGTGCTCCCCAATGGTACGGCGGCGACCTAGTATGATAGTCGGGTGCAAACCCGCCACCGCGTCCACGTTGCCCGCCACGCCCTGCAGGCATCCCGCCGCGTCCACGCTTGGCTGGTCGTGGCTTGGTCGACCGCATGGACACGTACTGGATCACCGCATCGTCTTGAATGTCGCCCTGCCTGATCGACACCATTTGCGCGCCTTCCTGCTGGATCTGATTGTACCAGTCCTGCGGCCACAGTACCATTGGTACACGCGGCAGCAGTTCCGGGTCACAGCTATGGATTGGCGGGGGCGCTTCTCCTCCCGACGCCTTCAACATATCGTCGCTAGCGGTCCGCATCAACTGCACGTCTCCCATATCCGCTTTTCTACCTCATCCCACTCTATTTTTGCAAGCTTTGGTTGCGCCCGACACGGAGAGGCCAGAACGTGCCCATCTAGATCATATTTTTGTCTTGTGCTTACAGCGGGCCCGCTGCGGGACACTGGTATCCGAGCCTTGAGTCTTTATTCGAAAAACTACCAGGGATCGGTGGCCAAAAAATCGACTTTTTCTCCAACTCCGGGTAAGGATTTCGAGTTTTCCAGCTAGTTTTCATCCGAATGAAAATTTTCGACGGACAGGCATTTGATTGAAAATTCGGGGTCCTGGTGTCGCTAATTTCCAGGAAATTAACTTAGTCGCCGTGATGAAGAACTTTGGCTGGGGGAAAAACAGATTCAAACATCATCCAGGGTATTGTATCTCTTCCACAAATTCCACAATTTTTGGCAAGGCCCGAGATGCTGCAGATGCTTCTACTGCAGCCATTTGCTGATTTTCAGAAGATTTAACCCAGAAAAACTCGAAGGCAGGAATGAAGAAACTTCTGCAGGGCAAAAATTAGTAACAACGCCATCCATGGCATTGTATCTCTTCCACAAATTCCACAATTTTTAGCAAGCCCTGCGCAGCCTGTCGCTAATTTCCAGAAGATTTAAAACTCGAGGGCGGGAATGAAGAAAGCTCCGCTGGGCAGAAACCGGATTCATCATCCATGGCATAATTTTTGGCAAGGCCTGCGCGCCGCCCATCTAGAATGGAAGGGTAGTTGGAAAGTGCGCATGATGTCTTGGCTTGAAAAAATTCGTTCAGGATTCTACCTGGAGCCTGGTATATTGTTTTTCCACTGGTGTTGTACAGGGTGCCTCGCGCGCGACGCGATAGCCAGCGCGATTCTGAGCAGCAAAACTGTCTATTTAGATTTTTTTTTGGTGCGCTCCTCATTAAGCCAGAGGCGGGGAAGCTCTCCATTCTACGAGTGGCGGTGCTTCGGGGTCGGCCAATGCCTCGGTGTCGGATAATTTACCCTTAACCTTTTTTTTGAGGGGGCACAAAATCATCGTCGGCATCGGATGCCGTGGAGAACAGTCGCCGCTTTTATGACGAGGGACCCGCTCAGCCATAGAGTATCGACGAGAAGATCCATTCAATATGCTCAACACCGCATAAATAGAGGAGTGACTCGGGACGTTGAACATGTCAATGTCTTGTCTGGACCCGCCAAATGGGATTCATCTGGATTCATGGAGAGTACCAATGAGAAGAATGGACATGCATGGAGCAGGGTCCTTCAAAAACCTATCAAGGATGGTGTATTTTCATTGAAACTATGGTGGAGCGGTGGGCAAGCTGTGAGGCAAACACCGTGAGGGTCGGTGGTCCAAAGGGAAATGGTGGCCGAGTAGCCGGTTGCTGATAATATTACAGTACTTGGGGTATAGGGCCGTGGCTTTGCCCGGCAAGAACTCACGCTTATGCAGTTGTTTTGTTTAAATCCGAATCCCACTCAAAGGCAATTAAAGATGGTCAAATGTATAATGTATAGTATAGTAAACAAAAATAGACTGTATCCCAATCCCAAGCTGCGTTTAACAAGACCAATTATCAGTCTTAGATTCAAACCGTGCAAGCCACAGGGTTCCTAAGGCCCAGTTGAAGAGGCATTGCCAGACTGAACTAGTAAATTCCCACTATGTATATAGTGGGTTTTGCAGTGGTTAACAACAAAAGGTGATCGGAGTCGGTTTGAACGGTGACATCATGGTTGTATGGTCGTGTTTCTTACCCGTCTTTTCTCCTGACCACAACGATTGAGGGTCGGATTTCTAATGACTGTGCCTGGTCGTACCCGCTGTTCCCCTATTCGACTTTCTACCGCTTCTTTCAGTGAGCGAACATGTGTCTCTTTGCCTTTCTTTCGCACTTTGGTCAACCCCGAGAAATCATATGGACCTATCTCATCTGTCCGTCAAGGCTGAAGCGCTGAAGTAGACTCTATTGTCTCTGAAGATATTCACTACATTTTGGGGCTGCCTCGGCCAACCCCTTGGCCGAGGCCCTCGACCAACCTCGGCCAACCCCTTGCTTCGGCCTAGTCGGTCGAGGTTGGTCAAAGGCAACCTTTGGTTGACCTCAATTTTAAGCCGCTCCTCACGAACAGTTCCTAACGAGCGATCTACTGGCACATAGATCACAACACATGAAGGGCCCTCCAAATTGGGACATAACACCGAAAGCGACCCCCACTGTTTGTAACGTAGCATAATCCAATCCACCTCCACAAGGGTTCATGAGTATCATCTACTAATATTTAAAATCCCACAACTCTAGGTCTTCCCTCAAGCTCTTTTTTCCCCAGTCTACCAGAGGCATCTTGGATTTATGGCCTGATTTGGCCATGCCACGCGACATCAGTTACACACAGCCCATCAGCAAACTAAAATTGCCTCCCACACTCACATGGGCTGTGGGAAGGCCGGCTGATTGCGCCAGGGATGCTGGAGGCGCTGGGGCAGAGATCGGGGGTCGCCCAACATGGCCGAGACAACCCCGGACAACCTCGGCCAACCTCAACCGACCTCGGCCAATTGCCCCTCGACTAACCTGGCCGAGCCCCCTCGGCCAACCTCAGCCGACATCTCGCCCGCACTGCAATCCATTATATTTTCAAACACATGACTTTATTGCCCTCACTGCAAGCCATTGGGTTTCCAAAAAATTTCAATTTCAGCACAGTCACAAAACAATTTGTTGAGGCCCCTGCACCAGCAATCAATAGCCCTGATTATTGTGGGCATACCTCGTGTATTAAGCAGATGCCTCGAATCAGATTGCACCTGTTTGTATCCTTCCTTATTCACAATGTTTTTCACACCATCTGCTCTATGGCCTGGCAATTTCCTTTTATTTTTTGAGTTCACTGGCTTATCCCGGTTCATCGATTAGCTTTGAGAACTGGGGCAGAATTGATTTTCGACATCGCCGATCAGCCGCTCAAGACCCTCTCAAAAGGCATTCGCTCTTCTGCCATCTTCCTTCGCTACTCCCATCATCTCCCCTCTGTATTTCCCCGCCTTTGCGCTTCGACTTTTGGGCTCTCTTTGCAAACTAACGAAAAATCAGTCATTCCAAGGGCCCGGAACACCTTTTCCTTGCCAAGGGCTGCCGGAGAGTTTCCGAGGTCCTTCGGTATTATTCGGTCTTATTCGGTCGCATCGGTCGCCCTTGGCATCACGGGGTTGCCGCCGAGTGGATCTTCATGACAAGCCCTGCGAAGCACGTGGATGTCATGTGAGTTCAGAAGGCGGCTTGATCCGAAATCCTGATGGTGACAATTGATGTGACCATTGTTGACACGTCAGCGTTACCGAAGTCGCAGCTCAGTGCGTGCATACAGGTAGCGCCAGCCATGCGTTTAAGGGAAGCAGCGGGATTCTATGCAGCGCTCTTGAAGGGTCACCACCCTGTCAAACGTAAGCTTTGTTCTTTGCGCTTTGGTCTGTTTTATTCTATAACTTAGATACGCGCAGTGGAAGCTCGGCTTCGCAAACCTCCCGGCTTCTATAGGTTGCTCCCATCCGGTCCGACCCGCACGTCTGCAGTTAAACCTGCCGCCCGGAGTAATAGACGCCAGCGGCCCCAGAAACGTCCTTACCCGTGCAAACTGGTCTATCGCTCGCGATTCGCGCTATCCAAGTCCGAAAAGGCCCGTGTCAAACAATTATTGGCTGACCCCACATTTCATGTTACCTGTGGACGAGAGAGGGTCACTCATGCAGATCTCGTCGGATTGCTCCCGGGGATGTGGGTGAATGACAACATCATCAATTTCTACGCCGCTTCAGTCATGGCTTCGAGGAGGGCTCGGGAATCCATTTTCATATTCTCAACTTTCATTTACCATCAACTCATAACTGCTGGTTACACGAATGGCCGATTGGGAAGATGGACCAAAGAGGTATCGTTGTCTCACCCTCTAGATCGGATTCGTTCGTGATATTGTTTCAGATTGATATCTTCGCCAAAGACGCAGTTCTCATTCCGATCAATATTAACAATGTCCACTGGATCATCGCGGCCCTTAATTTCCGCCTAAAGCGCGTTGAGATATACGACAGTGCGCACTGGGATCACTCCAATGTATTCTTGGTATGATTTTAAATTAAAAGTTCTTGTATTTCTCAGCCTGCTGACTTGTCTGATGCAGCTGTCGCTTTTCCACAAGTGTCCCGTGGCGAGAAATGAAAACAAACTGTCAACAGTGCTGCGGGGACTTTCATTTGTTCTATCATTTCTTTTCATTGCCTTGGGCTCGGGGGGGACGTGTTTTATCATTGAATTGAGCATTGCTCGGCTTCCCGATCGCGTCCCCACCCCAAGCCCCGCTCGCGGGGAGTACATTGCAATCATTTGCCGCCCTGGGCGTCTAAAACCGGTTAAAAGTGTTTCCTGCCCCCCAGCCATTGTATAATCGGCCCCGCCACATCAACGGAGCCCGCCCCCGAGTATATTGCGGATCAATTTGTATTCAGCTCCGCTCGCGGGGAGTACAATGCAATTCTTGCACACATCTCAGGTGGAAAGCAGCCGGAAACCAGAAGGAAAGCCTGGGGAGGTAACAACCTGAACGTGAGGCTTGGTTGTATTTTCGGTAACACACTTCGGGTTTGAAGGGTTTGAACTACGATAATTCTGATGTGTCATTACCCGTATCAACAAGGCGCATCGCGGCGGCATCCTGTTGATTCAACAGTTGAAACGTTGGTGGACGTTTTAGACATCTTCACTGCCACTGGAGTCGTTGTCCCCCTTTCCCCGTTTATTATTGGTTGCTGGAGACCTAGCATACAGCACACATGCAACATATGCCAAAAGGAATACATGGATAGCAGTGTTGTCCAGAAGAGTGAGTGAGCGCATTACTAGTTTGCATATGTAGTGCAGAGTGTTTTCTTCAACGTGAGTTCTGTATGCAACCACAGCAAATCCGAGTTGCACTATGCTTCCTTCACGGAATCCAGCAAGATCCTTTGTAATCAACCTGAGATTGATTTAGCTAAACTGAGTTCACACTGGGTTGGAGCTTCATTTACATGCTGAATTTTCTCGCAGAAACACTTTGGCTTGCCCGCTTGGACTGCAAGACTGACTGGTCTTAATGGGCGTGATAGTCTTCTGGTTATTGATTAGCAAATGTACATTTAATTCCCATCCATTCTCATCTGGCATTTTAAGTATAAACCAGCATAAGCATGAGTTTCTGCTGGGCAAAGCCATGGCCCTATACCCCAAGTTTAATGTTTATAAACCCGTTCCTCAACGGCCGTAACCCGTCGCACGGGTGGACCCGGCCGTACGGCCATCGCCAGGATCGACTCTACGAGACGGACGGTTGAGAGCCCTAAAAAATTGTACCTGTTCCTCGCATCGGCTGTGTGCTCCTGCATTCAAAACGCTGCCAACCCGGTAGCGGGACGTACCGCTCTACGGCCTTCTCGTGGCATGCTGGTCCAGGCCGTTCGGCATCCGACGGTTCCTTGTGTGGGAAAAATAAGCGATCGGACTTCGGCAGTGGTACAAAAGGCGATGAGGCCCACTGACGTGTCCTTTTTGTGTCGCCCCTTGCACTCCAGCGTCCCGTGCTCGCCGAAGCCCAGGATATGAAAGCTAACCAATACCTTCCCGAGAACGACCTCACCGGTGGCCTCCCTATCAACCTCGACTCTCTCAGCGACGGCCCTCCCAGCAACAAGCTATTCAACTCTCATCCGGTGCGTCCTTGTTCTGTTCAGTACTCTTTCTCTGTCGTTGTTTATGTTGTCTTTGTGTGTTCTGCTTAGCCATGCCATCAAAGGTTCGCCAAACCAGAAACTCCTCCTCGCAGATATATACTATGCCATCGAGTCCCGCGTACGTCGTATTCCCCGTTTACGTTTAGCTATCTCGCTCATTCCCCCCAGTTCCCCTATTTCAGAACAGCCCCCAACGGGTGGAAGGCACGTTACTTCCGTTGTGCTATGACCGCCAATGCTGACTGTCCCCCAGAACTCGATCGGTCCGCCACAACCTTACGCTGAACCCCTCCTTTGAGAAGGTGCCTCGTCCGCTCACGGACCGCGGAAACGGCTCCTATTGGACCGTCAAAGACAACGTCAATCCCCGCACTGGCGTCCACATCCGCAAAAGGAAGAGCAACGGTGCCAAGGGCCGCACATCCGAGGACGACTACATCGACTACCATCCGCTCGATGGCTCCTTCGATGACTCCCTGTACATCCAGCCTCAGCTTGACGAGTCTGGTGCACCCCGCCAGGACCCGTATCCCCCCTTCCCTCCGTACATGTACGCGTAATCCATTGTCTCTGCCGCTCGCTTATCTCGTTGCTGCTGCAGATTTAACCTCAATTTCCCGATGATGGACATGCGCCTCCCGTTCCCGCCGGCAGGCCCGATGTCGATTTTGCCTGAGGAAAACATGGACGAGAATGGACAGGTGAGCTGGCGCGTGGCGTGGCTCAAGGAGATTGAGCACCTGCAACAGGTGACGACCGAGCAGGAGAAGGCGGGAGTAGACCCGGTGTGGTACATGGTGATGCTGTTCCGCCTGCGTGGTGCGCTCATGCCGCCCATCGACCCGGACGCGGTGATGCACGTCCCGCCGGACATGTCCACCCTTCAGCAGCAGGACGAGACCCAAAAATGCTGTCCGCATTCTAGCTATGCCCTCATGCCTGACCAGATTTTGTTCGGACTTTGACTCAGACCTAAAGAATTGCTGTAGAAACCTTTTGATTACGAGATGCGAGAAAAAAATGTTTTATGCGCCAGGGACCGTATATTCTCACTGGAAATACAGTCGACGTGCGAGTACTCCGTGCCTCCGTGGCGCCTCCATCGTGGTGATTGCGAGTGCCTTACTTCAGCAAGGTACGAGCTTTTTTGAAACGTCTGTCTACAAGAGACTACCTATGTGCCCAGCTGTCTTCTGCCATCCTTACCTAGACCCCAATAGAACGGGCTGGTGCAGAAAATGATCCGCACAACGTGACTCGGAAAGAGCGCAACAGTCGGGATTATACCATATTTCGGCTGTGATCGGCGGGGCAAAAGAAACACTTGACTGATTTAAGCTTTTTGATGTGCATGCCCAGAATTCTGATCACTGTCCCGACGTGTGCGCCAGCTAACAAAGGACGAGGAGTATGCAATCGACCAACAGTCCAAAAATACAATAAGATGTAACTTTTTCCTCAGCCGTCTTCTACCATTGTCTAGATGTGAAAGCCATATTCGGAATATGCCCGGCCAGTTGATCGGTACATGGTAAGCACCCATATGTGTGGGACTCTGAAATGTCCCAGAGACTCTCCTAGTCACATGATTTTTCCAGATTTCCGCTTGATTTCTACTTGGTTTCCACACTGTGAGTGGTTGAACTTTTCCATTGGAGTCCAACCGTTTAAACCGTGTGCAAACCGTTTGCAAACCGTTTGACCTCATGGGCAAACAAAACGGAAACAAAAATGGTTAAAACCGTGTACAAACGTTTATACACGGAAACGGTTGGAGCCTTAGCTGCAAGTAGCACCAAAGGCTCTCTTTTCACCTTACCAAAGCCATGAACATATATTGAGAGTGGAGGCTTGGTTCTACTGATGTTACACGCGCCTCCCACAACGATTTGACCATTCATTCTTGAGTTTGAGCGAAACGGCAAGAAATCGTGCCGATGGTAACAAGGACAAATTTGATAGCCGTGGGAAACACCTTCCCCATATAGCGGGAGGGGAAGCGGACAAAGCTTTAAAAGAATAAAAAATAAAAAGATAAAAAACCGATTGTATATCCGATTTTCAAAGTTGATTCCCCCTTGCGTTTGATGCAGGTCTTACGACACATACTGAGCTTCAATTTGCTTCTGCTGGATTGTTTACTCCCCATTCCTTGGATTGGCCGCACGGAGTCTGTATTGTTGTACCATGTCTTCTTGGCTGTTTCTCATAGTTTGGTAGGCATCACCTAACCCTCACTCTGACTTGATTGAACGGTGGCAAGGCTACCTAGATAATAGCAGGTGGCGATCACGGTTTAAGGAGAAGAGGTGGCAGGACCATTTGGAGAGGGAGGCATACTTTCACGGACCACCTCAAGAATCTGATGAGGAAGTGATCCGATGTTGGGAGCGTTGCCTGAGCAAGTTGAGGGACAAAGGAAGAAGAGGAGGCAGAGGAGTCTGACAGTGAAGATGATAGCAGCGAGGATGAATAGCGGCAGAGTTATTGAAGCCACAGAAAAAGAGCTCTGTCAATGTCATTTCCCACAAGAATATGTTCTGTGTTCTACCAATAAATTCTACCAAAACAATAGGAATGTATGTGTTCAGCTGGAAAGTTCCTATGCCACGATTGGCACGATGTATGGCGCCGCCACCGGGGGGGCAACAAATGTGAGATGTTCTCGCATTACGATAGGCGTGAGGGTTGGAGACACCCAATCTTCGCCAAGATCTATAACTTACAACCGTAAGAGGACGGGTGAGCGAGTGTTCAGGATTTTGAGAGCAAGAGCAGACGTACCACTGTAACCCCAACTGTGTTGACATGCGTGCTAGGGCATCAACCCGTCCCGTATTTTTACGGAAATACGGCCCGTAAATACGGTTACGCCCCCGTACCGTCGGCCAGGTTGGTTAAACCTTTTACGGTACGGCGACGGTACGGGTCAAGCCGTAAACGGGTCCCCGTAAACCGTCCGTTTACGCGTTTACGCGTTTCCAAGCGGGTTTCTGAAAGCTGACCGGCATCGCTCCAAAACCATGTCTACAACGGCAACATTGGTGCCTCTGACGTGACAGGGAGCTCGTGTCGCTGCATGGCGGTGTTTCTGTACCGGCAGGGAGGAACCAGTGTTGAGTCGATTGGTCGAACTCCCATCAGAGATCTTACCCCTTTGAGATTCTCTGCGCCGCAATTGGCTCCCGCATGTTGTCCAGGAATTGGAGGCGACTAGGGATTATCTTGGAATATTTCCGAGGAGCAGAGCAATGTATTCAACAGGAAATTTTATGAGATATAATTTCTGGCTTCCTCGAAGCCAGACAAGGATCCGAGACTGCTGATGCCGGTACTTCAGCCGCTAGCGCAGAACAGGATAATTAGTTGGAAGATACTATATACACAATTTTTAACAGTACAAGTCTGTTGCCAGAATGCCACTGTCCCATATATTTGCACGTTTAAAACCTGTTGTGCTTTTGAGGGTTCAGTTAAGCCGTGGTGCAGCATGGGCGAAATCATTTAAAGTACCCATTCAACTGTTTTCTTGCCATCCAAGCAAGAAGCAAAAAAGTCCGCGAGAATGGTAGAATCATTTGTTGCTTACTTGGACATGCAGAGACTCAAAGATTGTGAATATATTTGCTGGTCGAAGCGGCCGAAGGGGTTGTTTGATGGGACGAATGACAAAATCTCTCTCTCAGAACTGAACTTGATACGTGCAGCCTTGAGTAAGCAGCGTTGTACATATGCTTGCCAGAGGAATGCAACTTTGGTTGGCCCACAAGACGATCATTGACGTTGTTGGGGACAAAGATGATGTTTAATTACCGTAAACGCCGTAAACGCACGGTACGTGCGGGACCCGTCCCGTTCGAACTTTTTTTGTGGGTCTTTACGGACGGGTTTGGCCGTGGCGTAAGAAAAATACGGCGTAATTCATACGCCCGTGGGCGTATTACGGACGGTTTGATGCCCTAATGCCTGCCAACTTGTACATCGCCGTGCGTCGGCGTCAAATGCAGAAAGAAAATGCGGTCCAAGTGCTTTTCGGAGATGTAGCATAACGTGCAAGACTCAGTGGAGCACCGCCACGGTTTCCTATCGTCCCTAAATGACAGCCTGCAGAACAGGATTGTTCTTGATCACGTGCACTGCTTTTGTTTGGCTTTTCCTTCAGAAATTAATACCCAGAATCCTCATATTTTGGTTTGATTTTTTCTTGATCAGAGGTCGGGTTTTGTTTGCTTTCAGCTTCGGAAATTAATACCCAGAATCCCCATATTTTGCTTTGATTTTATTTTGATCACATCTCTGGATCAATTAACGTCTATATAAGAGGCTCTCTTTGAGATCATTTCTGTCTTTCCCCCCATCAAATCCCATCCAATTCTCTTTGGACACATGGCAGACCCTGGCAGACATCCCTTGCCTCCCAAACCTGAATAACCCCAGGGAAATGATAACCTGAGCCAACCCAAGCTCAAGTGCTTGCGTGCCTGTCACGAACCCAGTTGAACCCTAATACTGTAGCACTTGAGCTTGGGTTGGCTCAGGTTATCATTTCCCTAGGGGTATTCAGGTTTGGGAGGCAAGGGAGGTCTGCCAGGGTCTGCCATGTGTCCAAAGAGAATTGGATGGGGTTTTGATGGGGGAAAGACAGAAATGATCGCCTCTTATATTAATTGATCCAGTGATTGAGAGATATGATCAAAATAAAATCAAAGCAAAATATGGGGATTCTGTGTATTAATTTCTGAAGCTGAAGCCAAACAAAACCCGACCTCTGATCAAAGAAAAATCAAACCAAAATATGAAGATTCGGGGTATTAATTTCTGAAGGAAAAGCCAAACAAAAGCGGTGCACGTGATCAAGAACAATCCTGTTCTGCAGGCCAGAGGTTTATATATGTATATTGCGCACTGGAATATTCTGCAAAATACTCAGAGCAGTTACCATACGTCTCTGAGGCAGGGGGGGGGGGGTTATATTATACTCGCGTGGTCCAAATGCCTGAACTACGAGTTTACTGAAGACAAATATGCAGTACTGTAGACGTGGTTATCTCTACATGTATCTACACAACGTCAACAGAACACACAACCAACCATTCCAGGGGTTAGAGCATGCAAGACGCTGGCATTCTGTGAACTGCCGGCCGTTTGAATGGCTGAACCTGCGGTTAAAACCCGTGGGACTGACCACCAGCTAAATAGTAGCTGCTGTGTGGGAGGAGTTTTTCCCTCCTCCCAGGTATAAATCCCCGCTGTTCACCAGTACACAGAAGCTGTCGCATGCCGTCCCTTTGCAGGATGCATGTGAACAGCGCCAACACATCACGGAGCCACACCGGCTGGCGGGCTCACGCAAAGCATCGGAGTAACGTCGAAAACTTTTTGCACATCATATGCAAGCTTAGCCAACAGCGGTGTAATTTCTCGGCGCGGGAGGAGCTCTCGAAAAAATCCCCAAGGTGTTGTACATCTCCCCTGGATTTCAGGCACATCGGAGTACAGCTTCCTCAAGAAAACCTCGCGTATTTGCATTAAAGCAGGGTGGTCGCGCACAAACATTGCGCGTGGTGGATCCTCGACAAATGTGTGGCAGAATCGGCATAGGCGCCATTCACGGGGACCGTTGGCTTCCCTCGTTCCTTCCAGCGCCGGCGCTCAACTCCCACAAGAGTGGCTAGATAAAATCATCCTGGTGAGTGCGCGCCTATGATTTGCAGACGTTATCCTGAGGTAGTGCCAGAAATCCAGGGATTTCTTGACCAATTTTCGGCTCTCAGAATCCATCTCCAGTCGACCGGTTAACAAGTCCTTGGTCCTCGAAGAATGCTCGATCTCGTGGTCGATCCAAGCTTCCATGGAAAGTTTGACCAGTTTCATTATTTCCTTCACTGCAGGCACCGTAACGTCGCCAGAAATATCAAACCCTACAGGCGTGTGGAGTTGAGAAAGTACGATTCGAAGATCATTGAACCACGAAATCTTCTTGGCGCGGGCCAGAGTCAATGATTGCTGTAAAGCACTCCACGCCGGTCTCTGGGGTTTTCCGTCATCCGTTTCCAGCTCTAGGAGGTAGCAGAGGTATTTGAGTGCAAGGTAAACCCGACTGCACCTTTTCTAGCAGTTTCAGGCCCTTGGCGTCCACGTCTAGGCAAATCTCACAGCCCGCAATAAGGTATGGGTCGACTCGGGCCATATACAAAGTCCGCATGTCCCAAGCAGTCAAATTTCCAACAAATCGGTTGAGTTCGAGGATAACGTTGGCCGCTGTGCGAGCTTTTTTAGCCTTGACACAGTATTGTTCTCGCCAGATACCTTTTGTGCCAGTTTGAATCCATATTCTGAGATAACATGCCTTTTTGGATGGTGTCCATTCATGGATCTTTCCAAATCTTTTTGTCAAGTCTGTGTATACTTCCCTGTAACCCAACTACTACATCAGAACAGCCCCTCTGACTACACACATCTCCCAATTCAGGGTTGAATGACCAACTTGCTGATAACCTCCTTCTTGCACCAGAAATTTTGCAATTCCACAATGTGTGTGAGGTTATTTCTCGTATTTCTTATCTGGAGGGATGGAGGTAGTCTATAGGTATCTCGAAAAAAATTAATTGGCCATTAGATTGCATACAGGCATGTTCGGTGAACTGTTTTAAGTGTTTCACGGAAGTCCAGTTTCAACTCCTAAAATATACGTGGCTGGGACCATACGTTTGCCCCGTACAAGATTTGCCTTCGCTCCGCTCTGGCACATCATACCAGTCCAGTAGTTTGGAATTTCAGAGATAGCTCGAAACACAACAGGATTCCGATGGTTACGGACAAAACTTGCGCCACAACTACTACGTAGGTCGGGAGGTCCGTCCATGAATAAACTGCACTGGAAAAGGTGAGGCTGTACGGCGACTAATATAAGTATAAGGTAGGCACAAAATCCAAGCGGTGACCGTGCACAGAATCCACGCTCCTCAGAACAGCGTGGCTATCTCGAAGCAAAATATGAAGAAAGAGAGGAGTGAATTATAGCTCTCGAAGACAGCGGATGCACAGGTAAAAAATGGTAATGGTCACGTACCGTAAGTACGAACAGAGAACGAACATTTCATCGTCGGCGTGATAGACCACTCGGTCAATACGAAAGTGCACGACTACATCCTTCAGAATGGTGTGGCTGTCTCGAAGTTGCATCTGAAGAGATGAGTGAGTCAAAGCTTTCAAGGGCAGAGAGTGTGCGAGCGAGAACCGTGGTAATGGTCACGTACTTCAAGTACGAATAGGTTCTGGGGTCCACCAACGCTATGCATTATGAGCCCCACAACTGCACTGCAATTCATCACCTTCAGTGTATAATGGCAACAGTTTGACAACGTCTGGAAACTCTTGCGAATTTTTGGGGACCGAACCATTTGACAGTATACCAAGTACATATACAGTCCGTTCCTGTCATGGAACGACGTGCCAAGGGCGTCTTGCGCCGTCGCAGCACGATTTAAGGATCAATGGAATGAATGAAGTATCAGCGTTGATCATGATAGAACCACAACGATGGCGCATCTTCAGATCCACCAGAAAAAAACCTCCGCCATACAAACAGTTGAGCGTCCTCGAGAAGAAAACCGGGCAGAGGCAGATCCGCTTGCTGAGAATGCTGAGTGGCCATTTGGTTTGAAGTTCAGATTCGAAAGCCGATAAGACATAGACATAAGGAAACAAGACTGTGAATGCTTCTGGCATGCTCTGACTCCGAGCCTCTGAGTCAGTCGACGGCGGAGGATAGAAGGTCTGGATCACCTGTCGCGTGGGATCCGATCGGCATCCTCACCAAACGGAATGGAGTCAGTATGGCCTCGGGTTTCCGGGTAGGGTGAATAAAACCAGGAGGTTGACGTCAGCAACTTTATTCCCGCGCGCCTCTTGGTCGCTGCGCCAACATGGGTTTAAAGATGAACTTCCAAAATATCCAGCTCCGCTAGACGTTTTATGTGCACCCTATTCGCCTGCTCCTGGGCCGCCTCATCGGCAACGGTGGCCTCCGTTGCAAGGATTTCTACCCCCGTCCTGCGGTCCACCGTAGCAGAACATAACGGAAACAACCACACCGAGTCGCACCCGCCGTCCGCCACCCGCATCACATGAGTCTGCACCCGCCCGCCGCTCGCTCTGGCTCTTGCGTTCTGATGTCGCCAAATATCATTGTCCAGGGCGAACTCGTGGACAGTTTCAACGGAGGCCTCACAACCGGTGTATGGTGTGCAGTAGTCGAACTTGTAGTAGAAGTGTGAGCCCGGGCTAGAGCGCAAATATACGAGTTCGTCATGTAGAAGGCGGGCCCTCAGCCTCAGGTAGTCCTCGTGGAGTAGTGCGCGCAGGAATGATCGATCTCGCGGACTGACAGTGGTGATATCTACTTATGTGACTTGAGCGAGGCTTCCGGCGATGGGGGATACAACGAACGCACCGTCAGGCTTCCAGCTGCACGTCTCACGGTGGCCACCTGGCGCCAATCGTGTCTTTGACATGCTTTGGAGCAATACTTGGATTCCCGGCAGGCGGAGCAACGCTGGAACTCGGATTTTACCCCAATCACAGAACACTGTAGGTGGGTGGTGTCTGTCAGCCTGAAAGTCGACAAAGGAAAGTTCGCACCGCCATACTGTCGCAGGCTGACATGACGGACGCCTTGTCTCGTTCCATATACTCTTCCATCAAGGCCCACCGCTCCTGCAGAAGGGACCAGAATGCCTCCCATTTCTCGGAGACGGGAAATCCTTGGAAAGTGTCGGCATCGAGTGGGGTCTCCAACTCGTCAATGGAGGTCCTGAGCTGCAGCAAGACCGAGAAATATACCACACGTGACGGCTTGGTAAGAAAAGACTTCATTTGTGGGCCGTTACAGTTGGGATAGAAATTCAGTGGGGAGAGGAATGCGGACATCGGATTCCTTGGTTCGACAGCATAGGGAGATCTGTATTTAAGTGTAGAAGTCGGCGTGAGTGGAGGGCAGGTCCCGTACATACCGAGCGGCGTTTCAACTTGTAGTTCATCAGTCTGGCTATGACCTGTTGGCTCGCTACCGACCACTGGAACGGCTCCTAAGCTTCCTTAATGTGTTTCGTTCGATTCGACAGTCTCGAGTCACGGCATTCCCAAGCTTTGTTGTTGTTCAGCCGTTTCTCACACGGTATTTTAACCCATTGAACCGCTTGCCGCCACTGGCCCCTCGAGTTCCTTTACCGCTGACCGCGTTCGTTCAGGAAAACCCCCTGTGGATGTACTTTTGCGATGGTTGGGACTGGACATCTCGAGGCACTACAGTCCAGGTTCATGACAATCAATGCTACGCCTACCCGTTCCAAGACCGAGTTTCAAGTTACGGCCTTTCGAAGGTTCCGAACTGCAACCTATATTCGTGCGTTCCGCTTGCTGGGGTGTGACGGGCTGACGCAAAATTATGTAGCGATAGTAAGTGTGAATCGACACCACTGGAGTCCACCGTGAATCCGGGAAACGGTACAGACCACGATTGGAATGGACTCATCAACTCTTTCCAATGCAACAACGGGTCCACTTCTACCACTTAGATCTAGCGATACACTGGGCGTCCGCGTGGTTCAGTTCAAGTTCAAAGTCGGCCAGTTAGTTCGTCTCCTGATTCAAATTGTTAAACGACGTGGAGGATCTCGCCCGCACCAGTTGTGGAAATCGAAACCTCGCCAAGAAAATGTATTTATGAGATATGAAGACTGAAATCGTGACCTGGTTAGATTTTTTTAATTCGTTGCCGCAGAGGAGTGCGTTGAGATACTGACACAAACGGTCAATATTGTTCGTTTCAAGGCCAAAATCTGGGAAGGATTCTCGGACACGTTGGCATCAGTTCCTGTCCTGATGCACTTGGAATCATTGGTTTTACTTTCCGCAGAGACTGAGCAGGATGATTCACACATGATACTCCTCGGTGCTTTGACACTTCCCACGCCTAGAGCTCTGCGAGTCTCCGAGCCCTGGTCTTCGCCCAACCCAGTGGTCAGACGGCACCTGCAAACAGTTGAAATACAATGTGGAGGACAACATATGATAACCCAGTCGTTGTTAGATAGATCGTAAATCCGATAGTTGAGCTCGCGGTCCCCGGTAATTTCGTTGATTGCAGCCTTGTAACGTACAGCGAAGACCATCATGTCGTAAGTGGAGTTCCAGCGAGTGTGGACGGCCAAAATGTATGAGACAACTCAGACAAGGTTATTAGGACTGTGGGTTATTATGACTTCGACTGTATTATGGTACTTACTCAATCTTCTCGTCGGGCACGGTCCAGACGGCGTCACCAGATTTCGTGCCGAGTTGGCCAATTTGGTCAATTCAATTGATCGACACGGTGGCTCAGCCGGATAGCATGGTTTATCTGAAAAATTAGATCATTGTTGTGGATTCCTGTGTCCAAGCCAATTGGTGAGAGGAATGGCTACAGCAGGTCAAGGTGTCACCCTCTTTATAAAATTAAGCATTCTGTCTGTCTGAAGCCTTTTCAAACTCCGCCATCTGTCAATCTGCTTCTTTGCCCGAGGATCTTCCGCAATCTATTATTTACTTTGAGCCACCTTCAAGGACGCCTGATTAGCGCTCCGATCTGATCCTCTCTGTCTCATTAGCGCGGTGATTTAATATTACCTCTTTTGTCAATCTTGGGTCTTCGGCTCCTCGCACTGCTTCTATGGCCACGGTCCGATAACTTCGGTACAAACACAGTGATATTGTTGCCTCTTTTCTCGGATGTTGCTTCTGCGGTTTCCACGGCCGCTTTCTTTGATAGACGCTAGGTCCAAATTGTGAACACACATTGCCTTCTATGAAACTAGGGTAGGTTCTATATTTTCCTTTCGCCGCTCAGGGCTAGGAAGCTCTGAGAAAGGTAAAAAATGGACCTTAGTCACTTTCTCCCTGCAGCTCCCGCTCTTCAGATCCTCTTTCTTCGGCCCAGCGCTGAGTTTCTGGCGCAAATTTAAGCGTCCCCAATTCCGACGACAAAATGGCTGAATTGACCTCGGTGCGGGAGACAGAAACTGAACGACAGCGTCGCCTTCGGCGTGAAGCCCAGAGACAACGCCGCAATCAGGAGGACAATGATAATCGTGAACACAGGAGCAAACAAGACGCAGCTTCTCGCAGAATTTCGCGTTCCTTTCTATCTGATGCCCAAAGGACAGATATTCGCCATCAGGATACCCAATCCCGTGCAAGGCACCGGGACATACTTGACAACAGCTGACGGGCGGAAATTCGCCAAAATGATTTGGCCGCTCATCACAGTCGCGCTCATCCGCCTTCCACTAGCCAGTGGTGGAATCATGTTGCTATCCTTAACACCTCTCAAGCTTCTCAACCTCTGCGTCTTCAGTGGAATAGGGAGTGTAATATATGCGGTATCAAGGTGTGCTATGAATTCCCAAATTGTTATATGCATCTTCCCAACACATATCGTGAGGGATTAACTGGGGAACGATTACATGACCGCTGCTTCGTTTGTGGTCCCAAAGGTGTTCATTATCAGCCACCGCTTCCTCCATATCCGGAGGAGTGGGATTACTTCATCAATGACCGCAAAACTGCTGGCATCTCTCGGAAGTTGAAAAACCTCTTTTCTCTAATAGCACTCGGGGTATATGATGGTGATTTCATGAAATTTCCAGATGGAATTGCAGTTGTAACATTGGCGGGTGGGCGTACCTATCACAGGCTCTTACCTGCGCACGAGGGTCAACATACGATCCGGTGGTTCATTCATGACCCATGGGCTATGTTTGCCAAAGGAGACGAATTGAACATTCCGTATTCATGGATCAACAGTGCACTGGCTGGTTTGGAGCGAGTCACTCCATTTGTTGAGAAGCTAGAGAACCTCAATGTTTACAATGATGAAGACATTGCTTTGCATGTTGAACACACAGATTGCACTAGCAATGAAATCGCTGCAATTATTTCTCTTGCCCCAGCTTCTCAGCCCACCCGCAGAAAAATAGTGATTCAACGGAAAGGAAGTGACAAACCAAATTTCCTGGATATTCTTTCACCCTTTGTAGAACCTTTGCACTATTTGTTGCTCCTTCCGCACGGGACCATGGGCTGGTCCCCTTCACGTCAAACTCGAGATGGAAAGAAATTCAGCCAGGTACGGTGGTATAGGACAAGGTTTTACATGAATGCCGAGCAGATGTCCAAGTTTTCTAGATTAACTGGCAAGTTCCATTCACTTCTTTCAATTTCTTTCTTACCGATGGTAACATAGGAGAATATTTGGTTGACGCCTGGAGCGCCATTGAAGAAGCCCGGCTGACGTATATCCGAATGAATCAACACGAATCTGAACCAGATGAAGAAGAATTCATCGGACCAGGTGATGAGGAGCCAGACGATGTTCGGCTGCCATCCACCTTTGTTCATTCACCTGCTTGGTCTGCTGCCAACATATCTGACTGTCTGGCCCTGCGGAAAGCTCTTGGTACAGTGACCCTGTTCATTACTACTAGCCCACGCTGGCCAGAAATCACTTCACAGTTACTCCCCGGCCAGTCCGCGAATGACCGGCCCGATCTCATTGTGAGAGTGTTTCAGCAATATCTTTCATCATTCCTGAAAGATATTCGCACTGTGTTGGGACCGGTCCTGTATCATATACGAGTTACAGAGTTCCAGAAACGTGGCCTTCCCCACGAACATATTGCTGTTGCCCTAAAAAATGTCCCCAAAACTCCAACAGAGATTGACAAATTCCTCAGTGCCGAACTTCCCCGTGAATCTGGCCCTCTACGTGATTCTGTGAAACGACATATGACCCACATTCATGATCCATCGAAGTCTTATCATCGATGTGGATGGCCCAAAATATGTCAGTATGGTTATCCGAAGCCCATCAGTCCTGATTCTTCGTTCAATGAACGTGGTATGGCACAATTCACTTTGCATTTTTTGGTTTGACCATTTCCAGGATATTTTGAACATCGCGGAACGCAGAAGATGCCTTCATTGTATCTCATATTCCGTGGCTCATTCTGAAATATGACTGTCATATCAACGTGGAATTCTCTACAACGGTCGCACTATTCCAATATCTGTTCAAGTATTTTTTTGGCAAGCCGCCAGATCAGGCAAATTGGAAGGTCAAGAAACAGCCATCGTCGACGAGCGACATTGAGCCAAGGACTCTTGGCCGCAAACCAGTGGATGAAATACGCGACTACGAAAGAGGGCGGTACCTGTCTTCTATCGAAGCGGCAACACGCCTGGCTTCGTTCCACATTTCCGAGAAGCAGCCAGCTGTAAAACGTCTACCAATTCATTTACCAGGATGGCAATATGGCCAAATGGCCCGTAAAAATGGTTCAGAGTCTGATGCAACTCTGTTGGTCCGATACCTATTGCCCACGCCACCCTTGACTTGACGATCTGACCTATGTGGAATTTGGATCGCACTGCAGACTTGAAAATCACGATCCCAACGAGAAGCTACATCCATTACAAGTTCTTGAAGACGAATATCCGAATCGGCCTAGAATGAGAATCCGATTCTACAAACCTGGCCATGTTGGAGCCTGCCGCATTCAAATGGTGTATCCTCGCCATGGCGATGTATTTTATCTGCGTGCGCTCCTGCTGCATCGAAGTGCCCATGATTGGGTGGACATTCGAACAATTGATGGTGTTGTCTACGGAACGTACCAGGAGGCAGCACGAGCTATGGAATTGTTCAATAACCGTGACGAAGGAATAATGGCATTCGAAGAATTACTCAATTTTGGTTCTCAGCTTCGTTGGATATTCGCCATTCTGGCAGCTGAGGGAAGTCCAGCATTGACCATGTGGGAGGCCCACAAAGAATCCCTTGGCGCTGACATTCGAGATCGTATGTTACGAACCACGGCTTCACCACAGCCAGATTTAATCATCTATGAACTTTTGCTGGCCCTGCAAAGCTTACTACATGGTCTGGGAAAATCTCTCGCAGAGATCGGACTTCCAGAACCCACAGAAAGGCAACAAGAGGTTGACACTGAGCGCCTTCGATGGTCCGGCGATCCAACCAATCTCTGTGCTTTCAAGGACGAACTTACAGTTGAACAGGTCCGTTTATTGCTGTTATTTCATGTCTTCGTCTCTCATCCTTTGCCAGCGAGCTATCTATGACCGTATCATGTTCATTTCAAGTCTGGAAAATCCACCTCCATTGCATGTGGATGGTCGCGCTGGACGTGGAAAGACATTTATCCTTTATCCGGTCATCGGAGCACTACGCAAATTGGATCAAATTATATTGCTCTCTGCGTCTTCCGCATTTGCAGCGAAAAATTATCCCGGAGGAAGAACAACGCACTATCTCTATGGCATTCCGGTTGATGAATATAATCCACATCTCAAGTCTTTGGTTGGGCCTGGAAGTGACCGTGCTAAACTTCTCCTAACAGCCAAATGCCATGTCATTGATGAAATTGGCGGGCTCCACTTCAAAGCCTTTGATTGCGCCGATCGCCTTATGCGTTCATTGACAGGATGCTCGGACAAGGTATGATGGGGAGGCCGGATGTTGATTACGGTTGGAGACTTTCGCCAGGTATGTGTTCCATACTCAACAAATCTTCCTATTCTCATTGCACAAGGTTGCACCTGTTGTCAGATTCGGAGGACGAACGGCAATATGCAACGCATCACTGCGTACACAATCGGTCTTCCGTCACTTTGAAATTTTGAAGCTCGAAATGTCCATGCGGCAACGCCATGACTTATCCTTCTCTTGCTTCCTTGATAGCATCGGCGATGACTATATTAATGATTCAGTGGACCTGGGGTGTTTGCGACACACACAGTCACCCCAGGAACTCATCAACTTTATATTCCCTGCTACTGTTCTCTCCGACCCGGCTATTTGTATTTCCCGAGCCATTCTGAGCCCATTCAACATATTTGTTGACGAATTCAATACCACATTCCTCCGTGATGTACCTGGGAATGCACACTGCTATATCAGCAGTGATTCAGTGGAAGACGATTTCAACAACTCAAACGAAGCAGTTTTTGCTGATCCCGAATTCCTTAACTCACTCAAAGAACCCGGAATACCGCCACATGAATTATTCCTCAAGGTCGGCACTATCTGCCGACTTACTCGGAATTTCGATGCTTCCCGAGGTCTTACAAAAAATACCCGGGTAATTGTGCGCAATCTGTTCCGATACACTGTTGAGGTAGAGACAATTTCTTGCATGGTTGCTGGCCAAACTGTTGACTCGGTATGTGAGCTGACTTTGATTCAAGATTTCACCAATCTGTTTCTAGATCCGACTTCATATCCCACGCATCGACTGCCATTTTCAACCTCAGGGATTTAATTTCACTATCCACAGAAAGCAGATACCACTTGCTCTTTGTTATGCCACTACATTCAATGGTTCTCAAGGTTTGACCGTTCAAAAGTTGGGTATTGACTTACGACGGCCCGTATTCTCACACGGTCAATTGTATTCCGCAATGACCCGGGTCCCCGACTCAAAAAATGTCTTAATTTTGAAGTATGAAACGATTTATCCACAGACACGATTAACATTGTTTGGAAGGAGTTACTTTTGTAATATTCCTATAGCTTTCTTCAATTTACTTCAATCTTCGCGGGCCGTCAGCCACTTGTTATGTATTTAATTTGAACAGCAGCGGTCGACAATTACATGCAACAGAAGATCTTGGAATACCTGGCAAGTATATCCAACCATCCCTGAAAAATGTTCGGGTCGTCCCTCAAACCAATCTGCCGGTATCCAACAATCTTACCCAGAAAGAGAGAACTCTGATCAGGTCCCACAGGGTTTTGGCCAGTCTTGTCCGAAGAGCACTCACCCTAACCTTCGGAATCCTGACACCTTTGACGGCTCTGACCCCCAGAAACTTCACCCATTCAGTATTCCATCCTTTCCATCATTCTCCGGATTCTCTCATCGAAAACTCGAAATGCTTGATACACGCCATTCCACTGCCCCACGCCCTCTGTTGGATATAGTGGTTGAGTGAATGACCAGGGAACCACCCTATATACCAAACCAGCGCGAGCGGGCACGAATGCCGATGATCGACATTTGCGTTTTCGTCTTTGTAGCCTCGCTCCTCTCCTCCAGCGAGCTCCGTCCTGCATACAAGGCTTAGACCTGCATGGAATGAGTCCCTTGGACTTCCCTTGCTCACCAAGGCAGCTCGCATTGGACTGCGATTGCGCCACGCAACCCTCTATGTATTATGAGCTTATGCATTATGAGCCATCCGACTCTATATGCATGTTCCCGATTCATGAAGTACATGACTCATAGAACCCTCGGAGCCTTGAGACAGATGTTTTGCACACCGGTACGCCCCCACGCACCTATAAAGGGTTACCCAGGTGGAACTGGTCGACTCGATATGATGCAAAGTCCGAGGCCCGGCCAACGCTACCACCGAAATGTAACGTAATGCTGATTCCGACCTGATTCATGCCTGCAGTGGTTTCCTTTGCTCTACTGAGGCTGAATTCACACGTCTGAGAGCATAAGTAGGACGTGAAGCCAAAACTCACCCGGTTTTGCCTATGTCTTCTCAAAAGCTAACAATCGCAGTGCTGGGGGCCCGTTCAGCCGGTGTGTTCTCGTCCGACTGCGAACTGTCAAGAACCTTTAAGGACATGTGGCCATTGTAGGTAAATCATAACTAATAAAGCGATATTGCGAGGGACAATTTGCGGAATCATATTTCCCAACAATCGACCACTCATATTTCAAAAACATCACCGTAAATAACGTCACATACGAGTGTCGAATCATCGATACGGCCGGTCAGGTTAGCTTTCTCAACCATCTTTCCGCTTGCTATGTGCTTCCATTGTGTCCAGGACGAATCATTCATTCTGAAACCAGAATGGATATATGGTACTCACGTATACGTTCTGGTGTGTTGTAGCGACATTTATTGCGGAAGCCTGCAACGTGCTGCTCTGAATTGGGATAGTCATGGAGCAGTGCATATATTTATATATGTCACCACTTCTTATGTCATTCAACAAGCCGAGATACGAGGTTGTATTGTCGAAGCGTCTGTCTACGAGAGACTATTGCGGTACGGCTATGATCCTTCTGAGCTCTTTCACAACCATTATCTCTGGCAGTTTCGAACTCAGGTGGAACCTCATTGATTAGGATATCGATGAAAATACCGACTTTGATGCTCTGAATCCAAATCCTCGTTGGCGGTGTATTTGTTTATCGCCTCGCGGATAGCGGGATATTGAGCTTCACCTTTCTTGCAACTTCCACCAAGAGACATCAACTTCTATCTACCACCGGCGAATCTTGAATCCACTGCTTCCCTGTTTTGCAATATGTTGGCCGGCTAAATTCGAAACACATGAAACATCATCGATCCCACAATTCTGGGCATTTGAATCCGTCTCAACTCAAAAGTCTCCAGTTTTCACTTTTGTTATAGTTAGGTGAGCTTTCCATTCGAGGAAACGTCTAGCTCGAATTCTCCACCGTTGGACTGTTATGTCTCTCACTCTCTCGCTCTACCCACTCATATATAGATTCGACGGACCAAGACAGCCGCACCCAGGAGGAGGGTTTCAATTTCCATTAAGCCTCGATCTCAAGAACCACCGATGCAAAAGCCCCAAACAAAAATTGTAACAGAGTACCTACTAACATCCCCTAGGACATGCTGAATGGTGGCTTCTCCGTGAGATATTGGGCTGCCATCATTTCCCGTCCGAAAAGGGAACTCGCCGAGTACCAAGTGTTTGCGCCTCAAAAGTACCTAGGTCGGTAGGGAATATACGAAAACTGGGGTGGTTTTGTATCATCCTTTTTCAAAAGGTGCTGCAGGTGGAGCTTGATCGACTCAGAGAAATCTTCGTCGTTGAGAATTGATGCGTGGTACTGGTCGTAGCGATGGATGGGGAGTTTTTTAGATGTATGAGCGGTCTTGGGGATAGGACCACCGTTGCCGGCAATCAATCGGCTCTCCTGTATACAACGGCATTTTATCGTTAGACCGGAAAAATGCTAATCGATCATAACGAAGTCCAGAAACAAAGATGCCATCAGTTTCCATTCGAAACTGTTGGCATCCATCCAAAAGGATTGTGGGTCCTGGCGGTCCCCGTCCCCGTATAAAAGGGCGCATCAAGGTGGCAATTTCTTCTTAGCGCAATGCCAACTCATCATGATCACATCATCCTGTCTTGCCCTTCTGAAGGAAAGTGGACTGCGCGACAACCCACATAGCCACCATGCCAGGCATTCCTTGATTATGTGCCCTTGCAGCCTTCGACAATCAAGGGAGTCGCGGACCAGTCCGTTAAAGCACTGAGAAGAGGTACGATCAAAATTAATTTCCGAATCGGGAAAAGCACGGTCACGCACGATCAAAAACGTCCTTCACGCGCACGAATTGCCTTCTATCCATCAGCCGCCTCCATGATGCAGGTTGCATTGCACACTTTGGTGGTGGAAAACTCCAAATCATGGATGGAAAGAGCCTCATTGGGCAGGGTCAAAAGGTCCACAGACTTTATCTCCTGGATGCCAGAGCACAATTGCCTGAACACCACGCGAATATTGCCGAGGAAAATTCCAAGGCTCTTGGGACGAATGGCACCGTCGATATGAATACCTCGCGATCTCGGGCATTAAACAATTGCACTTGAAGAATATGGTTTGGACGTTGAAGAATCAAGCATCCCGTCACTTACCTGAGAAGTGGCATCCAATCGAAATTCCACGTTCGACCTTTCCCCAAAGAAGCCCAGCATCGCTCAGACGTTGCAGCCGCTAGGCGGCGTGCATAGCCACCGTGACCATTCCGTGACCGCGTAGCTAGATCATTCCATTCCTGTCTTAGCTTTAGCCATACCATCGTCTTGCTTTCCTTGCTTGCCTAGCCGCTCGGGCCATCTCCATGTGGTGATTGGAGTGCGATTCGCACGACCCCGCATCCCCAAACCCGGAGGATCGACCGTCTGTTGACGAGATACCGTGTTACCGACACACGAGAAAATTTTCACCGCATCTTTGGACGCGAGACACCGCGCAGCTGCGCAAGATCTAGTGCCTATGGCACTATACTACAACTACTACGACGAATATGGCGACGTACTGCCACCCCCCGACCACTCCGAACTCACGTACGATGCAGAACAATTTTACGATGATCATACTGCATACGATGTCGCCGCTGCGGAGTACTACGACCTTGGCGATGGCTACGCATATGCGGCGACACACCCTGAAGTTCAATACGACACATTTCGGAGCAAGGAGGGCTTGTATTACGAGGAGAGTGAAGAGCTGGATGACGGGTGCATGCAGATTGCATACGGAGAGCCGGGGTACTGGGAGGAATATCAGCGTCGCAGGTACGAAATCATCTACGGCGTGGATTCAGTGGAAGAGGAGGAGAGTCCCCCTCCATCGGAGGGCGAAGGAGAGTGCGCGCTCGCACCGGCTGGTCTCGATGACGAGCCGGACCAGTATGTGGAGCATGTAGTTGGGATGATGGAGGAGCCCGCTATCGAAGATGACGAGGCCTCTGAATGGGCAGCCGCCTGGGAGCGCGGACCGCGCTTGGACGAGAATGAGCTCGTTTGGACGGAGGCCATGAAGGCGTGGCGTCAGACAATCGAGCTCGACGCTGCAGACTCTGCAGTCGACTTCGAGGAAGTCCAGACCCAAGAGAGCTTTGTCGTCACTTCCTGCGTCGTTGACGCGTCCTCGCTGACACTCGACGAGCTCCAAGGCTTGTACGACCGCGGGGACATTGCTGACAGCGATCGCGAGGAGTGCGCGAGAATCCTCGGAGAGCTGTGGGCGTGCGAGTTGGAGGATCAACGGCTGTTGGCCGCTGGTTACGTTTGGGATGAAGAAATGGGTGAGTATGTGCACCCTGTCGATACGGACACGCCCGTGGAATACGACGCCGACGAGGGTGATTTCGAGATTGCACACCTCACTGTCCACAGTGCACGCGATGTACACCATGTTGCGGAGGCTGCGGAATCCCTCTCCGTGCCACCTTGTGGCCAAATTCAAGTCCCAAAACACGGTATCTCGCGACGCTCATTGCCCAGATCGACTAAATCCACCTTTCCTCCTCCCAAACCAAAAGTCTTCCAGAGACGCTCATCATCTCAGCGGTCCAAGACATTCGTTTCACGTGCTCGCGCTTCGTTTTCGAAACAGCGGAAGAGACCTCGTCGCTCACCTACTGCCTCTACGCGCCCGGCGAAGCGGGACCCACCACCCCATCTTGCACCTCTCCTACCTACTCCACCGGATAATCCCTCGATTGTCGTTTTGGCTCCTGCGAACGCCGCCGCGATGGGCACTGCATGCACGACCACAGCGGCTTCCGTCGTCGACGCCAGCCACTGCAGCATCCACACAGCCCCCATCGCCAGCGACGTTCATCCACTCAAGGAGCCCGTCCCACCCGATATACCTGGACCCGCAGCTGTTTCCCTCTCGATCTCACCCGCTGGTTCATCGGTTCCCGACACTGCTTATTCCGAGGCTCCCGGAGCCCCCCAACATAGGCTCCGCAACTGCTCGCCTTGCTGTCGCAGATTATGTGACAGCTGCTACTATTCCCAAGCCACCCAACATCGCTCTGGCCACAATCCCTCGACCCAAAGATTTGAGTGCATCTGCGCAACGTCGTCACAATGCACAGAGGCGCATCGCGAAGAAGGGGAAGGGGTGATATTCGCACGAGGGCGCGCGATTTCTTTGTTTGCAGGGGGAACGGTGGTCCACTCGGACCTTCATAGTCTTCATTGAGTCCTTCTTCATCTCTTCCATTCCTCCCCTATCTCGCTATACCTGCTACTTCCCTAATTTCTCCCCACGACTTTCGTCAGATACCATTTTTTTTCTCCCTCTTTTCAGCACTCATCACTTGCATCCCCCTTGACACACCCACTTCTTCTTCCACCCCCGTTGTTTGTTACGGACGAGGGCGTCCTTTTGGTGGAGGGGGGAACCTGCAGCCGCTAGGCGGCGTGCATAGCCACCGTGACCATTCCGTGACCGCGTAGCTAGATCATTCCATTCCTGTCTTAGCTTTAGCCATACCATCGTCTTGCTTTCCTTGCTTGCCTAGCCGCTCGGGCCATCTCCAACGTAGCTGGAGACGTCACACACAGTGATATTTGGGGTCCTACGCATACCATTTCTATCGGAGGCAACCGTTACTACATTTCCTTCATGGATGACAGTAAACGCCGTTGCGTACCTCTCTTCGTGAAGAAGAACAGTGAGGCTTTCGCTCGAATAAAGCAATATGTCAATCACATCGAGCAGAATACAAATGCAAACCGAAGGTTTTACGCGTGGATAACGGATCTGAACTTACCTCCGAGGCCGTTAAAGAGTGGCGTGCCGAAAAGGGAATTACCATCGAAACCACGGCGCCATACTCACACGAGCAGCTCGGAGTCGCGGAAAGGTTCAATCGGACACTCAATGAGCTCGCAAGAGCCACGTTGATTGCGAAAAACTGCCCAAATTCCTATGGGCAGAGGCTGTATCTCATGCAGCTCATTTGCGCAACAGAGCCCCGACCTGCGCTCTTGACGGCATGACACCCGAAGAGGCGTTCACAGGGAACAAGCCCGACATCTCGCACCTCCAAGAGATCGGTACTGACGTGTGGGTGCTCACGCAGGCAAATAATAATCGGGGGAAACTCGACGGCAAAGCAAAGAGATTCATCTTTGTTGGCTTCAATGATGGCCCTGCCGCAATTCGCTATTACGACGCTGCACAAAATTGAAACGAGAAGAGAGATGGAATCGACATATGATACTTATCAAATCCAGCTCGGATGTGCCGTTCGAGGGGGACAAATACAGACATAAGGAGCAGAGGGAGTTCCCGATCAACAATCCTCGCAACCGGAAAATCTTGCCTCCTTCACCGATAGGTCCGGAAGCCGAGCCGAGATCAAGACGAGTACGAGGCGACATTGATTACCCAAAATTAAACAATCCAGCCGCTCGACCCGCAGCTCGACCGGCCCCAGCTCCAGCAGATACTGCACCCAGCGCCAGCATGACAGCGAAGCCGCAGATCTTGCATTCACGTTTACCTCGGCTGAGACATTGCCGGAGTCCGATGATGTTCCGAGATCCTTGGCCGAGGCTAAGAGATCGCCGCTATGGGACTATTGGAAAACTGCAACAAGACATGCCGTCGTTCCGCTCCGGCGAGGCCGTGTACATAGTCTACAAACTCCAACAGACATCGCTTATGGACGGGTTGAAATAAATTTAATTGATAGTGTTATACAATTTATAGCAGATTATCATTTATCTCACCACCAGAGCACGACGAGTGGAAGGGCGGCGAGCCGAAGTGAGCCGAAGTTTGCGAAACGGTGGCTGCAGGAATGCAGAGCGAGAATCTTCGCCGTAAAGCCTGGCGGGTCAACTGAGCGCACGCGTTAGGCGCCGCTGTTTGTGGATGGAGACGACGGCGCGTGAAGTGGAGATAATGGGAGATATAGCCACCCAAACCCACCTTTTCGATGAATTGTCCTTCGCAGCGCCCAAAATTGCTGTGAAGATGTAAGGGGAAGACGTGAGAAGGGTCAAGCTCTGGGAAGGGTAAATAACATACGGACAGTTGCTGTACATGCCAGGATGCCGCTAATCATCCTTCATCCGTCGACACGCGATTCGCCGTCCGGTCAACAGATTATCACGCACACAAAAAGTTCGGAAAGACATGGTCGAATAATCTTCCTGGCATTGAGCTGTAGCCTGTAAAACCAAGAAACAGGTATTTGCGTGGTCGCTCAAACATCAAGTGTATGCCTACGCACCGTTTCAGAAGAAACCTGCTTAGCCGAAATTGTCAGTGAGAACTTGAAGCAGATGGGTGATTTGAACACTTTGGGCAATGTCCGAGGGCGATTGATCGTCGACTGGGAAAGCGTCGTTGAACCATGTCATATAGGAAGAAAAATGGAAAGAAGGGGACGAGCGAAACGGATCCGCGGACAGGTCACGAGTTCGGACGGGCACAAAAAAATCTCGAATATTCACACGATATGTAGGCTCCAAATCCCAGGGCAATCCGGGGCCAAATACCCCGACGCCTCAACTTTCTCGCCGAGAAAATACCCGTTCCAAGCGCGCGCTTAACTACTTATTCGGGTTCCGCTTCGGCGGGCTCGCGGTTTCCTGCAACAAGCTTGGAGCGTAACGCTGCACAGGTTGGAGTAAAATCGGATTCCAGGGTTGGGAGATTTTCAGACATGTATTCTGAGTGCTAACATATAAAAAGTTCAATGAAGTCAATCCAAGACTATAATAAACACTAGAGTTTCAAAGGAGAGTCTGTTCAACGTCAAGGTTGCCAATGCCACCGCGGGTCAACACCGCCAGAGCTCAGCCTTCGCGACAGTCTCTCAAATGATGCATCGGCCGAACCTTCGCATGCAGGGCATAAAATATTATAGTCTTGCGGAGGTACATCAGCTGAAGCTCAGCCTGTAGGACCCAAAATATTACAATCCGCTGGGACCTGCATCGGCCTAACCCCAGTATGCAGGTGACGAAATATTACAGTCTGTCAGGAATTGGATCGGCTGAAGCCTGGCCTGTAGGTGGCAAAATATTACAGTCTATCACAACCTGCATGGGCCGAACCCATGTATGCAGGTTGCACAATATTACAGCCCATTCGGTGCATCGGCTGAACCTTCACATGCAGGGTGCAAAATATTATAGTCTTACAGAGGTGCATCAGCTGAAGCTCGGCTTGTAGGGCCCAAAATATTACAGTCTGCTGGGACCTGCATCGGCCGAACCACAGTATGCAGGTGACGAAATATTACAGTCTGTCAGGAACTGGATCGGCCAAAGCCTGGACTGTAGGTGGTGAAATATTACAGTCCATGGAAACCTTCATGGGGGGAACCCATATATGCAGGTTGCACAATATTATGTCCCCTCCGGCGCTGCATTGGCCGAACCCAGTGATGCAGTGTGCAAAATATTATACCTCTGAAATTTCTGGTTGGCTCCTCTCTAACATCCAGGTCAGATAATATTGTGGAAATATTATTATCGCTGAGGAGCCCAGGACTTGGCCGAAAATCCGGCGGATTTCGGGGGACCCTAAACTCTAGGGATTAATCATAGAGTGTAGGGCATTCTTGACTGCAGGCACTGAACTGAACAAGACCGAAAGATGCCATCACGCCGAGTCCGCGGTTCCTTCGCACACTCAAATGATCCTCCCGTGTGGGCTTGGGCTTTCCTTGAGCGCTGCTGACTCCATGAAGTTGACCGAGTTGATTCTGAGGGAGCAAACATCTATTTGAGTCTGTTTGAAACAGAAGTTTCGCGCGCTGATCCAGCACGCCACAGCCAATCTCACATTAACCGTTCTTTAAGCAAATGGCTCCTCGGCTGTGCAATTTCTCCGTATATATTCTTGGTCTTTTCGTGTTCAACTACTGTCCCCATTTGTAGACCAGTTTCTCGATGCCCCGTTTGTGCACCCTCGAAAAAATGGTCCGCACAAATAAAAATCATCCACCTGACCCATCTGTACTGCGATCCGCAACCAAACACAGTTTCTCACAGCAACTTCTTACTGCGCCGCACGTATTTTCATGCATCAATGACGCTGCGGCCACGTAGACTCCGGAGAAATTTCCTTGGAAAAGTTGCGGCACGTCGATCACGCACTACACCCTGTCCCTCGAAACGAGCGCCTCTGTAGGTTCTGCGAAGCCAAAGTGGAAAGCCCAGGTGCTTCTGTCACGCTCGAGAACCACGGGGCGGAAATAGAATCTGAGCATACGTTGCTGAAATGTCAGGCCATCCTGAGGTTGTCCGCCTACCTTGCCGCGACCTCTGGCATCGACTTTCCGAGGAACCTACCGTGATAATTATCAAAATTCCGTCACCCCTCAAGTGCACCAAACTCGTGGTCAAATGGTGGACCACAGTAACGCGTCGCCACCACTGGCAAAGATCACTCATTTCTGTACCATTTTGTTTTACATTAAGCTCGGAATTTCATGGGTGAATCCAAAGCTCTGTCCACCTATGGCTGACAAAATTTATTTTTACACGACAATGAGTACTTTGACCCAGTGACCCAATGCCGGAGTGAAGCGAAGGTATGTCTTGTGTTCAGAAACAGGTAGGTATCATTACACGGCACGGTCCGAATCACGAACACTGGTCCCAGGGATTATCCCGGCATACAAGCAAGCTACATATTATGTAGGCTACGCCTTCGCCCTTGGACCTCCATACACCAAACGAGACAATTGCCAAGACCCCACAGGTTTTACCCCATGCCCCAGCGTGCGCCATCAACGCACTGCGTGAGTGACAGGAAGATCCGAGAAGGGCGGGCTGATGGCCCAAAGGCCCATTGATGGGCCATCGGATACTGATGGGAGCCGCCGGCAGCGCCCGCCGACGGTCTGGAGAGGACAAGACATTGGGGGGCAGTGTAAGTGGTAAAGAGCACAGATTGAAATCAAGCGTTTCAGAACAGTTTCACGGCCCTAAACGAGCACGTTCCGAACATCATTCCACACTGCAAACAGTCATCAGACCTTTGTGGGGATTGACCAATGTTTTGGTCCCTTCCCAAGTTACAGTCAATAAAGTTCAAGTCTGACTTTTCCCGGTGGAGACGGCCTACAACATAGCTGGTATACTTGAAAAAGATCAGTTCAGCACTCTCGAGATTTACACTACTTTCAAGCATAATATCACAACTAAAGCCCCTCGAGAAATGTCAGTTTTGAACATCATAGAGAGGTTCGCATCGGTGTGGCAATGTTTGAACCTCGAACGAACCAGTTGGACAGAACAGGACAAGCCGTCGCTTCGCTCCGGCCCATACAGAAAATCGCTGCTGGGTGTCCAAACGGTAGTGCAGGAGACAGAAGCTTTATTAGTGCCGTTCAAAGCTTCCCTAATTGGCTCCTTTTACGCTCCTGGTGAGTTTCCGTTTTGCTTCCAGGAAGTCAAGCAGGAGATGTAAAAAAGAAGCAAGTAGGACAAATCTACAAACAGGAGCACATGTATCTCCTGTTTGCAAATTCCTCCTACTTGCGCTCCTACTCGTGTTTCCTGGTCGTGCTCCTGGTCGGCCAAATTTCAATCTCTGCTTTGGCAACTGACTTTTCTTTCCTCCTCGCTATTACTACCTACTCCTCCACATATTGCGGGGGCTCTTTTATGAGTTCTTTAAATCAAATGATCTTGCCCCACTCCGTGTGCTGAGCCCAAGTCCAAGTAAAGTCCGATATCTAAAGGCTGATGGTTTGAAAGATCTGCATTTTTTCTCGTCAAACTAGGCCTCTAAAGTAGAATAATTATGGGCATGTATTGCCTCAGAACCTTAAGGGAGCTCTCGTTGTACTGTCAACATAAGTTATGTGCAGTAGTAGTGAGCCGCGCTGAGCCGCATTAAGTTGGGCTGAGCCGAGTCAGGTCAGATGTGCCCGAGTGTGAACGGCCGCAGGGTCGGCCGACACTTGCCGAAGGCCTGCAAGAAGTAGGAAAACCTCTCCTACTTGCTTCCTGGTCGCAAAAATCCGGACCCCCGTTTCAAATATGCTCCTTTTTAGCTCGTACTTCAGTTCCTACTTCGTCCCTTTTTGCCCAATTTACCGCCAAAAGTGCAAAAAGGGAGCGACTAGGAGATCAAACAGGAACTCAAGTAGGGATAACTTTGAACACCACTATTGAATGTCCTACGGAGTTGTGGTTGAGTTTGACTCGGTTCAGGAGTCAATCACTGTCATCGCAGGCAAGTGATTGCGAGCGAAGCGAAGCAATTCTACACTAAACGCACGTGACGAGGGGGAGGGCTGGGATATGCAAGAAACATGAACAAACCTGTAACGGGCATGGCTGTGCAGCATGCCCTCAATGCTTCTGTCATTGAGCCTCTCGGAGGCCTAGAACTAAGACGTCAGATTATCGGAGGACACACTGGAATGGCCCAACCGTAGCGGTACTGGGTCTGCGGCCAGGCCATTACGTGGACCTAGGGCCCAAGGGGTGAGGATTCTCAGCATTTATACTGTGGACGACAATTGTGTCATTGGATTTCTGACGGATGGGGAAATGCCACCCGCCGGTTCTGAAACTCATTACAGCGGCAACCCCCGAGGGCTTCCATTTTGGGGACCCACAGTGGCCCACCAGAATGGAGATTCTCAGCATTGATATTGTGGACGACATTGTGTCATTGGATTTCTGACGGATGGGAAAGTGTCACCCACCGGTTCTGAAACTCATTACAGCGGCAACCCCCGAGGGCTTCCATTTTGGGGACACATAGGGGCCCACCAGAATGGAGAGCTTCCAGGGCGCCGCGCTCGATGGGGAAGACCGCGTCAAGCCGGGCCGAAGCAATAGCAAGCAAGGCCCGATTGCCGCTGTTCATCTGTACACCGGGATAATTCCTTGAAACCGGCGTTTGTTATTCGGACTGTGCCGTGTAATGCTACCACCTACCCACCCCACGGACGAAACAGCAAAACCCGCCTATTTGGGAAGCGTGGGAAAGTTGATTATAGCCGTCGGCCCCTGGAAATGAATGGCACCAAAATTTGGCACTACAATCACCAAAAAAACTCATAGATGAATAGATCTAGAACGATTTTCAAGGCTTCTGGCGAATCGTTGGACCAATTCGACCACCGGCCGGGTGACGCGTGACCCAACACCAATAATATTCGACATCGACCAAGGGGTGCGTGATGCGTGACGGTCGAATTGAATAAAATAATACAAGACATACCGGCGCTTCGCTCCGGCGATAGGAACTGAGTCAAGGACGCGCTATCTAAAGTTAGCGGGCATTTATGGACAGTATTTGTGGGCATTTGATCTGCAGCTGACCATTCTGACATTCCGTAAGACAGGTATATCTTACGATTCCTCCATCCCGGTGGACGTGAGCAATGTTATATGTGCATAGGATGTGAGACACATTGAGACACATGCCATGTTTGCTTCGGAGCGTCTACGAATGATCTCAAGCACCTTCGTGGCCAAAACGAGCATTTGAACAGATCTGCAACTGATGGCCGAAAGGTAAACGTGTTGCGCCGGCGAATAAGTAATGTAGGCCCTTCACACGGCACGTCAGCAGTAGAATGCAGGTAGACACAGATCAAACACAAATGTCCACAAATGTTGTCCACCAATGGAATGGAATATAAAGTGCACGAACCGTTCCTTGGTCGCCGCCGTTCCATCCCATCCCCTATGGAAGGCTCCGCAGAATCCCTGCCTGACGCTGTTCCCACAAACTTCCCGGACGTCTTTCCCGACCTGAAAGACGTGCCCCTCGTCTACGTCCTTCATGTTCTGGCACAACAACGCGACCTGTATGTGACACCTAGTTTATTGACAACTTCGTTTACCATCCGGCAGGATGTTGGCAGGTTTGGATGCCACATCCTCACTTCCGCCAAGTCTCCTAAGATCGGAGATGCCGGAATCATTGCGCGTGCCGAATGTCTCCCCAACTGACGTAATATGGCCAACTCATGTACTTTCCATCGAGTGCAAGGATTTTGATCCTGGACAGGATACCTACATCCCTATATTTCCCATTCACGCGCTCGTCCTCGCAGCTCACTGTTCCAGCATTCCGTGCTTGGAAGCATGCAGCGTGGAGGATGTATTGAGATACAGAAGAATAAAAGACAATGTATTAGAGGCAATTATCTGTGAGTTTATATACTGTACAAAATATCTAGAAGGTAAAAGAACTATCTACGAACATGAGTAAGAAATTAATCAGCATGTTCGGGGATCGGGGATATCACGATCAGGTGATCGCGTTAATTAGTAATGTTCAACACTCCCCCTCAAGCGCGAATCATCCCTAATTGAGAAGTAAGATATTCGTGCTTGCTTCGGGTGAGTCCTTTGGTAAAAATATCGGCAGCATTTTCATCAGTGGGATTGTAGGAAACTGAAACCTTGTTAAAGACAATGTTCTCCCGAATAAAGTGATACCGGATGTCAATGTGCTTGGATCGAGCATGATAGCTGGAATTCTGGGCGAACAGAATAGTGCCGTGATTGTCGACATTAATGTGTGTGGGAAGGGAAACGTCAAAACCAAGTTCCGAAAGAATGGTGCGAAGCCAAAGAGCTTCTCGTGATAGTTCCGGTTTCGATAATGTAGTCAAGGGATGCTGTTGTGCTGAGTTCCTTTATTGTCCATTTTACTGCAGCTCCTGAGATACATTGCACAGTCTGGGACTTGCATGGCATGTTTGAACGGCAGAACTCGTTACAAACTTGTCGTCGCTGTTGTTTTTGGATTACTCGCCCGCACGTCTTCGGACAGAGTCGGTGATGGTGTCAGTGCCAGGCCGTGGGCAGTTGTGTACGCGTTGTGTCTTCGATAGAGCGGGAATAGATTTTTTTTTTTTTCCATTCAATTTTCGTGTGATCATTATTTTCCTACTACTGGCTATTCTGTGATATTGGGCTCTACTGACCGCCACCAAGTGGAAAGGGTGAGCTATTGGGTGCTACGAGGTGCTACGGTAGCCTACGCGCGAGAGCTACCAGGCGCTACCAGACTGTGGCACGTGGCTACGAGCGGCTACCATAAGGGGGACTTGCCTACCAGGCTACCACGGGTATTTCGGCTACCAAGCGCTACGTAACCAAGCGGTTTCTTCCTGATGCGAGTAGCCTGCTACAAGTTAGTTTGGACAACTTGGCTCCCTGTGAACGCCATATGACCTTCACCAATAAAGTCATTTGGCTCCGTTTTCAGGCCCAATACCAGTCGTATTGGCATAGATTGATCAGAAATAATAGTTTGTGGTTCAATATTAGTCCCAACTGACCAAAAGATGGGGAAGGGTTTCTTCGGTCCGGTCAAGACTCCAGGGTCGTTCACAGTAGCCTTTTTTCTCCCTTTTTCGCTCCCTTTTTTCCTCCTTTTTGTATTCCCTTCATTTTTCCTCCGGTTTTTTTTTTCTTACGAACAAACTACGGTCATACATGGAGAACTGCACAAACGCCGAAAAAAAAGGGAGTGAAAAAGGACCAAAAAAAGTCTACTGTGAAGTCCCTGGTTTGAACCTCCCTTATTCATCCCTTTTTTGCTTCTTTTTTGCTTCCCTTTCGTTCAAGTTGAGCACAGTGGACTTCGGTATCACGCCTCGATGGCCACGAGCTATCGGGTGTCTGGAGTGCGTTGAAATATGAAAGCTAACACTCAGGTTCAATTTTTAGTGGCCGTTTTCACTTCCTCATTCCTTATTCTTGCCAAAGGTGAAAAAGGAAGAAGAGGGAAGGAAAAAGGACCGGAAAATGGGAACCGTGAACAACCCTATTAATTCCATGCCAGGGAGCCCTATTCCGCCAATTCTTAACCAGGACGAACCAAAATATTCCCGAAATTGTGAACTGCCCAAATGCAGAAATATTACACAAGTCAGTTCGCCGGGGGTTAATTCATTTCTCAATCCCCCAGAGCACTCATTCCATGCCTACAAACCTTATTCCGCTAAAACATCAGTACCCATTCCACTTCTGAGCGAGAAAGAACTAAAATATCCTTCAAGTTTCGGAGAGCTGGGTGTCGGAAATACATCGGCCGATGCACTCTCTTTTCCCTTCCCAAACTGTCCAAAACACTCGAAAATGGTCATGGGTCACAGGGTCGGGTGACAGTGACCTAATGCAAAAATTCACTCTGTCACGTCGAGTCCTAGTGTTGTCACGGTCGGGTCGGGCCCAAAAGCCCGGGCTTGGGTGGGGCCTGGCAGGGCCCGGGCCCACTGACAAGGCTGAGCCCAACCCTCGTGATCTGGGACAATCAAAGGAGGCAAGAAAGAGGGCGATGGAGACCCTTCCTTTTGAACGGAAATTGAGCGCTAATCGGCAAGGCTGAAAATAAATTGCGGAGCGTCCGGCTCCGTGGACCGAAGCTAAATTCTGATGCACCGGTTCACTGGAAAACCCCGAAAATAAAACGGGGAATTGCATGCACATATGGGAAGCGCCGCCAGAGAGTGGGAAAAATGGAATGTTGCAAACAGGAACAATGTGATACGAGGCATCTGCTTAATACACGAGGTATTTTAAAGCATTTTGAAGGAAACTGTCTCCTCAGAATTTTATTTGAGGAGGTTTGAATTTTCAATGAAGCGAAATTTTGCTAAGTCAAAACAACCGCTGGCAAAATGGCCTGACGGTTGTCACGTCCGGTGATTATCTTCCGATTTCTTTTTTGCCAGGCAGTTGATCGATTGTCATTAACTTTGTCTGTCAAAAAACGAGACTGGTTCGAGTCTACTGCGTAAACGGCTCCGATCTCAAGGAATCACCATTGAGATTACAGCGGTTCACTCACCTCAACAAAATGGCGTGGCAGAGCGATTGAATCGCACTATCCTTGAACGCACGCGTGCGATGCTGAGTGCGTACAAATTGCCCGAGTACCTCTGGCCAGAAGCGGTGACATACGCGACGTACCTCATCAACCGCTCGCCGACGGTCGCTCTCAAAGGCATTCAAACGCCGTATGAAGCATTATGGGGTGTGAAACCCAACGTTGCGAAACTGCAGGAATTTGGCGCAATACACTAAGTGGACAAAAAAAATGTCCGATAGGTTTTTTGGGAATTTCTCAATAAGAATAGGGTTATTTGGGACGAAATCAAATGTAGGGTCATTGAGACGGCCCAGACCGACATTTTCAGCACTTTGATGAAATCAAAATCTTTTGATGCGCCGTCAACATCGGCGAAATGCGAAAATCGCGTTTTTTCAACTTGAGCAGTGATTTTTTTCAGAGTGTCCCATATAGCCTGAATTGGAGTTTAAGATCTGCCCTTCACTTCCACAAGTTGAACCATGCAAAAATATACAGGTGATAACGTGCTACAGCCCCCGCAAAGTGACCATTTTTAGCACTTTTGATCAATTTTCGGCAAAATCCAGCCAAAATGGCCACTTTGCGGGGGCTGCAGCACGTTATCACCTGTATATTTTTGCATGGTTCAACCTGTGGAAGTGAAGGGTATATCTTAAACTCCAATTCAGGCTATATGGGACACTCTGAAAAAAATCACTGCTCAAGTTGAAAAAACGCGATTTTCGCATTTCGCCGATTTTGACGGCGCATCAAAAGATTTTGATTTCATCAAAGTGCTGAAAATGTCGGTCTGGGCCGTCTAAATGACCCTTTTGTCCCAAATAACCCTATTCTCATTGAGAAATTCTCAAAAAACCGATCGGACATTTTTTTTGTCCACTTAGTGTATGCTGGGTTCTTATTATAATCAGAGCAAGGTCGAATCTAAATTCGCACCGAAGTCCAAACCTTATCGGTTCGTGGGCATGTCGGAGGACTCCACAGCATGGCGCTATTTAGCAGCCAAAACACGCAAGGTTCTCACCTCACGCAACGTCGTATTTCAAACTGCATCTGGCGAGTATGAAACTTTGCCTGCGGTACCAAACGACTCGATGCGGCTCGAGGGGGGGAGTCAGGCTGGTAGCGAGCTCGAATCGAGTGAGCAACTCATCGCCACGCAACCTTCAAACCCGTCAAACCCACACCCGGAGAATCAGCTGACCACGGTTCAAACCGAACAAGAGCAGCCCGCATCACAAGCGGACATACCAATAGCGACAGTTGAATTTCCTGTGTCGGAGCGGCAGCCCAAGCTACGCAGCATTCTTTCCATGCCGCCTCACGAGGTGCGCACACCGCGGACCGCAACCCTTGGCACGAAAACATACAATGATTCAGCCTATTGGCATGATGTCCGCAACAACCCCAAACCCAACGACATTGCCAACATCGCTGTTGACGTCGAACCGACCACCTACCGTCAATCCGTCGCACATCCATGTGCAAATGACTGGCTCAAAGCTATGAACGAGGGTGTGCCAGGCATTTCGGTCGCATGGACGTGATTGCCGTGATTCCAGCTTTCAGAATCACCCGGAGTCAAGTGAATCGGCCAAGATATTGACTGAGAACGAACTGTTGGCCCGTGTGGTTTACACGAGACAGGCTGCATTTTGAGACGTTTAATTTTCGTGCTTCACCCGGCAGGCATGGTATGGCTCGAAAAGTCGCTCAAAGACGCGTCTAACGCGCTTAAAATCAAGTGAATTGGTTCAGAATTGAGCGAGAAACTGAGGCCGAAGGCGGCCGGATCAAATTTGCTCGCAAACAGCTGTAATCTCATCCGTGGACTAAACGACTCGTGTACCGGAGTTTTTCCTTCAAATCGACAGGGGGTGCGACGCGTGACTGGTTGAACCAATTCGACATTCCGACAGACCCCGCAACTTAGTGTGACTGGCACCAAAAAATTCGACATCCCGCCAAAACAATGCAATTTGGTTAGCAATGGACCTGAGCCCATTCAACAAATATCAGGCTTCGTGCTCCATGACTCTTCAAAAATTTTACCTTGATTTTTTCCTGGTGTAAATTTGATGCAGAAAACTGAGTTGGAAGGGTCTTTTGGTGCCATAGGCACGAGGTAGATGCAGAAAATGAATAAAATAGCTGAATTCTGGTCTTGGGCATTCCTAAACACAAAGATAAATTGATTTTCGAATTTATGGCTATTTTTCGAGCATTTTGTGAACCGTTTGACCAATTCGACAATGGCCCGCGTGACGCGTGACCTCGACCAAATTTCGACATCGACATGGGGGTGCGTGACGCGTGACTGCCGATTTGAACGAAAAGCCTAGTATTAGCTACCTGATAGAATATGGATGAGTACTTAATCTAGCAGGAGCTGTAAGCAAGGAACAACAATATAGCCATGGAACACATACCTCAGCCGTGGAGTAAACGACTGAGGGATGTGGCCGGCGACACTAGACTAATAAGGAAAGTGTGACGGGATCACTACGAGGATCGCGAGTTAGATGTAAGTAAATAAGAAAAGGAAAGACCGTATTTCAACAGAATAGATATCGCGTTGGCGGGGTTATAGGTACAAGCGGCTGGCGGGCCGCTTCGCGGCCCATCATCCTCTTTCATGGAATGGGAAATTCCACTTGGGTCTTCGCCAGTCAAAGATGACCCCATGACATGCGTGTATCCGACGGAGAAGGTGATGGTAATTGTGCGGGAGTCGTTTTCAAAAAAGTATCCAGCATGGACCACTAATGTAATGAGGACCTGAATATCGTGAGGGACCCTAGCCAGGCTTTAGAACACCGGAGAACACACGATTCGATAACAATTTATATTCGTAGTCGATATCCACAGGCAGGAAAATAGCTGGAGGGAATAATACCTGAGGCAATGAAACTCCCCGTGTAACTTTGTACCTGAAATCGAAACTGCCAGAAATACTGGTCGTGAAAGAGCTCAGAAGGATCATAACCGTACCGCAATAGTCTCTCATAGACAGACGCTTCGACAATACAACCTCGTACCTCGGCTTGTTGAATGACATAAGAAGTGGTGACATAAATAAATACATGCACTGCTCCATAATTATCCCAATTCGGAGCAGCACGTTGCAGGCTTCCGCAATAAATGTCGCTACACCTAGGAGAAGAACATATGCCTCAATGCTTGCGTGATTTGAACATATCCGGGTAACCAGCGCTGTTTACTGATCACTAACTGACGAGTTACTTGACTATTCATGAAACTCGATCGAGTTCCGACGTCGCTCGAAGAAGTTGCCATCTTTTGGACCTCGGCCACACAATTTTCAAAGATTTTGTCTGCAAGGATTAGGGTTCCATTTACAACCAGATGGGCCAAAGGCTTTACCAATGTTGGTGTCTGTCTTAGAAGTTGCCTCGACCCACGCACTGTTTTTTTCTTGGGCTAGCTGCTTCCCTTCGGATGAATTTACTTTGCGGCTGTTTGATGAGTATGACGACAAACACTAAACTCCACTTAGGTAGGTACTCACTGTTTTTCGAGATCAATTTTACATCCGACGATCACACACGGTATCGGTAGGCCGTAAAGTCCAAAAATGTTGTCGTAAAGTATTCGGACGAGGTCGAAGGATCTCCGGGAGGCGACGGAATATACCTACTCAGACTGGCTAAATGATCGTCGACGGTATGTGAAAACGGCAAGAACACACCAGAACGTATACGTGAGTACCATATATCCATTCTGGTTTCAGAATGAATGATTCGTCCTGGACACAATGGAAGCACACAGCGAGCGGAAAGATGGTTAAGAAAGCTAACCTGACCGGCCGTATCGATGATTCGACACTCGTATGTAATGTTATTTACGGTGATATTTTTGAAATATGAGCGGTCGATTGTTGGGAAATATGATTCCGCAAATTGTCCCTCGCAATATCGCTCTATTAGTGATGATTTTCCTGCAATGGCCACAGGTCCTTAAAGGTTCTTGGCAGTTCGTAATCGGACGAGAACACACCGGCCGAACGGGCCCCCAGCACTGTGATTGTTAGCTTTTGAGAAGACATGGGCAAAACCGGGCGACATTTGGCTTCACTGCATCCTACTTATGCTCTCAGACGTGTGAATTCAGCCTCAGTAGAGCAAAGGAAACCATTTCAGGCATGAATCAGGTCGGAATCAGCATTACGTTACATTTCGGTGGTAGCGTTGGCCGGACCTCGGATTTTGCATCATATCGAGTCGACCAGTTCCATCTCTTCACCTGAATAACCCTTTATAGGTGCGTGGGGGAGTCCCGGTGTGCGAAACATCTGTCTCAAGGCTCCGAGGGTTCTATGGGTCATGTACTTCATGAATAGGGAACATGCATAAAGAGTCGGATGGCTCATAATGCATAAACTCATAATACCTAGGATCTGGCGGTGCACCGAGCTGCATGTTACCGCTGTACGGGCATCCAACAATGCATAATCCTCATAATGCATAGGGTTTAGATGACCACGGACCGTACGCATTATGAGCCAGAGTCGGACTAGGGCTGCCACCCGTGCCCGTGACGGCAATGGCGGTCGATTCGACGGGTGATCAAAGGACATAGCTGTTGTTTCGACGGCCCGTAAAGCAGAGTCTTGAATGTATGACGGGACGGGACGGTCAAAGGTACGGCCGTAAACGGTACTATGGGTAGTACGGCACAAAATAAAATTGATTATGAGGGTGTAATTTTATCTACTGTTACCCCAGGATCTCTTGAACAGCGTCGCGCGCAAGGCGAAGCCGTTGTTTTATCATCATCAGTGTTCTGATGGTTTCGGGCTTGAGGCTGGCCCGTCTAAGAGAGATAGTGTCGCGCCCACCGCAAAAAATGTGTTCTACGGCCACGGCAGATCCTGGAAAAAATGATAGTCGTACCTAGGTACCAGTAGTATTGGAAACATACCGGGAATTGTGAGGATATCACGAGCAAGGCAAAAGAGATTAGCAAATTGCGCTTTGCGAGAAACCCACCATTGAACAGGATCGCAGAGGGTACAGTCTTCACAGGGCAAGCTGTAGTACTCGCGGAGCTCGTCGAGAACAAAACGCCTGTGGACGCGGTACCTAGATGTTGTGAGGTGAGCCGTGCTGATGGGACGAAGATGATGCAACTGGCGGTGCACTTGGAACGACATTGGACTTCCATGAAGCGTAATTGGCTTTGAAATGATCATCGAGTGCAGTCTTTGAAGCTTCTAGCCGGAGGAGTACCTCATCATCGTGATAGAAATCGGACTTGAGGCCTTCATACGAAATACGAAGATCCAAAACTCAAAACAGCGGTGCATCCTTGCGGGTGTAGAGGGCGCAGAAGAGTCGAACCATGATTGGGAAATCGTTTTTCAAATGCGTCGTCAACTCTGAGGAAATTCCGTAGACCGGTGACCGTCTGTCTATGAATGCTGTCGATAGACAGACCGGTCGATCGGAGTTTAAAATCTCATAACGCGCGAGATACCGCATTTGGTATATTTGTAAGCAAGATTTTGGCGGAGCGGAGCCGCAGCCTAACAATAGCAAAGCTCCATCAAAAGTTTAGAAATAGTTTCTGTGAGCTGAACACTGCGTATTTCGTGGTCGGATAAACTCTAAACACCTTTATATATTCGCTAGACATGTCCTATGCCATATTTTGGAGGATTCATGATAATTGGACTGAAGGCAGACATTGCTGACTAATTAACCTTTTATGGTGACCCGCGCGTATTGGAAATTCAAACTCCGATCGACCAGCCTGTCTATCGACACAATTAAGTTTCGAAAGACAGGCTGGATTCGAGCCTAGAAATTCCGGTGAGTAACAAGGTGTGCACAGAACAAAGAATGATGTAGGACTACTCGCGACACTGTAGCGCATGGCCTTGGTAATCGTGATAATTTTGCGATTCCTATGGCGGCACTTATAATGCTTGTCGCCGGGCTTGCCTGTGCTGTCTTCGGCATTTTTGGGAACAGCATCATAAATAATCAGATCGGCTTCTTGACCTGAAAACATAATATTCAGTGAGAAAAACTTTGGTGAGTACATTAACTTACTCCAGTCGCCACGGGTGCATCCCCTTCGCCCTCCACTTCTTGTATAGTGGCGCGACGGCTGGTCTTCGGGGGCGAGGCGTTGGTAGAGTCGTCGGACTGCTTGCGCTTGGTAGCGGTGGAATTGAGGCGGGTTTGGGGCTTCGACGAGGCACCTCCACCACGAGCAGGAACGGTTTTGGAAGGCAAGAGGTCTGCCATCTACTCAGATAAAATAAGGTCAGAGACTAAGCGAAGAAATTATGTTGTCGATGTGCTCTGCATGCTGCGCCGCGAGAGACTCAGTGAGGCGGTCGGTATTCGTCTTACGCGAGGTACGGCGCTGCTGGAACTGGTCTAAACTCAAGTAAGTAGTCGTGCTAGTAAATTCAAACGAAGCACATGCCAATGGTGACCGGCGGTAGAGCCTTCTCGTCGGATTCTGGCCCGTAGAACTCGATTTCGGAAGCGTCCTTGAGGTTGGGAGGCTGGAAGCAGAGGAAAAGATGTATGACTAAGCTACCAAAGAACTTTGAAATCCGTGCAGTTTTAGGCGAGTTATGAGCAGAACAAGTCGGCATTGCCAAACCTGTGATCTCAATGGGTCGGCGGCGAGCTCGGGATGCTTATAAAGCCGGCGCATCAATTGAATTGAGAGTGAAAAACCCGGCGCGGGAGGTTGGATAACGTGTGGCCACGTCGGTATTGCCACTCTATTCCGGGACACGTTCAGCTGTGACAACGCTCCCGGCCTCTGTATTGTGAATGTTCCGCCAAATGGGAAGAGAAGTGAATTCTATATTGGTAGGGAAAATACAGAGAGCTTTTATACTCTAGTTGAAAGTATTACTAAGGTGTATATGGGAAAAGAAAGACCCATAGGATGAGGAAAAGAGTCGGAAATGAACTCGGGCATAACGGGGCTGTGCCGGAGTTGAACATGCCGGTCGGCTCCGATGGAAAATACCGATGATGTTAAGTTAAATATGACAACACTCTGTGCCAAACTGCTGGCGTCGCGCCTGCCCATCGGGCCAAACCATTGCTGCTCGGGATCGCGCCTGCCCTTCGGGCCAGCATGTACTCGGCCCCGCGCTGCCCATCTGGCCAAACCCTTGTCGCTCGGCGTTGCGCCTGCCCTTCGGGCCAGAGCATGCTTGGTGGTCGTGCCACTCGACGTGGACTTTCGGATCAACCGGCCATTCGGCAAAATTTCGGCATGCGGTCGGTTTAGGTTCAGCACCTAAGAGCTTCGGCGGTTATAACGGAAAAACGACGCGTTGGGATTCGGCACCCAACTAGGCCACAATGAGAGCGAGGTAAAAGCAAAGCAGGCAGTGGTTCAAGCGCATTCGGGGCCGGGGCCCATAACCTGTGAGAATATTCACTGAACCGGAAGAATAAACTGTTCATTAGTGCCCTAAGTACATGGCTTTTATACTCTACAAAATGTGCTAGAACTTTCTACTTACTGAGTAATAAATGTCGGGATGAGTAACTTGAACCTCAGGTTTGGTAAGCACACCGGGCGGATCATAAATCGTGGGTGATGGCGGCTTGTCTGTCCAACAAGCGGCTGATTGCGGCATGCACCCTGAATTAGAACGATAGCCGCATACAGCTCATCGGACCGCCCGGCACCCAGCATGGACAGTGACTTTTTATAAAGTCAAGCATGTCCGAAAGCCCTGGCACTTCACCTGATCTGGCGGAGCTCTTCTCGAATAAATTTTATCCAATTCTCAATAAGTTGACCATAATTGGTGAAGAATATATAAGTTGTTCTGTAATTTAAGGTAAGTCTCGGCCACTGGTTCCGGTGAGCGGAGAGTGTGGCTTGATTGCGGGGTTTAAAAGCTTCAGACAGACCAAGTGCTTAATTTTATACAGAGGATGATATCCACCCTTAAGGCTCTTGAGGGTAGACATGTCTGTTTTTGCTGTGCATCCCAGGAAAGCTAGACACTGGCCAGATTTGAGCTTTCCTGGATCAGATTCGCCGTCGGTACAGTTGAGCACCATCAATCGAGAGCATGAGAATGTTGTCGCCATATTTGATCTTGCCCCGGCACTGTTACAGCTCTTTGCGGTACAACAGGCGCGGTCTGTTTTTTTCTGTTTTGGCAAGTTTTCACGAGAACAGCTGCCCTGAGCTCAATTCTCAACCGTATCGCCTCAAAATAGGCTCATTCGACTCGCATTGAGAATCCACAGCGGATGGAATACTGGTATTTTGGATCCTTCTACATAATAGAATTTCTTCTGGAAAAACTTGGTTTTGAGTAGGACACCTGTAGCACTCGGAATACTGCCCCGATTTGCCTAATCTTTGGATATGCTATACATCCGATGTGATCCTAGCGAATGTGGGTATTTATGGAGCTTAATGTACTCAAACTTTCATGGACAGCTCTACTTATGGCAGTGTCTGGATATCTACTTTGCTAAAGTGTGCACTAGATCACAATCAGTCAGCATTTAATATAAATGCCATTGTCTAGGGCCACATCAGATGTATAGCATATCCAAAGATTAGGCAAATCGGGGCAGTATTCCGAGTGCTACAGGTGTCCTACTCAAAACCAAGTTTTTCCGGAAGAAATTATATTACGTAAAAGGATCAAAAATACCGGTATTCCATTCGCTGTGGATTCTCAATGCGAATCGAATGAGCCTATTTTGAGGCGAAACGGTTGAGAATTGAGCTCAGGGCAGCTGTTCTCGTGAAAACTTGCCAAAACAGAAAAAACAAACTGCGCCTGTTGTACCGCAAAGAGCTGTAAGTCTTTGGATATGGTAGACATGCTGTAATTGGTCACGGTGTATGTCTACCGTCAAGCAGCTTAATGGTGGACATGGTAGAGATGCTGTAATTCGCCGCTGCAGCATCGATGGACGCACTTGTGAATAACCCCATGGGACGTATGCCATTACCTGAACGATGTAGTGGTTGGCTAATCTTCCTTCCAGGCCTTCTGGCTCCAAGAACTTCAGAAAATCCACGGAACTATACCACTGTCAAGGAGCGGCGGGACGGTGACACTGATGTGATCAACGGCATTGAAACGCCGACAATTATTATCCCAAACAGGCGATAGTATTGACTCTCGAGATGCTTGGAAAACATGAGAACGAAAACCCAAGAAGTTTCAAGCCAAGACTGAAGTTGGAAGCAGATCCCGAAGGTTGCAGGCAATGGCCCAAAGTTGTAGCGGTCTACAGGAAAAAAAGGTTCTCAAAAGATGTAAAACAACGGTAGTTTTTACACAGTATTTCGCCCATTATGACACAAATACTGTGTAAAAATTATTTTCATGTAACTTGGGTGTAAATCGCGAAATATCACTACAACTTGACTAAAAACTAATGAATGCCTACAACTTTTGTTTGCATGCAGAGTAGTGCTTGTAACTATGCTGGCTTGGCCTGCAAGTCTTTGGGAAGTAGAACAACATTTGATTTGCCTACCTCTTTGCAAACGGCTTCAACAGTGGTTGCATGTGCCGAGTTCGCCGACTGATCCCATTGATCCGGCAATTGACCCTGTTGCTGCCGAATTTCCATCTAGTGCCCTCTAAGTGCAGTTTCATTTCAAAATGTTTCTCTCAGTACCTTCCAAATATCTTACGGAACAAAAATCAGAAGCCAGGAGGATCAGGTATGCCATAAGCGGAAATCTGGTTGAAAGGTTAATACGCCAGTTGACCTGAGTACATACGGATTTTGTGGTGTCACTGGTAGCGAATAAAGGATAATAAATGTGTTTCCGAGGCGACAGCCAGTTTCAGGCCCACAGATAAAGCCAGAGGCGCGAAGAAAGTCGGCGAGAACTATTGGAGGAGCCGTGCACTGATGTGTTCATTCCCATCACAGTATGTAAATGATTTCTCCAGTAGGTTGCCCACCGATGGAGTTGCAAGCACCCCGAGCATGGCAGTCTATGTCCAGAGTTGAAGAATAGGGAGCTGTATGCAAAACCTTAAATTGCAACCTCAAAAGTTGTAATGACTTTCGCGAACAAAACAGCTCAAAATGATGACACCTTTTGAAGTTGCTTCCAACTTTTGTGGATCTCTCACACAACTTGAGGGCCTGTATACAACTCATATTTTACCAGTCTGAACATCCTCATGGTGCTTCCAACTCCCTCAGTGTGTAACCTATTGAGGATTATTTTGATGGGAGTGATGAAATCAGTGCACGGCTTCTCTCTGTCAAACTTTGACCTTCGCTGCCCTTTCGGCTATCCCTGGAAGCCCATAAATTGATATTCACTGGTAAAACTCCATTGTCATCACTGGTGCACCAAACACTGGTATGTGCTCATGTCCACTTGTCTGGTGACTTTTCAACCGGATTTCCCCTGTTGCATCCCCAATCCTCGTAATGTCTGAATTTTGTCCTATAAGATGCCAATATAATTCAGCCTGTGTACAATTTGTGTCGTGTTTCCGCCCCAAAGTTTCCTGCCCCCTCCCTTTACCTTCGACATGTTCTCGGTAGCCCCTCGTTTGCTGCTGCCCCTGACCCACCCCAGACCACAGCCCCAGCGCGACAAGTCCTCGTTCTCAGTCTGCGCCGGAGGCCTAGTCTGACGACGAAGACGCACCAAGAAGAAACCGGAATGACGTCATTGAACGCCACCGGGAGTCTCGGCGCAATCTGGAGTCCCGGGTTGTCTGGACAGACGGGGAGGCGACCTGGGACACCCATGACTGCGCGGCGATGGAGGAGTATGTATCCCGGGCGCACCGTGATAAATTGTCGACGACCTTCTCCGCTTATCCAAGCGTAAATTCCTTATCAATACCGCCCCGGAAGCCACGAATGCGTTCGAGGGAGGTCAAGCGCCAGTTGCCGAAGTGACGATCTTCCTTGCGAGCTAACGGCAGCGGCAGACAGAATAAATTCGCGCTCCGATTTCACCAGGATATAACGCAGCGCCACAGCGGTGCAGGACGAGAGTGCATGGATGAGGATTGAAGAAGGGAGGCAAGAAGGCCGGCTCCCACGAGCGCAGCCGAGAAATAGAATGCATCGCAAGGATGGAAGAAAGAGGAACTCGATGATGGCCGCACGAGTGGTTTGTTGGCAAAACTCCGTAGGCAGGCTACCCACAGATAGTGAGGAGCACTCGACTTCGGGAAATCGACGTAATAGCTGGACTGACACATCCTGCATGTCCTCTCGAAACCAATTTCGAGATCGCGCCCATATGATCCAATGTGTTTGGTGTCGCAGAATTTTTCGGTCATGCCGCAGCCAAGCAGGTGCGCACGCAATCGTGGTCGGGGTTGTGCCCGGAAATAGGCCCTCGCAAAGACGGAATCGTCGCTGTGAACAACGCAAACCAGAGTGCGTCGGAATCCGCCCTGAGGTTCGCCGCCTGCCACTCCTGATATCGTGCCAGTGGACATCCATTTAATCGACCACCTCGGATTATCATTCTGAAGTTTGGTGTTTTGGTTGGCTCCCGCATGCAGCTTGCAAAGGGAGACATACAACAAGCTTCTTATGTACTGGTGGACGCCGGGGAATTTTTACCTGGGAGGAGAGAACTTTTCCTCCCGTACACCAGTTCTTTAGCTGTTAGTGGTCAGGTCCCAAGAGGTTCTGACCGGAGGTCCAGCCATTAAATTGGCCGGCCAGTCACAGTTGCTCAGCGTCTTGTATTGATCGCCCCCCTGGAATTGCTGTGTGCTCCGTTGACATCTTGTAGGTTTATGTACGGCTAGCCACCTGTATGTTTCTACATGTTTATCTTCGGTAGACTCGTTGTTCATGTTGTGGACCTCGCGCCATTAAAAACACCACAATATCACTTGCAACACTGTGTGAGCCACCAATTCGACATTGGAAAGCGTCGGAGCAACGATGTCCGACCTTGCGCTGGGCTCGGTGACATTCAAAGAGGAGATGTCATGGCCCAACTCGGGCCCTGTCGAGTTGTCGCATTGGTTGGAAATGTCACGCGTCACACCCCCTGTCGACGGTACTAGTGTCCCGCTTCTGCGTGCCGAGAGCCATCTTGGTGAGCTGCGAAATGACGGAACGAGGCTTCCGTTGCCGATTATTCAGCATTGTGGGGGTCTGTCGGTGGGGAAGAGGAAAGAAACACTTACTGGTTTTAGGCGCCAGTGGCAAAAAAATTGTTTTGTACTCCCCGAGAGCAGGCCATTCAATACAGATGATTCGCTGATGGAAAGGACAGCCGGGATGCAAATTATTGTTTTGTGCTCCCCGCGAGCAACCCATTCAATACAGATGATGCGCTGATGGAAAGGATGCCCGGAATGCAAATTCTAGCACTCGAGACATACAATTGATCTGGCCATTCTGCAAGGAACGTGACGTACATATGATGATACTCAAGGGGATGTATCAATGTATCCAGTCTCCCTGCCATACACCTGACATGAGTGCCACTGAGGAGGAATTCTATGGCTGCTTGTATGGCAGGACCTCTGGTTAAAACCCTGTGGGACCTGACCACCAGCAGGATATGCTGGTGTGCAGGGGGAGTTCTCTCCATACAAGCAGCGGCCAGTCCACGGTTGTACTTCTATGCGCCAGTTTACCTACGTGTCACACAATTTACCCGCGGGATATGTATATTAGCCCTCTGTTCCCTCATACATATCCGGACTCTAATGCTTCACTTGGCTTTGATTGTCTCCCGGATTCTGGATTCTGGAGTGACTCCGACTCCGGGCGACGGGTTCCGTGGGCTCCGAGTGCATATAAAAATGAGGTGAAAGTCAGACTTAAGTTATCGCTTCTATATCCCAAAATAAGTTAGATCTTCATCGGGCGCAGCAGGTGTTTCGCAGCCCACAGCGTGCCGACATCTAATTGCGGCTGTTTGGTTTGGCATGGAGGACACTCCGATTTGGTGCAAAGGGACAAGGGCACCAGAAAGAAATCTGAGGAGAGAAAATAAATCGGAAGAGACATATCGAACCAGAATTTCGCTGGCTATCGCTCTAGCCGGGTCCGACCAAAATCCGCTTCGAAATGACTGCACTGTGCCCAATTCGTCATTTGGGTGCAGAATGTCGGCCAACCGTGCCGAAGCTCACGTGTTTCAGGAGAGCGGCGCCGATGTCCCCGTACCCTCAGAATGTCGACAAACTGTGCCGCACATTTGTTTGCCCTTTTTTGCAATGATATGGAGAGCCCAGAGCGCCCTGCAAAGGCACCAAGGCTCTGAAAATAAATCTGAACAGACAGATCAAACCAGAATTTCGCTGGCTATCCTTCTAGCTGGGTCTGGCCAAAATCCTCTGCGAAATGACCGCACTGTGCCCCATTCGTCGTTTGCGCAGAATGTCGGTAAACCGTGCCGAAGCTCACGTGTTGGAGGAGAGTGGCGCCGATGTCCCCACACCAGAATTTCGCTGGCTATCATTCTGGCAAGGTCCAGCCAAAATCCGCCTCAAAATGACTGCACTGTGCCCAATTCGTCGTTTGGGTGCACAATGTCGGAAAACAGTGCCGCACATTTGTTTGCCCTTTGTTTACACTGATATGGAGAGCCCCAGAGCCTTTGCCACCAGGGCTCTGAAAATAAATCGGAGTAGACAGATCCCACCAGAATTTCGCTGGCTATCGTTCTGGCAGGGTCTTGCCAAAGTACGCTTCAAAATGACTGCACTGTGCTAAACTCGTCGTTTGGGTGCACAATGTCCGCAAACCGTGCCGCACTTTTGTGGGGCATGGGGTAACCTGTGGGGTCTGCGAGTCTGGTTCAGGTGGGAGAAGGGAGTCCTAACGTAACATAGGGTCAATCACCTCGGTTTAAATTTGCCTCTATTTCGTTAATATTTGCTGTCCAGGGAGTTTTGCGGTACCGAAACTTTGCTGCGCCCCAGTACATCTCGATGAAATTGAGTTCACAGTGGTATTTGGGATAAAAATCACAAATGTGACCACGGCGCTCGATAAGTTCCTGAAGTGCGGGATTTTGATTGGGAAAATCCGGCTGGCAGAATAGAATCCGCTGACAGCAGTCTCCGGTAGCAGTGGCCTACAGCCACTACTGGTACAGCGGTAGCATCAACCAGTGCAGAGGGAGTGGGGAACGAACATGGGAGTAGCCTCGGAAATTTGTGTGATTTCGTGTGCGAATCTTGCAGCGGGCAAAGCAGTTCTCTGTGAATATCATGTGAGTGAAGAATTTAGCAGACGGCATGGAGTCGAGGCACGACAACTTTAGTAGCATTAGGCGTTCGTGAACGCCTATTGATGGCATTGAACGCCTATTCCCTCGCCTGAAGGCCTATTTTGTCCGCCAAACGCCATGCGGAGAGAGCGGCCGCGTATATTCACGCTAGTGGACTTAGCCAAGCTCGAGCACACCTTCCCTCTCACTTCCTTCCATACCCACGACATCGGAGGCTAATGCCTCTTCCCTTGCACAAACACCCACGAATCGAAAGCGGTGCAGAAATAGGTGGAACCGCGCGCAGGCTCCTTGCCTTCCTCGCTGTGCACGACTTTGACGCCGATCCATTCCTTCAAAACAATGGGTTTGACCTTGACGCCATGGGCACGATGTCCTTCCCGGATGGGTTACCTCTCCCTGAGTTCCCCGTAGTATCCGGCCCTCAGGTTGAATAGCCGCTGCTGCTGCCTTTCCTCCCTTCCTCTCCTCCCCTCGAGTCGCCGGCGGTCATTCCCACTGTATCTTGCTCAGAATTAAAGCGCGAGTAGTTAAGGAAGATTCGGACGGCGAATAACAGTGAACGCACCGGGAATTGTCATCAAATCTCAAGCAAGGCAGAAAAGGTTGGGGGACTGTGCCCTGCACGCAACCCACCACTGAATAGGATCACAGACCAAAAAATCTTCGCGTGGTAAGCAAGTTACGGCATGTTGGGCCGAGATTTCGCATCAAAACTGTATTTTGACAGTATTTTGTCTCCTGTGCAATCATTTTAAGCTGGATTTTGACGGGGTCTTGGTGGGAGGATAGCTAGCAAAATTTGGGTTTGAACTGTCTCTTTAGATTTGTTTTGACAGCCCTGGTGCTTTTGGACAGGAGCTGAGGGCTCTGCATGTCAATCCAAACAAATCCATGTGATCACGTAGCGAATACCACAGTAATCCAAGACGCTGATTGCGCCAGCAATAAGTAGTTACAGAGCAGAGCAGCGCGGTGCTTGTGGCGACCGGTCAGACAAAATGAGAGACTGCATGCCCTCCTCTGAGATCCACCCAGATATCACCAGGACACCTGGAGGGACACTGCTGTGAGAACAGTATCAGAGGATCATCACGTATCCTGTCCCACTTACATCGACCAACAATAAATTGCCCTTCCAATTACGAGCATTACAATTTACGATTCGCCTACGTTCTGGGCAAGAAATGTAGTATATTTTCGGTAACGGAAAGCCAAGATACATGGAGAATTACCTGTTAAAAATTCAATTAGAACTCCATCTGCCGACCTCTCATGGCAGAAAAAAAACGCTCAACTAATGCATGGAGCTTGTGGACGATGTTGAGAGATTGTCGAAATTTTCCTCGTGTCACGGGGGAGACTTTAACGTATTTAAGCTTTCTGGAGGTAGTCTTTCGGAGCCCGAGAGATTTGAGTCCCGGTTTTCTATATAAACAGCCAAGTAACGCCTCGGCAATTGTGCCATTCGGACCTGGATTATTGGATCGAGCGCAACCTGGCAAGTTGCGGGTAGTTCATGTATCCGGTTCTAGTGGTACCCAATCCAAACTCTGGATTATTGGATTGCCCCCAACCGTTGCAGTTGCGTCGAATTCATGTATCCGGTCTCGGTGGATTGAGTACAGCTTCGGCTGTCTCATGTTGGGTTCTGGGGGATTGAAGGGCAACCTTGCCAGTTGTCCATTTGGGGTTCTGGGGGATCAAGTTGCAACCTGGCAAGTTGCAACTTCTGTTTGGGTTCTGGGGGATAAGAGTTGCAACCTGGCAAGTTGCGACATCTGTTTGGGTTCTGGGGGATCAAGGTCGTTGCAAACTGGAAAGTTGCAACTTCTGTTTGGGTTCTGGGGGATCAAGGTCGTTGCAAACTGGAAAGTTGCAACTTCTGTTTGGGTTCTGGGGATAAGAGTCGCAACCTGGCAAGTTGCGACCTCTGTTTGGGTTCTGGGGGATCAAGGTCGTTGCAAACTGGAAAGTTGCAACTTCTGTTTGGGTTCTGGGGATAAGAGTGGCAACCTGGCAAGTTGTGACATCTGTTTGGGTTCTGGGGATCAAGGTCATTGCAAACTGGAAAGTTGCAACTTCTGTTTGGGTTCTGGGGGATCAAGGTCGTTGCAAACTGGAAAGTTGCAACTTCTGTTTGAGTTCTGGGGGATAAGAGTGGCAACCTGGCAAGTTGCAACATCTGTTTGGGTTCTGGGGGATCAAGGTCGTTGCAAACTGGAAAGTGGCAACTTCTGTTTGGGTTCTGGGGGATAAGAGTGGCAACCTGGCAAGTTGCGACCTCTGTTTGGGTTCTGGGGGATCAAGGTCGTCGCAGCCTGGCAAGTTGCGACCTATGATTGGGTTCCGGGGAATAAGAGTCGCAACCTGACAAGGTTGTGACTTCTGTTTGGGTTCTGCAGATTGAGCTGTGTAGCCTGGCCAGCGGCACAATCTCTTTCTGTCCAGTCGGCCATGCTTGCCCGCTGATGGATCCCTGTTCTGGACCAAGAGATGTGAAGCCGATCGTTCGCGGGTATTGTTGGCAAACCCTGATTTTCATAATTTTTGCCTCCCCCGTCACCTTCGCTCTGACTTCTCGTCCTTACTCAGGCCATACACTGAATGGCACTTTCAGATCCCACTAACGAACACTTGATTCTCCATCATGGGCGCTGCGAGTACCCGAATCGTTCAGAAATTCATCTATGGGTAAGCTGAGTAGGGATCACAGAGCATTTCAAACATATTTTCGGGTCGCCAAGGCTGCCAAAAGTGAGTCAAATACCCGCGAGTCAGGTGAAAATTCCAAATTCCAAACCTGGATCCTCGACTACCCGTGGGCACGGGTACCCGAACCCGGGAGTAGGTAAACTCGCGGGTTTTCACACAGATCAACTCGCCATGACCCACGGGTGACCCGCACTCGTGACATGCCTTAATCTGGAAATGTTCGCAATGATCAGGTTATCAATTTCTGGGGTGCGCGCCTCAGAAAGGGGTCCCGGGACCGCGGTGTCAAGTCATGCCTTTCAAAATCTAAAGGCAATAGGGTCACGCGTTTCAAAATATGAGCCGGTAATTGCTCTCTGGAAAGGGCAATAATGCCTCTGGGCGGGATCTGAAGAGCTGAAAATATTTGCAATGATCAGGGTTCTCCATTCCAGGAACAATAGCTGGAAATGTTCGAATTGAAACGGTTTGCACAAGTCATGCCTTTCAAATCTAAAGGCAATAGCTATTACAGCTGTTTGCATAAGTAATGACACTCCCATCATTTTGTAAATAAGAAAGCAAACAAATACTTCCTGTCTTCCGGCGCTCATCCTGAGCTCAGTTCAGCACCAAATCACTTGAAAGTAGGCGCGTTCGACAGAATTTTGAAGCCGCTTTCGTCCTATTGTGGTCTCAACTCCTAATCGCGCAACTTTTTTTCGACCAAAATTCGGCTCCAGCGCGTCGGAGCCGCCGTCTTTGCGGCTCTCTTTCAAGCTCAATTTTGGGCCAAATCTGCTGAAACTAGGCTCCTTCGAACGGCATTTGGCACCCCAATTCAACTCTCTCTTTCGCTCTGACCTACCCGCTGGAGCGATGTGCTTTCATCCAAAGGGACTTCTACGCCCTTGGTTTCGCTGCTGATTCTCCCTGCGACCTCAGCGTCTGGAAATTGTCGACCTAAAATTGATGGTTCTCCGCACTACCTGGCTAACGGGCACTCACGCTTACAGGTAGATTGCATGCCGGGAATGGAACTACTCAAAAGGAGAAGGTAAACCAGGGCCTAAGCTCGCGAGACAACTCGGGAGACGAGAGACAAACGAGTGTTCACAAAAAACAAGAATTACTCGGGTTCAAGGGCTGTACGTCGTCGGGCGAGTCGAACACCCTCCCCCGTGTTCAACAGTTCATTTATGGAACCGCGAGCTCGATCTAGGGCTCACGCACGACGGGCAGAAGCTCTATCTGCCACCTTTTGTACGTATCTCTGCCCTAGGAGCGTGAGATTGGATTTTCGTTGGAAGATCACACGTGTACACCACACAAAAGAAAATTCAATGCTCATGAGTACTTACTTACGCTCGGTCCTGACCCAAACCACCAAAAAAGATCCGGCTGAATGGTGCATGTCCCCGGGGCGATACGAACGCCCGTCTCTCCATAACGTTGGGGCGACTCTCGAACACTTGGTGGAGCGATTGACTTCATCCACACTCACTTAGTTTTGCTTCGAGTTATCCCCGCGAGTTTGGCGTCCGGAAATTGTCGACCTGAAATTGGTGGTTGGTTTGCACTCCCTGACTAACGGGCAGTCACCTCATCGGCAGAGAACGAGAAAGAAGAAAACCAAAGGCAGTGCAATCGAAACGCCATCGCGATGGCGGTGAGCAGGGGACGAGTAGGAAGGAGTATGCGTAGGATTCAGAGTAGGACCACGAGCACGGGATGATATAAAGGACTGGACTAACGAAAGCACGACCGAGGCACACCATGATCGTCAGTTCACCGCGCGCCCGGATTTTCTTCTTCGTTGAATTTGACAACAATGAGCTGAGATACGTACGTACGACGTCCGCGAATCGTCGCGGATCGAGCGGGGACCGAATCCCGCACATCGCATGAGGAGTTCCGTTGACTCGAGAGCACTTGCGACGGGGAAATTTGAACGGAAAGATCGCGAGAAGCCAGCCAGCCAGACAGACGGACGGACAGACAGAGAAAATGAATGTCCGTAATTCCGATCCCAGGTATTGCAGTGAGATCGTTCTGCCGCGCGCAAACGAGATTATGTCGAGGTATACAGATGGACAGAGAAATATTGGGGAGACAGAAAAAGATAGAGACAGATGGATAGAGTGTCCGAGCGAGTGTCCAAGTGAGGGGAGCGGAGCGTACAGGTTTGCGCGTGGAGTGTAGGGCGAGAAGGCAGGGGGGCAGAACGCAAATGCGAGAGGGAGAGGCAGGGGGGGCGAGAGGGAGAGGCACGGCCTAAAAACTTGGGCGACGCACGTTCTATACAACACGACACACACACACACTCACTTCTCAGTTCTCACTTCCTCGCCGTCGGACTGCGATTCTTTCCCCTCCAACTTCGCCTCCCGCTTGTCGACTTGTTGGAATCATGGATGTAGCCGCGGTCGGAGCGGCCCGCGCACGCGCAGCCGGCCGTCTTGAGCGTCTCGGTGACGATTGGGTTCTCGGCGGGGCGGTAGTTGAATTTGTTCGAGTAACTGGCGAGCGCGAGTCAGAGGCGGAAAGGCATCGACTGCGGGATTGGATGTGGGTGTAGCAAGCGAGGACCAACAAATCGAGACCTTGAACGAAGGAGCATATATGAGTCGATGAGCGAGGAGCACTTGATGATATAAGATTGAGCCATGCTATCATGCAGAACAGCTTCAGAACACACCTAGGATGGACAAGAACCAGGCCTGAAAAGAGCAGGACAAAATTGCGCGATCCCGACGCATGCGCAAGAAGATGGCAAAAGATGGTCATTGGGAACAGCAGGTAGTGCCAAATGCCGTTCGAAGGAGCCTAGTGTCAGCAGATTTGGCCCAAAATTGAGCTTGAAAGAGAGCCGCAAAGACGGCGGCTCCGACGCGCTGGAGCCGAATTTTGGTCGAAAAACAGTTGCGCGATTAGGAGTTGAGACCATAATAGGACGAAAGCGGCTTCAAAATTCTGTCGAACGCGCCTACTTTCAAGTGATTTGGTGCCGAACTGAGCTCAGGATGAGCGCCGGAAGACAGGAAGTATTTGTTTGCTTTCTTATTTACAAAATGATGGGAGTGTCATTACTTATGCAAACAGCTGTAAGTAAGCAAGGGCTGGATATAGTGTATGACTTCGCTTGTATCTTCTTGCCTTGGTACTACTTGCCTGTAGTCTAACGGTTCGTTATGTAAATGTTTTGTTTGATTGGGAGTGGCGAGATGCAAGACAGTGGGAGAGAACCCGTCGGACAAATCCAGCGGGAGTTCCGGGCGAGTTATGAGCAAAACAGTCGAGCCCGTGACCTTACAGGCCGGCGCTATGTTTCCTTTTGTTACACTTGAGCCTAAGTTGTTCCAGTCGTCCTCATGCGCCGAGATTTCGCAGAAAACCAGTATTTTACCACTGTGCAATCATTTCAAGCCGGATTTTGACCGGGTCTTGGTGGGAGGATAGCCAGGGAAATTTGGAATCGAACTGCCTCCTCGGATTTATCTTGACAGCCCTGGTGCCTTTACAAGAGAGCTGAGGGGTCTCCATGTCAATCCAAACAAATGCACGTGACAAGTGCTCCCTTATCCTGGCCGAACATGGTGCAAATACATTCCAATGGCCGGACTGGGCCATTGAATTGCGATGTCCGAGTCTCAAAATTGGTCCCTTACCCCAGCCGAACACAGCGCAAATGCATTCCAATCGCTGGACTGGGCCGTTGAATTGCGATGTCCGAGTTTCAAAATTGCGGAGCATTCAAATAGCAAATTTGATGGTATCCCGTAAGGTCACGGGCTTAACTGCTACCGTATTACCGCCATCGCACAAGACGGTCCATAGCCGTGTAGCCGCAGCCATCGAATAAAATCATCGAAAGATAATTTGATCGAAGTGACCGAAGTCGTCGTCGGTTTAGGCGCAAACTTAGAGTTAAACGCCAAGAAGAATCTATATAAAGTTGATTAATCAGTGCGTGTCTCGATAGAAAATCGAGTTCGAGCAGTGATTTGATTAATCACAAAGGGGCATGTGATGCCACGGCTTCGACGGGCACGTGCCTAATTCTGGTTGCGTAAGCGTATTTTGCTTTCTCTCCGTGCAGAAGTGGAATGGTTAGGGATGTCTCGCTCGAGTCACACTCCTTCTGGGTGGATGAATCTTCCAGGACGCCCACAGAAAAATTAACCACCAGCGGCCCACGGTGTGGAATATTTTCTGAATTTTGTCCGACAATTTTGAGTGCGCAAGCGTATTTTGCTTTTTCTCCGCGTAGAAGTGGAATGGTTATGGATGTTTTGCTCGATTCACACTTCTCCTGAGGAATTCAGTCCACAGACAATTTAACCACCGGCAGCCCACGGGAATATTTTGTGAATGTTGGCCGACTGTGCAAACATACTGTACTATTAAAATCAATTCGTCAGTCACGCGTCACAGGGGTGCTTGACGTGACGAATTTTGGAACCTTGTCACGCGTCACGGAGGCTCTTGACGAATATACTTTTCGTCACGGTCGGTTCAAAATTTCGGTTCAGGGCTGCTCTGAGCAAGTTTCCTTAGCTGCAGACACTCCCTTCAATTTTCTTGCCATTCTCAAGGTTTCTTGTTTCAAACCTCACAAATATCGTGCTTCAGACCAAATTCCACCGAAGTTCAACGGTGAAAATTGATTTTTTCCTGTTCAACAACGGATTTGCTCAAATAAATTTCTTAGAAGATTCCTATGTCATCCTAATGGTTATTCTACATGCCTTGCAACCCCTGGAATATTTCCAGTGGTTGACGAAATTTTGGGGGTTGTCACGCAGCTGGGGACCCTTTGACGAATTGACGAAATGATATTTCAGGTCACGCGTCACACCCCTTGACGAATTGAATTTAATAGTACAGTATTTGCTTTTCTCCGTGCACACTGCGGGCGAATCTCCGTCATATATTTCTTACATTTAACTACACAGAGTTTGTGCAAGCAGGTGTAGATCACAGATAAGTCGAATATATGCCTGTCGACTTCTGCTCAGAATGCAGAACGGACTGGCCCGGTATGTGCCACTGATTTTGCTTGCACAGCCCAGATTTCAACCACTTACCGCCGAAGTTGTGGCCTGCTGTAGGCCTCTGATTCAACATCGCCCCAGGCGTTACAGATGAGCGAGAATCAGTTTTCGATTTCTTGGTTCAAGCCATGGCTTTGGCCCTGGATGTCAAGCCACGCAGTTCAAAATCTGGACCATTGCAAAGGCAATAGGGACACGCAGTTCAAAATGTAAACCATTGAAAAGCCAATAGGGTCATGCGCCTCAAAATTCAAACCAGCAATTGCAAGCGCAATAATGCCTCCGAGCGTGATCTGAGTGGCTGTAAATATTCGCAGTGATCAGGGCTATCGATTTCTGACACGTGCGGCTCAGAAAATGACCCTGGGACTTGATTGGAATTGAAATGGTTTGCAGGATGTCAAGTCACGTGGTTCAAGCGTGCCGGGCAACGGCACGGGTGAGCTCACCGGGAACGAACACGCCAAATTCCCAGGCATGTACCAGCCGACAGATCCAAACCTTAAATACGTCAAGTGCTCCCTTATCCCTGCTGAACCCAGCCGAAATACATTATAATGCACCGAATGATCGGTTCCATTGTGGGGCACGGGGTTCAAAATGCCATTGTGGGGCACAGGATTCAAAATGCCATTGTGAGGCATGGGGCTTAGAATCGGTCCCTTGTCCCTCCGAAGGACCCTTTTCACCCCACCACTACATGTCCGCAAGTTGAACATCACTGCGGCACAGTCGCCTTTAAGGCCAGGTTATGAAATTTTATAGGCTGCGTGGCCCAATTTGAAATATACTCACACCAAACGCGCTCGGAACCAGGGGCATCCATACTCTCATCCCTTAAATCTCGACTAAATTTCCCTTAAAACATAGTCACCTCCGATGTGGAGGAGTGCTCTGCCCCCTAAGTGGAACAATCATGGACAATTTCCAATTCCTTCACAGATTTACTCAACGACTCTGCTCCACCCACGAGTCAACTCAATTAAACCAGAATTTCCTAACCGCACCTAAAACACTCATTATTGTGAGTCAGTGATGAGCTTTTTGACTTCATTACACAGTGACTTCCTCTAAGAAACTGGTTGCACAAGTTGAAAAAACGTGGTTTCTGTCTGTGGGCCACATACATCACCCGATTTTGATCTCATTAATATGCCAGGATTGTCCGGAAGGTCTTTTTAGATGACCTGATATCCTGCTTCACGGAAAAATATGCCCGGAAATGATCAAAAACCCATCGGCCAATCATTTTGATCACCTAGTGTATCTCAGGTCATCGAATGCCCGCTAAATGATCGCCTTTTGTGTGACTGTGCAGTGTAATACCACCTACACGTACCTGTAATTCTCGGGGACAGTCGATGCGGGATTCGTTCGACTTTCGAGAAATGTGGGACTGATGTATGGAGGGCAGGGTTGTTATGTAATCTGCGGAGTTTGAATTTCGTCCATGCTCTCCGCCGCCTCCATAAGTTTTTTGGAGTGACTTGGTGGCCAGAAAAGTGGGAACGACCATCGGCCATTACTTTCGCCGACAGCGAGTACAGCATGGATACAAGTTCAAGATGTACACCGTGGGAAGAATCTCGCAATGCATATTCATTCAATCGCCAAATGCTTGCCAAATAAGTATATAGTTTCCAGTGAAGTACCATTCAGAACACAACTTAATAAAAGCTTCAACAGGGATGCCCGAAAGTCGAAAACGATCGAAAAACAAATATTTATACACCGCCCCTTCCGGTCGTTTCCACCCGGAAATACCCTAGATTAGATAGTGTCATAAAACAACCAAATAAAACCCTCTACTGGGATGCCCAAAAGTCGATTCGAAGCCTGCAAAAAACAAATATTTATACACAGCCTTCTGCCACCCCTATTGCCTTGATGAATGGTAAGGATCCGGTAGGCGGCCTGTCTTCATGTTCTGAGCAGCAAAAATCACCGGCGCAGTTTCTTTTTTGTTATTTTGGGTCGGCGACGAGCGCTGGCATGCTTTGATCATTCAATCTTAGATTGTTTCCTGCTTAAAGTTCGCTCATTCTCCTCTTGATAAAATTCCGTGACTGTCTGAAGCCTTTAAACTCTCGCCAACAGTCTCCAAGGCGAAATGCTGGGGCATGGAGTGCCCTGGTGCACCCTTGCTTGTAAAGATAATCATATTCATTTCTTGAGCCTCGTACAATCAATCCCCCAGTAAAGGGTGGCCTTGCAGTTGCACTTCGGAGGCACCCAGTATGGGGCATCCACGTCAAGGACAATAGTGAGCCTTCGGAGGGTTGCCCAGGAGCCGATCGAATGTGGGTATGGAGGGATGAGTGGATGTGCAGCGCAGACTCGGTCCGAAAATTCCGGTCAGTCATTTTCTCTATAATACCGCAACTGAGATTGTAATTATTATATTATAAGCCTCAACCGTGGGTCAGTATACACTACTCCTCCACGTTCATTGTGAGCCTCGCCAAGGCCATTCCCAGGTGGTTGATTTGCTTGCGCCCCGTTTCGCGCTCGGGCGCAATAGTGGGACGCTTATAAGGTTGGAAAGATCTGCGAATTGAGTGGCAATGTGAGATTTTCCATGTCATCATTACAGCTAATTGCAGTACCGAAGGTGCGAACCCATTTTGGGCAGATTTTGATCTCCGAGACCGATTTGCTTATATCTGGGTGAGTTCTGCAGGGATCGAGATGAAACATAGCTAGATAATTCGTACTAATTCATGTGCAATTAGTGATAGAAAGAAATCCAAAAAAATATCATATTTTGCATCCTCCAGCATTTGAGGCTCTTTTGGGCATAAATTCAAACTAGTGGGTTCAATTCTTGTCAGAAGGAGCTGATTTTTTGGGTGTGTGTACTTTGGTATGTATTAAGTCACCATTTCCCCACCGAGTCACGCTCAAAACCGTTACCAACACAATTCACTTCCACCTCCCTAATGCGGAAAAGACGTATAGTGCGACCCGCTCCCAGCTCCCCCTCATTCCTGCATTTGCCTTTACCTCGCATAATGCCCAGGGCCGCTAATTAGATGTGTGCTGCATCGATCTGGCCAGCTGCCCAACAATCCATAGTGCATACGTCATGCTCTCACGGGTGCGATCGCCGAAAGGACTCTGTATTCTTCGTCCTTTCAGGCTGGACCGCATACAAAATCATATCTCACAAGAGCTGCGAGAAGAACTGAAATGCACCGACCTCAAAGCTGAGAAAACAAAGGCATACTCCGCGAGCAGTTATAGTTCTACAGCGTGAGTCCTGAAGGACAAGTCGGGATCTTGACTCAGAGAGATGGCGAGCTCGAAGGGTTTGATTTCAACATGTTAATAGCCAATTGACAGGTATGGTATTCATGCTAATTTACACATTGACCTAGCGTCATTATATCACCTGCAGATGCGCTCAGTAACCGTCTCGTCTGCAGCTCCTCCGCCTTCTCGTTTCGGTCTGGCGCAGATGTGGACCCACGGCGGAAGCGTAGGAATGCGTTCCATCCGGAACCCGATCGCAGAGAAATTTCGGACACTTTAGCTGGATGATACCGGTCTGCCTCGGAATTTTCCTCCGGTGGTCGGGAGCCCGCGATGCGGTTAGAGAGGGTCTCCTCCACCTGCCGTAATGGGGCCAAACTTATCGACAACCGCCGCAGCTCTCCACTTAATGCGCTGTCCGGCGATGAGGGCTAGGGATGGCGGGTCTGGACGAAGTAGGTGAATGGCGGCGCTCCCGCGGGAAGACTCCACACGGACGAAAATGCACAGAGGATAGAGTTGCGTTTGGTCGAGCCACGCCGTGAAATGTGCTTAATGAATGTTTTCAAGCCGAGGATGGAGATGAGGCCCGACAAAAAGAGGACTTTGCGATGGTTTCCATGCATATTCCTCGAGAACTCTGGAACAAAGCTAAACACTATAACCCAAGCATTATCCTACCATAGGTCCGGCCGCCAGGCCGAATTTCTTTTTCAGGGAGCCACTTAGTTTGAGGTTCTGGAGGTCTAATTAGGCTCAGAATCGAACTTGAATATCTTCCTACTTAAATCTGGGGCCTCCCATCCCCTTCCGAGCTTTACAGACAAGGGCTAAACTAAATAAATTTAGAACCGCAAGGTCGTACCCGCTAAAGCAGAGTACATAGATGTCTCCGGATATTAATAACTTCACGCCGCCACGGGCAGCCAACCTCTACACTGGCTTGCTCCACAGAGGCAAGGTGTTCTCCCGTTCTTGATCTTCTTCTTCTTGGATTGGGATTTCTCTTGGTATTTCCTGGAATCCCATTCCGCCTGGTGGGCAGGATTGTAATCGAAAGTAAGTTCCACATATGCTGGAATATCTTGCATCGCGACGAAGGCCAGGTACGGCAAGTTATCCTGAGATGAAAGACATCGGAGGTGTGACTGGATGGTAGTGGTAGATGAGGTACCTCAGGTATGCTGGGAGGAGAGCTCCCGGAGACATACCAGGAGCTGAAGGCCAAGCTGATGGTGATCAGCAGGGCGATGGAGCAGAAGAAGCTCCGAGAAGCGCAGCAGGTGCGGATGTTCTGGACCCCGGCGCGAAACAGCACGCTGCCCCAGAAACCCTCCCCCGGGTTCGGCCCTGCGCTGAACTTGGCGAAGAAGATCGGGCCGGGAGCAGCAGATGGCGAAGCCCTTTAAATGTTATAATTGTGGCAAGGAGGGCCACATGAAGCGGGAGTGCCCGGAGCCTCCCAAGAAAAAATTTAATATCCGGTTGATCAAGACCGGTGATTATTCGCAAGACGACCTGCAGGCCTGGCGGCCATCCTTCGCGAGACACGACATTCACTGAGTGGAGCGGGAAGTTTCCCCGCCATGTCTACCCATCGAGGCACACACTGGGCCTCTAATGGGATGGACACGACATTCACTGAGTGGAGCGGGAAGTTTCCCCGCCATGTCTACCCATCGAGGCACACACTGGGCCTCTAACGGGATGGACACGACATTCACTGAGTGGAGCAGGAAGTTTCCCCGCCCTGTCTACCCATAGGGGCACACAGGGTTGAAATGGACATGGTTACCTGTTTTGGACAAATGACCCTCATGCTCGTTTTTTCCTGGGTCAAATATTCTCGAAATCAACGAGACCCCGCCTTGGATGCATATGTGTGATTCTAGCACCTTCATCGAATTGTGGAATCTACTGGAGGGTTGAAATGGACATGGTTACCCGTTTTGGACAACTGACCCTCGTACTCGTTTTTTTCTAGGGACAATATTCTCAGAATAAACGAGACGCCGCCTTGGATGCATATGTGTGATTCCAGAACCTCCAAAGAATTGTGGAATCTACTGGTGGGTTGAAATGGATGTTGTTACCCGTTTTGGACAACTGACCCTCGTACTCGTTTTTTTCTGGGGACAATATTCTCAGAATAAACGAGACGCCGCCTTGGATGCATATGTGTGATTCCAGAACCTCCAAAGAATTGTGGAATCTACTGGAGGGTTGAAATGGACGTGGTTACCTGTTTTGGACAAATGACCCTTGTGCTCGTTTTTTCCTGAGTCAAATATTCTTGAAATCAACGAGACCCCGCCTTGGATTCATATGTGGGATTACAAAACCTCCAAAGAATTGTGGAATCTACTGGAGGGTTGAAATGGATGTGGTTACCCGTCTTGGACAAATGACCCTTGTGCTCGTTTTTTTCTGGGTCAAATATTCTCGAAATTGACGAGACGCTGCCTTGTATGCATATGTAAGTTTACAAAACCTCCAAAGAATTGTGGAATCCACTGGAGGGTTGAAATGGATGTGGTTACCCCTTTTGGACAAATGACCCTCGTGCTCGTTTTTTTCTGGGTCAGATATTCTCGAAATCGACGAGACGCCGCCATGGATGCATGTGTGTGATTATAGCACCTCCATCGAATTGTGGAATCTACTGGAGGGTTGAAATGGATGTGGTTACCCATTTTGGACAAATGACCCTTGTGCTCGTTTTTTCCTGGGTCAAATATTCTCGAAATCAACGAGACCCCGCCTTGGATGTATATGTGTGATTCTAACACCTCCAAAGAATTGTGGAATCTACCATACTGAGGTTGAAATGGATGTGTTTACTGCCTGGACGCCGCTTGCTGCCAACTGCAAATTAACTTCCCATGACCCCAACGACAACACCACTCACCTCCAACTTGATATCGACGGCTTGATGGTCGCGTATGCGACAGTCATCGGATCCCCCATGTATGTGATGATGGGCACACACCCAGTTAGACTACTCGGGCGATTCAGCGCAAACCCCAATGTGTCACTGGGAAGCTGCAAAGTGCACCTTACGGTGCCTCAAGGCCCCCAGCCACGATGGAGCTTCACTTCGACGGTGGTGACATCTCTATGGACATGTCGTTCCATGGTTTCTCGGACGCGAATTGGAACGGAGATTCAGAGCATAGCGTGAGGAGCGTATCCAGATCAAATGGCGAAGAAAAAGATAGTAGTCCGTCAAGGATGGCGTCCTGAATAGATGGAGAGTGGAAAAGTGACGGTGGATGATGACGGAATCGACCCGCGAGCTGTTCTTCGACGCGGAGGATATTACGAAATGTGTTGGCAAGCGAGGTGATGGCAGAGGATTCAATGGAAGTAATTCGATAGCGGAAGGTGGTGCGTTAAAAATAGTTTTGTTGGAAAGAGGCAGACAGAGAACCCTTTATTATTCCTGCAACTGTAAGTGGCTCAGTGTAGGCTCGTTACCAGCCCGCTCTATTCTACGGAAAACCAACTTATCATGATCCTTATCCCTGCTTCAAATGCAACTTTAGAGTTGGTACCCAACCTGAGGGCAATGAACGATCTGCTTCTATGCAATCGAGGGTCGTGATTTCGAGAGGGGGGGTTCCCGTAGTGCGTATTGATTAGTGCACAATAGCAGCGCTTTTCGACGAGCATCAGCGCTTTGGCATTTTCCATGAGCGCTTTTCAGGAAGGGAAGGGAATTCGTATCCGGCGAGTCCATCGGTGAGTGTTTTCATAATAAACTGGACATTGGGACGTTTGTTACTGCGTCGGATAAGGTGAAACGCGTCCTCAAAGAGCCCAAGGGATGTGCAGACAGCGGAGGTTGCTGCTCCTGGAGCAAGAGTTGCAGACAGTTCGAGCACCGAGGTTGAGCTCGGGAGACGGTCTCCGAAGAATAGACCGATCAATCTAAAATCGAGTCGAAATTCCGCCCCCCACTCGTTAATCAAATGAATTTCTTCGGCCGCAGAATAGAGTAATTTTGCGCGGAACTCCAGCCATTCAGAAATGGTGCGCCACTCTTTGTCGCGCAAGTGCTCCGGGTCGACACATACAACCTGCCATTTAGTACTTGGGGGGTAAGACCGTCGCAGGACGCAGCAGGGACTCGTAATTATGTAATGAGAATTTTACTGAATGTTCAAGTGAATGACTTTCCCTGTATACCAGCCATTTCAGAGACAGTATATCGGGATCCAGATTTGTTCCCACTCCATTTTCTCGTGAGTTTTAGGCTTTTAGGGCTCTATGCATTCTGAGTCCAACATATCAATAGATAAGGACAACCGAAACTCCTTTATTTGGGTTGTACACCAGCTCGTCCTGTTCCCACACTATTTTCTCAAGGGCTTTGAGTTAGTAGGGCTCTGAAGACTGTGAATACAGCATATCGAGTAACAGTGACAACCACGAAATAACAAGTGAAGTTACTTTATTTGGGGTGTACATCAATCGTAGCGGCCAACTGGGAAGCAGTAACGTCTGGGCTTGGAGAGCTGTCGGAGCTAATAAGGATTGCCGTTATCGCATGGGAAATGGGACCGGTTGGGAGCATTTGGGATGGGACAGGAAATGTCAGGAGTTATTATTCAAGAGGCGAACTGTGTAGAATTAGGAGGAGTACAGATGGCTTAGGATCCACCAGGATTGAACCAGGATGTTTAATGACCTGTGGAAGTAGGATTCACTGGGGAATGCTCAGGAAATCTCAGGAAATCATCATGAATGGCTAGGATGAGCTAGGATCATTTGGGATTGCCTAGGATCGGCAGCGAATCATTAGGAATGGTTAGGATTGATCGTGATCTGTTGTGATTACTGATGATATCAATTTAAACCGGTATTTTGTCCGGCGGCGGCCACCAAAGAATATCCCTACGGCCCTATTACGAGCCTCTAATAGAGTCGCCCAATGGGGTGTCACGGGGACTCTAATTAGTGGGATTGTGTGGTATTATAAGGTGTTCCTGCAATATTCCCAGCAAATATCTCAAAAACAAAAGATCTCGAATGGCGACTTTATTAGGCTCACCGCACTCCACTGTCTCCAGCAATCGGCGGCGGACACCGAGCCATTTGTGGAATGCGAATTGGTGGACAATATTTGTTGATCCGCGCATAAGGTAGGCGACATCCGCATTCATCGAGTCACGTGATGCTATAGCGTGACATCCATTGTGGGCCCTACTAGTTAATGGCATCGGGACGGTAGCAAAAACTAAAACCACAGAAATGTGCAGCTTGACCAAGAGAACAATCCTGTGGTTGCAGTTTCTTGATAGTTATTCTCAAAAAAAAGTTTATTGCCTTTTTTGGGAAAAGTGCTCAGAATGCAAAGAGAAGTTGTCTCAGCCACAAATATATTTTGAAACCAAAAATTTCGCGCTGCCTAAAAGGGTAATTCACACGATCATGTGATATACGTAACTGCTCTCGAGCAGTGCGTTTAACACTCTCCTGCAACACATACTTCTACTTGAGCTACCCTGGTGACAGGGATTTATAGTGTTACAGCAATTATGTTGTTTAACAGAAATCCTCATCCTAGAACATGATTTTCAAGCCAAGATTTGATCATCAGGACAGCAGTGAAGGCTTGTGTCAAAATACCCTTGATCATGCAATTTCATGAGATCTCTTGAAGATATCTGGGACTAGTACTGAACAAGTATCCCAGGTACAACTGAATTCCCAAATCAACCTTGTCAACTTTCAATGACAGGAGGTGTGCCGAATTTGGACGAGCATCATGACGTGATCAAAGGCAGCCACTGCTGATTGTGGCTCAAAGGGACTGGTATTGGGAGAATTCAGGTCAGATTCAAGCTGATTTATTAATCCTTGACCTCTTGAATCACTCTCCCAGCACAAAAATCCTTTTGTGTTTTCTCAATTTCAAAATTTCGCGCTTTCCCACGTTACTGTCACGCATCAGTCACGTTCACGTGACTCGATGAATGCGGATGTCGCCTACCTTAAGTCAAATGTCACCAAATGACCTTGAAATGACCACATCCATAAATCCGCAAATGCTTTTTGTCCACAAATCACAATTTTAAACCGGCATCTCGGGCTTCAAGGAATCACCGGGTGATACAATATATAAGACCGCCCATTGTGCCCACTTCGTCCATGGAGAACACACTCTTCCTCGTCCCTAAAGGTTTGCCCCTCAATTGCCCGCTTGGAAAGCTCTGATCATGTACAGGCCCTCACTCGCGCCGCGAACCCAGTATACGCAGCACTGATGACCTAATATCCAAATTTGGGTTACTTTCTGCGTACAATCAATTTGTTGTCGCTGGGGGACGTAGTGAACCCCCAACATTGCGTTAGTGACGTCGAATCTCCGTCGATTCCGTTAATGATAATCCGTCAAGTTTCCCCAGGTGGGCCTCCGGCCACTTCCTTCGGTAAGGGGAACACTCCATGCTGTATGTTGCTTGATGCGTTTGACAGATAAGAGCTCCCTTGTGGAGATTATGGCAGGAAGTCGCCCACACACACGACGGATCATAGGCCCTTTACAGAACATGGAAATCTTTAGTTTCGGTCCCCCGGCACCTCGCTCTGCCGATCCTTCCACTTCGAACAGGATTCGGAATCCAAACGATGCCGCTGTGAGCTAATAATTATCCAGCGTTTTGAAGTGCTTGACCGACCTCAAAACTATCCCAGCCTAAGGCACGGCCGCTGCGTCGCACAAAAACTACAGGTACCAGACCGTTAAGATGTTCGAAGCGGATACAGGAGAAGAGGAAGTCGAGCGGGAGTGCAGGAAATGCAGGCGTTAGTTAGTTTATCCTTAAGGGCAAACGACCGTAGGGTCTCTTCGTTGTCTCCGAGCGACCGCAAGAAATGGTACATTTTGAGGCGCCGGAGGCGATTTGGTCCAGGCGGGAGCGCCTTCCACAAATAGAGAAATGCCCGAAGGACGTTGTCGTTTGAACGACAGTGGATAACGGTTTTGCGGAGCGAATTCAGGTACGGGATAAGCTGCGTGGGGACCTTCCCGCCAACTCGTGTTCGAGGGGCTCCATAATGAATTGTGTATTCGGGCGTAAAAAGTCGGTCATTCCGAGGGCTTTCCGATGCTGGGAAACGGCCTCTCTGAGCCGAGGGATTTGCCGTCCGGCAGGCTCGGTTTTAATCGGTCTACCGACCGATTTGCCATCATCCTTGGAACGGCGGGGTTGCCCGCTGGTTTAAGGCTGGAGAAGAGTGAGCTACTAGTTTTGAATACGGATCTGAGGACCTGGAAAATCGGCTCTGAAATCATCACATCAAACATCCAAGACCAGAGTTGTGCTGTAGATTGCACGCTTGTGGAGTGGGAAATGGAGATTTAATCTTGGACAAGGCGCAGATGTAAAAGGGAACACCCGAGCGGCGCAGCGGGCAGAATCCAACAGTCGTGAGGACGGGAGATCGATCTCGCGCGAATGAGGTCCTGTGGTGTTCCAGCTGGCGCCGCAATTCAGAGAGTTGGCATCGACGTGAGGTATTTGAAACCATGAAGTTACTGAACAGGTATTGCGGACGGAAATCAGGCTTTGGTTGTTGCAGAATCTGGATGCAGAATCTGGATCCACGAAGTCACAGATTTTCCTGGGCTCTAGGGCTTCATTGAGATCTTCCAAAAGCGTGGACGCGAAAAAATCACCCAAACACTGTCTTTTCAGCTCATTTGGGCGAGTGTTTATAAAAGACAAATTATAATCCCCTCATAGCGCCGCAGACGGCAGAAATAGATGGAAAGTCCGAGGAACTCCGAAGGCTGATCGGATCAAGGGCCGGACTGCCAAACCGCAATCGTCAGTGTCTCTCCTCGACTCTTTTTTCACCTCTTCACCGCCAGTAAGGGGTGCGCGTCCGAGCAAGACAGAGCAAGCACTCGACGCCGAGCGATGTTGCTATTCATGGATTGCGCAGCCGCCCGCTCCCGCGATCGGGGGTCCTGGGGACGAGCCGCCCGCTCAAGCCCCCGTTGTCGACGCCCTGCGCGCGACACCGTTCACACGTCACGGCGCCGCCGTTCGCACAACCGCAAGGCCAAGCACCCGTCGCAGGACACGGAGGAGGCTCTCAGGTATGTCTTTTATCCCTATCTTATTTCGCCGTGTTCCCTTTGATTTCTCCTTTATCATGCCTCGTTCCCTGCGCACTCGGTCCGTTTCTTCCCCGCCCCGTCTCCGTCGCTTTCGTTCTGCATCCTAACCTGCCTCTTCCTCTTCCTCGCCCTTCCGTATCCGTCCATGTCCTTCACGCCACGCCCTCCCCGTGCTACTGTCTGCGTTTTACCATTTGAAATCCGAGGGATAAGGGGTGGGGACGGGGCACAAAGCAAGATCATTCGCCGGAATATCATGGATTGATTTTCGACGTTCATGGGGATTTCCCATTTGAATCTACTCGGCATCGGAACCCTGGATTGTGGACCGGGAACGACCTCTGGCAGGGAGCTCGGGATCCGGATGCCCGAGCTCGGTCTCTTATATTAAGACGCCTCTGAGTGACTGAAGGAATGTCGCACTGGTATGGTTGCCAAATCTTTCCAGACTTTCAGCACGCCCAGTTTTGACAGGAAGACCTTCACCATATCGGTCTATCCTATCTCCGGGGAGACAAAAGCTCCCCCATTTGCACATTTCAGTCTCCCTCACCCGTTACTGCAGAGTACTGGGTTTCCCTGACCACCATAGACGTCTCGGCCTATTTAGGCTTTGCTAATGTATCCCTCGAGAAAGTCACGATCACGAACTTTGGCTTCGAAGTACGTCTCGCCCGACGGAGCGTGCATCATGTCGGGCTCATCGGACCACACAATCCGTGTGTGGGATGCGAGGACGGGCAAGGCCGTCACGGAGCCCATCCAGGCGCACACATCTTTGGTCCAGTCTGTCGCGTTCTCACCCGACGGAGCACGCATGGTGCAGGAATAATATTCCCTGTCACCTTGGCCATCCGCGGTAGTGGGGCTCCCACAGAATTCGGTAGACACTTCTCCAGATCTCGAATGTCTCTGATGTTGAAAATATTTCAAAGGGCACCAAATGAGCAGGAAAAATGGCAGATTAATCAACGAAGTACTCCGAGGCAATATCCATAGAATGCACATGATTTGGAGGCCCTTGAAGTCGGCAGGAATGAATCGAGCTTTGACGCAGCGAGATTCGAACTCCACAATTACGTAATAAGGGAGAACTCCGATCCGACCCCCGCGGTTACTAACAAACTTCAACCAGCGAGGAACGAGGTTTTCGGTTGAAGCGTCTGTCTACGAGAGACTAGTGGCAAATACACTACAACGTCTCGGCGTCAACACTTCCGGACAAGTGCAGTGTTTTGATAATCCGATATCACGCAGTAGTCTGCAGTTAACCGCGCGCCTGATGGATGGAGGTCGACCTTATTATGTAATGATCGGAGTTTGAACTCTCCCCGGGACTTCTAGCGTCCCACAGCAGTTTCTGCGGCTTGTTTCAAGTGGGAGACATCCATTAAATCCCCATTGAAAGATAACTGTCTCTCCACAATTTTAATCCAGCTTGCCCTACCTGCAAAAACAAATATCCTGGTAGCTCGACCCACCAAAACTGGACAAGCAGTTTTGGACCTCCGGGAGGTCACCTCCCATTCCCAATATTAGTGTTGCCACGGCTCGGCTTCCGGCGGCTAGCCGTTTCCGAGCCGTTCAATTTACGAGAGAATTTTTGGCGGCCCACCCAAAAGATTTCTGACTTCAGAGACCCGAGTGATGCCTCTTGCCTTGACGATCATCACTTTTACACCAATGCTTCCCATTCCCCAACGGCTCGGACGGCTAAGCCGAGCCGCGCCAGCCGTAGCCGAGCCGTGGCAACACTACCCAATATAACCAACAAGCACAATCTGCTGGTATCCCAGGATTATTATACACGGCTGAATTTTTGAAGGACATGTTGTAGGCGTCGCAGTGGCAGGGGGGAAATTTACGATTACATAATAAGCTCAACCGCGGTGAGCTTGACACTGCTTGGTAAGGTCGGAAGCTTTTGACAATCACGCGCCAAATCATGATTGATCCGGCAATATTTTAGTATCTTTATTTCTTTATTTGATTATTTTCACCCACAGGCACCGGTATCGAGCCAGATTTCTGACAGCGGTTAAGACGAGATGCTGAAAGGACTGATGCGGGGGCGTTGTGCCAAAATCCATATAAATAAACGTCCCGTTTGTCGATCATAGCATTCCTAAAAGTAAAATTCAGGCTGCGATCCTTCTGCAGGCCGCCGAGGATTGAATTCAAGGAGCTCTTGCAGTGCGCCGCATGAAGCCGCTAGCCGATCTGATGAATGATCAAATTTAAACAACTTCAATGTTGAACCGATGTCAGCCGCAGTGATAGATGTAATCCAATTGCAAAAATGTATCCAAATGTGCAGATGTAACCAGCACCGGAAGTTGACAGCAAAAGTGCTGGATCCAGGCTGGATCCCAATGTAAGTTGTCTGCAGAAACATGCAAAACTTTGCTAATTTTTCCATCCCAACAAGCGATGCTCTTACCTAGCTTTCCTCTTCTGTCGTCCTGTTCTCAAGACGGCTCTCCGATTTACGAACCCGGCGATCCCCGTTAGCCTAGCTGCGACTGCGCAAACTTCGCCGCAGAATGGCATGGGACAGCGCAGCAGATTCCAGCTACAATTATTAGAATGCAAGCCCCGAGTTTTCCTTTTCAGTCGGGATCTCAGTCTTCTGCATCGGACGGCCTCCGAGTCTAAGTGGTATTCAGGTTGTATGAAATTCATACCGCATTTTCTCGCAACGACTTTCTTACTGTAGTGCAGTTACATCTACTAGCGGCCACGTACCGTTCCGGGATTTTTTCAAGCATAACTAGAAAGATTTGTCTGTCCTTTGAGACGGCGAACATTTTCCCCTCTCTGGTTAACCAACCGTGGGCGGCCACTTTCTGCGGTTATCTCTACTCGCAGTTCCAACTGGTCTGGCTGCGCGTGTTCATCAATTTTAACTAGGTTCTTCAATTCACTGCTCAAAAATGTTCTGGTATCTTTGGATTGCGGGCCCCTAGACAGCATCGCAACTCTTTGGATGCAACGCTCCTTGCTGCTTCGCTCTGGCTAAATCTTTTGACAATTGATTCCTGACCTTCGAGAGGGACCAAAATTAGTTCAAGAACTATCTCCGTTCTGCTTCCAGGTTGTCTTGGGTACCCGAAAACAACCAAGCATGGCGTGAATTCGGTCCTGCAGTTCCCTCGTCTCAAGCTCTTTCTCTGTGTCGTTACAGGTTCAAGTTGTTCCGATAATTTTGATTCTGGCTACTACAAAGGTTGCAACTCCTTTAAATGGGTCAGACGATTTCCGCGAGAGAGATTTTACGAGTGCCAGTGAGTTCTTTCTTTTAGTACTTGAATCTCTCGCGTCAATGACCACTATTGGTCATCCAGTTCGTCTTCTGTTCATCTGCCGCACGTACTGTATTGAAGTTTAATTCCTCTTCTTCCTTCCTCCCGGACAGGGGGCCTATCTCGATGTCTGTTGTGTGTTCTGGACCGTGCATCTGGGTCGTCGGGTCAGCGACACGAACAAAACAATTGCAGACATTCAAAAGTATGTGTGCTACTTACGCTGCTCTTGATCGTTATCGACGCAGAGCTATGGTGAATTTCCGCAGAACACCATGGTCGATGGGCCACAGACAAAAGGCCCTCGGATGGACACCATGCAGCAGTTTGTCCCAGCCTTGCTACGCTTCCGTCGTGAGAACCCGACCGCGAAGTTGGTGATGTGGAAGTCGGACGTCGGGCTTTTCGACTTCTGCCAATGCACCCTTTAGCCCAGATCAAACAGGTGGTTACCTCAAACATACCAACGAAAGCCGAAGTCGCAGCGGGGCAGTCGAACGGCCCACTTCAGCGCAACGTAGATTGGGACGCTACGTTTGGGAGTAAAGGCTCTCCGAGACTGTGGGCGTCCGTGATGGGTTTGGTGATTTGGATTGCCCTGTTTGTCAAGATCCTCGTGGACATCTTCTGCTACGTCGATGATTCTTATGGCTGGGAATTCGAATCTAATTTTCTTTACTATGCCCCGTACAACAAACGCATGCCAGCCAAGCAAGTCCGACTTCTCCATCTTTGGGATTTTCTCGGCATCCCACACAAGGAGAAAAAGCAGTTACATGGCACGTCGCTCACGGTCATCGGCTTCCACATCGTCCCCAACGCAATGACCATCACACTCCCTGTGGACTCGAAGGCCGAGCTCGAGACCTGGGTCCAGGAATTCATCGACACGCCGTCGCGCCGTCGGAAGCTCCGCGAGTTTCAGATGCTAACGGGCTGGATGAATTGGTCGTTTAACATGTACGCGTTGCTCCGACCCGCACTCTCTAACGTCTACGCCAAGATGAAAGGCATGGAGCAGCAACACGCGAGCATTTACTTGAACAACGCCGTCAGGGACGACCTCCAGTGGTTCCTGAACCACCTTCGACACTCCAGCGGAACGGCCCTCCTCGAGTCCCTCGACTGGAACCCTCACACGGAGACGCACGCGACAATGTCCTGCGACGCGTCGCTCTGGGGAATGGGTTTTTGGGTGCCTGAGCGTCTGCTAGGCTTCTTTTAGCCTGTCCCCTCCGAGCCGCCAGCTGACACTATCTTCTTTTTTGAGGCTCTATGCGTCGCATCCGCGCTTCGGTGGTACTGCACCACTGTTCTCGCGAACACTGCGACGACAACCCGTTATCGCCTGACGATATTCACGAACAACCAGAACACCGTCAGCATTTTTAACACGCTGCGCGCCACACCTGCGTACAACGCCATCCTTCGCACCGCCGTCGACGACCTCATCCGGTACCACGTCGACGTCCGTGTTCTTCATGTCCGCGGGGAGGACAACACCGTCGCCGACGCGATTTCCCGCAACCGCCCACTCGACGCCAAGGGCTACGCCCCCGGACTCGTCATCCGACCGTTTCAACCCCCGCAGGAGCCGTTGGGGGTAGCGCCATCATGATCACATCCCATGTCAAGTCCAGGCAGCCCGTGCGGGAAGCCTGGACCGTGGAGCAGCTCGTCCATCAACGCGCTGTCGCCCTCGGCGCCGCCATTGACACATCCACGGCGCACAGAACTTCGTGCGCCTAATGACGAGTATTGTGGACACCACACGGACTGATGATAGTTCCGCAGCCCCCGCTTGACGTAATTGGAGGGCATTCGAATTCGATTCGAACTGCCCCAATTCCCGTCCGAAATGAGCCCCATCCGCCACCAAAGGTGCGTTTGCATTCCGTTTCCATTTATCTTAGGCCGACTTCTACATCTGCGCGACAGGCTGTAAATTATCTTCCTTCGGGCTGAAATTTTACGGGCTATCACGCCAGCAATACCCAGTCAAAACCCGAGTTGAAATGGCTCAACCAGGGTCAATTTACTGCGAAATCTGGGCATGCATTTCCGGCATTCAATTGCAAATGTTTGGATTGGTGGCTGATGAGCCCGAAATCCCGGCACACCTTGCCGATGTTCCATTGCAGACGTTTGGATTTACAGTGGTGCTCGATTTATGTGCACCATGGTGGTTCACCACATTGGGGCTAGAGACTGACTCTGGACAACTTGTGGAGGTGAAGGATAGACAAACAGAAGGTTTCCTGACCACTTTTGGAATTGCCAAAAAAAGGAAATTTCCGCTCAATCCCTGATTTTCTGACCCCTCCAGGAACCAAGTGTTTTTGGGGGGACCATGGGAAGAAACTGAGTATATACCATGAAAGGGCTTGCTAAATAGAGCAGATTCACATTTTGAATTGTGTGATTTCATACACCCAATCTCTCGGAAAGTAGGCGACAAGTTGGCCATTTTGACTCAAAATGCTCGAAGATTAGCTAAAAACCTCAAAAATAGAGGAATGGGCAAAACCTCGGTTATGTGCCCGTGACACGGTTACTTTTTGTAATAACGAGTAGTGGAAATAAAATGCATTGAATGTTAGCGAGTCATCGTACAACAGGTACCTAAGTACGACAACCGCGCTGCGGGCACAAGAGGCAAAGTCATTGAATGAGAAAGTTTGCGCGACGCAAATCTTGAGGGCTTGAATTGCTTGCTTGAACGCAATGGAAAAGAGGGGCAGCGGAAGAAGAATACGTGAATCGAGACAAACAAAAGTAAATCTTGAACGCAGTGGAGAGAAGCTGCGAACACGCGAATCGAGCAAAATTTTGAGCTTGAATGGGGGGAACGGGGGCTTGAAATCGGAAAACTTGCAGATCAAGGACCAAAAAACTTGGACCTGGAGTTGCGACTTGCGGAGAAGGTTTGTAGCTTGAGGATTCAAATACAGCGACTTCAGGGAAGACTTGACCATCGCATCATAGCACTGGAGGGCTTGGCGACTGAACTCAAGACAGACGAGGTACATGGCGGCCATGGTTTTGAGAATACGATCCGCGGTAAGGAGACCAAGCCAATTGAGGGTCAATTCCGAAGAGAAATGACTTTTACGAGCATCTTGGAATTTGGAAAGCGATCTGGCGCAGTACAAATGCGCCCGCGAAGCGGGCGTGTTGCCGCTACATAGTCTCGTGAGCACGCCATGGCGTCGGGCGGCCGTGGCCAACGTCGTGCGTAAGCAGTGGGATCGGAACGGAAAATGCGGGGGGCGGTAGTGCTTGGGGATTCAGTCGCGGGACCAAGCTGGGACCAAGTGTCAAAAAATGTGGCCATCATGTGAGTCTTCCAGGTGGTGGAAATCTGTCAGCACTTTGGCAGTGTAACAGACTTCAACAAACGAGGTACGAGTTTTATTGTTGAAGCATCTGTCTATGAGAGACTACATTGTGAGGCACGTGGTTCAAAATAGCTCTGCGGAACACAGCCGGAATACATTATGAGGCAGGGTTCAAAATTGATTGTCGCTCGCGGGGCATTCAAATCCGGAATGCAGGGCGTCTATCCAAACCTTAGATACGTCAAGTGCTACCCAGCGCATTATAATGTATTTCGGCTGGATTCAGCAGGATAAGGGCAGTGCATAAGCCACTGGTTCAGCACCGCGCGCATCTCCCACTGGTCGCAGCTCCCTCTCATTCCTGCATTTGCTTTCACATCCCATAATGCCAAAGGACGCTCATTGGAAGTATGTTGTATTGAGAATATTTGACCCAGAAAAAATGAGTACAAGGGTCAGTTATCCAAAACAGGTAACCACCTCCATTTCGATCCTCCCGCACATTCCACAATTCTTTGGAGGTTCTGAAATCATACATATGCCTCCAAAGCTGCGTTTGAGGGATTTACAGAATATCTGACCCAGAAAAAAATGAGTTCAAAGGTTAGTTGTCCAAAAAGGGTAACCACCTGTATTTCGATCCTCCCGTACATTCCACAATTATTTGGAGGTCCTGGATTCGTACATGTGCCTCCAAAGCTGCGTTTGAGGGATTTACAGAATATCTGACCCAGAAAAAAATGAGTTCAAAGGTTAGTTGTCCAAAAAGGGTAATCACCTGTATTTCGATCCTCCCGTACATTCCACAATTATTTGGAGGTCCTGGATTCGTACATGTGCCTCCAAAGCTGCGTTTGAGGGATTTACAGAATATCTGACCCAGAAAAAAATGAGTTCAAAGGTTAGTTGTCCAAAAAGGGTGACCACCTGTATTTCGATCCTCCCGTACATTCCACAATTATTTGGAGGTCCTGGATTCGTACATGTGCCTCCAAAGCTGCGTTTGAGGGATTTACAGAATATCTGACCCAGAAAAAAATGAGTTCAAAGGTTAGTTGTCCAAAAAGGGTAATCACCTCTATTTCGATCCTCCCGTACATTCCACAATTATTTGGAGGTCCTGGATTCGTCCAAAGCTGCGTTTGAGGGATTTACAGAATATCTGACCCAGAAAAAAAATGAGTTCAAAGGTTAGTTGTCCAAAAGGATAACCACCTGTATTTCGATCCTCCCGTATATTCCACAATTATTTGGAGGTCCTGGATTCGTACATGTGCCTCCAGAGCTGCGTTTGAGGGATTTACAGAATATCTGACCCAGAAAAAAATGAGTTCAAAGGTTAGTTGTCCAAAAAGGTAATCACCTGTATTTCGATCCTCCCGTACATTCCACAATTATTTGGAGGTCCTGGATTCGTACATGTGCCTCCAGAGCTGCGTTTGAGGGATTTACAGAATATCTGACCCAGAAAAAAAATGAGTTCAAAGGTCAGTTGTCCAAAACGGGTAACCACCTGTATTTCGATCCTCCCGTACATTCCACAACTGTTTGGAGGTCCTGAATTCGTACATGTGCCTCCAAAGCTGCGTTTTACAGATTTACAGAATATTTGACCCAGAAAAAAATGAGTACAAGGGCGAGTTGTCCAAACGGGCAACCACCGCCCTTCAGCCTCTTCATTTTTCCATTTCCCATTTTGATGTCCCCTTTCTTTCTTAGTGTACATATTTCATATTTCCCCTGGTTCCTAGATACTCCACATGTTTCACATTTTCTATTTCATTCATGTAGTTATGGCTATGTATTTAGTCTGTACTGCTCCCACAATACACAAGCTTTTCAATACCCCAGTTTTCAGTTCAGTTTGCATGCAGCCAATTTAGTCCTTTGCTCGCCTCCGTCCTCGCATACATTTCGTCCCTCGTCGTCCTCGCCTCGCTCATCGTCCCTGTTGCCCCTCGTCGTACCACGAACTTCACGCATCTTCACATCCCCCCGCTCGTCGACTTCGATCCGTGCCCGAGCACTGGACATGATCGTACCACCTCGCACTTTCAGAGCTTTACGGCTTTTGGAGTGTTGAGCTTGGTTTTTATTTTATCAGGTCGCGCTCTCAGACATGCCGTATGCTTGTCATTTTGGAGCCCACCGCGAGGGGTTTCAATCATTGATTCAGGCGAGCGAGCGCGTGACGCGCCGCTTTGTGGCGCGCGCAGGTGAACAGGCCAGCGACGACGACAACCAGGGGAGCGATGTACTGGAGAGAGGGCGGGGACCCACTAATTTTGGGCACAATGTTTCGTCGTAAAGACTCATCAGGTGGCTGTGGTGAAAAGACTGTGTTGATGTGTGGGTTTGTTTCATTCAAAGATGCCTGAGCCATTACAGCTCTTTGCGGTACAACAGGCGCGGTCCGTTTTTTTTTTTTCTTTCTGTTTTCGCAAGTTTTCACAAGAACAGCTGCCCTGAGCTCAATTCTCAACCGTTTCCCCTGAAAATAGGCTCATTCGATTCGCATTGAAAATCCACAGCCAATGGAATACCGGTATTTTTGATGCTTTTACGTAATATAATTTCTTCCAGAAAAACTTGGTTTTGAGTAGGACACCTGTAGCACTCGGAATACTGCCCTGATTGGCCTAATCTTTGGATATGCTATACATCTGATGTGACTCTAGCCAATGTGAGTGTTTACGGAGCTTAGTGTACTCAAACTTCCATGGACAGCTCTACCTATGGTAGTGTCTGGATATCTACTTCGCTAAAGTGTGCGCTAGATCACAATCACTCAGCATGTCATATAAATAAACACACCATTGTCTGGGGCCGCATCAGATGTATAACATATGCAAAGATTAGGCCAATCGGGGGAGTATTCCGAGTGCTACAGGTGTCCTACTCAAAACCAAGTTTTTCCGGAAGAAATTATATTACATAAAAGTATCAAAAATACTGGTATTCCATTGGCTGTGGATTTTCAATGCGAATCGAATGAGCCTATTTTCAGTGGAAACGGTTGAGAATTGAGCTCAGGGCAGCTGTTCTTGTGAAAACTTGCGAAAACAGAAAGAAAAAAAAAAAAACGGACCGCGCCTGTTGTACCGCAAAGAGCTGTAAAGGAAACAGATCGGGTCTTGGTGCCGAGTTTCATTTGCGTTTGTTTGGAATTGTCATTTGAGCTCATCTGAGCCTGGAAAAGAAATCTGAGGAGACAGTTCGAAGCCAAATTTGCCTAGCTATCTCCCCAGCCAGTTGCGGTCAAATTCCGTGCCGAATTGACTGCACTGTGGTGAAAAGACTGAAACCTCTTTTGATGCGAAGCCCGGCTCTTTGTGCTGAGGTTCATATGCATTTGTTTGGAATTGTCATTTGAGCTCATCTGAGCCCAGAAAAGAAATCTGAGGAGACAGTTCAAACCCAAATTTGCCTGGCTATCCCCCCAGCCAGTCGCAGTCAGATTCCGTGCCGAATTGAGTGCACTGTGTTGAAAAGACTGACACCGCTTCGATGCGAAGCCCCGGCTCATTGTTGAACTCTGTTGTTGGGATCAGACGATAACATCACTACTTATTGTGGTGATACCGATCTTCATCCTATTGTTCTTATTGTTCTTATTGTCTTCACCTACTCTATTGTTCTACCACCTATATATGTAGCTAGTGTACAATGGATCTGGGCTTTTTGCCTCCCCATCTGAGACCCATCTGAGACCTATCTGCCTTTTCGGCTCCCATCTGAGACCATCTGAGATTCTGCTTCTAACAGATATCTACGAGAACTGCACATGCAATGCTCTCCGAGGATCAGCGACTTGGGGAATACACAGAACTCTGACAGATGATGCGACCTCAGCAGAAATTCGGCTCATTGATATGGAGCCACATCGGGCCAATCGTTCTGTGCGTTCAGGCGACGTGCAAATGGTGGGATCGGGGAGCTATCCTCCACATCGGATATGGTACATCCATTGCGTCCTCATTGTAACAGAAGATGTAAAATATGTGTGATTAAGGTGCGCTACAAAACTCAATCCCGATGCCCTTACCTCATACATGACCATAGGCTTTGACTGGCGAGAAAATTCACGACAATGTTCCAAACGGCACTCGTTATCAACCACCCACTGCCGTCTTATCCTGCAGAGTGGGACTACTTCCTTGACGATCGAAAAACCGCCATACGCTGTTCATCAAACAAATAGGGGGGACAAACACAGCATCTCGGACCGACGCTGCAAAAGTCTTCAATGGCTGACAAAGGAAAAGAAATTCTTAGGATGACTAAGGTGCGCAGGAACAAATTTACTGCGCTATTTAATTCGGCATGTCGGAGCAGAGTGCAGATCAAACCCCTATATGTTGATAGTTGTTACCAGCTGTCTGTCGATACAGTCGATCACCACCGACACCCAAGTGACTGGAAGAAAAACAGGACATGTGGAAGCTGGGGAAGCTCAACTTTTTGGTGCTTCAGTCACAGTTGGCTCGTTGAGGTCGTGTGAGCTACACCACCATTCGGATCTTTCGAGGGAGATGATGGCAGGAAAGGCGAAGAGCAGCCCATCATCATCGTCCCGCACATCGAGCGCCCGTGGCAGGAGATTCGCCTCGGTCGGGGCCTATGGTGCCTGCACAAGCAGCGGAAGACTGCCGCCGGGCACCTCGACGTGCAAGCGAAGTGAATCGGCAACGCGCGCGCGGGGCCGGGGAGGCAAAGAAAGATTGAAGCACCGTCGAGACGTGGAGGGAGTAGCGGGGAGGGCGAGTGCGTGCACGAGTGCTGAGTTCTGCCAAGGTCGGGCTGTGCCCGTGATACCCTGAGCTAAAGACGCCTGGGGTGCGGTGACCGTATACGCGGGGGAAGGGGCTGGTAACAAGAGAATCGGGATGAGATTGCGTAAGCTGCGTCTGGTACTGGCGACACTGCGCGCACGCTTGATCTCGCAGAAGTCGGGCGGCTTGGAGACGCGTCATCCTTCCTCCCGATCCCTGCTCCTCCATGCGCCGCTCCTCTTCCCACGTCTCAATGCCTCTTTGGACGCATCATCAGTATCCACACCGAAAATGGAAATGTTTCTGGTAGGGATAAAACCGACTGAGAAACCAATAGTATCAATGTCGGTTCTAATTCTAAAAGAAATTACGAGTATAGCTGTAATATAAACTGAATTGAAACACCTTGTTTCACGATGTATTTCAGTGTTCACAGATACATAAAGTTTCTTGAGATCCTGAAAGCACTCAAAAGACTCGGAGTTTCATGGCGCCTTTCAGGACTGTTGAAAGACGCAGTTTCAGGAATCAAGAAACACTGCGGGATTTTTGCGATTGGCTCGGCATTTGCCGGACCAATGCCAAAAATGCCGCGACTTTCTTTGCTCTTTAAAACTGCTTCTTTCAGCCGTCTTAAAAGGCACAATGAAAGTGGAACTTTCTGAGAGCCTTTCATCCTGAGAAGAAAGCAGCACTCTTTGTGGCACTGAAAGGGATTGTGAAATCAGCAGTTTCATTTTCAGTTTACATTTACATTTATACTTGTAATTTCTTTTAGAATCAGAACTGAAAATGATACTGCTAATTTCTCAATCGCTTTCTTTCCTACCGGCTTCATTGGACAGGCCCTCTTGGGAACATTCCTGGCTCTATCTGCTGTCATTTATCTTGGTCAAATTTTCAAAAGGAGATATCAAGACACTCTCAATTTTTCCTCTTCGTCATCTTTAGTTCAACATGCGCAAGAATTTCAGCATACTCGCTACCTTGGAACTCCAAACCCCTTGGACATTATCGGACCTTATCAAGAACTGAACCACAACTTCAAAACATAACCCGGCACTGATGGACGACACGGAACCTGCTACTAACTACTAACCTTCCAACCCCGGTCCCTTTCTGACCCACTGATCTGTATCTCAATTTTTTCCCAGCACTCGCAGCGCAGAATCATCGCAGCTGTACCGTTCGATCGAGCACTCCTATATTTTTGGGGGGATCCGCCTTCGCCTCCGCGTCGCTGCTCTCCTACTACTCGGGTATCGCACTCAGCCAGATCCCCAGGCTTTCATATTCCAGCCTTCGCCGGAGGGTCCCTGCGGGCTTTCGCCCGAACCTTATCTTTCAACTGCACACTCCCCCGCATTTTATTGGATCGCGGTGAGGACATAAACATTATGAACACGTCTCCACAGGACCCCCAGGACCCCCAAAACCTATGCATTATGAGCAGTATACATTATGATTTCATGCATTGTGAGCGATCTGACTGTACATATGAAATAATGAAGTCATTTTATTTTCCCACTGGTTGGTTTCTTTCTTTTGAACTCATCAGGTGGGCCACACAGCCCACAACCAACCGAGCACACCATCACGCAAACAATTTGGCAGATTTTTTCCCGCGATGAAGCCACGACAGAGGCAAGACAACTGGCCAGGTTGTCCTGTTACCATCAGGCCAAAGCATCCTCAACTGGCCAGAAAGAAGTTGTGACTGGTCAGGCCAAATCTCAATCTGTTCCCCCAGAACCCAAACAGAGGTCGCAGCTTGCCAGGCGACGACCCAGATGCCCCCTGATGCCCAAACAGAAGTCGCAGCTTCACTCCACAACCTCAAGCCTTGCTGTCGATGGTCCGTGCGCAGAGAAACAAGTGGGCCCATCGGCCAACAAAGCCTGCACACAGAAAGACAAGGTACAGGCCCCCAGAGGATAGAACGAGTTTGGGTGTTCCCATGGCCCTCTAGTAGGGCGCCGGAGGAATCTGTCGGGGACACGCGAAGGAGTTCCACTATTCAAATCAAGCATCTTCCATCAAGGTATCGTTGCGTCGCGCGAGAGGATTTTCCTGAGAAGGTCAGCCGGATTCGCGCCACATTGGCAGTAGTGGATCGTGATGTCTTTGTTCTCAATTAGGTCGCGGAGGTAATGGTGTTTCAATGCAATATGTTCGGCTTTGTCGTGCATACACTTGTATTTCCTTTCCGGCGCTGATTGTTTAACGGGGCCAGCTTCACGGTCCAGATCCAGCACCGCGACTCTCCAGTGCAGATTCGACGAGATCGATGTTTATGGGATAGCGGAGTGAGGACGGGAAGGCGTCACGCTGTGACTCACGTGACTCACGTGACTCGATGGATGCAGATGGCTCACTTCCTCCTCAAACGCCTGACTTCCGGATTTGCATTTAACCTTACTGCGGCATCGTGTCCAATTTATAACGGGGATGTCAAAAAATGGTTCCGCGACATTATCTGCATCAACAGAAACCCCGAGCCTAGATTCTGCTCGGAGGCATTATTGACCTCCCCAGCGGCCAATCGCTGCTTTACATTTTGAAATGCGCGACTCCCTCTCGATCCAGGGGTGCGGTGGGCGGGCGGGCGATGTGCGAGTCGGTGTCGTTGCCAGAGTGCGGGAGCCGGGGGCGGATGGGATGAGGACCTTTAGACGTGTGTGCAGGTCCGGGTGCTGGTGGACTCGAACCGGGAGATGATCGATTCAACGAATGTAAGTAGCGGGATCACAAACAGACCAACAAATGTAAGTAGTGCAAAGTCATATGGCCAAAAAAAAGTAGTGGGTAATCTCACTTTTCTCGCTACATGACACGCATTTTGGGAATAAACGATCTGAGGAGGCCCAGTTAGAATGAAGTCCCTTTGATCACCTGAAATCCTTTGAATTTGCTCCACAACTAGAGGGTTGGACACTCACAGTAACGACCCATGCCACTTTCCTTCGCACGCGGGGCGGGTTCCCTGAAAGAGGATTGTGGAAAGGTATCTGACGGTTCTCTTTTTCTCCATTTTTCCCGGCTGATATCATCAACTCGTCAGATTGAATGACGAATATGAGCAGCGCTGCGGAACCTAGTGAATTCTCCAGTTGCTGTGGTTGAGGATTAGCAGGGACTTCAAAGGTGAACGTTGACTGTGTACTCGGGAGGATGAGATTAGTGAATGCGGATGCAAGAGTGCAACTTACCAACGGTATGCGCTTCCTTCCGGCGTGATGTCCATGTGCGCGATTAGATTGACCAATTGACGCGCCGTGGGCTTTCAGCTGCTGAGATAGACGCAGTCGGAGACGTCTTTGCAGTAAAGCACGGGGCTGCAAGATTGTGCCGGTTGAGTTGGTTGAGAGGCACTTTTGGAGGCGTCCCCTGCCAGGCGCTGGATCCACCCTTTGTCTGGGTCCGAAGCCCTGAGCCAGCGGAGAGGATTTGAGCGGTGTGTAACAGTGTGGAGTCATAGGGAGCGAGAGCTCTTTCCCTGTCTCCCGGAATCTGACCATGGAAACCAAATGGACGCGGGTTGAAGCTAACGTTGAAGGCGCGTTCGTCCGCATTTGGTCCGCATAGCAACAGGCACGTGGGAGAATGACAAACATCGCGCACGGACCACGCGGAGATCTCACTTGGCGCTATTATGTAAGTTCTGCACGCGGCCACCTCAAATAAAATGGAGAGATGAATATCAGCAAATCTATGGCGGTCCAAATGCACATTTAATCATCCGCTACTTTTTTTAAGTTTTGCGCTACTTTTTTATGTAATGAAAATCTTGGTTTTGCGCTACTTTTGGATGCCTAAGATGACTGAACGGAGAAGCAGCGGGAAGTCAGGTTTGCGCTACTTTTTGAGTTCAAAGGTAGCGCTACTTTTGAACATTGCGCTACTTTTCGAACTTGCGCTACTTTTCGAACTTGCGCTACTTTTGAAATTTCGTGTTCGCCCGCGCTACTTGGCGAGGGTTCGAATCCCGCTACTTTCACTGAATTTTTTGCCAGCCTCGCCTAGATCCTGATGAGTCGCTTATCCAGCACCCGGAACAGGGCTGCCGCTGCATGCCGTCAAGATGGTCTGATGCAAATCCTTCTCCACGGGACGGTATGTCTACTATGCACCCTTGTAGGCTGTAGTACCGTCCTCCAGCCTCGCCTGGACCACCCCCTTTGCTGCTCGCCAGCTCTTGTGCTTCTGGTTGAATTCCCTGCTGATGTTGAAGGAATTTCTCATACTATGAGCCTCATCAGAAGGCCACGAAAAAAATGCATCCACGTACGTAGAAAATCAGATTCAGGTCGGTTTATGGGGCTGACACTGCGCCGCCAAATGAACCGCCGCCACTCGCTGACGAGTCATCGATATCGTGGCCGTGACACCGGCAAAGGGGCACATGCCTTGGGCCGTGGGGTGACGTCATGACGGAGAAAGAATTCCACATGAGCCGAAGGTCGGCACTGTTAGCGACATCGACAGGGATGAATCTAAGCGACGAACTAGGCGAGGATGACGCAAGGTGGGCGAGAACTGTAAGTAGCGGGATTCGAACCTGCGCGAAGTAGCGCGCGTGAACGCAAAATTACAAAAGTAGCGCAAGTTTGAAAAGTAGCGCAACGTTCAAAAGTAGCGCTACTTTTGAACTCAAAAAGTGGTGCAAAACCGGATTTCCGCTACCTCTCTGCTCAGTCATCTTAGGTCCCCAAAAGTAGCGCAAAACGGTCATTTTCATTAAACTTGTAGCACAAAACTCGAAAAAGTAGCGCATGATTAAATGTGCATTTGGACCGCCATACAAATCCACTTGCAAATCCAGACATTTATGTATGGTTTAACTTGTACCAGACTAGAAAAAGATGAACATTGTGGGAAAAATCGACTTGAGTCTCAGGAGATAGTCAAACAATTACCAACAAATACCATCAAATACTCGACTCTTGTCCTGCCACAATGGATCGGGGATCCAGGTCCAGCCAATTATCATCAGCTGCCAGGATTTCCAACTTCATCAGAGGTCGATGGCTTGGTCGAATTCTGGTCGAATTTGCTTCCTCCTTTGTTGATGGTCAGCTATCAATTTCAGTACAACCTCTCAGAGTAACAGCTCATTTGAAAGCACAAGTATAGCAGCTCCAAAGATTGGCCCTTCAAGGAAGCGAGAGGCAAGCTCTGATTTCTTTGTCTCTGAAGCCCGGCCCAAACAGCGAACAAAATAGGGTGCGGTTTATAATTCCCGGGGCATTATACACGGTTTATAAACCCAGATCCCAAAAGTGCGCTATCGTGGTCGGAGCGAAGAGGAACTCATGTATTAAAAGTCTACGTCTTCAACGTCGCCATCTAGTTCCATCTCCACATTGATACTCGCACCCTTCGACTTCTTCCTCCTTTGTTCCGTCTCCACCAGTGCCGGCGGACCGCCGTCGCTGAGAAGATTACGGAAAAATGGGTGCGAGATTTTGGTGCTGCCTCCGTAGGCCATATCAGCGACAAAGTACGTGCCCTGCTCGCTGTCATCGTCAACCGCCATCTTCGCACGCGACTCGTCTATGTCCTCGTTCGAGACTGTCTTCTGTGGCTGCAGATGCCGGTGCCGTTGCAACTGCTCCAGCGGCTGCAGGCACAGGGGGGACAATGGCAGCGGTGGGTGTCGGAGACGCGTACAGCTTGCTGATGATGCGCCAATCCATCTTCCGTGGCCGAACAGTCGTACAGCAGCCTCTGTAACACTGTTCTGCCAAAATTCAATCATTAGCTTTGGCTCTGATGAGAACGGCGAGAGAGTTCTCACTCTGTCTGATATTCTGACCGAGAGAGGAGTAATTCCGAAACAAATGGAACCGACCTTGGGAGTAAGAAAGGATTTACTAGTTGTAGAGGAAGCCTGCGTCGATCATAATGAGGTCGAGTTGCAGGGATTGATCTCATCATCTGCGCGCGTCTTCTTGGAGCGGGTGCATGGGCAAAATACAGGTTATTGTTTGGATAATGCGCTTGATGGAATCGCAAGTATTACAGAGGTTGTCCACTCTGAATTCGACGACCAAGGGAAGGCGCTTAGCGAGTGAAACAGACGCGCGCTTAAGTGGAATCAAGGAAGGAATTTGCAGAACCAGTGTCTCGGGAAAGAAGGATGATCTTCAATGGAACGGCAACAAGAGGATCACTGGATTGGTGGGAGTCTGTGGGAGTGCAGGCTGAATGTATAACATGCGAGGTACGAGCATATTGTTATAGCGTCTGTCTATGAGAGACTAGGCTGAATGGGGCCAAATGGGGGCAATAGCCTGGCCACAGAACAAGTCTAAGATAAAGCCAGGATGGAGCTCCGTTTCTGGTAGTAAGCAGGGGTTGTTGATGCGAGCTGTCAGAACGAACTCCATTCTACCCCAAAGCAGACAGCTTGAGGAGTGAGGAAGCAGCATCAAGTACCGCCACTGTCAGATGACCAAACGCGTTGAACGGGTAAGCCAATCATGGCCAAATAAATCCCAAGGCAGATTCAAAAGAACTCGCTGAAAATCTTCATAGGCATAAAGAATACTTAGAGCTGGCAGGTACGTATCTGGATTTCCTGTCCGTGAAGAAATCAACCCAGCCAAGGAATATATATTATATCGTTGGCAATAAGGCTTCTGTTGACTCTGTTTGTGGTGCTACAGATGCTGACAAGGCGGAACCGAGTGGGTCACCGTGGGATGCCATCAATTATTGTTCGATCTTATCCGCATCAGGTCCAAATCGGGTCCCTGGCCATTACTTACATTTGTATCTACCGCCTCTGTCTAAGTAGGATGACAGAGGTAGGGCTGCCGCCTGTTAACGCCGGTACGGTTCGACGGCACCCGTCGAACGGGTGCCGTGCCCGTGCCGTTTTGAGCCGTCGAAAAACGGCCGTCGCGGCAATTCAACGGGTCCACGGGTCTTTACCCTTCGGAGTTGGGTATGGATCTTGCTGTTAAAACAAAGGGATCGCCCATTTCATCCACTCCCTGTGATCCTCAACCTTTTTCAGAGCTTCGAGGCGTGAAGAAATAGCTAGTCGGAAGAAGCCGAACCATTATTCGGAATTTAAACTCACGCGGGGAACACAGCCACCGCCAATTCCAACCCATACTACATGCCATCAATCCCAGGAGCCATTAAGCTCCTTGAACTCTCGTTGTTGTAGCGTTACTTCCTAAATTCCTTTCTTTCGCTGAGGTCGCCGGTTCGAACCACCTTAAAAACATTTTTCTGTATCGAGAATTTTTTTTGACTGCCGCACGCACAAACACATCGCGCTTGACTTTCCCGGCCCGCGGCAGCTCCACGCAGTGGTGCGCCGCATAATTCAGCCGGGGAAGACCAGCGCGATGTGGTTGGAGTGCGGGAGTCAAAAAAATTTGAGCCTAAAATAAAATAATTTGGATTAAAGGCCCCGCGCCGGCGGACAATGGCCAGCGCCAGCAAAAAGGCTGCGCCAGCAAAAATGCCAGTGCCAGCGAAGATGCCAGCGCCAGCGGCAAGGCAGCGCAGCGACAAGGAGGGGGTCCGGGGGAGCCATCACGCGGAGCGTGACAGTCACATGTCACAAGTTCCCCGCGTGTGTTTAATCTCCGTAGTAAAGTGCTCATGACATGTGAACACATACTGACTAAACGAGTTTTCAAACCGCAGCGCAACAATGTCGGTGGGGGTTTTGAATGCTACGGTTCTATCACACGTCCGGCTAGGCCAAACCTCCTGCACCGCTGCTGCAGAAGTCGTTAATACACAGCAGTTGGACCTCAATGGAACCCTCACTGAGTCGTTCCTCCAACCTGTAAATACAGTCGGTGCCCAGAGACAAGCCAAAAGGCTCTTGCGCATAATTTGTCCATTTTTTGCCATTCCAAAGGAAACCTTTAACAACTCTGCGGTCTAATAAGGTTGTTCAGTTCCTTGGCGGCTGTGAGCGATACGTACAAGGTCCGCCTCGGTTCCTGTCCAGTCGCGAGAAAGTTTGGGACGGGGATATCTAGGATATCTGCCACTCGTGTTGAAGCGGTTGTGAGGGGGGCTCGCGCGAAAGTCACGGTCTTGTAGTCTATTACTGACTCATCGTTCGGCCGCATTGTCGGGACGGTGACCTGCTGCGGGGAAGAATGCTGTAGACGGTGAGTCGGCAACTTTGGATGGACGGTACAGGGCCTAGCGCTCCCTCGACACTCTTCACCTAAGGGCGTGCGCGAGGATGGCGGGAGGTCGTCCAGCTGGCACTGTGGCAGTGCATATGTGACAAGGCATCACATGATCAATCTTGGGGCCTGATCGGGTGCGACAGGATTTTGCTAGCTGGAGCCACGTGAGCTTGCGAACGGCTAGCCTAGGGATTTCTTAGGGCCTGCTCGGGTCGGCAACAGCTGCCTCGGCAAAGGGCTCAGATATTCTGCAGGAATTTTTTACATAATGCTTATGGTTGGCTTATGGGAAGTCATCCATCATTCAACCAAAAAAATGCATACACAATATCAGTCTACGAAGACTAGCATCCATTTCTCGACGCCAGACCTTTGGCTCAAATCCCTCTGCTTGTCCCTTGACAACGCACGCTGCAGATCACGCATCATAAAGGCGTAAGCATGATTATTCGTCGGCCCCGGTCGCAGCAATTTTCCAGCGCATCGAGAGGTCGCGAACGGGAGGAATGAAACTCACTACGTTCCTGTCCCAGAAATCGGCGAGACTTTCCAAGATAAACGCCTTTGCCGCCAAGCATGGGCTCAACCTCGGCTTTCTGGCCGATCTGATCCACGAACAGTATCTTTCCGACGAGGCCTCTGGACCGGAGGACGATTCGACCGAGAGCCAAGATACGTGGAAAGTTCGCATGGCATCACAAGCCGTGTTACCCCTCGATCCAGACTCGCAGAAGCAGATGAAAATCCTTGAAATACTGACGCCTGCCTGGCGTTCGGGATCGGTGTGTCACATAACTTTTATACCTTTGTTCTTTCTCGTCTCATATTGTCACAGTATTCACGCCTCATTCGCGCGATGGAAGAGTTTGTCGTCGACGACTCCTCCTTAGTCGAGGATTCCTATATATACCATCGAGTGGGTGTTGCTCGTGTCCAAGTCGTGTCTCGGACCGTCTTCCTCGGTACGCGCCGTATGATTTCGGAATTTCGCAGCAATGGTGGAAGGAAAACGGCAAACGCCCGGCTAACAGGCGTATGCTCCAAGATTGGAACAAGTACCCTGAGCCAGATGACTGTGGTCTCGTCCTCGAACGCGATGAGAATGGGACCATTGTCAATGCTCATTTCTCTTCTGGCAATGAATAATCGAACAAACATTTCCTGTTATATACGTAGTCATTCAACTAGTACTTTGTCATTAAATACACTCGCTCATTCGTCTACTTTCCCGCTGCGTAAGTCGCGAAACGTGTGGCTGCTCTTGGATCAGGAGGCGATGATATTCCGCCTACTATCGTCCGCGCTGTGACATATTCGAGACGAAAGGATAATTCTTGGTCGCGGGAAACAGACACCACAGATTGTGGTCAAGTCGTTCAACAGTTCGAGACCCCCTGGTGTCCAATGTGCGAGTCGCAGCGACGGCGCCGTGCCGCTGTGGTGCCGCCAGGGAACATGGGCTTGAATCCGCTTCATTTGCGCTGTCAGAGTTGATGCTCAAGGAATTGGATAGTCTTGCAGACATGGAGTTCTGAAGAGGTAATAGCAAAGGCGGCGAGACTCGGACACTAGCGGCTCAGAGAGAAAAGACAACATTTCGGACACGTGCCACTCCAAATACAGCCAAACTCGACTAAGAATGAACCAAAACTCAGTCAAGTCCGACTCAAGTACCACCCACAAACACAAGAAACACTGATTGTAGCCAGCGGGAATGGAGCCTGAGGTCGTACGAGGGCGACCGACTCAGCCTACCCCGAGGTCTGCCTACCTCTGCCGACGGCGGTCGGCAGAGGCTCAGAAGCCCTACGCCTCCCCCACTATGACATCACGTGATACTTTCCCAGCACGTGCATGTTGATACTATGACCTTACTATGACTTCTATGACTTCCTATGACTTCCTGTGTTGATACTATGACTTCCTATGACTTCTTATGACTTCCTATGTCCTTCTATGACTTCCTATGACTTCCTGTGTTGATACTATGACTTCCTATGACTTCTTATGACTTCCTATGTTTGATACTATGACTTCTATTTTTTTTTTTTTTTTTGTGATACTGTTGCATTTGCATGAATCCTATGAACTGGCCTGGTTTTTGGCCGAATAAGTAAAAAATAATGATAGTAAAAATAAACACTTGGGCTAAAATTTGTTTGGGCAGAACCCGGATCTATTAGTTGAGAATGTCCTCTACCATCCCAATTTTAAATTGTGCAAAAATATACAACACTAGTTGCAGCAAAATGTTCTCCGTGCCGTGCTTTGAATTTCTTTCTTTCTTTGCCCGAATGACCTCAAATGAAATGTTGGCATACTTATCGAGAAATTGCGGGGGCGCGGACGCATTTAATTCATGTCGCCATAATAAAAATAATGCTCGAATCTCGAGGCAATTTGCATGAAATTTTACTGTACAAGTATTTTATTGCTGCAGAAGACAGCAACCAAAACTGTTCATAATGGCCGACTTCCCATACCATAAATGAGGAATTTTACTGTTTAGGTATTTTATTGCTGCAGAAGACGGCGAATAAAACTGTTCATAAATAATGGCCGACTTCCCATAAACATAAATAAATGCTGGAGGAACATCTGAGTGCTTTGCCGAGGCAGCTGCGGGACGGGATCCCAAAAACATACAAGATTTAATGTGAATCAATTATAATCTAGAGGAGGGGTACCGACCCTCCTCCGGACTATTATTAAAATGAATAAATTCTTTTGGGTGGTGACCCAACTTTCCGCCATTTTCTAGATCTCCCGATCCCCCCTGGAGCACGTTTGGTTCGAGAAAATTGAGAAAACTCCTGCTGCCTGCCAGAGTTACTTCCATCCCCCATACATGGACAATGATTTATTTACTCCATCTTAGGGGAATTTGTGCTGGACAGCTCGAATATTTCACAGCTAGGCACTAGCTCAAGTATATTGGTGCCTACTGTGTGGAAAGTCAGATTTTCGGCGCCGAAGTAAATAAAATGACTGCAAAAATTTCGCCTTTACCAAGGATCGAACAATGGTCATCCGAACCAGTATTATGTAACCATGGCACCTTAACCATTAGACAAAGTAGCTGACAGTGAGAGTCATCAAGCATCAGACTCGATGCACGGTTTCAAAGGCCTAAGGCTCCATTCGGTTGCCGTTACTTAGCGGCACTTAGCGGCACTTCTCAGACGATCGTTACTTAGCTTTCGGAGGCTCTCGTGCCGACAGTCCGGGAAGACCTCCACAGTCGGTACGTGATGCTTCTAGAGCAGTCCAGACTGCTGGACGACCAATGGGGGGGGGGGTATATTATACTCGCGCGGTCCACAAGCTGAACAGCGAGTTTACGGAAGACAAACAAGTAGTACTGTACGGGTGGTTATCCTTACAGATATCTACCAGATGCCAACTGAGCACAACATCATTCCAGGGGGTCGAACATACAAGACGCTGGCAAACTGTGAACTGGCCGGCCGTTGGAATGGCTGGATTTCCGGTTAGAACCTCGTGGGACCTGACCACAAGCGGAGTGCGCAAGTGTACGGGAGGAGTTCCCTCCTCCCAGGTAAAAATCCCTGGCATCCACCAGTTCACAGAAAGCTGTCGTACAGCTTTCCCTTTGCAGATGCATGCACACCACCCGCTTCCAATGGGATGCCCGTCTCCATGGTATTTTGGACATCTGATAGGCGGGAAAATCCTTGATTTCCTGTGATGTCCCGGCAAATGTTACGGCAAAAGGCCGAAGTAACGAGCCTTGTGAAGTACCGCTGAAGTAACGCTTGCCGAATGGAGCCTAAATTACCCGATAAGGAAATGTCATAGTGGGGGAGGCGTGGGTCAGCTCAGGCCCCGGAACGCAGTGAGTACGTCAATCGAAGCACTACCGCTACTGTCCGACATGTTCTGCGTTCCAACATGTTCTGCGGCAGGACATCCAAAAATAGCCAAAACTGACCCATTAAACCGGGGATGTAATAAAACATATTATGGAATGGGAGACATAGCTACGAAGGTGATAATAAAATAAAAGATTTGGTCATTTTGTCGCGAACACGTCCAATAAATTACAGCCAATGGCAATACCGAAGGCGCGAACGAAAAAATTATCATTTTGGGCAGATTTTGATCCCCACGACATTCGCTCATATCTAAATGAGTTCTGCATGGATTGGGGTGAAATGTAGGTAGATAATTCCGAGTAATTCATGCACGATTAGTGATAGAAACAAATCCAGGAAAATATCGTCTTTCTTCATTGCAACGACTGTCACACTTACAATCCACCAAAGACGTCGAACAACCTCCTAATATCTCCCAATTTTCAGAGGCAACCGGTCAGGGCCGACTTCGCCTGTGACCTCAAGACCGTATGTTCCGCCATCGACCCCAGATGTTTTGTCCTGTGCGTCCCGACCTCTGCTCCTCTCAGCGCCACCGCCGCCGCTCCTACTCTTCGTACCCCGACCCGGCCGTGAAAATGCAAACCCTCCCTTGCGTGCCACTCGCTCCATGCTCTTTGTCGCGTCGTCCTTCGTCCGCGCAATACTTGTCTTCAGGAAAATAATGAGACTGATCAGTTTTTTCTTCTGATCGTTCTCAAAATGGAAGCAACCTACTTCTGACCTTTCCTGCCTCTGGTGGCACCCGGAGATGTAGAATATATGCTGAAAAAGATTATTCGGGCATGAACCAACGACCTGGAAGAGTTGTGTTTGCACGATAATCGGCTTGATCACCGACCAAAGCCCGAGTCCCAGACGGGAACTGTCAAAAAGCATCGGCATAAGCCGAGAGTCGTTCAGAGCTGCAAATATAATTGGTCAACCGTTCTTTGAGCGAACAAATGAGAGAAAAAAACAGCCGTCGGGACCTTCGTCAGGGTTAGCTACGCCCCTCAAGTCCGTCAGAAATGAGCCGACAATGGCCAGAAATTTCGTAGGAAATGTGACTTGCCTTGTAGCCGCTGGATCCCTCGAGTCTCATATTTGGTGGTTGAAAAGGTTTTGTTAATCCCCGACAAAAGCAACGAGAGATTGAAAAAAAAAAAAGAAAAAGCGTCATTGGGAACCTCATCAGGGTTAGCTGTGTCCTTCAGATCCGTCACACCCGGTGGCCAGGCCCGCAGTCCAATGAAAACGCCTTGGAGGACGTGCCACTGCGTCAACGAACTAATGGCTCTCCATAGGGAATGCTCCGAGTTCGAGTTCGTAGTTTCTCGTTCCCTTGAGGTATCTGACCACGTTAATGGCTGCCTTCCAGTGTGCCTCCCCGTGGCCGCTATTGAACCGGCTTAATGTGCTGACTGCGTGCATGATGTCGGGACGGGTCGATCTGGCGAGGTACATAAGGACTCCCACAAGCTGTCGGTATGGTTGAGCTGCGGCTCTTCGTCCCTCCTCCTCGGATTGTGGGAGGTCGCGTTTGGTGAGTCTTGTATTCGGATGGAGGGGAGTTTTGACTGGATTTGCGTCCTTGCAGCCGTATTCCGCAACGACTCGGTCGATAAGGGCTTTTTGCGAGAGATACACGGTGCCGTTGCCTCTGTCCCGTCTTATAGCCCAGCCAACGATGAAGTTAGCATCTGCGCGCGAGATTTTCCATTCTGCACCATTCTCCTCAAACCTTTGCTCCTCCTGACCGCAGCTGGCAGCCACGGTGAAGTCATCCACATGCACGGCTGTAAATATTGCTCCTGACTCCCGTTTGCGATAGTAGATGCAATGCTCGACACTCAGCTGTGTGAAGCCGATTGCCTTCATCTGTGAGTCCATGTGCTTATTCCACAGTCGTCCGCCTTGTTTCATGCCATATAATTCCTTCTTCAGCTCCCACACCCATTCCTCCTTTCCTGCCTCCTCAAACCCTTTGGGCTGTTCCATCCAGGTGGTCTCGTCAAGGGCACCGTACACTAGCTTGCAGTGTCAGGCACCGGAGGTACAGGTTGCAAATGTCCACTGAGCCGTTTCTGAATGAGTTCTGACATGTCTCATAGTGATACTGATTTTATTTGAGGGAATTTTCTCTTGCAACGCAGTTTCATTACACCCCTCGGCGATGCGTTGGCACTTTGGTGCGCAGGGACCATCGGGATCGACACTCCGTGATCCTAGGCCTGTTATCCCAGTTTGGCGTTTCTCCGGCTTGGCGTCTTTCAGATGGATTCTGGGACCACCGCCGCTTGTTCGGGAGCGTTGACGCCGAGACGTCCTAGTGGGTAATGGATCACGAAGATATAATTCACGTTTTTGGCCGCACCCTTGGCGTTCCCCGGGCTTTGGCGTTCTCCGGGTGGCCTGGATATCACGGACGTGTATGCCGGCTCGTTTTTGGCGATCGTGGATGGCCATGTTTTTGATTGGATCCCAGTTTTAATGACGGCCTACGCATTCTCCTGGCTCACGGCGATTGTGGCCATGTCTCGGACCCCGGATTTTACGGCGAAGGCACGCTCCTCCCCTTGGCTCGTTTCGGTGATCGTGGACATGCATCTCTTTTCCTTCTCCTTTTGGGATCCCGGTTCCAACGACTTCGCTGTATACGACTCTACCTCCCGATGCCTCTACCATGGAAATTGGCTGCGATTGCGGGTAGGCACTCAGACTCACCGTAATCCGATAGATAGATGTTGGGCATATTATGGCTAAACACCGCGTCTAGCGTCGCGATTAGTTTGGATCTAAGGACGGCAAAATACCACCTACATTCCCCATCTAACTGGCTTGCGTTGAAGGCGCACATGAGGATAGCAAGAACGCAGCCGCGTCGTCAGCGCGGCCGACGACGGGCTCTGGATTGGATTCGACCGAGGACCGCGAAGTACAAGGGAGTAAGCTACTAAGTAGAAATGCACTAGGGATGGGATGGTGGGTGCGAAGAATTTAAATACTGGCGAGCATTAGTCATCAGAATAATGAGAGAGAGATGAGTAGGAAAATGGGAGAACGCACCTGGCGAGCAGTAAATGGCAGGGGTGAGAGAGAGCTGTAGCTCCCATATTTCCCCTGGCCTTTTATGCTCGCCGGGTAGACGCGGTACCCAGACTAACGATCGGCGGATCGGTCCACTCGCGCGCGGCGGTACGCTGCTTGCGCCGTGGGCCACGCAGCAGGAATACGGCAGCCTATCTATTCAGCGCCCCAGGTGTAAGACCCCGGCATGGAAAGGGTGCGATGTTCTTGCTAGATCCAACCAGGTGCGCCCGTTAGATTTGAGTAGATAATCATTTAAACCCGGTCGTAGAATGGTGCCACTTTGGTATTCGCGACTGATTATCACGGGCAGTGGCAGCGGCGCCGTCGGCTTACGTACAATTACCCAAATCGCCGATTTCCGGTGCCCGGCGGTTGAAGCTTTGCGTTCAGATTCAGATTGTCCCGATTCCAGCTCCCCAAGCACAGCTCTTCATTGGCAGGCGATTAAATTAGGCGCAACTCATGCGGCCAGGAGATTAAAGCTTCGGTGACCATGATTGATTCAGGGGTAAATTATGGAGTTTCAGAAACGGGAGAACTTGAGGCGCCGTCGAGAGGCTGCGGTATTTGATACCAAGTTTCAGCCTGCAATGGCAACCAGTTCCATGAGATCAGAAAATTCAGCTCAGAGGCAATGTTCCATGCCCCGAGCCTTCAGAAAGCCCTGGTGCCAGTCGTCTCACCGCGCCATCGACGTTCGAGAACAAGAGGGTTTGATCATCAATTGATGATCACACATCAAGTGTCAAGTCATCATTCGTTTCTCTTCCAGCAAGAGAGGCAGGAGATGAGAAGCCCATAAGCTTTGTTTATACACTGCCTTAGCCACGTAGGCTCCGAAGTCCACCGATATTTCATCCGTTTCATCCACCGTTGCGCTGTACGGAGGGATATCCCGTGTTTCAAATTTAGCTGAGCCTTCATTTCATCCGAAGACATATAATTGGCGACATCTTGAGCCGAAACGAAGGAGCCAAGAGTCTGAAGGTGCAAGTGAATTTCTTGTGCTAAATCGTCGTCCTCAAGAACTGATTCATTGGATTTTCCGTACTCTGCAGTTGGCAGGTTTGTCGCATCCTTTGTAAACGCAATAACCCATTCCCAGATCCGCCGGGACATCCAGGCATCGTTGCCGGCTGATTTCGCAGCCATATCAGCTGTCTTCGCCCAATCGTTGTAACCCACTGTTGCGTATATAGACACATTTTCATCCAATCTATTCAATTGATTATGCATCTCAAGTGAGCAAAATGAGCAAAACTTTTGGAGAGGCGGCACTGGCGGGGACGATGACGAGAAGACATTGGTGTGGGTGTCATCCTCGGGAAGATTCGAAGACCGTGGTCCAGACTAGAGTGACTGATCGTGACTGCCTTTTTGAGCCCTAGATACAATTTTTGGTGTTTGGTGGGGAAAAACAAGTATTTGGGGATTTACCGTTCTTTGCGGAACTTAGGGCACGGGCTGTTTTTTTTTTTTTTTTTTTTTTTTTTTTTGTCAAAAGTTCTCATTTTTGTTCTTGCAGGCTCAATATTGGGTTTATATCTCTGCACACTATATGTACAGAATCAGAATGCGAATCCGGAGGGCATCTCGTTGCCAGATTTTTTATATCATTAACCGTTCTTTAACGAAATGGCTCGCGATTCTTTGTACATGTTTGAAGTTTTCTCCATCCGTCCGCACTCCTTTTGTGTTCCTCAGGTGAGCATGCACGAATATTAACCGTTCTTTAAGCAAATGGCTCCTCAGCTGTGCTATATCTCCATATACTCATTCTCCTTTCACTTTTCCTCTTCTATTCCTCTTGGGTCATCCCCTTCCGTCGTCGACTTTCCGTACGGTTCAACACAGCCTTTTCATTTACCACTGCCCAGCTGACCTACGCGCAGTCTTTTCTTGACAGCGCGCAGCGCAGCGCAGTTGCTGCCAGCGCTCGATTCTTATTTGGCCGAGAGGCCACGCAGTCTCCCCTGAGTCCTTCCAGTGCAATAGATCCGGCCGCGAGGAATAAATAGCGGAATTTTCCCCACCCAATACACCCGCCACTTTTCGCCCTCCTCAAATTGACTGCGCACGCTCTCTGCTCATTGCTGTTCTGTGGTTCCGGCCGCGTTCTGTTCTGTTTGCTTCCACTCTGGTGTTTGTTTTAGCGCTTCCCTGTCAGATTCAAGGTTCTCGGGGGATCAATATTTAACCAAGCTCCGCTGTAAATCACGTCCTGGAATCTCGCCTCGGGCTGGGCTTCTAGACCCCTGGCCCACATTGAATTTGCTTCATTCATTGCGCGAGCCTGCCCCCCAACACCTTGACCTTGCGAATACTGTGGGTCTTTGCTTTCAAGTACCCAGTCTCGGCCGTCTTTCAATGAAATTCTCATCCACCTGGGACGGCAAGGGCGGCATTAAATGCTCAGTCCGGCAAATCCTTCACTGTCAATTTAGCCTTCCCTGGCCAAACTTCACCATGTGGCCGTTCAATCCCCCGTCGCTCGTAGCAAAATTTCTGTGCTTCGGCGTTATTCAACCTGTTGCGATCCGAGTACGTCCTCGAGGTCAATTGGACAAGTGATGTCTCTCCTTATCTTTTTATATTGATATTTTTAGGCGGTGGGATCGCTCCGTAATCGTGAACCTCGTCGAGACTGTTGAGAAATTGATATTGTGCGTGCCATTTGACTGGGCACTACTTGAGGCTTGAGCTACGCACACTTTGAGATCAATGCACCCTGCATCCTTTATTGTGTATTCCTGCATTCTCTGTCCCCATCACAATGTCTGGTTTTATTATCGTCAGTGTTGCCGGAGCGAAGCGGCGGCGCGTCTTGTGCCTAAAAAGAATATAATCCCAATATATGTGACTCCCACAGAAATCTCTCGCTGTGCAATGAGAGAAAGTTATGGAGTACTGCTTTTGGGCTCAGGGACACCACAAGAGCATTTATGAGGGCATCTTGAACCCGAAATTCCTTTCTGGTACCTCCAGCAGTTCAGCAGGATAATTAAATCTATGAGATAATTGAGTTATGTTGTTTATACTCTGGGGGGGGTCATAAGGTGCCCTCGGGGAATGGTCCTCAGTGTGTTCTAGCACTACTGCGAGTTGCCCAAGACATATCTCGTCGCACGGCAAATGAATTCTGGGGGAATCACATATTCTGGGATTATAAAAAAACTGGCGACGAGATGCCCTCCGGATTTGCATTCTGATTCTGTACATATAGTTTGTAGAGATATAAACCCAATATTGAGCCCGCAACAACAAAAATGAGAAATTTTGACAAAAAAAAAAAAAAAAAAAAGGCCGCGCCCTAAGTTCCGCAAAGAGCTGTAATTCGGGATCCCGAATAGGGCTAAGAAATCTGATTTTTTTCTGGAGTCGGTTGTCAACTTTTGGTGGTGACTAAGTGAAGCGCACTATACTTGCTATCCCATTTCAACCTCACCCCCGCATTCGGTAGTAATTGTTGGTATCCAGTCTGAGCTCGTCCTCCATATGTCTAAAATGAAGTCAGTTGAACTGCTGTACCAGGGCAATCTCCCATACCCCATACCCATATACGTTTTCCAGAGTAACCGGGGTTAGAACGTCCTTGCCGAGAGAATGGCTGTACATCTGCACTGCAGCATTCGGCGCTCTTGCTGCGGCCACAATATCTGGTGGAATCGCCAATAGGCAGAGTCGCGTACGGGACACCACTTTTTCTGCCATGTCCACGAGGACAACACCCACAATTAGTACTTCGGGCCCCATTTTTGCACAAAACTCCTCCCGCGCCTCGTGGAACTGCTGTATATCTTTCTCTGGTATGATGTCCAGTGGGGCGGCGTTTATTTCACGGATAGAAAGGCGGCGACGCTGCTCGGAGCGACGAAATTCGCCAGGAGCCGCGACCATCTCGACATGGACGTTGAGCAGCCCCTCGACGCGCGGTCTTGCATGAGGGGCGAATTCTAGCGCACGGAGGGCGTAGAGTCTGAGGTGATTTGCCAAAACTCGACCTGCAGCAGTTCCCCAGACAGTCGTAGTGTGATGTTACGCTCCACTGAAGGGGCACAGACAGGCTTGTGCATTGGCCTACTCGTATATTATAAAGACAGGTTGGAAGTCACCAGGAGTACTTTGTAGGAGTACAGACCAATCGGTTCGCTGACATGCTTGATTGCAATAAGCTGCGCGTTTGCACTGGCGAAGCGGCGGCGGCCATGTAAATCAGTGTGAGGGAGCAAAGAGGGTTTTAAGGGTCGCTGCTCACCAATGTACAAAAGCGTACTTCACCTCGAGGTTTCGAACATTCACATCCGCCGCATTGGATCATCTCTGTTACCTCTACCGTCGGCCGGTAACGCGGCTTTCGACTGGATGCCTGCAGAACAACCCCGACCGTGTCGTTCACTGTGCCCATGGGGAATGAAGTTAACCTAGAGACATGAGCGGCCGGAGCGTTGGCGATAAAGATCTCGATCTCGCTGAGGCACCTCTTCCCTTCCAGGTTGTAGATTTCAAGAACCGCCGCGTATGCAGATCGCGCCTCCCTGTTTCCGGGGTCCGTGACTAGGAGACTGTACAAATCCAAAAGGGATTCAGGAAGTTTTCCCAGTGCCCTCCGTGCCATGGCTCTGCGATACCGAGCTTTTACAGACGTGGGATCAAGCTCAAGGGCACGGTGCGCCTTAGTCTCCGCCGTCTCGAATCTAAGAGGGTGTGAGTGTTTGGTGAACCTGAAATAGTGTTACTGACTGCTCCAGTTTAAGAAGTGCAGCCGCGAGGTTCGTGAGGTATACAGGAGAGCGCCGCTCTGGGGTTATTCACAGGTGTTAGTAACAAAACAGTTAATAACAGTTATTAACCTGTAAATAATAGTTATTTACATTGTAAATTACTCAAGGGCTGTAAATAACTCAGAAATCGGTCGATTTGTGTCCCTGCTATTCTTCTATGCCTTCTCGTTTGCAACCTGATAAGATATGGGAAGGCTGGGAGGGATTTATTACTATGTGACAAATATTTTTGACGCGTTGTTGACGGTACCGGAGTTGTTTTACGCGTCCCGCGCGCAGCTGTGATGCTTATTCAATTGGTCTGTACCGTACTAGTGCTCAACCAAAGCATCAAAGGCCGCCAGGTCCAACTGAGACTGGGTGTATGCTTTCCAACATCGTAGGTTATTCACAGTTATTAACAGCATTTTAAGGGCCATTTCGGTGGGCCTGGTTAATAACAGTTATTAACAGTTATTAACAGGGTGTTAGTAACCTATGTTAGTAACACCCTAGTTACTCACGGAACCCTAGAGAGCGGGCGTCATCCACCAGAATTGCGGCGTTGTATCGCTCAACAGCCTCAGCATATCGTCCTTGTCTGAACAAGATTCCAGCCTACGGGGCCGTCAGTCCCCATCGCATAGCGAACCGAGGCGGTCCCACCTCAGAGTTGATCGATGCAGCAGGATCGCACATTGAATTTTGAAAGAGCACGGCGATGACGTGGCAGAGATTTGATCATATTGTTAGATTTCCCCGAAAGGAAGGTCACATGACCATCGACGCCGCAGCCGCCCAGCGGTGTCTTTTGACCAAGGGGAGTCAAGCCGTGACCAAGGGCAGGGAGGATGGTTCAGGCCACGAGGCTGGAAAAAAAAATTAATGCCTTCTTATTTTATCGGTTACAAGTGGTCCAGAACGTCCAACGAACATTCCCTGGGACCAATTCACCGAGAAGAAGGCGAAAATAAGGTACAGGACGCATATGCAACCATTTTGGGGAATGATAGGCCATCAATTCCGTCAGTCGCAACCCACGGCGACAACGGCAAGTAGTGAAAATTGAATTTCAGAGCTGAAATCTATAAGTTGCGGCCTTTGGAGGATCTGAGCCATCAAAAACTTGACAAAAGATTTGTACTTGTTCTGTGGGATCTCAGGTTGCGAGAAGTTGCACTGTCAAGGGCTCAAGCAATGAGGCACCGGCATTCAAACCGGCAACTAAGGGCCGGTTAGTTAGTCCGGCCGCCAGGCCGGGAAAAAAAAATTGTCCCCCCAATTTTTGGTACCAGAATCAGTCTGTAGGTCCCAAACACCAATTCTGAAGAGTCTCTGCTGGTGAAACACTGTGGAACTTGGTGTTCCAGTCACTGGGGCTAAACAATGGTGAACATTGCCCAATGCAGTCAGGATGTGGCTGTGTTTGGCATAAATTTGCGAGAACTCAAAATTACAGTTGAGGTGAACAAATGGCATCTTTCATAGTTCCGATGCACTTGAAACATTGTTCAACATCCATGTGGACTGTCTGTGGTGGTCGACAGCACTCCGGCAACTAAAACACGTGCTGAATTACTATATATGGGGCGTCGGGACGCTTACGTTAGTCAGTTAGTCCAACCGCCAGGTCAGAAAAAAGAAAATCGGCCCTATATCTTTTTTTTTGAATGCCGGTCCTTGGGCTCAGGGGTAACCGACAAGCTGAGAAAGGAAAAATACTTACCTATCAGCCGGAGATGAGTATGGCAACCATGTTAACAGACGTCTGTGCATACCTGGATGATCTGAGGGTTTTGCAACATCTTTTCTTCGCGCTGGAGGCAATTTCCGCGCCGACAGACGTGAGAAATTACCTAATTTGGACGTCACGTGGTAGGGTGGTTCCCGACGAAGGGTGGTATTGAAAAAAAACGGCCCAAGGTATTTTTTTCTTTTCTTTCAGAACCCGCTTGCTTTTAAATCTGACCTTGCAACTCTACCTTCGTTCCCTGTAGGTCTCTTGCCGGTTTCCTCTATAATAATTTTAAATACCCTAGCGCGATGATCCGCAATTTTCTCTCTCCTCCTCCTCCGATTTTCAACTTACCGGCACAACTGAGCCATCAAGATACATTGTGCATTAACGAATACATGGGAAGAGAGTCAAAAATACATCTAAGACCTTCTCAGCAGCCAAGACTCATTTTTCCAAGCAATTGAGCTCGCTGTGGTGATTTATGGTTGTTGCCGGTGCGGAGTTTGAATTCTTTGAGGCTCTCGCTCTCGGCACGACGTATGTTGGTTGACTGGGATCCACGGGGTTTTGAGCTCGTTGCGGGGCACTTAAATTGTCCATTTTTAGTATTCTTGAAGTCAAATGGGCCAAAAATGATAACAGAAATTGCTGGGACAAAGCAGCCAGTGCATCATGATCAAAACTGGGCATATAAAAGTGGTACAGAAACCATCGAAGGGCATTCGCTCACAAAGTCATGTGTTGAACTTTCCAACATCGGTGAGCCCACAAGTTTTCATTGAGATGCAATTGTCTGGTGATCTGAGATCTTCATCGATCATTGACTGATCCCCCCGATGGACCTGAGTTAGTGACATGCATGATCTCATTCACTCATAATCTCTGTAGCGCGCTGTCGCTGCAAAGCCCACTAACTGGCTCAATTCATCATTTTCCTTGCACTACAGCATATTTGCCTTCGTGAGGTTTTAATTGTGATCGCACTGCGCAGGTGAAACGGAAATTGTTTCCGAATAAGCGAACAAGCACGCGCTGTTGCATGCAAAAAGCCTGGAAGAGCGCTTGATTTCTCTGCACATTCCTAGAAACACAAAACCTATTGAGGTACACAAAAGCTAAGGAGACATCATCCGCAAAATCCACTCTTATGTGGCCTTATGAGAGTTCCTTTGTACAAAATCACGAAGCACTCACTACATTTTGATGGCTCCTCGGCCAACTTGACCCGAGGTCGGCTGAGGTTGGCCGAGGTTGGCCGAGGGGCTTGACCGGGTTGGTCGAGGTTGGCCGAGGGGTTCGACCAACCCGGTCGAGGCCCCTCGGCCGACCTCGGCCAACCTCAGCCGACCTCGGGTCAAGTTGGCCGAGGAGCCATCAAAATGTAGTGCTTCTTGGCTTCAACGACTCACAGTCGATTTCTCCAATAACAACCGAAGCATCATACAGCCGAAACATACGTACAACGATTTTTCAACCGTAACATCGGGTCCCTGGACTTGGCGCCAGCCGGATAGCTTATGGCTGAAGAGTAGGCATAAATACAGCCGTTGTACGGCCATATAGGAAGCCTCTTTCAACAACGTGACCGTGTCTACCGCAGTCTATCTGTCTATTTTGGTCTGCGGTAGAACTTGCCGTTCTACGTGGATATGCCATCTCTATCCTGCAGGAATGCGTTTCCAGATGTACGATGCTCCCATTTTTTATTTTTCTCCTGTTATCTTGTGTTCAAGCTACGGAGCTCATCAAGTTGGGAGAAAACATCACACGGATATGCTCAATTGCAATTCAACTTCACAAACTTGATTTTTTTTACTTCAGAAAGACTTGCAAATCCCTTCAACTGCGGGTATCGTCATGATGAGCTTGACAGTGGAATGTTCATGTCTGGAGCCAAAACGGGAAGGTTGAACAAATTGGAGAGCACCACTTGGCCAAAACCCGTATACTTTTTTGAAAACGGCTGTAGCCCTTCTTTATGCTGAAGCATAGCGCTGCGCTGATAGACAGTTTCGCAGCAAAGCTTCTATTGTACACGGATTTTGATCAAGTGGTGCTCTTTAATTTGTGCTTACCTTTGTTTGACGCCGAATCTCTTTTGACCCCACACTTCCGTCATAACCGGTGTCGTGAACTCCACTGCTGGCTCGAAGACCAGGGTCTGACCAATAATAGAGCATATTTGCAACCACGGACAGCTAAGGGCAAAACGATAGACTTGTTTCGTTTTTCGAGCAAAGTTCAGCTAATTTCGGCAGAGTTCGACAAACGGCTGTGTAACTCTCCACCAACGCTCACCATAAAAACCTCCAATATCAATAGCGCTCCACTCCAACCTTTGCCTTTCACCTCGACTCGATGGCGGGTAATCGGCCCTATATTCCACTTCCCAATATCCCGTTCTTAGTATGACTTCATCCCAATATCGCTCTCCTTGCCCTATACATCTATTGCATTCCACTCACGCACCCCAGTCGTTTGTTCTCTCACGTCGACTGGGGTGCGTACTTTATTGTTTTCTTCCTTTGCATCTTACTTACCTGCCGTAGTTCCTTATATATCCTAGGTACTTAGTCGTTTGTTCTCTCACGTCGACTGGGTTCCTTATATATCCTAGATTGTCCACGGCTTAGTCTCGTTCCTCGTCTCCGCCGACTTTAGTTCCTCAATCTCCACAACACGCAGTGGTGAGCGCACTGGTGTCGCCGTCATAAAATTATTTTGTGGAAAGACGACGGGAGGGGCGAAATTAGCACAGCGCCCAAATAGCACTGACAGCGCGTTGCAACCGTCCAAATTATAGCCGCTTGCCGAACTCTGCCGAAATTAGCCGAACTTTGCTCGAAAAAAAGAAACATGTCTCCCTTAGCTGGAAAAACGCAAATTTCACTACTAACTCGGAAGTCAAATCTCAGTTGGAGCTATGACGTTTGTGAGCTCCAGAAGTCGGCCAGTGTCTTTCTTATCTCATTTCCGTCGGGTCGTCGCGGCCCCGAGCGATGGCGCCACTGTAGGGTACTGTTCCAGCAGCTGCCCTTGGGCTGCGGCAGAGTGTTGTGCTGCGGCGCTGTCTGAATCCAACTGGAGAGCGCGGCGGGGGAAATTACCTGACTGTATCCCGGATGACGTTTCTCACTTGTGGAGCCTTCATTTTTCAGTAACTCTCATTTCATTTTCTAGTTGAATTTTGGTTTATAGCGGTTGCAAATATGCTCTAGACACACGAATTCAGGTCCGCACCCGTAAACTCACCGGTGTGACGCGTGGCCAAAATACCGATTCGACCACTCGACCACAGCCCAAATTCTGCGTGACCCAACCAACAATTTCGACCGGAGAGGAATTTTTTATTTGTTCGCATGCCGGAGCCGATTTTACGGATTTGCGGAGATGTGTGACCGATTTTTCATCCGACTACCATGGGTGTGACGCGGGACATCGAACCAACGACCAGGAGGGGTGTGACGTGCGAAGGTCGATTTGAATGAAATGATACAGTGCCGGTGACATCATGCGGGCTCTCGGTCCGAACTGTGCGTAGCGTGTTCGGTGTACCATAATACAAAATACGCCCAAGATATGAGGTCCGGAAAAGGTCAAGACAGCTACAGGGAAATACCCTCTGTCAATTTTTTCAATTGCGGGCGGAAGCATCGGAAAGTACGACGCGACGCATTTGTTTGGTTGTGCTTGAAATAGCAAAATGATGCCGTCTTCCCGGTCCGAACCGGCGACCGTACCGACGTTCCTACTACCGTTGACCCGTGTGTGTACGTAAACAGAAATCATGCTCGTTCCTCGCTGGTTGAAGACTCTGTCGGGGAGTTTTGCGGTCCATTTGCGCTAAGCCTGCAGAGACTGGTCAAAACTTGGACCAAAAAACAAGGGGAGGTCGACTTTCGAAAATCGGATATGGGGTCGAAAAGTTTTTTTTGCAACCTCCCCCCTCCTTCCATAAAGAGAAGGGGTTTCCCACCCCTGGCGGCGGGCCGTGCTTTCCGACTTACAGCATCGCGTCCAATGTCTTTCCTTGTCACAAAACGAGCCGCCGCTTCGCTCCGGCAATAGGAAGGATCGCAAGAAAAGATTCATAGAAATAAAATCCATTGTCAACATACAACACAATCAGAAATGAAAAAGGACAGCCAAAGTGCTCTCCCGGGGGGCGGAATCAAAAGAATTAACTCGTGGGAAGTTTTAAGAAATATCAAGGGGAAGACAGCGAGAGAGGAGCTATGTAGTCAATCAAGAATATCCAGAAATTAACCGATAATAGTAGCAAAGCCAAGGAACCAATAGAGAGACCAGACAAACTGAGAGAATCGAACCCGAATTGCGGCCGCTAGGTCAAAATCTTGCAAAGGTGGGTCATTTTGCAAAGGGGGTGAACAATAGTATATTTTTTTGAAAAACCGTCCAACAACGGCAAGCAGAAATGAAGGAGGAGCAGGGTATCAAAACCCGTATACTTTTTCTGAAACGGCTGTAAACTGGCGGCCACCAAGGATGACGAAGTCTGCGGCCTGAGACACGCCTGAGATCCCAATTATCGGACTGACAGCCAGTCTTCTGGCGCATCCGAAAGTGCATAATGCCATTTATCCGCTCTTGGGTGTAATCTTGGGTGTACAGTGGCGACGGAAAGTTCTGCACGCGGCCGTTTGGGGATGTTTCTGGTCCGAATCACTTCAAATAAGATGTAGACACCTGCATTTAGCATTTCTGGGAATTCATATGAATTTTAATCCATACCTTGCCGGTTCCGGTGGCCTGTAAGAAAAATTTGGTGATTTTCCGAAAAATCCTCTTTTTCAATTGGTCACTTATTGGGAAATGGTGAACACAGCATGAAAGTGCTCTGAAAGTAGACCCAAATGAGGCCTTGGTTGGCCTGAATTGATGTAGGTTTGGGCTCACAATGTGTTGGACAAGTCGGCCATTTTTCGGGTTTTTGCCTCTATTATGAGCAAAAATGCCAAATTGGTCAACTTGCACAAACCATTGTGAGCTCAAATCCCCAGCAACTTAGATGAAAAAATATACGGTTATGATCGCATTTATGAGTACTTTCAAGCTGTATTCACCATTTCCCAATAAATGATCAATTGAAAAAGTCGATTTTTCGGAAAATCACCATATTTTTTATTACAAGCCAAGGGAACCCGCAAGGTATGGAATAAAATGCATATAAATTCCCAGAAATGCTAAATGCAGGTGTCTACATCTTATTTGAAGTGATTCGGACTAGAAACACCCCCAAACGGCCGCGTGCAGACCTTTCCGTCGCCACTGTAAGTAAACCGCGGGGAATTCCATCTTCGACGTTCCAATGCTCCCCGTTTTCGTAGAACAGGCACCAACATACAACACATATTTCGCCCTATAGACCTGGCCCTAACATGTAGATATACGAATTTACAGTGTGACTGCGCCAAATGCATGGACACCTAAACATTCGACACAAACTACATCATAAGCCCTACTTAGGATTTAGTAGGGTAGGAGAAGGTGAAAATGAGAATAGCGTACGAAATGATCTAGCACGTGCTTTGGAACGATAGAAGTGCACTTGGCGAACAATATCAGAGAGAGTAAAGCGAGGATTCACCACAGGAATGCCATCAAGGGAAGCCATTTCCATGAGTAGCTTGCCCGCTCGCGAAATGTGTTGGCAAAAATGATCCTTGCATCCTAATCAGTGCTCAATCCTCGGCAGAAAGCTTTCTTCCTTACCAAGTACGCATTGTTCGGCATTGATCGCGACCCCAAGGTCCAGCGGGACATCAGTCCAGCGAACGTACGAGCATTTTCAAGCTCAGAAATTGTGGGAAATCGCGGTAAGTTCAAGTTTTGTTGTATGGAACCAAACATAGCCGTGACCGCATTTCGTGCGTATACCTTCATTTCGACGTACGTTATATCTTGATAGGATGAAACCCCAGCCCAAGAACAGAAATCAATACACCCGACAGAAAAATTCGTGATGATCACACGCATAGGGCATCTTCTATGTCCGCCAAAGAGAGGAAGTGCTGAAAGTACGCATTGATAATGGAATTCTGATTTTCTAGGGCGACATGCTCCAGTAGCGCCAGGAACTATGGAAATTATCATCCGAGTATGAGGTGAGGACATAACGAACGTACCACCATAACCCGATCCTCTAACAGCTTGGACATTTCCAGCCGAAATTCCTGCGATTTCGTCAGCGAGCACATCAGTGGTACAAGATTAAAAAGTTAAATCAGAATTACTCGACCCGCATTTTGAATTCCTGGTATTTCTCGGTAATGCTGGCATTTGGAGACGTCGATATGAAATGCACGTGGAACTCTTGCTGAAAAAGTTGACGGAAGAGATTGTGATGTAAGCGTTCCAGTGCTTGTTCCAAGATTTAGTACGATTGCCGGACACGTCGTCGCCGAAAAAATCGACCATGCTGCAGTACAATGGGTCCCCTCCCGCAATTATGCGCTTGGGGTTAGGCATGCGATGATCGTCAGCATGTCCGGTTTTGATTGACGACTCTACGACTGGGACTAAATCCAATATAATTAAAAAGGTAGATAACGTGGCTGGATTCGAGCCTAGAATGGAGATTGAGCATCTGGCGGAGAAACCGGATGAGTTGCTTGACGTGGACGTTGTAACTGTCTGGGGAAATTTCGCACCCATGTATGTGGCAGTCCACTCTAGCCATGTATAACTCTTGGCTCCCAGAGAGATGCGGGGGCCCTACTAAGGTGCCATGGAGAAAGTCACCCGAAGATCACTATTTTACCTCAATTTGTGCCCCAAAAGGCACCTCTCGTGGCTAAAGGTAGCGCTTACGGAAGCGACCCTACAACCCATCCCAGACAGGACGTCAGTTTCGGTCTTCATCCTCAGAGAAGTTCGCGTTGGACCGAGAACCCGACGAAACCAGCGTCGACAGGGTCGACATGGTGCCCGACGAGGTCGTATACCGGCAACCTGACGAGGCCACGGTCAACACCGAAGCGGCGTCATCGTCCGTTGGGCTGCGAGAACCGCGGGCTGAGAACAACAATGCAATTTCGCGACAGAAGGGTTACTTGCGTCGTCCTCTGCCTTTCAACATTGCGCATCCCCGCGGCCCCCAAGCCAGGTTATGTCAACTTCAAGAACGCAGTCTGGCACTCTGCCTTCTACAAGCTGCTCGAGTCTATTGTTGCACACTCGAAGACCGGGATATGGACGGAGTGTGGAGACGGGAAGCAACGATGGCTTTTCCCCTGTGGTGCTGATCCTTGCAGCTGATTACGAAGAAGCGTAAGCACTTAAACCTACTTTTTTGCAGCTGAAAATTCTGAAAACATATACAGTTCCATTATGACGCTGATTCGTGGGCTGCGGGCCAATTATCCGTGCCCAATTTGTTTCGTCAATGCCGACCAACAATCTGATCTTACAATCATATCGAAGTTGAGGACTGCCCAAGAGGCCAAGGAGGCCATTCAAAAAGCCCGAACCCTCAACGCCGAAGCAGGAGAAGATTTATTAAAAGACCTAGGGCTGCGTAACGTAGACGTGAGTATTTTTTCACCCAGATATTCCTTGTCCTCATTGTAATTCAGAATGTGTTTTGGAATGTAGCACATTCGGATCCGCACCACGCGATATCATTTGACCGCCTTCATTCCCACCATAACGGTCTCTGGGGAGACCATCTCTTCGGTCAAATCAAGGCTCATTTGACGCGACTTGGGGATCGTGCCTCAGCCAAGCTTGACCAACAGTGAGATCACCATTCTGAACGCCTGTTTCCAACAATTAACGCGACCCCGTATAGATTCAATAGTCTTCCTCGGTGGCGCAATCTCAATCATTTCCGGACAGTCACAAATGTAGCTTACAACGATGGCTCGAAGCACGAAGACATCGCCAAGATGATGATATATGCAGCGCACAACATTCTGAAAGATAAAATAGGCCTGATTCTTTTGAAATGCGTTCGCTGCTATCTCGAGCTCGAGGTCTATGTTGGATTGGAGCTTCACACGACGGATACGATCGCCGCTGGGCGCCGGCAACTTAAGAAATTTGACGTGCTGATGAAGGTATTAATCTCTGTCTTTTATCCTTGCTTGCCGATGCAGCCACCGCTTACAAGTCGTCTCAGGAATACCAGAAAGCCTGTCTAGGTACCGAGTTTGAAGAGAAGAGCTGGAACTTCCCAAAGATGCATCTCCACCAGCATGTGTTCGATGACATTGAGCGAAAAGGTGTTACAAGAAATTTTGGAACCAAGATCGACGAGTCGATGCATGGACCAGTTCGGGCTGCGTACCTACGGCAGACGAATTTCAAAGATGTCCAGCCTCAGGTTCGTCAACCGTAACTTATTGCTCTGCTGGTCGCATTTCAGGCGTTCAAATTCCTAGATACTTCGGTCTCTCCATCGGCGCATGGTCGGTAAATACATCCGAGACCAACTCGATGATCTGGAAGAATTCCCGGACAACAACGATCCCGGGAACGCATTACCCTCAGACCTCGAGGTTCTGGGAAATGTTATTGTTGGCGCCAAGAGACAGCAGACCTCCTTTGGAAGCTACCATGAAAAACGACGCTGCATTCACTAGATTCCTCGCCGATTTTTTAAATCAGTTCCTTCCGGCATATGGACACCCTCTTCCAGGTGGCAAGCGAGTGGCGTTCATAGCTGATCAAGAAGTCAGTGCTTGAACTACGCATATATATTTTGGAAAGATTATCCTCGTCTCATTCAGATCACGCCCTACCAATTTTTGAAAGTATTTAAAGAACCCAGATAGCTGTGGAGAACCCAAGATTTGAGCAGACACTTGAGGCAGATAACGGACTCCGAGTTGCGCGCCGAAATCCCAGAGAGCATGGTTCCTTGACGTCGTGACCCAGATAAAGCTTGAGGAGTTCCCAGAAGGTTTGAGAGGACAGACTATGCAGGATTTGTAGGGCTTGAAGCTCTTGAAGGCAGAGTGGGGTCGGGGAGGATGGTGGAACGAGTCAATGAGCGACGTGCACGTGCGGGTTGGTTGAAGGCCCCGGGAAGCTCCTGCAAAGGATTGTCCGGGAAAATCGTCAAATCTGGCCTCAAAAAGCCAATCTTCCTGGACGTCTGGCCCTGGAAAAGCCACTTTTTGGACAAGGGTCATCACGTGTTTACCGAAAAAATTCTCCAGAAAAACTGCAAAAAAAATTGAAAAAATCCCTGTGCCAGCCATAAAGATATACAGCACACTAATCGCTGGGTTCCTGAAGTTCACAGAGAATACCCGGTTCTCAGCTGAAGCAAGATTTGGCCGTTTCCGTACATAGTTTTTTGGCCCGGATCCGTACGCATTGGGATCGGGTGGACTGTTTTTTTGTCCCGTGCGTCAGGACTTCGGATCGGACATTTAGGGCACTACCGTCCGTCAGCATGGCGGGATCGGACTTTCTGGGCGGCCACTTCCGTCCGCATTATCGTCAGAAATACCCACATAGCCTGTACATTGACATAGTATCAATTACATGCTCTCGGGGGCTACGATACGGCATAAGGAAGAGGGAGAAAAGTAAATACTGGAAATCTTCATCGTAAAAAAAAATGGGAAAGAAAAAATGCAAGTGTCGCAGACAAATTATCCAAGGTCGGTGTTAGATTCCTCGGAGGGAGCATCATCCATCCCAGCGGTGTCTCCCAAGGGCAGATCAGTATCCGCGTGCCTGGCCTTCGCCATCCCCGTCAACTCTTCGACGGCAAGGTGCAGCGGCTTCTGATTAGCGCGAAGCTTGCTGAGTAATTCAAAAGACCGCTCGCAAAGTGTTATGAGCGTATGCGGGTAACCTTCTGCTGTCGGAATATCTTGACGAGTGATTGTGGGAGCAAATGAAACAAGGGAGAAGAAGATGTGAGTCCGAGGGAACTGGAGGGTGGCACCGCACGTGAGGAGCTCGCAAGACATAGACGAGAACATCCTGCCAGCGAGAGGTCGATAGACAGCAGCGTACACATAAGAAGGTGTGCCGACGCTGAGGATGGGATCCAGTCGTGCATCGTGTTTTTAGTGTACATAGTAACCACTGCGGCAAAAAAAAAAAAAAAAAAAAAAGATAAATTGTATTGTTGCGTAGAAAGGCGTATTTGAACGAACCTTCGCACAGGACCACTTGCGCAGAAGAACCGGGTTTCAATCCGATGAAAAGATGCCCGGGCTTCAGAGGGTTAAAATCGGAGATGTTGGCCAGGTGCATATTTTCGTGCACCCATTGGAAGCCCGCAAACGCTTTAGCTCGGTGACCTACAAATTTCTGTAAAAGACGTTAGTTACTTCCCGAAAATCATGTCTATAATAATCCTACCGTGGCGGCGACTTTCTGGACAGTAGCCTTGTTCTCCGCACGAGCGTTTGACGGCACGCCTGATCCACCGTATGTTCCGGCGTGGCGAACATAACGGTCGACGCCAGCCGTTTTAGTGATGGTATCTGAATCGGGGACGACCTGATCCACGACATCCACGCCGAAATGGATCTCCTCAGCGAAATCTTCTGTTTTTCCACATCTGAAGTCACCCCCGAATCACTTTGCGGCTTCGATTTTGAGCGCGACGTCACTGAAGTCTGCCGCGAACGTACCCCAAAGCTTTGACGGATACTTCTGGCAGCAGCACAAACTCACCGCGCAGCAAGGGAAAATAAAAAGAAGAACTATGAGCCCGTAGTGCTCTTTTTTCACCTCAGAATTTATTGTGGCTAACTCTCCGATAGCTCGTGACGATGATTCAGGCTCAAGTAGCAAAAACACGCTCCCAAAACAATAATCTTTGTGCCATCCCTTGCAGTCTATACTTCCTGAGCTCCGGTATGCCCCGCAAAGTTGTCGACACATTAGCCCACGCCGGAATGTGTCTGTCTTATAACTCGGTCAATGATATGCATGCTGATACGCCTACGGCGCGGCGGAGAGCGGAGCTAAACCCAATAAAATGGAGGGAGATGGGGAAGGGAAGCTGCTCTGAGGGCCGTAGAATTGGTTCTGATCTGCGAGGAAGTTCAGCTTCGTTCAGGCTTGCGAGGCAAGAAAGAATGGGAACAAATACCGATGTATGCAGGAAACTGGGTTCAGCAACGGCGAAAGCTGATACAAGGGCGACGGAGGACACTAGAAACGGACATGGACACGAGATCGAGGGCAAGATCGGAGTACGACGAAGGACACGAGAGCGAGTATGGTGAGAGGAGAACAATTGAACTTGAGTTGCGAGTGGGGGAAACTTCGTTGTTATTTGAAGTTGAACTAGACAGAATATATAGTAGAGGTTGTAGTTACGTTGTGAACAGCAAGAAAAACAGGAAATTAAACCAAAAGAAGTATAACTGGAACAGAAAAGTGGTACTGAGACGGCGAGGTTGGATGGAGTGAGTTGAGGACAGAAAGAGAACAAGAGAAAATCTTGTTAAGGAAGTATGCAGGGGAGGTAACCAGGGGAGAACACAGGTACAATGTCATGTTAAAGTCAGAGTGGCGGAGAGTTGGTTCACGTGTTCAGGTTTGGCGGCGAATACCAGTGTGCGGAAGCAGAAAGGAAGTTGCCGTGCGGAATGTTCCGAGAGCATCGCCACGCACTCGGACACCAAAACCGATAATTCCGTCGACAGCGCCGACTCATGCTTATCAATGCGACACTCGCTGTAGGCCAAATGCGACGCGCCCAGGTGGCGGCACGAAACGGGCATGCAATTAGTTGGGATAACACACATCTGACGCTGCCGATGACTCCACTTTCCCAGTCTACAAACGCCTGTCCATTCCCCTCCCGAAAATCTCTGCGGTGACGTCGCACGACGAAAGCGATACAATCCAGGCAGTACGCGGGACGGCGGCCAGTTTTATACTGTTCTTGTTCGAACGAAGCGACCCGGACCCGATCAACGGCCTACAGATGGTGATAATCTTGGGTCCTCTGCATCCCTTGAGCTAATTCTTGTGCACAGGACTGTCTGTTGCCCGTGTACGGGTCATTTTTCGCTTACCAGCAGAGTACGGACTTTATCCGGACCCCCTTGCGTACGTCGACTGTATACAAACCCTCAAGTCCCCGACTCCAGATATTGGGATGCATGAGGTTTCGCTTTCATCCCGTAACCACCGCCAGAACTCATACATTATACCTATCTCATTATACCTATCTCTAATATTTTCCGCTCATGCCATCTAATACCAGTCTTCGGCAGAACTGTGGATCCGACGTGGACGTCGGATCGTGTTCTCGATCAATGTAAATCTTTTTATCTCAACCCCTATCTCCGACACCATGACTTCTATCTGTTCCGCTCTCTCGTTGATTTGTGCTACAAAACCGGTGAGCCAGGAGAACATTGTAAGAACTGGAAATCGATGCAATACATACCGGCGCTCCCTCTGCCAGTCTTTGTGCTGCAAGCAAGTGCTCGGCCCCGGAAAAAATAGCACAAGGGTAGCATGTGAAAATTTCTGTAATACAGTATGTCTTGGTGCTTTTCCAACAGATTCCAACCTTCAAGTGCATACACATTCCATACGCATTGGTATGAGATACTGTGTGCAGCAATTGATAGCCTGTGGGCCTAGGTCCTGATATGTCAGTCAGGCCTGATCAGGTAAATTGGCTGTTCCCGACAGCAGCTTCTGATGGTCGATGTAAGTCGCGGTTCAATGGCATTTGTTTAGATTGGGGTCCAGAGCCCGACAGAAATAATCTCCTAGTGCGCATCGTCAAATCCCGTCTCGTTGTCTCACAAGTCTTATCCAAGAAAAACCCAATTGCGTTCTTACATTTTTGTGGGTTCCGCTTTCCACCTACCAGACCCGGTTGCGTTGCGGAACGCCCTTGCCCCCCATTAACCATTTGCCACTCGCTATTTCCTCGTTCTTCGTGAGTACGTCGGAATTAGTCCGCTAATAATAATGGTTCATTCAGCCCAGCCAGTCTCTCTTTCTGGAATCATACCTCTAGAGGTCGCAAGTTTGAATACCACCCCCTGACTGACTTTAATCACACAGGTTCATTGCGACTTCAGGTAAAAGCATTGACTCTTGGCCAAGTCTTCACTCCATCAGAATTTATTGACTTGAATAGTTAACTGAGTTCTGACTACGATTTACTGACTTGCATAACTCAAAAATATCGAGAGGTAAGCATTGCTCTGTCGAGCTCGTATGGGGGAATCACAGCTGCATCGCGCGCCACTCATCACACGGAGGATATGGGAACAACGAGATGCGTGACATGCTAGGTATACAAATTTATTCCAGGGGATTTTGACGAAGAAACGAGCGGCCACCAGCGTATACACAGCAAGAAATGTTAATCAGAGAAACTAAATATTCAAGGCCTATAATCAAGAGAAGGAAGAGAGAGAGAGACGTACAAAACGGTTTCTGAATGATAGAGCTCAACCTGCCTAACGATGTCAGGAGGTGTGAAGCGAGGTATCAATGTCGAGATTCCGTCTTTGGCACTTGCTTCTACAGGCACTCTTCGAGCCAGCGCTACATCACGCCACCAGCAAACCTCGGATCACTCTTAGTTGTGAATGATCGAGTTCTTTGAAACCTCTTACTCACCAAGTACCGGTCGTTTGGCATCATCGCCTATGATGCCAAGGTCCAGCAGGTCATCGTGGCTGCGATTACCTTTGCATTTGCAGTTCTTCCATATCGAAACGCGTGACCCCATCACCATTAGATTTTGAAACGAATGACTTGGTTTGGTCGCGGGATGCTCAGGACGATAATTTGATCCAACAAAGCTTAAATTCGTCAACTATTGCCTTATCCCCGCCGAACTCGGCCGAGATAATTTGTAAGCCAGGAGCTGGCAGAGCGCGTCCTATTTTGAAACCCAGACCTGATAGAATATGCGGTGAAATGTGTTAAAAAAAACTATTGCCCTCGCCACAATCCCTTACATTTTCAAACATTTTCAATTCCGGCGCCGTCCCAGAGCCAGTTTTTGAGGCATCGGCCTGCAATGGATAGCCCTGACCATTCCGGTAATTTTCGGCTATTCAGAATCCACTCGGAAGTATTATTGCCCTCCTCAGCGGCCAATCAGGGCTTTACATTTTCAAACGCATGACCCTATTCAAATATTAACACAATCCTATAAATTTTTAAACGCGTGACTCTATTGCCCTCGCCACAATCCTTTGCATTTTCAAATGCGTGACTCCATTATAATATTGACACAATCCTTTACATTTACCAGCGCGTGAGCCTATTGCATTCGCCACAATCCTTTGCATTTTCAAACACCTTCAATGGCAGCGCCGTTCCAGAGCCATTTTTTGAAGTGTCGACCCGCAATGGATAGCCCTGACCATTCCGGTCATTTTCAGCTATTCAGATTCGTCTAGGGCTGCACGCCGTGCCCGTCGCGCCGGTTCTACGGGGTCCGTACGACGGGTTGCCGGCCCGTTCCGTCAGGGTCTCTGGAATTCTTTTGACGGGACGGCAACGGGACGGCTTGGGGGCACGACGGCCGGCGAAATGACGGCCGTCGACGGGGCGACGGCTTGCGACGGAAGGGTCCAAAATTTTAATTTAACAAGCACGGATGAATGTGGATGAACGTGAAAATGGCTGCAAGCGTTCGGTGATCATAGCGGGAATCTAAATCTTCGCGAATCGCGTTTCGGGAGCAATGTCGCGTCTTACCTCCGCCCACATACATCGATGCCGCCAGCGTCCCCCGTCGAGTCCCCGACGTGTTTTACACTCCAATACTTCGCCATCCACCACTGCAGGTCACTCAGCTGAAGTCTGGCTTGGCTTGCACTAGCTCCGTATCTATTGAGACAGAAGTTAAGCGGGCAAAATCACGCCGCATCAGTGCCCGCACCACCTCCAGCATGCTCGATAGGTCAGACCCCACCTCAATGTCGAGTTGTCCTCCCTTTTTCCGTTCCGGAGCGCATATTTTCATAATTTTTGCTGAGTCTCTGGGCGGAACTGGAACCGAGGATGGCGTATAAAAGATTCCTCTTTCTTTCAGCACTCCAGCCCACAATGTCCGACAAACCTGCCCGGGACGCTAACGGAAACCTTCGCGACGCTGCCGACATGGAATTCTACGAGTCTGAATCCGACACCAGGCCATTGCCCGCGCCTTCTGCCCGTAAGCCCATCTACTAAAACCGTGGATAACTCACTGATCTTTTGTAGCACAACCCCGCCGCGGCGACCGCAAGCGAGCTACCGACAAACTCACCGAATCTCTCGCTGCTGAGAAGGCCGACGACGACGGCAACGCTTTTGTGGCACGCCCGAAACGCTCGCGCGCCAAGGCCCCTCGCGTCAAAGCAGTCCCTGAGTCCGTCAGCGACCAAGAGGACTCCGATTTTGAGCTCCCTGATCTCGTAGATCCCTCCGACTCTGAGGGTAGCGACGACGAAATGGATGTCGACAATACAGAGGTCAGAAATATTTTTTCATCTTGAGCTGTATTAATTTATTGTGGCAGCTCGCATCCATTCTTCCCTCGAAGACCATTCCCGCTCGCTCGAAGGTCGCAAATTCCAAGACTCAAACTCGTGCAGCGGCTGCGCCCTCTGCCAAGCGCAAGCAGACGTCGGAATCAGCCAGTGCCCCCGCCACCAAAAAGCTCAATCGTCGGGCCACAGTTGAAGAGGTTGAGGATGACGAGGCCCCTCCTATCAGGGTGAGCGTGCTGTCCTTTTTTATTCAATGGCATTTTTGATAACTCGTGGCAAGCAGACCTCAAGCCCTGTGAACGCCGCTGGCAACAGGAACGATCGGGCCACTGTCGAAGCCGAGGATGATTCTCCTGCGAGGCCTGTCGTTGTGAGCGCATTTCTTTCTCTTTTCCCCAGTAGTCTGAGTCGCGTTAGACCAAGAACCCGATTTATCTTTTTTATGAAGTTGTATCCAAGAACTCCGTTGGCTATTACGGCGCTCCAGGCGACAAACACTATAAATGTTACCACGGGAATCGCCAAATCATCACGATTTCGAGGGCTTCGCGTTCCAACCTCAGTAGTGAGTGCTCGTAATATTTTTCTATTCTTCTATTCTCCAGTTCTGACCTTGACGTCTGCAGAACTCATCCGCCATTTGAAAAATAATTTCCCCGTCATGCATCGTCTCTATTGCGCACTTCATACTCAAGCGCAGCCCCCAACCGAGGAGCAGCTCAAGCTTGCTCAAGGTGCAATCCCTGTTGACGGTGATGCTGCCAAGGAGTATCTTGGCAAGATCGTGATGGCGGCATCTAGTATCATCAAGGGCCTCGAGCAGCAGGCGAAAAAAGCCAAGGTGCGTAACAGCAAACAAAGTTGACTGTCCTCTCGGTTTAACTTCATCGTAGGGTTAGTCTCTCTTGCGATGCCTGGACCTCCAGCAACCAGCATGCATTCCTCGCCATTGTAGCTCATTATGTTACGAATGATGGTCATTTAGGTACGAATTAATATATGTTCTCTGCGTCGATTCAACCATTTCTAATTGCTATGCGAATTCCAGAGGAACTGCTAATTGATTTCCGAGAGCTGGTTGGCGAACACTCTGGCGAAAATATGGCGGATGCAATTTGGGGAACCGTCGAGATGTACGGCCTTGAGGGACGAGTATGTCGTTCAGTTTTTATTTCATTCGTAACACCCTCATTATGTCCTCAGATCCTTGCCTTCGTGATGGACAACGCGTCAAACAACGACACGATGGTTCAGCACTTCAAGCAGAAGTGCGAGGAGAGGGACATCGATTTCGATGCAGACGAGGCACGGATCCGCTGCATGCCTCATACCGTGCACTTGGCGGCGTTGAAGGTAGAATACAACAACTGATTGTTCAGATTTTTACATGCTCATATAATTCACTTTGAACTTCTACACCAGCTCCTCGAGGCAATTGGGGTCATCAGCAAATCGACAAAGAAAAAGGCCGATGGTCGGTCTGCTTCATACCAAGATACTGTCACCGCACCGCTGTCTCGCGAGAACGACGATGACGCAGATTTTGACGAGGAGGAGGAGGAGGAAGGCAATGAAGCGACCGCCGCACCTCAGCTTAAGGCTGTCACAAAAGTCTGATCTTTGCGCTGCGAGTTTTCCAATTTGCTAATTGTTATAATTTAGCTTCGTCAGATAGTCCGCGCGATTCGAAGCAGTCCACAACGCCGACAGGCTTGGCTCCATGAGATCCGAGTCTCGAAAGACTTTTCCACTAGAAAATTGAGCAAGACTCCGTTGATGCTTATCCTCGATGTCAAAACTCGTTGGTCCTCAACTCATCAAATGCTTCGTATGTATTTTAATCTCCATGCATTTTCGACAACAAACAAGCTAATCATCCGATTAGGGAGGGCACTTGATTACCGCAAGGTCATCGACGATTTTGTGGGAAAGCACCGCGATTTGCGCCACCTCGATCTCACGGACATCGACTGAGATGCGATCTCATTGGTTGCGGGTTGGCTGAAGGACTTTCGTACTGCAACTACCCTCATTTCTACGACTAAGCGTCCCGTTCTCTCGTACACCCACACAATTTTCCGAGGTCTTCAAGAGGACCTTCGTCTTGCCATTCACGATCTCCCTCTCTCCACTCCATCGGCGCTTCGGAACGGTCTCATTGAGGCGCATCGCAAGCTGAGCGATTACTACTACAAGTCGGACGAATCCCCGTACTATACGTGGGCGGCTCGTACGTGTTTGTTTCTTTCTTGGTTTCCTGTCTTGACATTTTTCTTGTAGTTCTGGACCCCCGTATTTCCTATGAAGGCTTGAAACACGATTTCCGCCACGACGACGACCTCCTGAGTGATATCGAGGACGCAAAGACTAAGCTCGATGAATATTTCCGACGCAACTACGCTGGCAGAGTCTCATCCGCTCCAGTCCAGTCTACCTCCAGCGCTCCGGTTCAATCCATCTCGACCATTCAATCCTCCCCGCAGAAGGATTTCACTCAGAGGTACCGCGTGCAGGCCCGTGCAGTTCTCGATGAGGTGCGTGACTATTACTCGCTTCCGCGCGAGGACTTCAAGACCTGTGATCCGGTTCAGTGGTGGTTCGCTCGGAAGGCACAGTTTCCCAACCTCTATTGTCTCGCGCGCGACATTTTTACCATTCCCGGTGAGTTTTTTGACCGGGAATTCCTCCCTTTCGCCTGACCTCATATATCTGTTGTTTTCAGGATCTGCTGTCGCCGTTGAACGCATTTTCTCAGGAGGTCGTGACACCATTTCTCTCCGACGAGCGAGCCTGAAGCCAGACACCATCAGAACCTTGATGATGGTGAAACAGCGCCTTCGCCTCGCGCGGAACGCGGTCAAGGAAATTCTCGGAGACGCGTAAATTACTAAAGCATTAATTGTTTCATTTACATCCTGTTTGTCGTCAAAATATCGCGTACTACTCTTTTGTACCTTGCGCAAAATCAATCCAAGCCTATTTTCCCCCTTGAATACCGTCGTAGAGCGTGTTCCCACTTCAGAATTAGATTAGAAATCCATTTTGAGTGGAAATTCAAGCTCCCAGGCCAGCCGGCAATTTCCGTACCCCCGTCGACGGCCGTTCCGTCGCCCGTCCCGCGCCGTAGAGAATTTCTTGGCCCACACGACGGACCGTTGTGTGACGGTCCGTGCCCGTCGCTCACCCGTCGAAACGACGGCCGTGCCCGTGACGGGCACAGCGTGCAGCCCTAGATTCGTCTGGGATGCATTATTGCCCTCGCCAGCGATCAATCAATGCTTTACATTTTCAAACGCGTGAACCTATTGCCCTCGCCACAATCCTTTGCATTTTCAAACGCATGACTCCATTATAATATTGATACAATCTTTTACATTTACAAACGCGTGACCCTATTTGTTGGCACAATCCTTTGTATTTTCGAACACGTGACCCTATTTGTTGACACAATCCTTTGTATTTTCAAACGCTTGACCCTCTTGGCCTCGCCACAATTCTTTGCATTTTCAAACACCTTCAATTCCAGCGCCGTCCCAAAGCCATTTTTTTTGAGGCGTTGACCGCAGTGGTTGACCATTCCAGTCATTTTCTGCCATTCAGATTCTCCTCTGAAGCATTATCGGCCTCTCCAGCGGCCAATCAGTGGTTTACATTTTCAAATGCATGACCCCATTGCATTCGCAACACTCTTTCAAACACTTCCAATTCCAGGGCCGTCCCAGAGCCATTCTTTGAGGCGTCGACACGCGATAGATAGTCCTGACCATTCCAGTCATTTTCAGCTATTCAAATTCCTCTCAGATGCATTATTAACCTCTCGGGCTTTACATTTTCAAACACGTGACCCTATTGCCCTCGCCACAATCCTTTGCCTTTTCAAATAAATTCCAGCGCTGTCCCAGAGCCATTTTTTGAGGTGTCGACCCGCAATGTTCCTGCATTATACCTCCCAGTGGAGAAGAGGAATGAGTGTTCACTTTCTGGTCGAATCATACTCTGGCTAGGTGAATGCACCCTCCAACATGTGGACAGACATTTTAACCCCAGGCGAACCACGTTGTGGAGCATTTGCTGAATTTTCTGGCTGTGCACATATTTTAGTTCTTCCCAGTGGAGAAGTGGAATGAGGGTTGATTCTCTCCTCGATTCATAGTCTGGCTAGGTGAATGCATCCTCCAACATGCGGACAGAAAATTTAACCCCCAGCGAACCATGTTGTAGAATATTTTTTGAATTTTGTGGCTGTGGACATATTTTATCCCTTCCCAGTGAAGAAGTAGAATGAGTGTTCATTTTCTGGTTGATTCATAGTCCGGCCGGGTGAATGCATCCTCCAACACATGAACAGAAAATTTAACTCCCGGCGAACCATGTTGTGGAATATCTTTTGAATTTTCTGGCTGTGCACATATTTTATCCCTTCCTGGTGCAGAAGTAGAATGAGTGTTCATTTTCCGGTTGATTCATAGTCCGGCTAGATGAATGCATCCTCCAACACGCGCACAGGAAATTTGACCCCCGGCAAACCACGTTGTGGAATATTTTTGAATTTTGTGGCTGTACGCTATTTTACTTTTTCTCGGTTCAGAAGTGGAATGAGTGTTCATTTTTGGGTCTATTCATGGTCCGGCTGGGTTTATGCATCTGCCAGCACACGAACAGAAAATTTAACCCCCGGCGAACCACGTTATGCAATATTTTTTGAATTTTCTGGCTGTGCGGGTATTTTATTTCTTCCCGGTGCAGAAGTGGAATGACTGCTCATTTTCTGGTCGAATCATAGTCTGGCTAGGTGAATGGACTCTCCAACGCGCACACAGAGATTTTAGCCCCCGGCGAACCACGTTGTGGAATAGACTCGTAACCGGTCTGCCTACGAGGAGCAAAAAACGAAGGCTGACATGACTGATTTTTCTGAACTCGACTCTCCTTTACTAATTATCAACTGGCAGTCTGATCCAATTGCTCCTTAAGTTCAAGCTTCGCAGCCTGTGCTCGCTTTTCACGCCGCCGTGCGTTTTTTGATGCTGTTTTTGCCTCCGAGACCTTTCGCCGTTCTTCGTCAAGCTGCGCCCGGGTTGCGGTGACGATTGTCGCGGACCCCGTGTCCTCATCGTCTCCCGAGGGTGATGCAGGTGCGTATCGTCGTGGTATGTTCTCTTTGTTGCCGAATGAGGCAGATATGGTGCGGCCCAGATTGACGGAGAAGACGCCCGCCTTTTGAGCCAAGGAGCGAGATTCTCGTCCCTTGTACTTCCACAAGTGTACCACCACTCTGCACAATCAGAAAAACTTTTTTTTTCAACAAATCTGATGGAACAAAAAAAAACAAAAAGCGAGAACACTGTTAGTAGCATTAACCATCCGCGGGTGGTTAACACCTAGTACAGTGCATAGGAGCGGTATCAAGACCGTGTTTCCGTCTTACTCGCTGGTAATACCCTCCAGCATTCCTCTTAGGAATTTCAGAGACCGCCGGCAGGCGCTGCCGGTTGCCGCCGTCCCGATTGGGGCTTCGTGTGATGACGGCTCGACGATGCCCCTATGCCGGCACGATCTGATGAGCCGGTTCCTAACGCTGACGGCTTCGATTCTGATTCGGGAGGCCTGTCGCTGCTCCCACAATCACCTCCATCACTTCTCCTTCAGATACACTCGCAAATCTCCGCAGATTGCCCGCTGGGTACGCTTACCCTAGTGGTTCACTCCCTTCAACCGGCCAGGGAAAATCACTCTTGGCGCTTTATGGGCACTCAGCGCGCTCTTGTCCATAAATAATCCAATCAAGCATAGAAAACTCTATTGTGTGCGCTACGGCGAGTTTTGAGCTCTGAATTCTCGTTAACACAAATCCTGATACAGTATGTACTCAAATTTCTCCTCTTCCCTCCCTTGTTGCAACTTGAAAAAAAGCGTTTTTTGCTCCGCGTCCACAGACATAATCCTCCTGCATTCTGGAACCACTGCGATGTCGAGATGTTTGCTTCTTGACTGTTACTTGGTTCGTAGAATGAAGAAAAAAGAAATCAGATCGGATTGAGGTTGAATACTTTTCCTGGCTATTCTACAAACACCTGGCTCGAATGAATTCGGTCGAATTCAGTCATTACCAGCCGATAGAACGCTTCACGCCCCAGCACTTCGGTTAAAGAAGTTAATAAAGACCTCTTAAGGACAGGATGGAGAATAAGGTTGTAGCGGTGGAGGGGTACAAGCAGTTTTACTAGACGGAGATCACAGTTCTTGAATGAATTCTATATAATGGCCTTTGAATGTGATTTACCATCCATTCAACCTCTGCTTGCCCATTTAATTCGCTGGGCATTCAAACTGAGGTCGATGTCTATGCAATGACTTGAAACCGGTTTTACTGATTTCCCTGGACAAACTACCTGCCTCAGAAAGGTAGGTTGCTCAATTTACATCCCTGGGACAGGATTTGGACGCCAAAAAGTCTGAGTACATTGCGCGGGTCACACAGAATATAATTGTTGCGACTGGGTAAATCACGGGAAACTAACAGCGCACGAGCCATGCGCCCGTTGAAATATTCATGTTCTTAAAGAATATGGCTCAATTCACGTTCCTGGGACAGGATTTGGACGCCAAAAAGTCTGACATACCTTGCACGGGTCACACTGAATATATTTGCTGCGACTGGATAAATCACGGGAAAATAACGACTCGCGAGCCATGCGCCCGTTAAAATATTCATGTTCTTGAAGAATATTGCTCAATTCACATCCCTAGGACAGGATTTGGACGTCAAAATGTCTGCCATACATTGTACGGGTCACACAGAATATATTTGTTGCGACTGGGTAAAACTTGGGAAAATAACAGTGTGCGAGCCATGCGCCCGTTACAATATTCATGTTCTCTAACCCTAACGGCAGTGAATTTCTTGTTCCTTCAACGGCAACTTTGTGTTCCTTCAGCGGCAGTGAATTCCCGTGTTCCTTCAACGGCAAGGATATCCCTGAACCAACCTTCACCCTAACCGGACTCTAGCTCTGACTTTAACCCGGACTCTAGCCCTGACCGCTAACCACCCGAACCACTAACCGCGTGTTCTTTCAACGCCATTGAATTCCGTGTTCCTGGAATGGCAGCGAATTCAGTGTTGTGCCAGATCCTTGCTTGATCTGTAGGAAGTGCGGCACTACAGCTAAGTATATCCTGAATCGCCTACTCGGCGCTAAACAGAGTATCACACAGAGTCCAGCTAGTGAATTTCTCGATTACAGCACTGAAAGACAATAAACGTCGACGCATAACGCAATACCAGAGAAGAAGTAAACACCAAGCGCAAGAAAGTAGGTGATTTTTCGATGTGAGACATAGCAGGACCGGAAGAGAATGAACGACGACGCATAACAAAGTACCAGAGTATAAGTAAAAACCAACGCGGTGACTGATTCCTGGACGTGAAACAGCTACGCATGAATCAACGCGAACCCTTCCAACTCGACCAAACCAGTGCCAGACAGGTGGCGTCCTTTCAGCCCGTTTCTCACCAAACCCAGCAGGAAGCGGATCGCGACCGGGAAACACTCCCCGACGCTGGTTGCGCACCTGGGACGGGAAGATTTTGCCAGACGCAGTCCCTGGACTGAGCAAGTCGAGTCGAGTGGCTGCAAGGGATGGCATCCTCACATTTCTTATCTGATCTTGAAAACTGCTGTTTGAGCGATGGATTGAGTTTTATCCTATGTTTTCTGATGATTTTTCACTAGGACAGCTGCCCTGTACTCAATTCTTTGCCTTTTTCTTTGGTCATAGACTTAATCTGTTCGCGTTATGATTGCCTAGCGGACTGCGACCTTGGATTTTTGTTCTGAGCTCTAAATGTGGCTTCTTGGCACAGAAAATTGATGGTACACAGGAAGGAAACTCTATTAACCCAAAGATCACCCGCTTGTTTTTCACCCGGGGTTCAGAATCTGGCATGCGTGGGTGGAAAACAAGCAGGTGAATTCCGGGACATGTGCGTATAATTGCCCCAGGGTCAACATGAGATCAACTTTGGGTTATTTCTTTGGCAGAAATGTCCTTGCGCATATTACAAAATTAGACATGGCCCATTTACTTTCATGTAATTGAGAGCTGGGTATCGAAACAAATGTGGATCCTCATTCCCGCATCATGCTGCTAACGCGGGAGTTTTTGACTGGCCGAAATACATTTTTGCCCGTGCTCGTGGGGCGTACAAATCCTGAATGCAGGGCATCTATTCAAACCTTAAATATGTCGAGTGCTCCCTTATACGAACGAAATACATTATAATGCACTTGAGAGTCGGTTCTATTGTGAGGCACGGGGTTCAGAATGGGTCCCCTGTCCTCCGGGGAACAGCCGAAATACTTTTTTTGCCTTTTCTCACGGGGCATTCAAATCCGGAATGCAGCGCATCTATTCGAACTTTAAATACATCAAGTGCTCCTTTATCCCTGCTGAACCCGGCCAGAATGGCGTATGCGGCGTTTCAACCAATTTTGGCGTCAAGGACACATTGTTCGGTCTCGTCCTCGACTGCTTCTGGGTTAAATCCTTTCAAACCCGGAAAATAGGCATATTCGATGTCCGCCTTCGAATCTATCAACTCAACAAAAATTTGGAATCACTGGACAGGTTGTGCCACAGCCATTCGAGCCATTCAATGGCTGATTTTGCGTGCGCAAACAAATGGCTGATGGCTGGAGTGGCTGGGTACCCGATGGCATTTCTATTAGAATCGATCCATTTCGTAAATAGAGAGACCATCAGTCCATTCCAACAGCTGACCACAACGGCAGTACGACTATGTGAAAGATTTGGTTTACGGGAGTTAGTTCTCTGTCAAGATCGGGGATAATTCATATGGCCATGGACCCTCATCAGGCCTCATTTTGGGTAAAAACACGACTCACTTTACACTCGAGTCATCAGCCATTTAAGCCACCAGCCATTCATTTGCGCACGCCAAATCAGCCATTGAATGGCTCGAATGGCTGTGGCGCAATCTGTCTATTCTCACAGCTGGAATAGCGTACGCAACTTTTTAATCACTTTTGGTGTCAACAACAGATCTTTTGGTTTCGCACTCAACTTCTTGTGGGTTAATTTTTTTTTATCGTATTGGATGGTGACCTTTGATTTCAGCAGCTCAACAAAATTACGGAATCATTCCTCGAGCTGGAATTACATTGGTTCCCACTCATATTGGGAAAGAAGTTCCCACCCCTTCCGCTACTCATCACATCTCAGGGAACCAGCGTAAGAAGAAGCGCAAAAGCAATACTCAAGTCATGGGGCCGCGGGGCGTGGCTGCCTCGGTGGCGATTGGGCTCTCTCCGCTCTGAGAAACCGGCAATAACCTTCCGGAAGGTTGCTTCTCCGCCAAGTGCGCATAATGTCACCAGGTTGATTTTCCTCGGACTCGGACGATGTCCACAGTCCAGTACGACGAGGCCCGCAGTTGCTTGAATTCCGCCTGAACACTGGCAGGTACCCTAGCTTTCCGGCTGCGTAAGGAACCACCCGATGAGCACACTTTGTAAGTTTCCCTCCCCGGCTTCTCATCAATAAACCAGCATCTAATCGCCCCACATGCAACTTTTAGTACTACAAGGGACTGGTCGGCCGCTTCGCGGCCTCCCATCCCCTTATGTTCGTTTAACAAAGTCATAGGGGGCAGATTGGCAGCAACATACTATTCAAAATGTTACGGTGCACTTGGTTGAATTGAACTGAGTTGGATATTCAGTTCGGCGCTGGCAGTGGTGAGCGAAATAAATTATCAGAACTCGGCTAACAAATAACGCAGAAGCACAACCCTTGATTCCCTTTCATTCCACTATAAAATATTTTAATCTGTTTTTGTTCACCTTTTGAGCCTGCTGGCGCGCGTCCTGCTGTTTTACTGGCGAGGTCGGGCGCCTCCCCCGCCATGAGTGCCGTGTCAGCGATCACCTCAGGATCATCCGCAGAATTATACCGCAGTGGAAATTCACGAGTTTCTTCATAATAATCGACGACGTCGGGATCCTCGGCGACCCCGAGAACAAAATAAATAGTTCTAAATGGAATTAGTAATTATTTAATAGCAGAACTGATGCCGAACTGGCAACGATGTTCAGAACATGGCCGGCACAGCCGATTTGCATGTTTTGAGCGCTGAGATGAAGCTGCATGCGCCACATCAACTTGCAAATACTCGAGTAGTTTCGCAAAGGGGTCCATTTCTTCGATATTAACTTCGATATATGTTGTCAATTGAACTCTGCTCAACCCACAAAATCTTTCACTGAATAACAACTCAAGTCTGTCTCTCTCTTCTTTCTCTTTATGAAGTAACGTACAGTATGTCTGTCCCAAGCCTTTCACCAACAATTTCAACTCACCTCCCCACTTCTGGGCACCTGTTACTACCTAGGTAGAAAGCCTTTGAAAATCAACACCAATCCAGAAGGGGATCCTGCCGACATTCCACAGGGAGAAATTAAAGCTTATAGGGCATTTGTTAGTATTCCTTCAAGCTTTATCGTTTCATCGTTGCTGCGGCGGCTGATGTTCTCGTAGGCATTTCCACCAGCTCTTGGAGATCTGGCTCACGACGCATTCTTCTCCGTCAAAAATGCGACGGAGTGGATTACTTCTCACGGATATCAACTCTATCTTCAACACGACGATTCTGATGCATCCATGCAGTCTTGGGACCCCGACAAAGCCACGCCTACTCAAGTTAGAGCATATCGCGCTCACGTATGTTAAAACAACTGTTTTCACATAGACAGAGAAACTAACACCACCACATAGATCGTCGCTGAGCAATACCTCGGCCACCTGTTCTTCAGCCTGGACAATAGCGAGGCATGGATCAACCTCGTTGCATTCCAGGCGTATATGAACGGTTCCCACGGTTCTTTTGCTGAATATCGAACCCGTACCTCTACTCCATTCAGTTCACGTGCTCCATCCCGGGCTGCGTCTTCATTAGGTTCTCGTGCACCTCCAGAGCCGACTCTTCTCTTTTTTTTGACACAGAATCTATGGCGCCGAGTTCACGACCTTCCTCACGCGCTTCATCCTCATTCCCTCGTCCAGCTTCTCCTGAGAATATGTCTCTCATCCATTTGTCTCGTGCTAGTTCACCTATCCCTGTGAATCATCTGGATTCTTCATCAGTTCTATCTGCAACACTTCCTGGCGACGATGGCATTGGCGACCCTGTAACGTCGCCTCCGGTCCCTGTTGATCGCGCAATCCCTCAGCCGGCTTCAGTTGAAGAGCCGAGCAAGTTGCGCAAGTCGCGTAAGCGACGAGGTAAAGCTGTGGAAGGTATAATTACTCGGGAACTTGTTGTTGATGAGAAAGTGACCCTCACTGCTGCTCCGAAAACCTGGGAGGTTCCACGTAACCGGCGGGTGGTGTATCATTTAAAGCTTCCAAAGTCGGAGAGTGGGTCGATTAAGAAGCTTGACACATATATTCGGGAAGAGGTGAGAAAGTAGTCCTGATCCGGATGTGTAACTGACGTTCCCAAGGACCAGGACTCTTGGCGTGGTTCAACGGGTCATATCACAGGCGAAGTTTTTGTATCCGGGTTCATAGATGAATCTGACGAGAAGATTTGGTGCCGTCGCGCCCAACTAAAATGCAACGGAGTTGATGTCTGCGAGCTGACACCCCCAGATATTTTTGCGGATTGCGAGCGGTTCGAGCCTGACACAGAAATGATGCGTGATTTATGGAACCATGAGATTGACGCAAATGAACGCGAAGCTGCGTCTGCCGGTGGTTTGCTGATCCGGTACGTCGCTTGATCATCATCTTACTCTATTAGTAATCGCTTTCTTCTTTCGCACCCCCACTCCGCTCGCTCATTTTGCCTGCCTTACCATGCCTATTCTATCGACCTACAACGTCGGGAATCTCAAGGTGTCCGAGGACATCGAGGCTGATGCTGAGGTTGTTTGCCAGTTCGCCAGAGCGGACGCTGCTAAGCCCGCTGAAGCCGACGTCGACATGCCCAACGTTTGAGGCCGCCGTGCTCGACGGCCAGGAGGGCGTCTGTAACGGTGCGATTACCTCATCGTTGAACCACATTTCCTTTTTTTGACTATACCTCGGCCCTTCCGTGCCTCGCACCTCTCTCCATTCCACTATCACCCCCATCTGTCCAAACGACACCTTACGCCTCCTCTACGCCCGTACGCTGTCGCGGACGCCTTCCTTGACTCGATCCAATATTGTTTTCATCACTACCGTTCTTGTTTCCGATCCCCCTCTATTTTGTCTCGCGTTATGTAACCTTTGTCCTCTAGTATATAAACGCAGCATGTATGTAGTAGCAGACCAGTCAATTCTACTATCTACGCCAGTAACCCGTTCGCCTGACTACTGAACAACCCGTGTGCCGGAACAAGCCGACTGCTCTCCGTCACACTCAGACAATGTAATAGAACTCCTACTTAGTGTACCTGATATTGTCATTCTGTAAAGTTTGCGATACTGACGTATATTACGTAGCAACGCCAGCTGGATGGGGAAGTCTTGAGTTTGTATACGGGGTTTTTCGAAGAAATCGAGACAATTTTGGTGCATTTCAATCGGGGGGTGGTTCCTGCTCGTCTCTAAAACTTGTGTCATGCCCAATAGAAGAACACTGATCCATCCGTCGTCGCCAAATGCTGTCCTGTTGACGCCCTTCAAATGCTCAATAAGGCCACTCTCCAATGCTACGCTCCAGGCTACTACCATTAGCATAAACGACGAGCGCGCTCAACGACTCATTGACAATGTCTCTCCCCGCATGAATTTGAGGCAAGGTCGGAAGCTCAATGACCTGAGCGCTCGTCTTGTTATTGAACGTACTGGGGCAAACGGGAAACCGGTATTCTGCTGTATTGGTTGTCTTAACCCCTCTGCCAACAAGGCAACAGATCGCTTGCACAAGCATGCGATAGCCTGCAAGGTTCGCTTTTTTTTAAAAGTAGTATTAACGACTCGGAGTCTAAGCGATATTTGGGCAGGACCTTGCACGCGACTCCCGAAGGAGCTCAATGATGTCCGAACCGCTCTGGAAAATAAATCTACTCCTAGCGTGCTAGAAAATGAAGGCAAGGGAGCGCTAGTCTTGTGTTTACCGCGGGGGTCTGATTGTAGTGCGCCGTTATTACGTAAAATGATGTAAGCAGAATCCGAGTCGCGAAAATCTTGCCTGAAGCACGCGTTATTCCATCACATTCTGGTGTAAGGTGGGGTATTTAAGCTCTGGCTACATTTCTGTCTCCTTAAGATTTTGAGTTAGATGGTGGAACTTGTAATTCCGAATGCCCCAGTCGGAGCTTCGGCAAAATCTGATTCCTGAAATAATACAACATTTTTCACCCGCGGTAAGTCACAGACTCTATATAGCGAGGAACGAGCGTTGATATAGAATGTCTGTCTAGGAGAGACTACTTGCTTCGTCAGCTTGACCCGCTTTTGAATGCGAATCGAATGAGCCAACAGTGGCATAAATGAAGCAAGCCCGTCTACATCTGTTCAAGCCAAATGACCTCGCTATTCGCTGTCACCTCAACAATGGGAATTATCCTACATATCCTATCGTTTCAGCCTGTGGCGCGGCCCGGCAACCAAATTCTTATTCCTGGCCGTACTTTCCACGATATCTGATTCAAGTGGAAATTCAGCCCGTTATTATGTTCGGGATTAATTTCCTTCCCAGGTGTTGCAGTTCAAATCAATTTGCAGCATATACTGCTGTCTAGCGAATTTTGTTCCGTTTTTCACACCGCTCTACCGATGTGGCTTCGATTCAGTGGGTGGACTCTTTTGAGAGCCCACAATGCCTTGGTCTTTTCATATATTGTACTTTGATTCACTAAGGAGCGCTCTGCGTCATTACATTGGAATAAGACATCTCGTTAACGCTGAACCTCGCCGGAATCATTGTATAACTGCACGTGTCGCTAGAGGTTCCTCTAAGCTCACCGTCGAGACAATATCATGTCGAGATTGTAACACGGGTATACCAGAAGGCTTTAAATTCCCACCTTTATATTCCCTGGAGTTCCTATCATTCTGATGAATCCAAGCATGCTTGGGTTCGTGGCAAATCCATTCATTACATCAGATTATGTTCTAAAGTTGAGGACTTTAAGAAAGTACAGGCCTCCTTCCTCAAACACCTTCGTGCAAGAGGTTACCTGGGAAGATGGCTAAAAGCCGTCTTTTCAGATGTGTCATACAGCAAAGCGCGGTCCGAGACCAGAAACTCGGATTTAGCAGCTAGACTGTATGTTCTGAAACTCACTCATAATCCACTGTGGGAAGATGTAGATCTTGGCCCTATGTGGAGGATTCTGCGCGAGGCTTGGTTTGAATGTGGTCTTGGGAAATCTGAGGACCGCTTTCTCGCCTCGTTCAAAAAGCCAGGATCTTTGGGTGACGTATTGAATAAAATCAATGCGAAGACGGTTAGAGCCTTTGAACAGTGATATCCGGAATGGCAGTTTGGCCCCGTTTTTGCACAAAAACAGTATTTTGGCCACTGTGCAATCATTTCAAGCTGGATTTTGATGGGGTCTTGCTGGGATGATAGCCAGCGAATTTTGAGTTCAAACTGTCGCTTCAGATTTATTTTCACGGCCCTGGTGCTTTTGAAGAGGAGCTCAGGGCTCTCCATGCCAATCCAAACAAATGCAGGCTGTTACCAAACAAATGCACGTGAACCTCGGCACAATGAGCCGAGATTTCACACCACAACAGTATTTTGACCACTGTGCAATCATTTCAAGCCGGAATTTGACGGGGTCTTGCTGGGAGGATAGCCAGCGAAATTTGGGTTCAAACTGTCGCTTCAGATTTATTTTGATGGCCCGTGCTTTTGAAAAGGAGCTCAGGGCTCTCCATGTCAATCCAAACAAATGAAGGCCGTGACTAAACAATGTGCCAAGATTTCGCATCAAAACAGTATTTTGACCACTGTGCAGTCATTCCAAGCCGGATTTTGACGGGGTCGGGCTCTCCATGTCAATCCAAACAAATGCAGGCCGTGACCAAACAATGTGCTGAGATTTCGCATCAAAACAGTATTTTGACCACTGTGCAATCATTTCAAGCCAGATTTTGACGGGGTCTTGCTGGGAGGATAGCCAGTTTTGAAAAGGAGCTCAGGGCTCTCCATGTCAATCCAAACAAATGCAGGCTGTGACCAGTCACATGTTTCAAAGTGCAAACCAGTAATTGTGGGGACTGGCAATCCAATCACTGGACCCCAGAGCAGCCGACGAGGGCCTCATGATCTTTGTCCACACAGGGGAGTGCCGGCGTGCAGTGCTGACACTGATCTGCAACAACAAGCCCGCTCGTAAGTCAATTGAAGATTTAATAGTATAAATCTCCTACCAAGTATATGGAGCCCACTGTCCCCTGCTGCGACGTATGCCGGCCAGAATTACTCGACCAGACGCGGCCCGGAAAGCTGCCTGTCGTTCCTCGTCAGTCAATGGTCAAGCATGGCGAAGTGAGCAAAGACATACCACCCCATCACTGCTATTCTCGAATTTGGCGCTGCAATGGGATTTCACCGTAATCTACTCAACATACTTGCGCTTGCCAAAAGTATTGGTGTACAGTGTTTCTCATTGTTCCGGGTAGCAAATGACTCCAAAGAACTTGTGGACTGAAAATATGAGGGAATAGAAGATATTCCCCTGAGTTAAAAAATTACTATATAAGGCAATTCTGGAGATATACGCCATTTTTGGCCAGAATTTGAAATCGCCTTTTTGCACAGGCATCGTGGGAAAAAATGACCAACATAGGCCAAAAGTACTCATTGAGTAGTGCATATTTCCACTTTGGATCATGTCAATACCATATCATTTGAGCTCGCAATTGCTCTCAGAAAGTGGCCATTTTAATCGAAAACAGGCCAAAAATGAGCAAAAATGGCCGCTTTCTGAGAACGATTGCGAGCTCAAATGACATGGTATTGACATGATTCAAAGTGGAAATCTGCACTATTTGACGAGTACTTTTCGACTGTGGTAACAGATTTTTCCTACGCACCCTCTACAAAAAGTCGGTTTCAAAATCTAAGCAAAAATCGCGTACTCTACGAGAATTGCCTTTTATGGAAGTCGGTTAACATTGCCAAATGTCTTCTATTTATCCATACTTTTGGTCTACAAGTTGTTTGGAGTGATCTGATGCGCCCAACATCGAGAACCACCGACGCCATTACTTTTGGCGAGCGCAAGTAGAGCACACGTTGTAAAGTAGCATTGATTCCATTGGAGTTTACCAGGGCTGATTCTTTGAAGGTTCGATGCGGCGTAATAAGGGTGTCGGATTCCCCCCCATGCCCTGGAATGCCACTTTGAATCACATGCTTTGTAATGCCATACTGAACACTATTGAATGGTTAATTCGCATTTTGAACCACATGCCCCGAAATGCCATTTTGAATCACATGCTTTGTAATGCCATTTTGAACACTCCACTGGCTGGACAGCAACTTGTAACGGTATTTATTTGTTTTTCGATCACGGATCTCGTCGATTACATTCTCCTACGGAACCTCAGTCCCCCTCTCACGACAACAAAGACACCGAGCCTGACCCCAGCGCGGAGCCACCAGCCGATCCATCCGCCCCCTCCAAGGGTTGTGCTTTGGAACATCAGGTGTGAAGACCACACCTTCACGAAAGCGGCCAGGAGCGATGGAAGCCGTAGCGCGTAAGACAGTGGAGCGGGTAAGTCCGCTGGCGACGCTCTACATTCCGATCTGGGCTCAGTTTGGACAACACTGGCTGATTTGGTGACGATTACATCGCCCGTGTATTCATCGAGTTTGAGAGATGTGATGGCCGTGGTAGGAACCTGTCCCGCGAGCAAAAGTGTTGAAAAAGTCTTCCTCGGCTCCGAGTAATGGCCGATTGGTGTTGGTAGGCAGGCAATACCTGTAGAAGTGGGGCTAAGTCTGAGTCATGGCTCTCGGAAATGACTCACCAGATCGCATGCAGCTGGTCCGCCAAAGTATGTGTCTTCGCCCGTTCATTAATAAAGTTTTTCATCCTCTCAGTCTCCTCCACGGAGCCGCTCTCGAATCCACGGGAGTCGTGGAAAATGAACTGCCGATTGCTCTTGAAAATCAGTTGATTCTCGATGTCGTGTTCTCCGCGCTGCATTCCAGTCAGCGATACGAATTTGGATAATGGAACTACGCACGCTCTCCGATGCTTCGATGACTTTGGGATCTATCTGTGGATTAAATGTGAAACCGAATTCAAGAGCTCGTCGGTGTTGAGCACCTTCTTCACTGTGAATTCCCTCATGAAATCGTAACTATTTGGGAGGTGGGAGGGAGGCTTTACCTGAGGCGAATGTTGCTGCTGTCCACCGGAGTGTTTGGTTCACGGGTGATCTTGCGGGCTATGGTGATGACTGGTGCCTTGCCCGTGCCGCCGTTGCCACCGAGTTCAATCCCTGCGCCTCCCTCACCCCCGGACCCCTCTACGAGCAGTTAGCCAACGGCATATGTTTTCGCGGAGTAGGAATTGACCTGAAACGCTTTTCCAGCGCACGTCTTGAGCGATGTTGAGGATCGGACCTTGACCTTCGCCGCCTACACCCCCGCTGCCACCGGCGCCACCAACGCCTCCTTTGTAGGCGTTATGATTGGGCCAAAACCTGATTTTGGTCATGCCTCTCACCTGAGATGCTCCCGATCTCAATCGTTTCTGTGTTGAACGTGAGAATCGTTGGTTCGGCCCGTGATTTCAGGTGCTATTAACGCAAATGTACGTGAATCCAGCGCATAATCATTGAAAATTGAACCTTACCTCCTCAACATCGTGCAGAGAGCCGAGGACGTCGTTGACTGTGACAGACTGCGCCAGTGAGCAAAACACATTCAATAATGAGCATGCCGAACCGTTAAATCAGCGATCATATGAGTAAGGGTCGCGTTATGGTCCGCAAGAGACGACGTAGTGTCCGTGCCCTTCAAGAACTGGACCAGTGTGCCCTCCGAGCGGGCACGGTTGAGATCATCCGTGAGAAACTGTAATTGCCTATGGTGGTACAGGTCACTTGACCGGCTACAGCTGAGATTATGGGAACGCACATTTCGAGAGCCTTCATGGCTCTGTCCTGCTCCTCCGTTTTGTCGGCAGCAATCGCGGCGAGGTATTCGAGTCGTGCGACGAACTCAACCTCACTTCTTGTCGCTCTCCGCTGCTTCTTTGTACCTTCAGGACCATTCATCCGGTCAAATCAAGTTGGATTCACTCTCATACTTTATGCAGATGCATTGCCATGCTTCATGCAGACATTTATTCTCGTTTTGGTTCTACCTTGGACCTCCCGTACTAACCTCAATCTAGACATGTACCATCACAGACACATCTGTCCAATGTCATCATAGCAGATCTTTGTTCTCTATACTCCCCTCTACCTATAACTTCTACTTTTCTCCTGTACTGTTATTCCCGTTGACTACCTCATTTGAGCAGTCCACAGTTTTAGCCACATTTCTTCCCCACAACCAAAGCCTCTTTTAGGAACATAACCCAACAACACCACCACAAGTGGTTTGTCTTCGATGGGTCTGACGGCGCTAGGCCCTTGGTGATTTTTCTTTTGAACTGCCAAGTCCTAGCTCTGCTCGAGATTATTGCCTGGAGCCTGAAGCTCTTTTTGACAAGGTTGAGACTCAATCTGTGCCAGTGTTTGAGAGGATAGCATTGACATAGGGAATTGTCAACCTTGCAACTCTCAGAATGGCCGTTTCATCATCGCTCAACCTACTATAAAGACAGGAGGACTTCATTGTTCTCGGTGCCACTTTAGCAGATTCCTAATACAGCAGTGGGAGTATTACATATAACATCACTGTGGCAAATTCAGAGGATACCTGATGTAGCTCAACCAGGGTGGACAATCTTCTAGAGGCCAAAACACTGTTTGTGTGCACTGGTATACCTGCAATGAGTGACACTCCGACTGGTTTTACATTTCAAGTTTCTCACTGAAATTATCGGTGAAAATTGTTTTACATTTCACAACAATTTTTCACCGAAAAAATAGGTGAAAAATTGGAAACTTTTTTATTAGTCTTTCACCTTCAGGTGAAAATTTTGAAATAGAGTGAAAGAGGTCTGGAAAAGTTTTAAAGTTTTCACATACTTTTCCAGTGAAAAATTGTTGTGAAATCCAAAACATTTTCCACCAATATTCTCAGTGAAAAAATTGAAATGTAAAACCTGTGTCCGGATCAGCTTGTGAAGTATTTTGACAATACTGCTCCTACTGCAGTTTGTGAGGGGAATACTGTTGTGCTGGGGTGAAATCATTTCTTATAGGTTTTCCTCTCATAAATTGCGTCAGGTCTAGGTTCAAGGATCTTGCAGAGGACGACAGATTCACGATCCTGATCAATTTGCAGGTCACTACATATTTTAGCTACAAGTCATGCGACTAATAATTTGGTTGTTTTAAAGGACCAGTCAGGGGCACCACCAGCTTCCCAATTCTACCGCTTTCCTATACTGCAGAATAGTTCGGGAATCCTTTTTCAATGTGTTCCATCTGGCCCTCAAATCTGGGTGAGCTGGTGCATTCAGAACTTCCACCATAGTTAGACGGACAACTAGCATTGATGTCTGCGCCTTTCTCAACCAGGAACTTCACAACCTCAAGGTGACCATTTTGAGAGGCAATGTAGAGACTGGATGTGCTTACACTTTGTTGAAGCAGTTATTCCATCCCGTTGTCCCGTGGTTTTGGTTTGAGAACTTCACGTAGCACCCAGTCTTGCCCTTGGAAAAGGGCAACGACAAATTGTGGCACAATAGAGGTGCATTCAAATGGCAGGCATTTTGAAAAGCATGACCTGACGCAATAGAGATGCATTCAAATGGCAGGCATTTTGAAAACCATGACCTGGCGCAATGGAGGAGCATTCAAATGGCTGGAATTTTGAAAACCATGACCTGACGCAATAGAGCTGACCTTTTTCGCTGATTTCGTCAAGACTTTGATTCGCGGCACCAGAAGAGCTCCAATTCGAAAGAAAAAATTGGTTTGGAGCCAAAAAAATGCGATCTTCGGCTATTTTCCGCCCACAAACTAGGTCCGCCATAAAGTAAATCAACGGTCTGAAGCCTCAAAACCATGTATTATGCTGTCATTGATCCTTTGCCCGAACTAGACTGGTGGTCAATCAATGCTCGACAGACTGCACCTCGAGCCGAATCTACTTCAATGCCCCTGCCGGCCAGATGAGTTTCCCAAATTGCCGTCTGGAGGGGTCTCATTCCAGCTCGCTCTTCTTGAAGCATGCATGATTTGCCTGAATATGGAAGGCACTTCTGGGTGGTAGGTTGAGTATTTTGAACTTGTACAATCGAAGACTCAGCTCGACGGATCTCCGAAATAGACTAATGCCCCATCCAGGAATTGCCGAATTCCCCGCCCTGCGAATATGTTGGTCTATTGAGAGCCAGAGCAATGCTGAGAGTTGTTCCAACTGTGCAGGGAGAAGCCTGGAGCCGAATTGACCAGGTGTGGAGATGATGCCAAATTATGAAGGTCCCAGAAGTCGCGGAAATGGTTCTTTTCATTCAAATTTGTGCTACTCGAGATTATTCAAAAAAAAGCGCATATACCTCCTGCATAAAGCATGGAAACAACAGAATATCTGGTTGAAAGTCTGACCTAGGAAACGGTAGGGGAAGTCAAAGTTACATTTTGGAGGTGATTCAGAAGTAGATTCAGAGGTCGATTCAGAAGTCGATTCTGAAGGTTTGAATCGACTCGGAATCGATCAAAACCCAGAATCGACCTGAATCGCCGTTGCTACTCTGGAGTAGCAACAACATCAGAATCGGATTCGAATCGCTTCGTGATTCGAGCGCGCGGGATTCGACTTCGAATCGACTCCCATCAGAGCGACTGGCCCAAAGTCGAATCGGGTGCGGTCAAAGTTGGGTCGATTCACAGGTGATTCAAAAACAAGAATCCACAGATGAATCGACCGCTGAATCGCGTTCTGAATCGACTGTGGAATTTAACTTTGACTTCCCCTAGTGAGACTAAGATACTCGGCAGTGAGCCAGAAACTGATGACCAAGAAGATTGAATTTCAGGTAGTATAAATCGTGTTAATCGGCGATTTTCCTCCCGGTGCATGTACCTTATGGTGGGACGCCGCCTTCGGGTTGAATGAAAATGCAACCACGTTCCCGAAAGGGAAATGGCGGCCGTTCATGAACCTTTTGAGTGTCGCGAGCACGTAGATTCAAATGGTATTTTACCAAAAGAATACTGGGAGCTGAAAACATACCAGCGGTAACTCTGGCCGGAAACCTAGCCAGAGGATACCCCGGGCGTCCGTGACTTAGCAGGTTTCGCCATGCTACTGCTAGGACTGGCAGTCAACCAGGCTCCGACTGAGCGCAGCTTCTCCGATCTCAAGATCAAGAAAACACGTCTTCGCAACCGTCTTGGTACAGCGAAGTTGGAGAAAATGTCGAAGGTCGTTTCTTTCATTCTTCTCCATTCTTTTTGCGCTCCGACACTTATGGCTTCTCCTAGTTTGGCGCCTCAATCCGCACCGAAAATCTCGAGGCCGGGCTGATCCACAAAAGAGAAGCCCGTGAAGTCCATGACCCAACAAAGGTCTCTGGGCTTCTTAGTGTTCCCCGATACGCTGATACCGTTGACGCTGGCGATGACGAGGATGGCTCACGCCCTTCGAAGCTGGTGAAATCTGGAGCAGTGTGGCGGGCAGAAGTCGAAAAATGGGTAAAGGCAGCAAAGGATAACGAAGACGCCGATGCTCCGACTCAAGAACCAGCTCCCGCAGCGGGCCGTTCTCGTCCCACCAAATTCTTTCCCCGCTCACTCGCACTTCTTTTTGGTGGGGAGCTTACTAAGCCTGTTGAAAAGCCGCGCCGAGAACAATTTACGGAGGAAGTACTGATGATGGAGCTACTAGCGGCAGAGGAAAGCGACGAGGAACCGGATGATGGGGAACTCTCGGGTTCTGGGGACGATTTTGAGCTGTGAATCGCTCGGTACACCGTAGTCTACCCTGTACTGGCTATTTCGGGAAATTCGGAACTTACTCCGTTATTAAGCCTTAATAACCCTATATTACGCCTTAAGCCCTTAACTAAAAAATTTGGGGTTAATAAGGGGTTAATCCGCAACACTGGATACTTTCCAGTCGCAGTCAGAGATGGACGATCTCGATCTCGAATACATCGGCCCCCCGGATTATGCAACGAGCTTGGTAGATATTCAGGAATGGCCTGAATCACTCCAAGAACCTCGGAATGTGAGCGTGAGGACTTGCCGTCGCCCTCAAACTCTCATATCTTTTGACAGACTAACTGGACCGGACTCAGCTTCCCAATTCCTGAAACAACTTCAGATCTCAGTGTGCGTGTTCATTCTGCTTCAATTGCGTCCCTCATCTATGGTAATAGACCAACTGAACTGCGCCGAGGCTATCACAGGAGCTACCACGTCTTCCTGCCCCTCCTGCACCATCTCCGACTCCCCCACCCATAGTTGATGAGCCTGCCACTCCTTCAGGATATTTTGGAGAGGACGATGTTGCGCCTCAGGACATCAATATCGAGTTTGATGACCGCAATATCGTTTCGGGGAAACGGAGACGGACTGTGTCCAGCCATGCTACTGATTCTACAGTTGTCAGGCCCGCCAAAAAGGGACCTCGTTCGCGGTGAGTTTTCATCATTGAGATTGGTTAAACGGTAATTTGAATGGTTTCAGGGGCGCAAAGAAATAATTCAGCGATGGGTCCCGACCTCAAGTTCGCCGATCAATAATCGAATTCAACTTCGACACGCGGTTTGAAATTCAACTTTCATCCCAGTAGTGAGACGATCGGAATTCAGCTTGGATACTCAAGTGCATTTGGGAGTTGGAAAATCCGGCATCAAATGTCCGGGATCAAGTCTGGCGGAAGTTGCCGCCGGGCATTTTGATCAGCTCGATCAACCGCACTCTGCAAGACAACAGTAGTAAACAATCGGAATGCGAGCCCATTGACGCGTTCCTAAGGGCTGTAGGTCACAATTCCACATTTTAAAGATGTATTTCAATGATGAAATTCAGTTAACACGAGTGAAACATTCTTATGATCATACTTTGTTTTTCTATGTCCTTATTGTTTACTTTCCTTTCAGACCCATGCCATACAGTGGCAAGATGGCTGGATAAACCCAAACTTGAACTTTTGCTTGAGAATGAATAGGGGATGATGTCTGAGCAAAGATGTTAGCCTAATAAACCGCTGAGAAGACTGTCGATCTGAGGCTCTATTATTGATTAGTGTCCGTTATCATTCAAAGCATCATGTTCCTGACCCTTTTTGCGTTTGAATTACGATATTCTTCACCTGCACCTTCATTTTGATGGCATCAGACAAAATGGCTTGCGCAAGCCATTTTGCCTGCAGCAACTAGCGCGCGCAAATCAATTAAATTGAGGGCATAGAGAATATACCATGGCACATACATGGTATATCCGACGTACTAAGCAGTCCCACCAAATTTTCCGGGGCGAATTAATGTGAAATCGAACACAAGCCAAACGGGCGACAAAATGGCTTGTGTTGGCATGTGACGTGTTCAAAACTTCCAGCACTGCGTTATTTCGACATAAACTCATGGTACAATGCGCAGAGCGAGTGAATGGGACACATTGAAGGCCTCGGTGTCCTTCCTATTGAATAAATGTCTGTTCTTTTCGACACAAGCCGTCGGGATTACAACCACCGAGAACTGGGCTATGCACACCAACACCAACAGATGACAAGCATTGGACATCTTCTTTTTAAAAAACAAGTACGAGTGATTGCCGGGCAAGGCCACGGCCCACACCAATAGAGCGCGCGGATAAGTGTTGGCGAGTGAAGACGAGCCAAACGGGATCCAGGACACTCCGTTAAGTTCATTAAACGATGGCATGAAAAGGTGTCGAGACATGCCGTGTATGTGCACTGTCGTCTGACAGCAGAGAGGTTAACTGAATGTCGTATAATTCCGCCCAAGCAATACATTCAATGGCTCTTACTCAAAAGTCAACTTGAAGTACCTCAATTCGGAATCTGTGTAGATTCATTAACAGCCTCGATATATAACATGTTGCGCTGACTGGTGGTTAGCGGCCAGTGATAAGAATAGTCCCAATATTTTATGTAATTAACGCACCACATTCGCGGAAGAGGGTGTTTCCGAAACATGATGTGACATATCGTGTCGGAATCTCGAAGAGTCTTTCGAGATTCTGAAATAGGGAGAGTTCAGACGAGTGGGATTGCCAATTGTTCTTGGTCATAGTACTAGTTGCCACCAACGCTTGCGATTGTTCCACCTCCTTCTTCCAGGCGCTCCTTTCCTTCTCCAAGGCCGATTTGCGCGCTCCAAAGTCAGCGTGTCTAGTTGGATGGTAAGCAGGATCAGTCCTTGCGAGACTAGCAGTAGCATTCGCAATCCGATCTTTCACAGCGCGGATTTTTTCGTATGCTTCCCGAAATCTCGTGTTCACATTCCATATCTTCAAGTCTTCTGATTCTAGTAAATATTGACTACAAACACTTTGTTAGTGAGAATATAAATAGGTGTGAAAAGACGTACGTTTTCTTTCCCAGTGACGGATGTCCAATTGAATAGGTAGCCCGAATCTCGGTTTTTTCAAAGACCTATGCAATAAAAGTCAAATGAAGGCTCGGACGAGAATAAATTCGGCTTACCCGCAGTGTTTTCATTTGAAGAGAGTGATAAAATTCCCCCTTCATGATTCCGCCTTAAATCGTACACTGACTACCTTCCCTGTTGATATCTGCGTGCGCTGTCTCGATGAGATTGCTTGTCCGGTCTCCAGCGCACCAGACATGGCGTGAAATGCGAACTGGCTTCGCTCTTTATCATTCACCCAGTCTGACAATTTTCATTATTGAAATGTGCAACTGTAAACGCAAACATACCATTCCTCACCTTCCCGCCTAAAGTCCGGATCGACTGGATGATCCATCCCAATCACTGTGTTCGACACAGATCATGGGTTCATTTACCACCTCAGGTACTTTGCATTTCCGGATGTCTCTGAAAATGTCAGCACAGACTGAGGCATACCACGATTGCACCAGCGGGTGACTCGGATCCGTGACCGCGAGTACCCGTAGTCAAAAATCCTGTACTTGGATCCGTATGAGTATTGTTCCCACGGATGACTCGGATCCGTGGATCTAATACCCGTGAGTATACAAGTACTTGTGAGTTTTAAAACCTGCAGGTACTCATGAGTACTTGCGAGTATCTAGTCCGACAAACTCCCTAAGATGCTGTTAGTCCCTTCATCGTCACTAATCTTAGAGATCTGTGTTACTTTAACTCAATTATTGGCTTCCTCATCAACCAACCTCACAAATTCAACTCACAGTCTCTGGTCAAATTTTGTTTGTGTATCCACTCACAATAGATTCCATAGCCGTCAAACTGATTCATCCAAACACATACATACTGGGTTTAAAACACAAGCAACTGAACCCACGGAAAGCAAAATCGAACACTAAAATCAGTCACCTGAAATATTGTTGGGATCCGCGGGTACTCATACGAGTATTCCAGTTTGCCAAAGCCAAACTAGGATCCGTGGTGTATTCGTGGGAACAAGTACTCGGATCCGCGGGTTTTCCCACAGATCATCCCGTATTGACCCACGGGTTGCCCGTCCTCGCGGTATGCCTTAGCACAGATGAAAGTCACGGTGGAAGTGCTCGTAAGGACTAAGACTTCTCAAAGTCCGAGACGAGTCGTGGAGGTCTCGTTTGCACAAGAAATTCTGTGCAATAACCTGAAGATGCAGCCCGAGATCTGAAGGGACACGATGTCAGCCAGGAAACACATCTCTTGAACGAACTTACCTTTGGCTTGACCACCGCCCAAAATCGTCGCTGAAAGCGCTAAGGTATCAATTATCGCTCAAATCTGTGCTTTTGGGTACATAGGCTTGAGGATGATCGTATAAAAACTAGAGAACTGTTCTAAAACGGTTTTAATGGCATATTCGGCGACTAAGACTGCTCTAACAAATTTATATCGCTTTGAGGAAGGTTGTAAGTGATTTATTTCCGATTTTGATGAAGTTGTGGCCATGTTGTTTACCAATGTTATATGCCAGGCTGTGGAGAGGTTCATCCCACATATTGCTGTAAATGAAAATGGGAAGCCAACACCCCATCTCACAACCTTTCACAAAATTCAACCCTGAAAAAATGCCCAAACGTCGCAATCGCGATGATCGACCACCAGCACATTACACATATTTTTTGAGGTGCTGTAAATGAAAATGGCAAGCCAACGCCCCTTCACACAAAGGCACCAGAGCCGCTATTGTGTCGAGGTTCACATCCATTCGTCTGGATTGAAATGGAGCCTAACGTTCCCCCGGCTGCGTTCCCAGCACCGCCGCGGCCTCTCGAGCCTGGTCTGTCACTGCGACCAGCTGATCTTCCCGGTCTAATCCTGCTACACCCTAACGATCACATTCATCCACGCCGACCAATATTTTTGGCGCATCAAAAAACCACCCAAACGTCGAAAACACCTTTATCTACCACCAGCATATTCCACACATTTTGGGACATGCGGTAAATGAAAATGGGAAGCCAACCCCCTTCTCACAACCTTTCTCAAAGTTAACCCAGAAAAAGTGTTGTGCCACGCCGACCAATATTGTTGGCGGATCAAAAACTGCCCAAACGTCGCAAACACCATTCTTGACCACCAGCATGTTCCACATATTTTGTGAGGTACTGCAAATGAAGATGGGAAGCCAATGCACCTTCTCAGTGATAGGGTCGGCTTCAAAGCACCGGAAAATTTACCAGGAACCATGACCCGTGATGAACGAAGTACCTTGTGCCCCGTAAAATCATTCGTCCACGGTCCAACTTTCTCCGCCGCGTTATCATCTTTTCCGCACGCGCTCTTACCGTCCTCGAGCGGTTGCATCGGCCTCGTCGGCGGAACTCGTCCTCCATTTCTCAACCGAAATTTTTCAAAATATTTGGGAGCAGTCTTCTAATACATTCACAGAACTGTTGAGCCGGATTATCTGTTTCCATCGCGCAAGCCCATAATCGCTCCTTTTGGTCAGTCACGTGGGCCAAACGCGTTTGTCTGGCCGCTACCTTAAGGCGGGGGGAGGGTACAGCTGCCAACTAGATTTCGGAGGTTGATATCCTGAGGTTTCGATCCGCCCACCTCTTAACAAAACATCACCCAAAAATGCCCATTAACTTTAATGAGTCCTCTTCCTCGCATATCATCTCAATCTCACATCGGTCCTACTTCTTTCTCTCCAGTGGTTCCATTCAGCCAACAGACACCGCCCAAGGGTGCACCGGCATTCAAAAAAACGATCTAGGGTCGTTTTTTTTTTTTTGACCTCGGCATCGGACTAACTAAGTAAGCGTCCCCATAAGGCAATTCTGTCACGTGTTTTAGTTACCGGCGTGGTTCGGCATGGGCAAGGCGCGTCCGAGGCTCATAAACTAAATTGAAGCGGATTTAAACGCGCTGAAGAGTATTTACTGGCCTGCGGGGACGCCAAGACAGCGTGTATAGTGTGGTATTTACGCCAGATGGGAGGGGCGTCGTCAGTGGGAGCTTGGATAAGACGTTGAAGTAAATCTAGTTGGTAGCTGTACCCTCCCCCCTTACTTAGCCGAAGGGTTGATCGGACCGACTACTTACGGACCGAGTTCCGCGGCCAAATTTTTGTCGGCAGAAGCCGAATATCAGTCAACTTCGTTTGACCAGTCCGAAGCAACTAATGTCGAATCCTGCAGCTTCCCCAGAATATTATGAAAACCTCTCCGGTCGCTTTGGAAGACACGATTATGGAGGGGTCTCTCAATCATGTTCTGCAAATGGGGGTGTTGTGGGAGGAGAAAACTCAAGTTCGACCAGACGTATGTTGAAACCCAAAAAGGGTCGGACCGGACTCCGGGCTCAAGTCCGAAAAGAGCTTGACATCCGGGATTTTTCGGCCGCCCACCTCTTGTGTTTTTTAACAATGTTTCCTCAACGTTTTCCCAACATTCCCCACACTAAGTATCTGATACATTGCACTGCAGTACCTAAAGCAGCCAACAATGTCAACCACGATTCACTCCCACACATTGAGCGCACTCTGGCCCATCGTCTCCATCGTCAACCACGTACGGATGGAGTGCAGACACGGGCGAGCAAGCGTGGAGAGCGCAGGCGCGAAGGTCGTAATGGCACAGAGGTGGCCATTGCCGACAGGTTGGGCTCTCAGGCGGACTGTAGCTTGAAGAACTTGCGGCCACTTGATTTTGGAAGTGAGTCGACCCTTCGAGATTTTGGGTTTGAGGGAGGAGTTGAACCTTCTTTTCTTTACCGTGATACCTAATTTTATAAAGAGGGTGATTGTGTTGATTGTGTTGGCTTCCCTAGCAGAGCCGCTAAGGGACAAAAGGCAGATACAGGAATCACCCTGCTTGAAAGATGGCAATGTTATTCCACGCAGGCCATCATCGGAGTCTATATCATAACCAAAGGAAGCGCGATGGGGGTGAGAGCCGCCAAAATAGCATAAAAAGAACATTTAAAGGCTTAAGGCTTAAGGCTGTGGTTGGTTTAAGTTATGTAATCGCCCAATTGAGTTAAGCCAATGATGCCGCGTGATCCGACTTAACTCTGTTCTCACCCAAGTCGCACCACGGATGGTTTTTCGAAATTCCATCGGGTTTTCGTCGCGTCGCAGGTGCTCCCGTGTAGAGAGCACAAGCAACTTGCAGCAAGATCAACTCTCAAAGCTGGAAAGATCTTCACTGCTCCGTACCTGGGTCGGCACGCGTGCATCAAAAGATTGACGACGAAAGCAACACGCACAACTTCTTCAAGACGGATGCCTGTTATGACTCGGAAGGGATGGCGTCGAGGGAGGGGGTTTAATGGGTGGCCTGCTTGACTCCATGCAGGATCTTGTGTAGAGAATGAGTTCTCCTCAAATTGTGAGTTCTTCCTTTATATGTTTTTTCTTCTTCCCATATTCTCGCCACTTTTTCGACCAATCATGCTCGTGCTAACATCGGTCGTACCCTCAGCTGTCGCTTGTCCACCGCCACCAGTCATTTGGCCCCAAACTCGCCGGCATCGCCTCCCTTCCTGCCAATGTGATCAAGACGACAAATTCATTCCTGCTGTGGTTTTTTTTTGTTCAACCAAATACCTCTCAAAGCAACTCGAACCTAGTCTGTAGTTAACCGCGCCACCGTGTATCGGTGGCCTGCTTATTACAAATCATCGGAGTTTCAAATTTTGCCATGCATATTTAGCACTTCTAGGAGCCCCATTTTTAAACTTCCAGAGAGAAAGAGTATTCAAATGTCTGTCTGACCCCAAATAGCTCTTCAAATTACTCTTTTTCAACTTCCATTCTCGTGGAATGAAAAGAGCAGATTTGTCAGGATTTGTCATCTGTTGATCCTTCAAATTCGAATCACTCTGCCGCCGCACGAGTTGGGTGAACAACTTGTTCAAAATTATGCTAGTAAATACTGTAGCACTTCGCATTTGTGAAAAACACGTTCCGCAATGCGTACCAGCATCCAAATTCTTCCCGTGATTTGTAATAAGCAGGCCAGCGATCACTTGATCGAGCTTATCAACAGACTACAACATGCGAGGCACGAGCACCAAAACTGTTGTAGCGTCTGTCTACGAGAGACTAACTCGAACCCACATCCACAAAACATGACAACTGGAAAGTTAAACCAAGGGGAATGGCCAATCTGCACCCAAGAAAGGGCCAAAAGCGTAGTGGCCAAAAAAGGACATGTGTCAGTCTGGAAGACTCTGAGACGCCAAAAAATCCAAAAATAGAGTCAAAATCGAGTTGTAGAGCCTTTTCAGCGCTATCCGGCGGTCCAATCCGTTTTGCCATCAAGCCCTGGTTGTGGCGCAAAACACAAAACACTTTCCCAACCCCGGCGATAAATAGCAATAAAATATTCATTTCAATTGATTTGGATGATTGGATCAGTGGCTGGGAGCTACCGGGTGTGCCGAGGATTTGCCGAACAGTGAAGCGCCCCGGGAAAGCCCGAGCCGGGTTCCTTTGAGTGCAAGTCCTAAGTCATATTTATCGGGGGTATTTAACGGCAGGTAAGGCTGGGAACGGGTTTCGCTACCCACCGGTTGCCAATCACTGATGGCATCACGCCAACTAACCGGTTGCTATATTGGGGCAGGGCAGGTGTTTTGAGCTATGCTGCACCCCATTGTTCTGACCTAGGCCAAGTGCCGTTTGGTTTACAGTGGTTTCCTCTGGGAGTTAGAACCAGTCCCGAAACCGAAGTATGTCGATCACTGGGTTTCGCATCAAGGCCCCGATTATCCGCGAATATCTTCTCAAGAATGGATATGCAGCCAGGAAGATTAGTAGGCTCGTGGACCAGCCGGCCCGGTGGAATTCTGATGCCATCGCAAACTCTGACAACACCGGACTTCTTAGTTCGCATACTGATATCTGAGGGCAGGCATCCCAACATCATGCAGCTCTATGGCTTGTTGCGCACGGGTGGGCTCAGCGCAACAGTTTTTCATAACGGTTCGAGACTCTGTTCAACCTAAATTCTAGCTGACATTGTGAATAGAATTAATACCCTTTTTCCAATTTCTCGGCCGCTTCAAACATTCACCCGTCTTGACCACATACATCTGGGGGTATTGTGTGGGTCGCTCTACCCCGACCGCGGCTCATCTCGACACTGATTCCAACTGAAGGGTAAAGAGGATACCATTTGCCCCTTTGCAGGACGCATTGCGTTATTTGTCCGGATTCTCAAGTCATACGCATGGCCCGGTGACTATTTCCCTAGTCTCTTCTTTACTGGTTCCTCGCAGATGGTTACAGAGTTACCATTGGTCGATCTGGCTACAACCCGCTGGGTCGCTCTGGATATACCCCGCCACAGGCGGCCCCTGTGTAAGTGTCATCCGGGCCGGGGAAACGAATAACATTGTTGACATTTTCGGATTCCCGTGGGAGGACATGGAAAGAATGGAGAACTTATCTTTGGAAGACTCTGATGCAGAGGCCGTGGTCATTTTGAATTTAGGCAGTGACGAATATCACCAGACATGTTCTGACAATCCCAGGGCACAACCTCGGATATTTTCTGTTTCCACCCAACTCCCGGTTCTGCTAGGGCCGATAATTTTATATTCGAATCCCCAACATCGGGTGGCGTGGAGGATCACACAAGGGGTGCTCAATTCTTGGGTCGGTTCGGTCAGGTCGCTTTTTAATTAAATATTATCAATCGCGCATCAATCACTTTGATCTCGGCCGAATCTCGATGTCACGAACAACGAAGTACATTATAGTCAGCGCAACCATAATACATTGTGAAGCGCTGATTCATTTTGCAAAATAGTCGCATATCGCGTCGTGTTTCGTCTAGTCTAGGTGTGTACAAAGCCTTTGATGGGATGTCAGAATTGGATAGCAAAAGCAGTCAAAGTTCTCACCTACTTAGCAGGTGTGTTATCGGTCCCAAGCAGCAGAAATCAGAGGAGAGAGGAAGGCTCAAGAGAAAGGAAGAGACGCGTACACAAAGCCACGGGGTGATCGCCGACATCTCGGATCAAGCAATTTATTTAATTAAAAAGTGACCTGACCGAACTGACCCAAGAATTGAGCACCCCTACAGCCCCTTGGCTTTGGCGGCGACGATTTGCAATGGTGCAAAAGCATTAGGGGGTTTCAGAATTAAAATTTGGAGCCTCAACCTGCGTCGCAACTCGAGCCTCAACTTCATGAAGTTGAGGCCCGAGTTGAGACCCGAAATCGGAGTTGGATGTCAAATCGTGCACAAGAGCCCGATTTGACTTCCAACTTCAGTCCCAACTCGATGCCCCAACTCCGTCCCCAACTTCGCTTCTCGGGCCTTTTCGCACATGTTTCATGCTTCGTGTATCAACGTGCCTCAACTTCTAAAGTTGACGCAGAAACAGCAGCTCGGGGGTCTCACAAACAAGGTCCCAACTTGGGTCCCAACTCAGCTCAACTTGGGGTCAAGTTGGAGCCAAGTTGCGGCCAAGTTTTGACGAAAGTTGGGCCCAAGTCTGTAATTCTGAAACCCCCTATTGAAGGAGAGGTCTTGGCCAATTCCTGGACAAGGTATTTTGAAGTTTGACTGATGCTCATCTGATTTCTTTCTCTCGTTTCCTTTTGCTTTGCTTTCAAGATATAATTTGCGCCAAATCCAGTCTTGAACTACGGACCGGGCTCCAAGGGCATCTTCAATATCAACTTTCGTTTAAACGAGAGCTTTTGCCGTGCGTAAGCTGTATCTCTCAAGTATTTGAGACAAGTATGAGCGCACTTTGATGAGCCTCAGCCTTGACTTCGTCGGTCTCCGATGGTGGCGCTATTGACAATAGTAGATCTTCTAACGATTTCAGGCAGATCAAGCGGCACTAACATCCCATAGCCCGTAGTATTGGGTGTGCCCTCATTGTTAGAAATAGCGTTTATGCCCCAGCGCTTAAATTCGGCGACCTGGAAACAACTCGAGTCGGACTGTGCTTGAATCAAACGGACGGAAGGCTTACCTGGAGTATCTGTCGGCCGGGAGAAGGTCGAGTGCGATGGCATACCCTTAGCATTTTTAAGCTTTCTGTAACGGCATTCCATCAAATTATTGCTGTGGGCTCCCCACGAGCTAGGGCTAGAAGGCAGGATCGAAATTGATGCTGTGGACTCCCACCATTCCAGTAATGATCGGACCCCTGTGCCTGCCGAATCCACTCAGCATTCTTTGATGTATCCCGAAACAAGCCGGGACGAGAACGTGACTTAATATGGAAGTCCAGTTTCACCGGCGCGATTTCATGGTGATAGCCAGCGAGACTCTAAGCAGACCTGTCTCTTCCGATTCCCTGTTGCTGTCGCCATCCGGAACGTAATTCTACACGGACAACTGTCAATACATACTCGTTTTGTTCGGCCCCCTCTCAAGCCCGGGCCTAAGCTTGAAGCCCTACCTGCGGGCTTGGGCTTAGATATTTGAGGAAGGTTATCGAGCCGCCGCAGCTCCGGCACCCTCGCAATAGCAGCGGACCCTGTAGCTCAAGTTCAGGTGTTACTGCAAGTAGCAATTCATCCGTTTGAGGGGGCTGGAAAAGAATTTCAACGAAGGATTCAATGTAAACGCTTAAAAGGTTAGAGTTACTCCGGGAGCAGATTTGGATCTGGATTTGATGTGGATTTGGATTTGAGGTTGTTACATAATGCAGTTCGCCGATGATGCCGATAACTGATGGCATGTCTGGATCTCATGTTTTCTCCCCTTCTTCCTGAATTTTCTTCCATCGGAGCTTTGGTGACAAATACATATACTAGGTGGCTGCCATTACCAAAAATAATCAAGGGACCAGAAAAGAGGAAGGTATTGAGAAAGAGATACCGGTCTATCAAACTCAGTGATGTTACGCATCTTCTGGCCTCACAGCCCACCCAGAGCTTCAGAGTTGCTAAGAAAATTCAAGGAGCATTTTTCCACATGCGCCTTCAGTGGCATCAACGAAACCTGTTGGGCTCGTATGCTCAGAGGGTCATCAGTGATGTACGTAATAATCCACAGCTATAGTTTGGTGCGGCATCTATAAGCAGCTTGAGAATGAAGAAATTAAACACCATACAATGTGCCACGTATTTCAATTTTCGACCTTATAACTTTAGCGGAGATTCGCTCAAGGTTCGCTGCGGCCCAAGGTTCTGTGTTGAGAGAGGATGCATCCCCGAAAGTATGTGGGCAGGTTCAACACAGCGTAAGTTGAACTTGAGGATGGGAACGGACTAATATGCACTCTCAAATACAAAATAAATCACCGAAAACGAATAGAAACCAGTGATTTGCCAGCCTCAGAGTAAAACACAAGAATGAGGCAACATAGGGCATGTGAACACCTCAGGTTCGTGTGAAGACATACAGAGGGATAGAATCACTATCGGTTCATGCCAAAGGTCAAGTTTCCAGTTTAAACCATGGTCCCAGCCCGTTTATCGCGGATTTGCAAGGACCGGTGATGCCTGAAAAATCGGGCTCCGCCGATTGGCCCAGAAAGTGCAAAAACGGGTGGGTTTCCCTGGATTTTTTTGTTGCAGCGAAGTATACATGTGCATGCACACTGTTGGTTGTAAAATATTTAGACTCGCCTTCTGAGACATTCTGAAATATTCATCTTTGTGCATCAACGAGCCTACGGTGCAATTTGCCGAAGCGAAGCGGCGGTACATCTTGCTGTGTTTTAATGTATGGTTGCGGACCGAACTTCGTGACAAGTTACTGACAACCCAGTTTTTGTCAGAAAGTCATGTAAATGATATAAATAGCACCACAAGAAGCTGCTCTGGTGGGCAAAATTGAAAAACTCAATTTATGTTTTTTCCACCTCCGATTTCGCAGTTTTGATTGCGGATCAGCCGGACCGGTGTCTGTGTGGCACCACTAATTACCTCTTTGGGAACCCCAACAGGTTACACGGTCTTCAGCATCATTACAAGGTGTTCGAAAGCGTTTTGGAGCCGCTTTCCATCACAGGTATTCTCAACTCCTAAATCCATATTTTCATTTTGGCCTAATTCGGCTCCAGTGCATTTCGGTCACCATCTTGTATGTCCCGTTTCCGACTCAATTCTTGTCCAATCTGCCTCAAATTAGGCTCATTTTAGCGGTGCTTTGTACCCCTTCTCGCTGTACGCGTCACTCAGCACAGCCTGCAACTCTCCAAGATCCTTTTTCTCGCACACGTCAAGGACGTGTCAGCTTGTGCGGCCCTTTTCGGGGCCAATTCCACCCTGTGCCGAACTGCCGCAACCTCGGCACAGTGCCTTTATTTGCGCACAAGGATTGTGCAATCAACGCGATGTTGCATCACAAGTATACTCCCGAAACTCTTTTTTGTTGGGGAGCTGAGTCGAACGGGGTGTACAGAACAGCGTGGAGTGGATGGACGGCCCGCTGACCCGAGCGGTGCAGCCAAACAACACACTCAGAGAAGACGAAAGAATGCAATTGATGGAGGTTGATTGACAGGAACAGTTGAGCCAAATCCGGCGTTCTTTTGACATCCGTTACTTCAATTAAGGCTAGGGGAACCACGCAAGGTAAAAGAAAAATCCGCCAAACTAACTCAAGATGACTGTAACTGAAATCTGTACAGTCGGCTTGACTGCCTCAAAACACAATCGGATTCGGCTCAATCGGCCTGATTGATGAAATCACATTTTGATCGAGTTGTCAATCAGGCCGATTGTAAGTTCTTCCCACAGTGCGCGCACTGAGCCCCATCCAAATTGTACCCGCTATGCGTAAGTCCGGATTTCGACAAATTTCACCGTCTGCAGTGAAAGACGGGGAAAACACCTGGCTGGGCGAACATGTTGACAGTCATGGTGTAAGGGCTGTTGAAATGACGTATGAATTTGGCGGTTCTTTGTGCCGAGTTTGACACGCTGGCTGACTTGGTAGTTGGGGTCGGGTTCGCGATCTTTATTGGCATAGTGAGCCTGCGTAACCTTTGCGCCAGAGCTACGAATTACTGTGTTATTTCGTTCAATTCGACACCGCCCCCGACTTTTCGGCAACCAAAAAAATCTGATAAATCGAGAAAAAATTATGGGCACAATAAAAAAGGTCGAGGGTGACGCGTGACTCAGAGGGTGAAGGGAAAATGAAAAAATGCTTGTTTCGCCTCACTTGAGGCTGGCTGCAACAGGTGACCACCCCCTCTGCCGAAGCAGCATGTTCACGAACACATGGTAAAGTAAAAGTAAAAGTAAACTGAGCGACTCATGATCAAAATCAAACATTGAAATTGAATTTATCTATAAATTTACAGCTCAAGTCAAAGGCATCAGACATAACAAAAATTCAAGCAGGGTTCCAGCTGAGCATAGCAGCCTAACTTTATAAACCCAGTTTATAAAGTCAGGCTGCCTATTAAACCGCAAAACCGGTATCTAGCGACTCTCACCTTTGGATGTGTTTGAACCCTAATTAATTGAATACTGCAGAAAGAGCGTCAATGCATATTATACCATCTAACCTTGGATACGGAGCGGGAATGTATGGCCCCGCAGTGCTCTAACTTCTGTTGTGTCTTTTTTTGGCTCGGCTGCAAGCCATGGATCTCAAACCTCATTCAAGATCTAGGTTGAAACTCGCACCTTGTCTGCGGGCTGCTGCATCCGCCTTAGGATTGGTACACCATACACCAACAGTCATCCCTCAGAGTCACAATTATTTTCTCAAATCCGCAAGAAACTCGCCAAAAATTCCAGACCCATAAATTCTCTGAAACGGAAAGATAGGGGTACACGTAACGTTTTGACAGCGCGATGTGACTTCTATAGAGCCGGCGCGAATGCGTCGTGACTAATCACTTTCTCTCTTTTTTTTTTTTTGCCACCACCATCACCGCCATCATCCAGATTCCAAATGTCCTCGCTGTCCGCATCGCCCTCGCCAGCGCCCTTCGCCCTCCCGTCCTCGTCGTCAGTGTCGTGCTCGCCGCTGAAAACGCCTGCACGCATGTGGTCCTCGGCGCCGGCGAGCACGGCCCCGTCGTCGCCCGTGCCTGCGCCTGAGACTGAGACTGAGGACGAGGACATGCCGTTTAAAAGGGACGCAGAGGTTAGCGCTTGGTCTAGCTGTATCAATTTCCGCGATATTAATATTTCGCGCGTGTGGCGCGTACAGGACGATGACGACGACGACTCGAGCCCCTTTCTACGTGGGGTTCCGCTCTCGGTTGGGGGGGTCGCGTGCACGGTGGCGCGGGCCGAGGGCGACACGTCGAAAGAGCAAAATACCGACGCGTCAAATTCAAAAGCAGGAGATATGGAAGAACTTGAGGACGAAGACGAACTCGCCGCAGGGGGGGTTAGAAAATGCACAATGCGGGAATCTTCAGTAGCGGAGTGCAGTCGGGTGGCACAAGCCAAATGGGCTTGCAGAGAATGGAGCGGCAGAGGCCAAATGGGCTTGCACAGGATAGTTTAATGATTATACAGGAAGGGATTGCGTACGGCCGACGTGATTCCGACCGAACGATTGAATTCTCGCATCACTGACACTTCGAGACGGCCAGCGGTCCAATTGTTGCTATTGAGGTTCTTGAGAATTTTATTCAATCGCTCAGTGAGAAAAGCCCAAAAGCCATTTAATGGACCATAATCCGAAACCTGTTCTGGGATATGGACCGCCCAGTGATGATTCGGTTTCATCGCTCCAATACCATATAACTAGAAATTATTGAGAACAGCGCAATGAAGGTTGTGCAAGACATACATCCAAAAAGGTTAACAGGTAATCCTGGAGTAATTTCTTGACAGTAGGCAGTGTATCGATCCGAATGGAATTCCCAACAATGATCTTCAGGAAGGCGGAGAATCGAAGGAAACTGTCATCTTCTCCTTCTTGCATCCGCGGATGCGGCCGAGCGGGGCGTTTCGAAGCTATGTTGGCCTGTGTAAGCTGTCGCCTACAGCTACTCGAACACCGTAGAGCTGTATATAGATAATTACTCGTAAATTGTAATGAAAACAAGATGTACCGCCGCTTCATTCCGGTAAGTCACATCTTGGTCGCACCGTGGAGGGAAATCAAAATTCATTGAATTTATGTGTATACTACCGAAATATAATGCTGCCTGCCAGCCGTCAAGAAACACGATTTGCCGCCATAATAATCCATTTTAAGCGGGCCCGATCTTGTGCCCCAGAAAATATTTGCACATCCACCAGCCGAGCCCGAGAGGGACGAGAATGTTTTTTGACCATGTGATTGCAAGAGAGAATTGAATTTGACGACCGCAGGAGTCATTCCATCAAGGGGTATTGTGAGACAAAAGCCAAAGACAGGAGCATGGAGCATGGAGCGGTTGGCCAAGGTGGGAAGAGCGAAGGATGGCGGTGAACAGAAGGAAAAGATTCGGAACGAACGGTAGACATGAATGCTCAGTACAAAAAGGAATTGATATCGAGAAACGACCCTTGCCAGGAAATCTGATTCATTCGACCGCAACGAAAGAGGTGCCCTGACTTGAACACAGCTGAGGCACAGACGACGATTTGACCTGGGTTGATCCACCGACCCGACAAAATCCTTGATCGAGGAAACCATAAAATTGGGGCAACACCAGAAGAGACCCGAGATTAGCAGCACCTCAACGGCGAGGTTTTGATTTGACCGTGGAATCCGAGTCCAAAAGATAGCCAACAGAATATTCAACGGGGTGCCAACAGTACCATTTTTTGTGCAGTTACATTTGAATGACTTTATTTTATTTTTGCCGCCACTGTCCCAAGCCATATCTAATTTTTACATTCAACTCGGTAACTCAGAAACCTTTGAATTGTGGTAGACTTTATACTTCGCTGAAGATTGTACAGAACATTGAATTTAGGACGTGAGTGCCGGAAGAGTCTCCACGTTACTCGAAGTTCGCGTCCTTCTTTTTCTTCATCTTCTCTGGTGAAAAAAATTACGTCAGAAGGAGGCAGAATGGCAAAAGGACAAACTGTCAGTGCCTAGCAGCGCCGGGTCAATGTGTGGCACTACCCCGCCTTGAGTGATGACACGGAGTCGAGAAGCTGCGGGTGGCATGAGCGAGCTGCAATGCTCCCGGTCCACGGAGTCCACTTACTTTATTCAACTCTTCATCATTGCGGATGGCGAGTTGTATGTGACGGGGCATAATACGACGCTTCTTGTTGTCATGTGCCGCGTTGCCGGCGAGCTCGAGCATTTCTGCGGCGAGGTATTCAAGGACAGCGGCAAGGTATACTGGTGGTGATGGAGAGATGCGTCAGATTGGAAGTCGAAGTGCTGGACGACGCACCGGGTGCGCCAGCGCCAACACGCTGGGCGTAGTCCCCCCTTTTCAGCAGACGGTGAATGCGACCCACAGGAAACTGGAAGCCAGCTTTGAAGGAGCGCGACTGATTCTTCGAAGCTTTATCGTCCTTTGATTTTCCTGCTACTTTTCCCTGCATTGCGTGGTAGTAGTGGGTGGTGGGGGGTAAAAAGGTAATAGGCCGAGTTGCAGCTGTCCCGTTCCTTACATGAGAATTTATATGAGAATGACCTACCAGCACCGAAGGGGACCACCCGCCTCCTCTTTTCAACACAGCGCCTCTGCCTCTATAGAGCATATTCATTTTGTAACACTGATTTTATACTTGTTGAGTTCAGTGCGCTTTTAAGTGCGCCACTCTGCGGCGTGATCTATGTCGGAAAATATAAATACAGGTTCCGGAATCATACATATGCGTCCAAGGCGGCGTCTTGTCGATTTACAGGATATTTGACCCAGCAAAAAAATAAGTACAAGGGCCTGTTGCCCAAAACGGGTAACCACCCCCATTCCGATCCTCCCGTAGATTCCACAATTCTGTGCAGGGTCTGAAATCATACATATGCATCTAAGGCCGCGTCTCGTCAATGTATCGTCCGAACAGAAGTCCACCAAAATCTGGCCTGTTTCCTCTGCGATTTTTTTGCATCCCATTTCATTGATCTTGTCCTTCTGAGCGTTGAGGGCAGTTATCATAGACACATTCTGAAAGTTGATGTCTTGAAAGGTAGGTCTATTCGGCCGTCGGCTTATAGTTCGGCTGTCGAGATATTCAAGGTCGGCTCTGGTGCATGATGCAAAACGCATGTTAGTAAGGGCAGTTCTAAATTTAATATCCTCAGGCGTATCAGCTGTCTGACGCATGTTCTGTGTCAAAATGACAACCGTCGTAACCTGCTGCCATATGATCTTACCTATTGTATTTTTTTGGTCCGCAATTCCCATCTTCGCGTGTACAATAGGAGAGACTGTTGAATCACCACTGAATAACGCATTCGCTCTGACAGGCGGCAACTGAGCAAAATCCCCCGCAAATATTCATTCCCTCAAATGCTTCATCCGGTTGGTTCATGGCCAATGCAAGTCTAGCGCTAATTTTATACATTGATTGGCAAGAAACCATAGAAACTTCGTCCAAGAATATATATTCGACACCCCTCGGCCTTTCTTGAACCTTTTTAACCGTCACGCCCTCAAACATGTCGGATTGCATCGAATCCTTGATTCCGAGAACAGAGTGATAGGTGCTTCCATTTAGAAGAGCAGCTGATGTTCCGGTAGGACCCAACACAATAAATCGGTGGGCCTCTTCTCTCTCCTCAAAAAATTTGATCAAAGCTTTAATGACCTGCGTTTTACCAGTCCCTCCTACCCCACCAAGATACATACGAAGAGGAGGAGGATTTTCAGCTACTGCGTGATTCGCTACCAGATGGAATGCCCGGTCTTGCTCCTTGTTCAACTTAAAGTCGGTAGATACGGCCGCAACCACTTTTTGACCTTTGTTATTCTTGGCCCTGAAGTATTTGGTGAAGTAGAAAGAGTCTAGTAGAGTCACGTCTTTGCCTACAACAGGCTCCCTTGTTTCTCGTTTCTTTAGAGTGGAAGGTGCGTTTTTGTACTTGGAATCAAACATATCTTGTTTCACTCTTGAGATCTTTTGCCTCCATTGCTCACCAGAAAGCCGGATTTTGGGAACGATTTTCGCTACACATTAGACACCGCCGACCACCCACTGCTTTTCATTATGTTTTCCGCTTGTTCCATCAATTTTTCTTTGGCCTTCTGCTTTGGGCTTTTGATTAAAACATCTTCAGGGCCAGTGTTAAACACCTCATCGGTTTCTCCCATTTCCCCACCATACTCGGGTTCATCCTGGTATGATTCCCTCGAAACATAGGCATGGCACGGCGCCTCTGCCTGTCCTGTGATGCGAAATCATCTCTCGCATCATTGCATTCATATCTTATGTTAAAGTTTTTCATAAGCTTGCGAGCTTTGTCAGTGAATTTATAGTCACTGAAAGATTCATGCCAGTTATCTATTTCATTCTTGAGGTCGGATACCCTGCCAGGGCCGGGCCAGGCCCGACGGAGGGCCTGAGCGGGCTCAGGGCTTGAGCTTGAGGAAGTTCAAGCCCCAGGCCCCGGCCTCAAGCCCGGGCTTCAGTACTGCATTTAATACCGAGACTCACCTGCAATTTTGACCGCTAAAATATGTCAGGATGTGAGTGTTCTGCATTCCAGCAATACCAATAGAGTCAAAACGACAAATCACCGAAAAACAAGGTTGGATCCAAGATGAACGCGTTGATGGTGAACATCCTAAAACGGAAATGGCTGTTGAAAAATTCAAGAATAAGGTCAGCAAGCGGTTTCATACCTAGTGGAACACTTTTATACATTTCTTGTGCTCCAATTTGTGTTAAATTCTCTGTTAGTCGAGCATACCACTGGCATACCTCAGGCCCAGGCTCAAGCCCAGGGCCTTGGGCTTCAAGCCCTGCTCGCGGGCTTAGGCTGGGGCCTAGGGAATCTCAAGCCTAAGCCCGCTCAGGCCGGGCCCAAGCCCGGGCTTCCAGGCCAGGCCGGGCCCTGAGATTCACTAGCCTCTGTGACAAAGGCACAGGTTTTATGACTCGTCCTTCATAATCCGACGTAGAATCTCTATGCTCTTGCTTTTCCGGGTCACTCTGAATTCATCTGAGGCTTTTTTGTGAGTTCCGGCGCAATTTTTAAATCCCATAGTCCTGCCAGAATCCTTCGCATACTCACTCCATGATCCTCTACTCTGACTGCCTATTTATTGGCTGTAAGGCCTTAGAGATTTTATTTTATTTTATTTATGCGGAGTACCTGCCATGGGAAAGAAACGGGCCTACATCCTTACGCGAATTGAGAACCTTGCGACGGGTGCAAAAACACTGGTGGAGAAGCTTTCACCACGGAAAAAGAGGAAAATTGATGGGAAAGAAAATACACTTGAATTTGGGCCGCGGAACACGTCTATTAATGCACTGATACCCATTATAATTCTCCGGACTGTGATTCCAGATCGTCCTCGGTCTCGCTGGGTGCTGTTGGACCTGGAGAAGGCAGGGATGGTATAATAAATCGATATGGGGAGCCGATTTCCTCTAACATCACACAATTTTATTCTACGATTAAATCTTGCCGCGTTGCATATTTGGACAGATGTGACAGGGTGTGACAGCCGTTGGTTGCTTGTGGCGTACAGCTAGCTTAGGATTTGTGATGAATCAGGATGGACAAAGACTGTTCAGGAAATGTTGGGATTGATGGTGATCGGTTGTGACCCGTGATGATATCAATGTAAACCGGTATTTTGTCCGGCACCGGCCACCAAAAATATGTATCGCAACTTCAACTCCACCGCTTTAAAAGCTTTAATTGTTGCAGTACTTTACTATACTTGTGGTTGTGACCTCCGGAATACCGCGACGCGTCAAAGCAAGCCATCATGTGACCGAGTTGTGCATGATTTAAAATTCCACAAACATGGGGGGTCTTAAATATATGTTTGTTGGCAGAATCTATAAATGGCAATCTGCCCGATGATGAGCCGCCATTTTGGCCAAGCGTGAAAACCCATTATATTTTTCATTTCAGTAGCTTTTAGCTATTGAACGCTTGCATTCCATCTTAGCGAGGGTTAGTGCGGAGGTCTGCGCAGCTAACTAGGAGGCAGTAGCGTGGAGCATAATACTATCGAGCTATAAAAGACTTATAAGGCATAAGGAGGCCAAGTCGGAGCTATGAAAACTATAATATTATGTCTCTAAACTTGTCCTTCTAAGCGATATACACTATCTGGGAAGGCAGGGCGTTCTCTCTGATTAATACAGACATTATATTATCCAACTAGTATGCGGTTCTAAGGTTGAAGGTTAAACTAGAAGCAGCGGGCACGGGGCCGGTAACGGATCACGGTTACGATCAATATTACGGGATAATCCGACATGCCGGAGCGAGGGCACCTCGGACGTCTCAGAAAGGGGATCCGGCAGAAACATTAAACTAGGAGGCACGGCAAGGGGCTGTGGGTCATGATATTCAGATAAGCAAGGAGTGCTTAGACGTCATACGTTGATCAAACGGTTGGGATGTCATCAGGATTTGCAGCTAAATTGGGAAGGCAGATCGCGATTTGATGTCTTGACTGATATGTCACTATGATTTGTAGTTGAGATCTGGAGATCGACAGAGGGTCTGGGCTAGCCTGGAAAGCATGCTTCGAGTCATGGCTTACTAGTTGGGTCACGAGAAAGCTGATTCACCGAGTAGAGTCTGACTCACACAAAAGCGTGATTGAACGTTGAAGAACCGGATATGGGTTTCAAGAACATAAATATTATTCATCTTTTCTGCTTACAAAAGAATATTTACTTTTATATTTTGTTTCATGTACCAAAGTAGGTCTTAGCTCACGTACTAGGACGTTGATTCGTTAGTTAAAAGCGACTTTAGTTTGAGTATTATTTGTACGAATTAGGAGATTCTTGTAGTATAAATTAGCCAGGATATTTAGGTTAAGGCCAGTGGATCATACCCTTCTTGTTAGACGCACAGCTTGGAGCTTGTGGTCGTTTGAGGAAGCTTATCATCTGTTCTTGGTTGGCACCGGGTATCTCAGAATATCTTGTGTGTAAACGTTCGGAAATATACAGAGATCGTATTGGTTATCTTTTGGCGTGAAGCGTGAAGCGTGTTACCTGAAAGACTTGAATTGAACGGACCTGTGAACGAGTACACGTGGCATTGGAGTCGAGGCTTTGGCCTAAAATCGGTTGCAAAACCAAAACAACACCCACACCGCATAATATTATACAAAATTGTTCATACAAGACTCTTTCCGAGACTATAGAGTTGCTTTTTACCAATTCGTCACGTCGTCAAGCCCCGACATTGAGTGTGACAAGCCCCAAAAAATCGTCAGACTCTCAGACTGTTTCACAACGATGCATGCACCTCGAGAAACTATTTCATCCCCCACAGACACTTGTGCATGTTTTACGCGTTAATACTGGTTAATTTTGGCCTGAAACTTGTGTCCACCCGTTTAATACGAGACAAATGGGTTCTGCACCTAAATCTTCAGTCATCGACTTCATGAAAACATATTTCCGAATATTCTGCGGTTCTCAGAGCCATTTTCTAGGGCAACCGTGACCACCGAACATGTTCGTCAACCGCCGCGGTGACGCGTGACACCGACCAAAGTTCGGCGCCGTCAACCCCCTCCGTGACGCGTGACTGTCAAATTGAATGAAATAATACAGTATGATCCCAGAGGGCTATGATAGGCGGAACAACTTGGATTTGTCCATTTCACTCTCTCTATCAAGTCCCAGAATCACCTCTGAACCTCAATCTCAGGAGCCTTTGAGCCTGTTGTCAATGCTTCCAGATAGACTCTCAGATGTGGAGCTGCTGCAAAGCGAGCTGCCGTAGATCAAGGATATTCATAGATGCAAAGCAGCTTTAATTCGAAGCACGTTGGCATATCTTGATGAACACAAACGTCCCAAAGCACTAGTGCCTATCAGGGAATACATGCAGAAGATTCATCCAGCCGAAGATCACATCATTAGACCTCTTCTGGCACACTTTCAGGAGCTACGAGTTCTACAACGCATATTTTTGGCACCCATCAGCTTCACAAGTGGTTGCTCAAATATCATTGAATTATTTCAATATTCAGAATATTCTCTGGAATGGGCTTCGGGCAGGGCACCCAGCCCTAAGGAGTAGCATTTACTGTACATGCCATCTAAACTATTTCAACCGACTCGCTACCCGGGGCATGATTCCTCAGATGGACCAGATCCACCTCATCCTGCCACATCCATGTGACCCTAAAGTAGAGGTCTACTTTACTACCGAGTTATTGAATTCATTCAGGACGACCGCCGGTTGCGGGAATGATGAACAGTGAATGGACCTCGGGATTTGTCGGGATCTGCGACATTTCGCACAAGGAGGTGCATTGCAGGTGGAGGAGGAGGAGGAGGAGGATGTATTACTGCAGAGGTCCCTATAAGGAACAAGCAGGCACTGTACCTACACACATGCGTCCAATGTATGCTACAGTCATCAACGGCCCAGTCGCTGTGGAAGCGTAAGTACAGGTGTGTACCTAAACACCGCACGAAAAAGCTTGGTAGACGGGGATGGTGTACGGAGTCCTAGAAACACTGGGGAAGTGACGAGGGTGCTAGCACATCATAGACAATAATCGCAAAGAATCGAGCCACGTTTCGCAAAGATCCCAGCCTCAGCGTCAAGTCATCATTCGACAAAGCTCCGCGAGTGACGAGCCAGATAGTTGCAGTACAGTCGAACCATGCATGTTAATTTGTCTTTAAAAGCCCATCGACACAATATACACCGACTGGATTGACACGCAAAGCTCCCGATAGTGTGGGATAGCGAAGATGTTCAATACCCAGAAGGTAATCCCCAGGACCAGGCCGGTGAGGGCTTTTCAGTATGCTGGCACAACAATTATCTTGTGATGTTGACGGAGTAGTCCATCATATAGCGATTGAATTGCCATGTATATTACTAGCATGAGCAATGGCCGCCGGATGCGCGGACATCCGACCGGTTTCCGTAATGAGAATGGCGAGCATGGAAGGAAGATTCAATTTGAGCAATCGACGTGAGTAGTGCCTCGAGGCGCTAAGCAGTGACTCGTCTGCGTCGAGAGAGTCCACACCCCGATATTAGGTATCAGTCAACTCTGGCCATGTAAACGTGCGACTTCTCCTGTACTTGGTAAGGAGTCGATTTAATGTCAGGACAAAACTGGGTTGCTGTTACCGCTCGCATGGTGCGCTTTAATGGTGTATTAAATGCTTGATTTCGAAGTTGGGTTCTGGGGTAATATCGCTCAGGCTTAGCACGGGAATCGCAGAATGAAGTGGCTAGATCATCCCCATTCATTTATGGCGCTGACGGCGCGCGCCTGTTTGTACACAAACTGAGGAAACTTGAGGATGCCATTTGAACGAAGTCCACAAATAGATCCGAACAAACGGTAGCTCGCTGGTTCAGACTAAGACTCCAGATCATCGATGGACCTAGCCAGAAGTCCTAGTGGCTCTGAGCCTCTGTTCCATGCTGTATCTTGAAGGCTGTTGGGACATTTGACATGATCTTTGCACTGGACTGTGCAGGCGTGCACTCCTCATCTGCATCACAAATGTGACGAGGAGGCGACGCAGACACTTCAGTTGTATTTTCTTCTCTTTGCGCTTCAACTGAGGATGCCGATGGAAACATTGACAATTCTGAGATGGCACGGTTAATGATGGTCAAAACGACGAATGCATTAGTTGGGAAACGGGAGCTCACAGGTCAACAGACAGCTAGTCTTTTACTTGGTTGAAAGAATTGTTACACATCGGATGAGTATGAGGAATATTGGTGGTCTTCCCTGCTCAGAGATATTAGCGTCGTTCAAAGTTCCCATTTTCATCTCATTTTCATCTCATTTTCGGTCTCATTTTCATTTTCATTTTCCAAAGAGGAAGACAAGAAGGAAGCGCGAAAACGAGCACGAAAAGGAGGCCAAAAATGAAGTTGAGGGCCCATTTTGCACGAAAATGGTCATTTTCATTCTCATTTTTGTGTTTTGGCGGAGGTTTTGAGTACTAGTAGGAAAATGCTCATTTTCACTTCCTGCAGGCAATTTTGGTGAGGGGGGGGGGTTTCAAAGTTGTTAATTTTCAGCTCATTTTCAGCTTCATTTTCGTTCTCCTTTTCTGCCATTTTTGGCAATTTTGGCTGTAAAATGGCAAAAAGGAGAGCAAAAATGAGCGCAAAAATGAAAGTGAAAATGGTCAACTTTGAACGACACTATTGCATAAGAAGTTTTCATGGTTGAACTGAGTCAAGAGCATTCCATTCCAAGTCATCACACCACGACCGAGGTGGATGAAGAGCATGAGCCTGAAGCTCAAGATTCGGAGGAAGTGCAGCACATGATTATTCCAGATGATGAAGACGATGGAATGATTGTCCTCACCTGCTAACTCTGACACTGGCGCTCGAGAGAAAAGATATTCCACAATGTTTAATGACATTTTCTGCAGGCCACCTGAGCTCGATTCACTGTGTGTCTGGGACATCTTAAGAAACTATGTCAAAGAGAAGAAACCCAAGTCAAAGACGCAACACAAGACTTACCTGAATTTCAAGCCAGGACATCCCCAGTACATTTCACACTGCCTGAAAAGGTTGGAAAGCCCTCTAGTACCTGTTTTAATGGGGTATCGTGTTCCTCAGAATGCCTTGGAGGCTGATAAGTTGAAGTACGCGGTGGTTATCCTCTCGTTGTTTAAGCCGTGGTCAAACACGAACTCATCTCCACTCAAGTCTCCGGACATATCTTGACCAGATGCGCTTGACGACTTCAAAATTTCCATGGCTCCGGAGCATGTTAGAATTGCGCTCAATATGCAACTTTTGCATCAGACTCGAGATGCCAAATTTGACTTTGCAGCGAAACGTGGCAAATGGGTTGCTGAATTGAGGAGAATGGCCAAAAACAGTGGAATTGGTGTAGACGACGACGGCGATGAGATATATGATCCGGTTTGGGAAAATGCAATGCAGACAACCATTGATCCTGATGAATCAGACTCAGATATTCCATTACTTTTGAAGGACACCAGAGCTACCCATGATGCAAAACAGATTGTACTCGAAGCAAGTAATGCTGGCTTTTATTCTGTTCAAGGGACACCAAGCAATGAGATATGTGCAAAATTTGGGCAAAGATCTCAACTCGGAGACGAAGATGACGTTGTTAATGCAAGCCTTGCGGCCAAGGACCTGTTAAACCAGAAGAATTTACTTATCAAACATCGTTCAAAAGCTGCGGAGATCAGCAGACAGAACAAGTCTCATCCTTTTCGAACATCGGAAAGGATACCACATGCTCTTTGTAAAACATTAGAAGAGGCAAAACGAGCACGTGAACTGTATGAACTGTTCCATACCACAAACTCTAATTCTCACTCATCGTGGTCATCTCTCCGTCCATACCAGCAACTATGCTTCGTACTGATTGTTAAACACACCTTGAATGATGAGCAAACGAGGGCATTTCTCCTCTTAGCTGATAAGATCGGGCGTGAATTAGAAAGTGGCCGAAAAGATCCACCAATGTCACTGCTCTGTACAGGACCTGGTGGAACGGGAAAAACAGTGATCTTCCAAGCTTGGAGGGAATGCTATGATGTTATTGGTCATCCAGAACGGCTACGTTTGACTGCTCCAACGGGCGTTGTTGCTAGTGATATTGGTGGTTGTACAATTCATTCGGAGGCGAGTTTATGAGTTTCACCAGCCAAAATGAAGTCAATTCCTAGTTTACGAACGAATCTGGAGGAACGGATCTCGCCACTCGAGACTCTCATCTTGGATGAGGTATACTTCTTGAACGCACAGGACTTAGCCCGGCTTTCCGAATATCTGTGCATGGGAAAAGGAGTCACTGAATGTATGTGCGGCGGGTTGAATTGGGCAATCTGCGGCGATCCGTGTCAACTACCTCCACCACGGGGTAACTCTCTATTTGCCCGTGAACTAGTTCAGGTGAAAATGGGGATCTAAATCAATTTTTGAGTAAGGTGGCGATTGTTTCCCTCTTTTTATTTATTCATGGAGCCATTTAGAAAGTACATAAACCCCCTAAATTTTGGGTGCATATTTCTATAGGTCCACAGTTACTTATCAGCTCTTGATGTACCCAAAAATACCATCAAGACAATCAGAAGGAGGGAAACATCATCAATTTTCGATCAATATAGAAATTTCAAAATATATTAGATGCGAGAGGTTCCACCTCAGGTCCAAATGCGTCAATCTATGCCAAATCAATCATAGATTGATAAATTGACCACAGGAATGCGAAAAGTCTGAGACAGAAACTCTCAAAACCAAATTTCCGGTTACTTTTGGCCACAGCGAGTATGTTCTGCAAAGAGCTGTAAGCACCACATTCCTGTGGAGTTTATAAACATTTTCTCTCGCTGAAAGAAGCCTGTAAAGTGCGCAGGGGATCCGCTACACTAAGGAACATGGTAGGCACAGGTTTGACTGAGAACAAACAAATGCAAACATGCCGCTGCGATCAAGAGCGGTGCCGGTCCCCACAAAATATACTCGATGATGCCAGTAAGCAGCCCAGTCCTCAAGGGAATTTATGCCAAATTGCGTTAAACTGTATCCTCAAATTTAGACCGGGCCAAAAAAAACAAGAAGAAAAAGTTATGGTGACTTGCGACGTAGACTCAGGGTAGGTAGGTAGGTAGGTAGGTAGGTATGATTACACGGCACGGTCCGAATCACGAACGCCGGTTTCCAGGGGTTATCCCAGTTGGGGGGAAGGCTCCGTGTTGATGAACGGCTGAAGCATAGCGTCAAAGGCCTGTCCGAGCAAACATTGCGCTTCAAACTCCGCTAGTAACCCAGGAGAGTGCTGCGGCACTTCTCCTTTGAGGCCGAAGGAAGTTCTTCATCCGCACATATTCTCGTCCGCTGATTACTTGTGATATATGGTTCTGTATGCGGTCCAGCATTAAAGGGCGAAGGATACAGTAGGCGATTCTTTGGCATTGGCGATTAATTGCGGCCAGGCTATTTGCGGGCTTTGTTTGTCCAAGAACAAAAACACATAATAAGCTGTGTAAAACACTTCCCAGACCTAGGGCAGCTTGCCTGCCTTCGGTCTGGGTATCAGCCCTGTCACTAGGTCACTCAAAGGACAAACCTTCTATCAGCAGTCTGGTAGAGAGAACTCTCTCACACTATGCTGCGGCCCGGAAAAGAAACCCCAAATTTTAATTCCGGACTCGGCTACTGGCTCGGAAATTTACTCGGACCAGGAAGATGTGAACTCTGACTCTCCTCTGGACTACCTATCAATCCCTCGCAGTCCACTTCTATCGCCATCCCTCTCGTCGCCTTCATCGAATGCGAGCCATTCGTCCTCCTACCCCAATTCAAACCCGAAACCCGAGTCGTTGTCGCCCAAAACCGAGTCGTTGTGACGCAAATCATCGTTGTCGTCGTTTGTCGCATCGTCATCAACATCCATCTCCTCTAGGGAGTTTGTTTCAAGAATTTGAATTTGTGATTTCTGTGGTGCATCTACCTCTTTATAAAATTAGCGTGTCTGTCTGTCTGAAGCTGTATCTCCATATGGTTAAATTGCGCAGCATGACCAAGCACAGAAGATTAGCGTCATCCAACGGCATGCACAAGTCCATCATTCACTGCGTTCCGCGGCGTTGTCAGCCGCGTTTGAAAGCGTGGGCCCACAACGGCCGATCCGGGGCCGTCAACCTGTTTCGGCACAGGTCTCAAATTGGTTGGCCGTCGTTAACCGATGTCAATCTCTCTTGCTGACGGGGCCGCAGAGCGCAATGACTATATTCAGCTCTGCTCGCATGCCGAGCCGCAGAGTGCTTGATGGCTGGCTCAATAGTGGAAATCACTCGGGAAAAACCGATGTTTAGGGGGTGCCTAAAACGTTGCTAAAACATTTAGTTTTAGCAAGAGTTTTAGCAGCGCCAGAACTATTCCCCAAACTAAAAGTTTTGGAGGTCCCAAAACTGTTGCCAAAACTAAAAGTTTCGGCAACTGTTTTGGTTGATCCGAAACTTTTAATTTCGGCAACCGTTCTGGCACCACCAAAACCATTGGTTTTGGCAACAGTGTTAGCACCTCCCAAACTTTTAGTTTCGGGAATGGTTTTGGGGGCTCCTGAACTAAAAGTTTTGGCTAGGGTTTTGTGGGTGCTAAAACTATTAGTTTGGGAGCCCTGCTCAATTGAGTTCTCCCAAAACTATAGCCAAAACCTATTGGTTTTGGCAACAGTTTGGGCGGCACCGGAACGGTTGCCGAAACTTTTAGTTTTGGTAATGGTTTTGGGACCTCCAGAATTTTTAGTCTTGGCACAGCTAAAACTCTTGCTAAAACTTTTAGTTTTAGCAATGTTTTAGACCCCACCCTAAACATTGGTTTTTCCAGAGTGAATGCCGTTTTCTGGAGATCAAATCTTTTGGAACTTATTTACTGCTCTCCTCAGCTTCGCATGTATTCACTAGAGTTGCAATCAGACACATCGTTTACTCCAGCTTTACCACATTTCTGAGTCGGAACATTTCAAAACAACCTTCTCGGAGTACTGTGAAAAAAAGTCACAAACAAACAAGGTGAGCAAGTGGGAGCCGGCGACCGCTTGTGGACATATTCACATCACGGCCAGCAATGTTGAGTGAACCGATAGCTATGTTCGAGCGGGTGAACTTGCTGAATGTTAGTACCCTTGGTGGCTTGTTTCTTTTCGTATCGCCAGGTCCTCAGTTTCCCGGCTGTTTACGTGAGTGTCAATCGGCTCACTGTTTATAATGTTCTGCAAATACTCTTGATCTGTTTGTATTCTTTCATTCTCTGATTCATAGTTCTTGATGTCGGTGTAGTTAGATGCATTCACTGCATATTATCATTGCTCAAACACGGGTCATTTATCACCTCGATATTTCCCATACGCACATCTGAGGGATAATTTTATAAAGAGAGAGAAACATAGTAAACCTATGAGGATTTCGACGACCTCGATTTCATTTGTCCCCAACACCGTTTATTACCATAATAGTGGCTGTGCTTGTAGTCTTTTTTTCCCATTTCATTACGATTTTTGTGATAAATTAGTGGCTATACACTTTTTAGGTAATGCTAAGGTCACCCGTTCGATCTAGACCCAGCAGAGCACCGCCATATACGGATTAAACGACCTTTGCCAATGGAAAAGCTTCAGACGGACACGGAGAATTTTATAAAGAGAGAGATTATGAATGGGTATAGACAGGTTTTGTAGCAAACCTTCATCTTTCAGGCCCACCGGGGAAATCACTTACATCTAATTAGAGATCGGTCATGATATATCAGGATCTCTAATCAGAGATGCGTCCCAATAAGGAGATACAAGACATGCCGGAGCTTCGCTCCGGCTCGTGTTTCGTTTAGCCATTCGGGTCTCAATGATATAAATTGAGAATCAGAGCACGATAAAGGAAGGCCGACAATTAACAGTCTACCCAGTATAAACTACGAAGCCAGAAAATGCGACATCCCGCGGTGTGTGCCTGTGTACGAGATGTGCTGCCCTCTACAGCACCAAGAATTAAGATTTGGACAGATTTAGCACAGGGATGTTCATCACTGTAGGTACACAACTCACCGGTACGAAATCCACTGGAAGGCTTGCCGAGGATACTTCACCAGTCGAAGCCAACGAACGCTAACACTGAGCCAATAATCACTGTAAACGATGAAGGACAGTAGGGAGCTCATCAAGTGCACGGAGAATCGAACACACCTTTTCAAAAGGTTGACAAACTCTCGAGTTTCTAGACCCGAACAGGTTAGTCGAATACAGCACATCCTTGACAATCCGCATACGAACGGGGCGGTTTTGTAAATATCCCCGCAGTTAAACGACTTGACTCTGACTTAATTAGCGGGGAATCGCAGGAACTAAGTGTACGTGGACGCACCGGTTCCCATTCCTCTGCGGGAAATTGGCGCGACATCCTTCTGGTGTTAATGATTTGAATAGGACAAAGAGCTGGTTGAGGGCATGAGACGGGTAACAGACAGGACGGCACTTGTTCTTCGATATATTGGCTATAGTCGGAATAGAAGAATAGGTGTGGGGCCTTGTCGCTCGTTTTGAACGGCTTGGGGTCGATGAATCTCGGCAAATGTTCTAGATCCGTTGCATTGGGATCTTGCTCTGACGCCGCGCAAGAAGTTCAGTTGAGGACAGCCAAGTGTTGCGGTGGAGCTCTGAAAGTGCGACCCACTTGCCAGTCTTGATGCTTGCAGGGTCTTGCGGAGGTCAGATACATTGTACTTGAAAAACGAAGGGCCAAAGGAATGCTGGTGTTAGGGAGGAGGTCGCAGCGACCTTAAGCGGAGTTGCGATTGAGTTGTGTTGGCCTCGGTCTTGACGCTCAGACTCGCTGGCTCAAGGGGTTTGCAGACGGTCGTTTAACAGCGAATTGGAGCGAAGGAAGCAACGGGATGGCGACGAAGAGTCAGGTGTTAGAGGAAGAGTGCGGGCTCCGAGAATGGGACAGAGAAATGGGTGGAATAAGATTCTGGGGAGATGGTGGGGTGGAAGAAAGAAAGAAGCGACGGAGGCCCTTTCTTTTCAGCGGATGTTGAACGGCTGATCGGCGAAGTCGAAAATCCCCGGAGCGCTTCCGCTCAAGGCTAATCCTTGATGTACGGGGTCAGCTGCCCAAGATAAAAAAGTAAACGGACCCTGGATTGCGCAGTGACGAAGACAAACGGGGTAGATTCGGAGGAACAAATAGGTACATATGAAATCACCGCATCTGCTTAAGATACGAGTAATGTTAACCTTCTCAAAGGTAGAAAAACAATACTCGAAGCCATTGTCGAACCCGCAACCTCCGCACCACGGTTAATAACAGGAAGCGCAACCATTTACTACCAACAAGCGAGGTACGACCCTCTTTTGTTGCAACGTCTGTCTACGAGAGACTATTATGACTTCCCAGAGTGGAAACCGGAAATTTGACATGGAATTGTCATTTATAGAATCCGAGGGGTGCATAGTCATTTCAAAATTCAAATGAGATGCTCTAGGTAAGCAGTTCTCCACTGCATTGTTATCCGTATTACATGGTTGGCGCAGCGTTCCTCCCGATTCGATTCGAAGATCATCACGAAGGCGGTCTGAAAAAAGCTCGAAAACCACCAGTAAAAGAAACAAGGCAGGTCGCCGGCGTAGAACAGTGTGAGTCTCAGCTGAACTCTTTGTTCTCTGAATCTTTACGATATGTGTGCAGGGGATATGTGTATAGCGATGAAGAACCGGATGCCTTTGATCAGGAATAGATGAAGCCAGATGGTCATCTGAGCGGTGTAGTCCCGTTTATTGGAGGACCGATAGGCTTTCTTGGCGAAATCAATGTGTAGGCGTTCTGGCGCCTCGGTATTGTAGCCGTCGGTGCTGCCAAGGCGGCGAATAGCATCGACGTAGTGCTGAAGAGAGTGGATTTTGGGTATATTAAAGTGCTCGCGAGTGCCGAGCTTGACGAGAATAATTTTGTTGGCATGAAAGGTGTCCAAGCTAGGCTGCAGGGCATCCAGCGTCCTCGAGGTATGCGACTGAAATTGCGCGTAGTAAAAGAAGTCAATCAATGACTTGACAACGGTGAGAACTTGCGCGCTATAATTCTCTTCGAGACAATCCTACCCAGAATTTAGTCGGCATTCCAGAAAACAAGTTGCCATTCAAATGCCCGCATTTTTGGTCGAGCTATACCTTGCAAACCATTCATTTGTTTCAATTCAATTAATGTGATTTGTTGATTGAATTGATGTGCATCGCCACCAAGCCATTGGGGTCACGAGTTTCAAAATGTGGACATGGAATGAGCATGGCTCCCTCAATACGGCTCCAAACCCAAGGGTCTTGGGGGCATTCCTACTCAGAATTTAATCGGCATTCCAGAAAACTGGTCGCCATTCAAATGCGAGCATTTTTGCGTGAGCTATGCCCTGCAAACCATTTGATTCAATTCAATTAATGTGATTTGTTGATTGAATTGATGTGCATCGCCACCAAGCCAGCGGGGTCACAAGTTTCAAAATGGGGACTGGGCATGAGCATGGCTCCCTCAATACCGGTCCAAACCCACTGGTCTTGGGGCAATCCTACCCAGAATTTAGCCAGCATTCCAAACAACAAGTCGCCATTCACATCCGACCATTTTTACATGAGCTATGCCCTGCAAACCATTTGATTCAATTAAATTGTTGCCCCGACAATCCTACCCAGAGTTTAGTCGGCATTCCAGAAAACAAGTTGCCATTCAAATCCCCCATTTTTGGGTGAGCTATGCCTTGCAAACCATTCATTTGTTTCAATTCAATTAATGCGATTTGTTGATTGAATTGATGAACAAGTCACCATTCAAATCCGACCATTTTTACATCAGCTATGCCCTGCAAACCATTTGATTCAATTCAATTGTTGCCCCAAACCTATTGGTCTTGTGGACAATCCTACCCAGAATTTAGTCAGCATTCCAGAAAACAAGTTGCCATTCAAATCCCCGCATTTTTGGTCGAGCTATGCTTTGCAAACCATTCATTTGTTTCAATTCAATTAATGTGATTTGTTGATTGAATTGATGTGCATCCCTGCCAAGCCATTGGGGTCACGAGTTTCAAAATGTGGACAGGGAATGAGCATGGCTCCCTCAATACGGCTTCAAACCCACTGGTCTTGGGGGCATTCCTACCCAGAATTTAGCCGGCATTCCAGAAAACTGGTCGCCATTCAAAATCCGAGCATTTTTGCGTGAGCTATGCCCTAAAAACCATTTGATTCAATTCAATTAATGCGATTTGTTGATTGAATTGATGTGCATCGCCACCAAGCCATTGGGGTGACGAGTTTCAAAATGTGGACAGGGAATGAGCATGGCTCCCTCAATACGGCTTCAAACCCACTGGTCTTGGGGGCAATCCTACCCAGAATTTAGCCGGCATTCCAGAAAACTGGTCGCCATTCAAATCCGAGCATTCTTGCGTGAGATATGCCCTGCCAATCATTTGATTCAATTCAATTGTTGCCCCAAACCTATTGGTCTTGGGGACAATCCTACCCAGAATTTAGTCGGCATTCCAGAAAACAAGTTGCCATTCAAATCCGAGCATTTTGGGGTGAGTATTTTGCTTTGTCTCGTTCAGAAGTGGAATGGGTACAAATTTCCCGGCGGGATCAAGTTTATGGGCATGGAATGAGTACTCTAAGAGACCCATAGAAAATTTAAGCATTGGTGCCTCAAGTGTGTAAAACTTTCTGTATTTGACCAGTTCTGACTCCACAAGAATATTTTGCTTTATCCTCGTTCAAAAGTGGAATGGGTACAAATTTCTCTGTGGAATCAAGTTCGTGGGCATGGAATGAGTACTCTGAGAGACTCACAGAAAATTTCACCACCGGCAACTCAAGTTGTATAAAATTTTCTGTATTTGGGCAGTTCCGACTCCACAAGAGTATTTTGCTTCGATTTCGTTCAGAAATGCAATGCGTACGGATTTCTCAGTGGAATCGCGTTCGTGGACATGGAGTGCTATGAGAGACCCACAGAAAAGTTGACCACCGGCAGATCAAGTTGTGCAATATTTTCTGTATTTCGCCATCGGCAAGGCGGCTATATGGAATTACCTCATGTGGAGTGGCGCGCACACGGAGCGCCGCTAGTGTTATAGGTGAGCGGGCGTAGGGAAGGCGTCGGCAGAAGAGCTCTTCCACACGCTGGAACCCTACTGGGCCTCGCAGGGTCGGAGAAGAGCTATGCAGCCCACACCACAGCCAGGGATCATGGTCAACTAGGGTCAAATATGCCCGAATTTACAGGCCTTTTTCGGACTCCCAAAATATCGTGTTAATTAGCATCGGTAATTTTCACAAGCCTATTTCCCGCCACACTACCCCAAATGGTCAGTATTTTGCTTTGTCCTCGTTCACATCTGTTGTGCCCTTTACATCAAGATCGCACACTATTTGAACGGTATTCTTTCCTTGGATTTTCTCGCTTCGTTCGCAACAATCGATGATCTGATGTTCTGCCATGCGGCTTGGAGGACCACCGGCAGAGAAATGACTGTGTGTGACAGTACCAACTTTAGTGTTGCTTTGGTTCCGATCCTCATGAAAAATCCAGTTGGCTTTTCCGGCTACTTGTAGCTCAATCAGTGTCATCGCAGATTATTTTAGCGCATTTTTCATTGAAAAAGGGCTCAAATATTACAGCCATTTGCGGAACTTAGGGCACGGCCTTTTTTTCTCCGTTTTTGGTCCGTTTTCAAGATATAAATCACTGTGGGCTCAGTTCTCAATGTGTTTCCTGGGGAGTAGGCTCAAACGATTGGGAAAAGTAAAGCGTAGGGCAGAGCGGTGGGATTTTTCCTTAGCACCTCGGGATCATTTTCTGGGTCAAATTCATCTCCGGGACTGCTGTGGAATTAAAAAGTGCGTGCGCTCGTGACATGCCGTGGTGGAATTTATTCTGAGCACCTCAGATGCAAGAGTCTGGATGGCTTCAGATGCTAGAAAGAAAGTTGTCCAAAATCTACAACAATCCTTCCTGACTTCGAGGCCGCAACATCTTGACACACTGAATCCTCCTCGGTTGTACTCTCCCCTTTTGTTTCGCCATGCACTGATTTGAGGGAGTTCATCGATGGTTCATTTCTTTGCGGTGAGTATCTCATGAATTCAAGTTCAATCCAAATACCTGTCGATAATGTTATTATACTCGTACTCAAGCCGTACCTGTACAGTTGACAGATGTCGGTACCGATCCAGAATTCGTTCTATGTACATGACTCCTATCATTCAATTAGATTCAATTCTACCATGGTCTATAGAAGTGCCATTCAAGCTTGGCTCTAATGGAAATTTTCGCCAACTCGGTCCGGTAAATCTGCATGAGCTATGCTTCATCAAGTGCAAAACTGGGGAAGAGCCGGAGCGAAGCGACGACATATCTTGTTCTAATTAAGCATCGCTGGATGGAATTTATAAGCGAGGTCTATTCGACATTGTAGACACTCTTTATAGTGTTCTCGGGACAGGAATTTGGAAATGCATAAATTACACCGACCGCGGCCGTGAGTTGCTTTCCCCATAACATGTTCGGCCAAGACCGACACAAAGAATTTCACGCTGAAGCCCTGTGGAGCCCACCGCGTTGTTTTTTTGGGTGATACCTTGTGTACACTCTAGGTTCACAGTTCACGCTGGAAAATACAGCTCAGCGGGGTTCTGCGCTGTGAATTCCTTTCCCAATCACATGATCGGCACTTGCCTTGACCTCAAGAAAATACATATGCTTATTCTGTTATCTAAAGGTCAAAGTTATTTACTATGTTAATGGTTAATGTTTTCAACAACTCAAGAGCGACACCGGCGGGGTGATCCAGGTTAGATGTCGCAGATATATTGTAAGGCTCTCATCATTGTAAGGTCTCCACTCACTGCAGCTGTCAACTGTTCCACCGTTCATTATTCGATTTGGACAGCGTCGTCGGCATGTTTGCCAATTACAATCTCCGATAAATCTCCGACTCGGCAGTATCGGCACAATATTCAATTCTGATTTTACAACTCCGGTTCAAAAGCAGCAGGGCCGTCAAAACAAATCTAAAGAAATGGTTCAAACCGAAATTTCGCTGGCTATCCTCCCAGCAAGATCCCATCAAACTCCGGCTTGAAATGATTGCACAGTGGTCAAAATACTGCATCAAAGGCCCTAATCGCATGTATCAGATTGGCGCTAATGCGACAGAGATTAAGACGAACGCTACCGTCTTGGCTGCTGCAGTTCCACCCGAAACCCTCCATCGATCCTTCGTGCATGCGGACCCACAGTCTATTCTCGAGATGTATAGCAAAAATCTCGTTGATGGCCTGGTCATCGGTAGCCGTACCCTAGATGGAAAGTGCGTTAATTGCATCCATGGGAAGATGGTAGACCACCATCACGATAAACCCATCGTCGGCGATGCTGTTGAGCCTGGAGATCTTGTGTGTCTCGACTTGTGGGAGGCTCGCACCCGTTCTCGCGGAGGAGCGAACTACATGATGATTTGTGTCGACGCAAAGGCCAAAGTAAAGGATGCTTACTTCCTCCCTTCTAAAACCTCCGAGGGGACGTTAGCCGCATTCAAGACCTTTGTTAACAAGGTTGAGAATCAGACAGGGCGGAAGATCAAACGCGTACGGGTGGAGAATTCGCAAAGGCGAAGATCTGGGAGCAATACCTGCACGAAAAGGGTATTTTAATAGAGCCAACGCCCCCGCATTCCTCGTCAGCGAACGGCATTGCCGAACGTGCCATTCGTACCACCATTGCCGATATGCGCACCATCCTCGATGACGCCAGGTTGCCAGACATGTGGTGGGCCGACCTTTTCCGTGTACACCCGGAACCGTCTCGTTTGTAACGCGGGCTTTATACCCATTGAGACGTGGACGATCGTATATTTCTCTGTCTACACTTCAATGCAATTTGCACAAGAATAATTTGACTCGAAATATTGCATAATCCAATTTTCACTGATTTCTCATTATTTTATTGCATCTTTCGCCTCCAGTTCAATATGAAACTTTCTGTCTCCTCCAAATTTTCGTAGCATGTTCTGAGCGTACAGTAAATGCGGACCCAAACAAGGACCCAACAAACATGTCAACGCGATCCCGGGCCGGGAAGACGCGCCAAGCCACCGTCAAGACGTGACCTGGTATGGTGATAGTCAGCTCGGATTTAAGCAAAACTGTCTGTTCAGATTTCCCGTTGCTTCCCTGGTTGTTAAGCCGGAGCCCTGAAAGCTCTCCATACTTGATGGAGGCGGTGCTGTCAAGACCAGGCAAGCAATCTGTTAAGGAACCGTGCCAGGCGCATTATTTGCCATTGTGCCGTCCAAACGTGAGGGCAGGATCGCGGGGCAAAATACACCCAACATTGAGGTGCCGAGCCCAGCATTAAGATGCCGTGAATGGACCCAACATTGCAGTGCCGAACCCAACATTGAGATGCCGGGAAATATATGTCATTTCAAAGAAAAGGCCCCAGACCTTCCGCGCTCCCATTTTTCGACCACGGCGGGACCCAGATCGATGGCCCGGGTCAGTGTGGAACTTTTCTGTGGCTCAGGCTTCTTGTAGTACGCCCAGGGCAGAATCGCGGGGCAAAGTACACCCAACATTGAAGTGTCGAGCCCAACATTGAGATGCCGTGAATGGCTTTATACACTCAACATTGCGGTGCCGAACCCAACATCGAGATGCCGGGAGAGCGAAGAATGAGAGAGGGTGTGGTTGCAACCTTCCAGAGAGCGTTCCGACGTTCAAGAACCAGCGGTGCCATGGCAAAACATTTATTGGCCTTCAAGGCCAAGCACACCGAATATGAGGGCATCGAAAAATGGCGGGATCAGCATGACTGCAACGCATTCTGCAAGCAACTTGAGCTTGACGTTGGGGATGATGAAAATGCGGATTAGATATAATACTGTTTTGTGAAGTATTACAGCAAATGCTCTCTTCACTGTGATCCTGAGATACTTTCATTTGGATCCAAGTGTCTTGATGTTCGTTGCAATCCCAACAACATGTTTACAGCTCTTTGCGGTACAACAGGCGCGGTCCGTTTTTTTTCTGTTTTGGCAAGTTTTCACGAGAACAGCTGCCCTGAGCTCAATTCTCAACCGTTTCCCCTCAAAATAGGCTCATTCGATTCGAATTGAAAATCCACAGCGAGTGGAATACCGGTATTTTGGATCCTTTTACGTAATAGAATTTCTTCCGGAAGAACTTGGTTTTGAGTAGGACACCTGTAGCACTCGGAATACTGCCCTGATTGACCTAATCTTTGGATATGCTATACATCTGGTGTGGCCCGAGCTAATGTGGGTGTTTACAGAGCTTAATGTACTCAAAAATCATGGACAGCTCTACTTATGGTAGTGTCTGGATATCTACTTCGCTAAAGTGTGCACTAGATCACAATCACTCAGCATGTACTATCAGAGACTGGCATCTCGGCCACCTTAGCATTTATCGCCACGGGCCCATACACATAGTTCGAGGGAAGGTGCTGATATGATACATGGTGAAAAATAAAAGTTATTTCGTGATATTTTTCTATCACTAATTGCGTATGAATTAGGCCGAATTATCTAGCTAGGTTTCAGCTCATTTGCTGAAGATCCCATCGAGTTATGGGCAAATCGGTCGCGCAAATCGAAAATTGCCCAAAACGGCAATTTTCTGATTCGCGCCTTCGGTACTGCCAATTGCTGTAAGTCAAAACTGAGGGAGCTAAAAAAAACTTGCACATGAATTTGGCCACTAGCGGTGGAAATAATGAAAAATAGTGCCTATTATGGCTGTGTCCTGGGCTAAAATTTTCTCCGGCTAATTTGGCTACTAAATTTTGGTAGCGGCAGCTAGGTGACCTGCACCTTTGATCTCCTGCTCGTCTCGTGATCAAAGATGCTTACTAAGAACGATTGGTAGCGAGTCTATATGGTACATACTGTACACAGGACCCCTGAATCCTGTCGAAGGCTAGGTTCCCAAAGTCCTTGATCCGAGAATTTTTGTCCGGACAGGGTTCGACGGGATCTGGGCTTTTTTGTCCGTCCTGGACCTAGCTGAGGGTGATGGGAGCATTCAAAAAGGTAATTTTTCGCTCCCACGACCAAGAAAATGCCATTTTTTTCTTCCTGCCTGTTTTTGGCGTTGTTTTGGTCAAATTGGAGCGATGTAGCGAGTTTGCCCACCGAAGTAAGTCGAAGTGGGTGGTTATCGCCAAAAAAATGTTTGACCAAACCTTCGGCCAGATCTGAAATTTTGCCCGGACAGGACCTAGCATTTTTACCTTCAACCCCCCATTTTTGTCCGTCCAGGACCTAGGACCAAATCAAAATTTTTGTCCGGCGCCGGACCTACCCTCGAAGGGTATTGTCAGCGGTCCTCTGTACACTCGCGGACATTCAAAACCCGACTATTTGGGGACCGTGGGAAAGTTTAATAAGTCGCGTACGGCAACCGTTTACGTAGATCCCGTGCCAACGTCGGCGAGGAATTGTGCGGGCACTTAGCGGGCACGGCAAGCGCATCTCTGGGATTCTTCAATGTATGATTTGGTGCCTTTCGGCCATTTAGTCCACGTACTTTTCATCCATTAAGCCTATATATCAGCTTGTAAATTCCGGATAACGGATATGATGGCCAGGTGCTTGATGGCCAGGTGCTTCGAACAAGGTACAAAACTGTGTTAAGGTCGTCAATCGTGAGATAGCATAGCTGTGCTCCCCCATCGCTGGTGACATGTATGTAGGTGGTAGCACCATAGACCTCAAGTAGCGTCTTTCCGCAGAAGGGTTGAATGAGTGCATCTGCCGCGGTCCCCCGACTCCTAGGAACGGATTCCTCGGAATGGAGCTTTTTGTCACGTGGCGCAAACCCCAATCTTCCGGACCCTTCTTCCTGCGCAAATTTTAAACATCGTACAAATAAGCTACAGCTATACACATACCGACCCACTCTACAGTTCCTGACCTGCAGGGCCAAGTAGTGCAGCACCTTTACCACCATTCCCTGCTGTATGCGTATCCGTCCCTCCCTCCCCACCCCTCCCCTCCCCCTCCCTCACCCCCGGCAGAGGTGAATTCATGTCGGAGGGTGAAAGAGAAAGAATCGCAGTCCGGGTATGGTCAACCGAACTCGCGCTAGGAAATGCAGGCATTCCAAGACCATGTGAAAATAGATGACCCGACGTCGGTGTCAGAGTATGAGGAGGATATTTTCAAATATATGCAGGATCTGGAGGTAGCATTTCTGTCTATACCATCTCCGTTGTTGCTGTGCACGTGCACCTCTGATTTTCACCGCAGACCAAAATAATGCCGAGCGCTGATTATATGAGCCACCAACCGGAAATCACCTGCCCGATGCGCCAGACCCTCGTTGACTGGCTACTGGAGGTCCACTGCCAGTGCCGCGAGACGCTTTGGATCGCAGTCAACGTCCTATAGAGAACTGTTGGAAAGTCGCAGTCACAGGAGACTTCGCAGCGAACGCCCAAAATTCGGAAGACCAGCCCAAGAAGGCGTTAGATTGAAGTTAGTGTCATCTTGAGAGCATGAAACAGCTTGGGGACGCGCACTGACGCGCACTTGATGAGCACTTGATGAGAGAGGATGCAATTGAGGACTCTTGACTCGATGTCACGCAGGTTTACCAAATTCTGATAATACTCCATCTCTTGCGTTTCTTCGGTGGGTTCTTTTGACAGCGTCCGCAGATAGGCCTCTCCTTGGTACGTGTCGAAGGTATCTGTGTGCTTGAGGTAGATTGTAATGGATTGTTGCCTGTGGAATCGACTGGCGTGCCGAGTAGTGGACGCGAGCGCGTTTGACTTCGAAAAAAGGACTCGCACCCCTCCAACGCCTCGGTCCCGACACCCTGTCGATCGTTTCTTGACGGAACGATCGGTTTCTCAGATAAAGCTGCAGCTGAAACACATGTGACACTAGCGCGGAGAAATCGATCGTTCTCCCAATGTTTTTTTTTTTTCTGTTCTTACAGTCGGGATAGTGAGGCCTTATACGTGCGAGCGAATAGCGCGAACTCATTGTGAGCGGAAACTCATCTTCTGAGGAGTGCCACGAGAGCTGTGGTCAAACAGAAGAATGAGATTACCTGCTGGCAACCTGTATCCAAAGTATCTCGGCATGCTCCGGGATCGAGCCCCGAAATGTGTTGTGAAGATGAGATGATGATCATTTGCGAACAATCACCCTTAGGACAAGGCGCCCACTTTTGGTGATGACGCCCAGTTCAAAGACACAATACAACTACGATGCAGCTTCCGAACACCAACGCGGCAATGGCACATCAAACATAGGCTCCAATGTCTTTGCTCCTTGTTGTTTTTCTGTTTTCCGAACCGCCAAAATCAGGCCTCCGGGGAGAGGTGAGGTTGGATGCTACCGCGACATCAAAAGCGCTGGCCCCCGATGGGTCTGAAAAAAAGGGTGTTCCTTGTGCGCTGGCGTAGATCGCATATGTCGTGGCAGCCTCGACTGTATAGGGGGTGCTCTGGTGGGGTTAATCAGCAGAAATGGTGGGAACCAGCGGTGGTATGGTGCGGACCATCGAAAGCGAGGGCGTCGCAGGCGACACAGTGGAGACTCGGCTAATTATCATCAGTGGACGAATGCGGTCCTTCCACTGTACTTCGTCGGAGCAGTGTGGGGAAAAGAAGAAGTGAGTATTGCTTGTTAGCCGAGTCTCGTCCACTTATAGGAAAGCAGCTCTCACGTCAATACTCGGAGCTCAAATCCGAGCCAATAGCATTTTATGCGCACAACATGTGATCAACGGATATACTTGGCCCTACTCGAGATTTTCCACCATTTTCAAACAGGCACTGCATTCCGAGGGCCTGTCGGCATGGTTTGCCTGACATGGCTGACTCACACCGCCGTTTCCTCAATTAAAGAGGCATTTTAGTTAGCTACGCTTCTTTAAGTATATTAATGCACATAAAATTGCCGGAAACTCAATTTTATATTACTGATTTGGGACTTGGCAAAATCTAATCTCTAATCTAATCTATCAAAATGCAAATAATTGTCCACGAAACTTCCAGTATCGACCCACCTTTCGCCGGCAATGAAACGCAATATAAAATATAAGGGATAAATCATCTTGAAATGAGAGCCAAAATTCTACGGTCGATATGCATATCTATAGACTATAGTTGAGATTTGTAATTAAGTTTAGAGGAAGATTAAATGAGAAGTATGGATTCTCGTTGAAGGGTGTCTTAAACTTACTCGAAAACTTGAGGTTTAAAACACCCTTAAACACATCCGCAGATGGTCTGCAGATCGTCTGCAGATCGTCGTCTGCGAATCGTCAGTCAGCAACAATGTCCGGATAAATGAGGCAAATATATTATATTGAACGCGGACTAGCTTCTAGATAGGTTAAGGACTACGGCGCGGTCTCCCGAGAACTCAAATCGTGCACAGTGAGATAATATCAGAGATGGTTGGACTGTATCAGTGCTGTCTTGCATTTTTGAAGAGTAAGTCTGAGCAGGGAAGTAGGGGTAATACTGAAGAAACGGGTCCGACTGTCCTGCAGGTATGGGAGCCTGGCGACGAATGATAAAAGAGGTCTCCTCTCCGCGGGAGAGGATTCGTTCGATGCTCCCAGCAATCGGCGTGCTCGCCGAAGCTGAAGGATAATATAAAACAAGGCTGTTGCCTAGGTGGATCGATGCACGCGAGAAGCTGGTGCCATTGAACATGTACTATGCACGGTCCCCATCTTTGACGAGCGGAGAGGTACCCACAACCTCGCTTCGCTGCCCGAAGCCCGGTCGAAAATTGCTTTGAAATGCTTGATGATATCCGGACAATCCAGGCGTCGAAGCCAGCGCCGCAAAGTCGCACCTCGCAGGAAGGATTTGGTTAGGATGCCCTCGAGTTCTCCTCCAACGCGGTCAGTGATGTTAATCTTCTGAAGGTAGCCGATGGCTCGCTCGAAAGGGAAACACCACCACGAGATCACAGGACAGAAAAGTAGAAGAAAGTCGTAGATGTGGGACACGACGTGGATATTGGGCCGCTTCGCATGGCTCTGGGTATGAGGGTGATGGATAGTAAGTCCTTCGACCCATGTTTTGAGAAAATTACGATATGCAGTTGCACGCTCAATCGTCATAGTGTAGCGAAGAACAATAATTACAGCCTGGAATGATGCCATGCTGTGGTCTAACATCCTGAGGAGGCGTGCTGAATGCTCGTCTGTGGGACCGTCCGCCCACAGCAGGACAAGCGCAATCGGTAGATATAGGGTGGCAAGTGTTCGCCACTCGTCCGCTTTGATACTGCCCGCGTTGCTCTCCCCGTAGTTGCGGGGTACACTATTGATCCAGGACGGTGTGACGGTTTGCGCGATCACACGTTGGATGAACTTGATTTGACTCAGATTGATTGCTTTCGGAACGAAGTCATTGCCGTCGCTGCTGCGAGGTTTGGTTCGGCGCTGGAACATATGTCAGCACGAGCGTCCCGATGAGAAAGAGGTACTCACCCAGGCCATAAGTTTATCACAGAAGTGTGCCTTTGTTGTCGCGCTGTCCATGGAAAGATCAAGGGAATATGCGACGAAACGAAGAGCAGGAAGGTTGTTAGTGTGCAGTGCGCGCCACATGGTTGCCTCGCTGATCGCAGGGATGGAATTGCCTTCAGGTACATCGGGCATTTCCACGTCTTCGGAAGGGTCGCTGTCATCGTCGTCGTCGTCGGGGTATGTACGAGAAACGAAAATGAAAGTGAATCTATAAGGATGCCGGCTGATCGCCGCGGCCTCCGGGGCAATGGGTGTGTATTTATAGAACGTCACTTTAATGGCCAAAATTCCTCTACGGCGCAGGGGAGCGGGAGCCTGTGGGGGATTCCCTTGAAATCCCGCCCGAACTTCGGGCGCGGCCTTGGCATGACGGCACGGCGTTGATGGGTGATTGGCGGCCGAAGTGACGCCAAATCCGCGCGGATCGTGACGAGATGTGACAAATGATCATTATCCCGGCGATCATCCAGCAATGCAATTGCTTCGTTTTCGATTCTCGTTTCTCGTACATACTCTCGTCGTCGAGAAGAGACTGGACAAGTTTAGCTTGGATCCGGCGGATCTGAGCGAGGTCCTTCTCCGGATTCTTCAGCAGATAGTCGGAGGGACACTCGTGAGGATCGTAGTCGACCCAGTCCTGGTCAAACGCGATACCGGGCGATGACGCGGGGAACAGCCTTCCAGTGCAGTAAGGTGAACCTCATTGATAAAAGTCACTGCCTCGTCGAGCTCCTCGGGCGTGGTTATAACTGGAACCGAACGCTGTTCCAGCTTTTCCCGGAGAATACCCAAGTAAGAGTCAAGATCCATCTTTGCGGCATTAAATTTGATCGACTTCGAGAGAGTGACTTCAAAAGTAAGTGAGTAGTGGATCGGGAGGTGGTCACTGCCAACGCAGAGAGAGAGGAATCGACCCTAGCATCAATCGCCATGAAGAGTGACGCTGAACTGAAGCCAAGATCAATCAAAATGCCGGCAGAGTGGGTAGGGACGTCGGGCGGTGTAACCAGAAGGAGACCGTATGCGAGAAGCAGGTCGTGAGGCTCGAAATCTGCTTCACAGAGGGGTGTCTTCGTCCTCAGGTCCCAGTGTGGGTGACAAGAGTTGGAAGGCGCTGTTTAACTATCATCAAGGTTCTAATCGTGTCGGGCTTCAAACTCGCCCTGCGGAGAGAGATGGTATCACGCCCCCCGACGGTCAGAATGTCGCGAGCGAGGCAAAACAGGTTAGGGAACTGCACTTGAATTGATGTGTTTTTCAACAGCTGAGACTGCCTCAGAACCGTCTGTCCACTAGGTGATGTCAATCTTTAGACCGTCTGTGCGCAAGTCGCTTTTGGCCTCAAGTCCACGCTGGTCCTCCGCGCTGAAAGCAGGGCCGTGAGGGCGCCCCCTTCGACATTTTCTTCCTCTCCATCTATATTCAATATCACGAGCGCGGGTAGAATGGCTCGGCTCTCGGACTCGGAAAGCCACCTGAAAAACCGAGTGAAATCCCTAGTCGACCAGTGCGGATATTGGATTGTGACCTCTGCGAGGGAGGTGCATCGCGTTACTTGGGGAAGCGGAGTTTGATGCCCGTTTCAAGGCCATGAACACGTACTGTAGTATTTCGTTCAAATCGACACTGGGTGTGATGCGTGACCCAAAAAACCAATTCGACATTTCGACAACAGCCAAAATTTGGCGTGACACCAGCAAAATTTTCGACATTGAATCGAAAATTTTGGGTTTTTTGGGTCTTACAGGCGATTTTGAGCCCTGTGTGACGCTCGGGAGGTTCGACAAACAGCCGCGTGATGCGTGACCCTTGCCAAATTTCGATATCGACAGGGGGGTGCGTGACGCGTGACTGTCGATTTGAACGAAATACTACAGTATGCGGGACTGTGTCACTTCAAGAAGGGGATCTCGTCGGTCTCCCAGTGGACAGGGACAGAACACAAGGAGATACAGCGCGTCTTCCTCGGTGTGCTGGCTGGCGCAGTTAACGTGCAGGTTCTCACTGTTGTCAAGTCGTTGATCGATTTATTCTATAGATAGTGGGTGGTCCAGCGAGTGAGGTTAGCGACAGGCCCCCGGTCACTACCATGAATGTTCCTCCGCTTTTTTGCCCAAAAAATTTGCATGATTTACTCTATGAAAATCGGTCCTGGACCGCTGTTTTACTCTATTTCGGAGGTACATAGGGGTAAAATTCGATTTTTTTTTCTGCCGGCCTGGTGAGAAGCCGGAGTGCGGAAGATGATGAAAATTTCTAGAGATTGATCTCTGTCATTTTAGCGCGGAGGGCGTCAAAACACCTATTTTTATTGCGGAAAGGCCGAAATCACCGATATCTTTTGCGGCCGAATAAAAGTGCATCTGGACCGCCATAGATTTGACGTCTTCCCCACAAGAAAGATAACGATAATCACGTCGCTTAACTTGCGGGGAAATCGTGGCATCCCGCAAGATATATATAGTGCCCCCGCAAGATATAGACACGTCGCCCGCAAGATACCAAGTTGCCCGCAAAAGTTTTTTGGAAAAATTTCCGCAACAAACTCGGTGAGTGCATAGTGCCAATTAAGCTTTAAATTGACTGCCAGTAAGTGGTGAAAGGCGCAACGGTGTGGGTTGAAACGAGTATATCAATCAGAAAGTGAAGAGGCTGTAATAAATGAGTTTTGGTGAGTGTATATAATAAAATTACCGCTTAGCTTGAGGGCTACCATGGAACTGATGATGAGAATGAATACAATTAAGTTCTCAATCTACTCTCGAGCCTCCCACAGAATTGGTCGGCCATCTCGGAGATATCCAATTGGCATTCAAATCAACGGTACTTCCCGTTTAGGCTCTTGGACCAATTCTTCGAATTAAATATCTCATACTGAAAGGCTATATCGGATGCTACCGAGTAGAGGATAGAACCACCCTGTTCCCCCAGAGGTTGGGGTGGTGAGGCATGAATCAATGATGGTGTCCTCAAAGCCACAGAAGAATCTCACAAAATCATAGCATATCCTTGTAGCTATCTACTAGGAGCAGTCTTTCCGTCTTTCCTTGCACTGTCAGAAACGCCGTTGTCCGTGACGATGTGCACCCAGAAATCTGAGAGTGACAGTGATCCAAGAAGTAAATCAGCATTAAGACAGTGTTCAACTGGAAGAGTCCGTTGCACAATGGTTTGTGCGACGAAGATGCCAAAATTATGGCATGAACTGCTATCTCTTGACATTCAGTCCCCATCGGCCATCTCGGGGATGTTGACCTCTGGCCACAGAATTGCACAGTGCCTACGAAGCACATACCAGTCAGCAGAAACATAATCAGTACAGGGTTTGCATCAACGGTGACTGAGCCGTAACACGTAGAGAATACAAAAAACGAATAACCCGGAGACTCGGTTCAACCCACACCGTTGCGCCTTTCACCACTTACTGGCAGTTAATTTAAAGCTTATTTGGCACTATGCACTCACCGAGTTTGTTGCGGAAATTTTTCCAAAAAACTTTTGCGGGCAACTTGGTATCTTGCGGGCGACGTGTCTATATCTTGCGGGATGCCACGATTTCCCCGCAAGTTAAGCGACGTGATTATCGTTATCTTTCTTGCGGGGAAGACATCAAATCACTTATCTTTATTGCGGTAAGTCCGAAATCACCACTTTATCTTGCGGCCGATTAAATGTGCACTTTGACCGCCATACAAATCATTTATCTTTGTTGCGGTAAATCCGAAATCACCACTTTATCTTGCGGCCGATTAAATGTGCACTTTGACTGCCATAATGTATGCTCGTAGGATGGCCCGAGATCCGCGAAATCTCGTTTGTGTATTGCACCATATCAAACACTATTTGTGAGGCCATACGATCTTGAGGAATATCGTCAAAACAATTGCCAATAGGGGAATACTTTCAAAATTTAATTCTATGTTACAGCTCTTTGCAGAACTTAGGGCGCGGCCCTTTTTTTTTCTTTCTTTTTGTAAGTTTTGATTAGAACAGCGACTCCGGGCTCAATTCTGAATGGTTTTCGAGCTCATTCGATTCGGACTGCGAATCTCCAGGGGAAGGTAGTCTCTCGTAGACAGGCGCTTCAACGGAGACGCTCGTACCTCGCGTGTTGAAGTCTGTTAGTTACCGCGGGGGTTGGATCGCAGTGCTCGCTTATTACCTAATTGCGGAGTTTGAATTCTGCGTGGCAAGATAGGGTGAACGTGTCATTCTCGCCTCTTTGGTACTCATTTGGTTGGTAGTTACAGAACATCCATAATATCCTTCCAGCAACTCCACAATTTTTTTTCAGCCATTTAGAGGCGCTTCCCATGTCTTTCGATATTTGTGTCGAAAGATCATGTGGTCCGAATCAGGTTCTGTTTCTAACGCTTCCAGAGACGCCTTTCACAATTCTGAAGAGACCGAATGGTAGGCACGGCTCCCACAACCTCATCCATGTGAAAAGCCTATGAAAAATCGCGTTCTGGATCAAGTTGTTTTCGCAAGATTACATAATAGCGTAGCACCACGATCAGAGCCCCGCGGTAACAACAAGACTACACCGCCATTTTGACTTGATGTTAATGAGAGGTCCGAGCCCGGATCATCGGGGAACACTTTTCCGTAATCTTTCTTGGAGATCAAATCACGGATGTTCTGTGGACATCCAGCAAGATATTTACCGAAGAGCCCTGAGACCTCCAAGGACACTTCAGCTGAAGCTCGTCTAAATACATCCTATCTGCCAGGCTTTTCACCATCCCTCATCAATTTTTCATCATATGTCCGTGCGCATCACCAATCGCATAAAACTCGACCTGGCACTTTTGCCACGTCAACATCTTCTCCTCCTTCCTCTTCCCCCCCGTTGCCATTGTTCCCTCCCCTCATTTCTGTCGACACATGCCCACTTGCCCGCAATTTCAAGACTTGTACTACCTTCTTCTGACTTCTTGCTACGAAGGAGAGTCAATGCTGCCGTTGCAGAGATAGGTGCGTTTTCAGGCACAGATGTTTTTTTTTCTAACTAAGTCCTACTCTCCAGTGTTGCCGCTGCCTTCAAATCCCTGCCTCTTGCCTTTGGTGTCCTCCCTCCGGCTCTTCAATGCCCGCTGCCAGCCATCGGTGTGTCCTGTTCTCCACCCACGTCTTCCCACCTAACCTCATTGTAGTCCCGCTGTCACCGTTGCCGCCTTTCATACACTCCGACTTGACGACAAGGTTGGGGTTCAAGTTGGGTAAAATCTTCATCGTTACAACCTACCTGGGCCAATTTAGCATAATAAAGAAGCGAACAGTGAACGACCCCAAAAGTAGTTCTTCTTTCTTCAAGACGCTCAGCTCGTATGACTGGCCACGGAGTGAGGCTTTCGCTTTTCGTCGTCTCCACTCCTAGAAGGAGATATCGTGAATCAGCAATCAGCTTAAGCGTGGTTGGCGTACGTACTTGTCGCGCCTTACGGAGGTCAAGCTTGGGATGTTCCATGAGTCTAAGTTGGATGAAGTCGCTTTTCTTTTATATGTAGTCGGAATGCGGAACATACGAAGGCCGAGGGAAATATGTGCACCATTGTCCCCCGGTTAAAAATCTTCCGAGCCGAGCCGGTCTTTCGTCACGTTGTAGAACCCAGAGTTGGTTCGAGTTTTGTGCGTCCTTCCCCAATCTTGCGCGTGTACCAACCCGGTGTTGACGTGGGGAGATCTGTATGTTTGAAGCCTGTTGTTACCGCGCCCCTTTGAATCCGCTCATTACCGATCATCGGAGTTTGACATCACAACGCGCAGAGAAAGAGAAATGTTTTGGGCACAAAAAAAAACTTAAAACTATATATTTAAAAGTTGACAGTTTAGGTGTGCGTGCCTTGACCAGTTGTATGGCAAGATATCTCCTGTGTGCGAAGAGGAGCAATTATTCGCGGGCAACAGTTTTCAATGTTGCCCGCTCTCACAGTTGATGGAATCATTGCACTTGATATTCTTGCAGGAAGCACGGCAGCCTCCCATAAAGCTCAAGGCGCTTCACCCCAGCATGGGAAGGGTGCGAATATCGTCGCGACGACCAACATAGCGCCGTTAGACTTGAGTAAATAATATTTAAACCTGATTATAAACGGCTTCTCAACCTGTTGCGCAGCGGTGGCGTTGTGTATATATAGGGTCTAGTATTTTCTGAGAGAAGTCATGGGGATGTTCCCACTAATTTGAGCCCCAGAGACTTGGGAAGTAACTGCTTACAGCTCTTTGCGGTACAACAGGCGCGGTCCGTTTTTTTCTGTTTTGGCAAGTTTTCACGAGAACAGCTGCCCTGAGCTCAATTCTCAACCGTTCCCCCTAAAAATAGGCTCATTCTATTCGCATTGAAAATCCGCAGCGAATTGAATACCGGTATTTTTGATTCTATTATGTAATAGAATTTCTTCTCGAAAAACTTGGTTTTGAGTAGGACACCTGTAGCACTTGGAATACTGCCCCGATTGGCCTAATCTTTGGATATGCTATACAGCTGATGTGACACTAGCCAATGTGGGTGTTTACGGAGCTCAATGTACTCAAACATCCATGGACAGCTCTACCTATGGTAGCGTTTGGATATCTACTCCGCTAAAGTGTGCGCTAGATCACAATCACTCAGCATGTAATATAAATAAACACACCGTTGTCTAGAGCCGCATCAGATATATAGCATATCCAAAGATTAGGCCAATCGGGGCAGTATTCCGAGTGCTACAGGTGTCCTACTCAAAACCAAGTTTTTCGGGAAGAAATTCTATTACATAATAGAATCAAAAATACCGGTATTCCATTCGCTGCGAATTTTCAATGCGAATAGAATGAGCCTATTTTTAGGGGGAACGGTTGAGAATTGAGCTCAGGGCAGCTGTTCTCGTGAAAACTTGCCAAAACAGAAAAAAACGGACCGCGCCTGTTGTACCGCAAAGAGCTGTAAATGGGGTGAAACAGGCCAATATGTTCAGCCAGTCAATCCTGCGTGGTCCTCAAACAGAGTGTTGTCTTGTTTAGCCACAAAATCTGCCATTTACCACCATATCTTCGCTTAAAAGTCATTGCAGTAGAGAATTCACATGACTTATCTCTGGTACCCCTGCTCCGGGACCGTATTCCCAATCGGGTGTTTGGTGATGTATGTTGAAATTTCGCTGCCTTAGTTGAAGCACGGTTTGCAGCTCTGTTATGCTGCATGATCTATGATCTGGATGTTCTGAAATTCACTCAAGATGCTGTTGAGTCTACTCCATGAGCACTAGGCTCTCAATCAAGTGTCCAAGAATTTTCTTCCAGAGATTTTCCCTTGCGGTTGATGAGGCAGCATATGACAACAAGCACGGCTGATCTGTCCGCCACGATAGACAGCGAATGGACCAATTTCTCTGAAAAAAGTTATGCTATCCATAGGGAGGACCCTCAGGCATCTCCTGATAGTAGGTGGTTGAAGTCGGTGCACATGGTCTGATGCAATCAGCCCATTTCCGGTTACTTTTTGTGATAGCGAGTATGCACCGTAAATACTCCTTTATTGCGCGGCGTAGACTTCGACAAAAAGTTTTGCGGGGGTTGAACTTTGTTTTGCGGGGGTCCGACTTTGTTTTGCGGGATCACTGCTTCGCGCCCAAAATAAACTGACTGATTGATATCTGTCTTTTTAGCGCGGAGGGCGTCAAACACCTATTTTTATTGCGGAAAGGCCGACATCGCCGAAATCTTTTGCGGTCGAATACAAGTGCATCGGGACCGCCATAAAAATGCCACGACGAAGCCGCAAAGTACCCTCAATGAGACTTGTGGTACACATAACGTGATCTTCTCACCGTCCTGCGCAGGATCGACCTAATCTCGCCCCTCTGGCAACCAAATGGGATGATGATGATATTTGAAGAGATACAAGCGGTTTTTGGGCCGCAAAGCGGCCCAGGACCCTCTTCCGCTAGTAGACCCCCTGATGGATTCTTTTTGAACTATTACCTTGGTCTAACGGTCTGTAACGGAGACTTGAGTTGAACTGGGTTTACCCTGCGTTGAACTGAGTTCAGTTGATGTTGTGGAAACCTTCGGGGGATCCGCGGGGAACTGCAAGTTTATCTGAAGGAATGGTGATTGTGCGGTGCAGCGGCAGGCATCCCGATTTTATAAAGAGGGTGATAAAGAGGCCAAATGTCGAAAGGGGTAATGTCGGATCGAAGCAAAGGTCAGATGAGCAGCGGAGTTCGAAAAGGCTTCGGACGGACAGACACCCGTAATTTTATAAAGAGGGTGATTGATTAGTTCCAGAACTCCAAATGGGTCCCGATGGACAGCATAATCCGGGCTCAAGAACGGCTCACGAGAAAATTAGACTAACGGCCATTGCAGCGCATTGGTTTGTTCACAATTCCTCCCTTCAAATTGACCATACATCCTTTGTCCACTTCTCTTTCACTGCAGAGAGAGTTGGCAGTCCGACCAACTAAGTACATTGGCGTTGGATTGCTCGAGTCGGTGCACGACATCGGACAAGGCGTGCCGCGCACGATCAGATTCCCCTCAAATCTCCTCAGGCTCTTATCATCATGTCGATTTTCTGGAATCTGGTCTACCCTCTCTGTGCCTGCGCTCCTGGCCCGGCCTGCTTGCGAGCGTCGACGGACTGATGGATAATGCTGGCAGTCCAGCCCAAGAATGGGAGTTCTGTGATCTTGTACTGTTTGCGGCACCTGTGGCCATGACCTCTCACCCCGTGCCTGCCCCAGAAACCCATGCGCTGCCTGGGGGCGCCATCTCGATGGGGAGTACCGGTAGTCGAGCTCAAGATGGGGACGTTCTCGTGCATTCGTGCCCGATGTTGTTCCCAGTGCTCCCGGCTCTTCCTTCAGGTAGATCTCAATGGGTACCTGCAGTGTAACGGAAATATTTATTTTTGTTGTTCTATGCTCCCAAACTATTCCTTTTATGACTATTATGCCATATGATCTGGATGAGCTGCTGCCGCACCTCATATGCTCCATGCACTCCATGCACAGCCTTTGATTCATAGTATATAAGTAGTTTACCTGATGTAGTTACGGTGTCTTGGGTTAATCGACAACTTACACCAGTTCTCTCGATTTGCCACCTTGTGCCGGAACTCGACCCTCTCGCTTCCGTCACATATTTTGAACCGAACCAAGCTCTGTCAACGCTCTATCTAGGCTACCGTTGGTCCCGATATCCACCGACCTTGCCGATTCTGCATTTGACTTGCTACCGAAGAAAACATGTCTCAGACTGGTCATCCCCCTTATTCCCTTCGCTCTGCCGTCCGCGCTGGTCAAGTGTCGCCTCCGCCGAGCTTATGGCTTCCTGGGGCCGTTTCTCCCACGACTGGGACTCCTGGAACGGATCGTGCATCCGCGGCTGTGCCGAAATCACGCAGCATCTCCCCTGAGCTGTTGTACAGCAAGGTGGTTTCGCACAGACCCACTCTCCGCAAGGAGGGTGGTATATCTCACTCGGGTTCACCCAGTGCAGTTGTCTCCTCAGGGAATGTCCCTGACGAGCCCTCCATGCCCGCGTTGAATCCTGACGTCGATTGGGGTTTGCTTGATAACCATCACGCTCCACGGTCTAATGGTAATTCCGTGACGGCGAACGCTCACCGTGCCCGCTCCTCTGTAAACAACTCGCAGAATTCAATGTCGACGTTGTCCTAGGCTCTACGTGAGATGAGTGCAACTGAGCTTTTGGCTGTTGCTCGCCGTTATCAGTCCATGGCACAAGAAGCGTTAGATGTTGCGACTGAGCGGGAACAGGCTCCACTTGCCCGGCGTGAGAATATATCATTGATTGATATCGATGATGTCTCCGAACCATCGCCTGATGCTAAGAATGTGAACGCCGCACCTGGAAGTCCTGCCATTTCAGCAGGTGAAGGCCCATCCCGAAAGAAAGGAAAGGGTGCTGATCCTCGTAATTGGGGGAATGTTGATTTCTCGCATGAGTTCATGGATAGAGATTTTGAAGCTCAACGCGATGCTCTGGAAAATTTTGCCGAGATCAACCGGGTGATCAAACGGGAGCAGTTTACAACTCCTCCTGTATTTTTTGATGAACCAGATGTTGTGAGGATGTCGTCCCATCAATCGTCCAAACAAGTGAAAGATTCCAAGGTGTCTTCTCAGAAGATTGAACCGAAAGTGCCTGGCCAGGACACGAAAGAAAGAATTGCTGAATTGAGAAGGGAACTCAGCATCTTGGAACAGACTGAAAAGACTGAACCTAAGCCAAAAATCAAGCCTGCCTTGACCAAGGCTGAACAGGCTGTGAAGAACAGCATTGAGCAGAACATCCGTCAAAGTGCACCACGCGATAAATCCCGCAGTACGAAGACTCCGGTCCGAGTTGTTGCCGGGAGCTTTATTGAACGAGCACTTCATGATGTTGATGACGATCCCCCACATCACGGAGATCAAACCCCGCACCCGTCCGGTCCGTCAGACTGTCCTTCAAGCTCGAGCTCCTCCTCGGACTCCAGCTCATCAGACGATGACAGTCCTGGATCGGTGCGAGCTCCGTCTCCGCGACGCCGGCGCAAGGGATCTAATAAACATCATTGATCCAAGAATCCCAAGATGCTCATGAAGCCGATACCTCCCACAAAGTATGATGGCTCACCGAATACAAGCGCGTACCATCGTTTCGTGCAGGAGGGTTGCAACTTTGTTAAAGTTGGAAGAGTTCCACGAGATCAGCGGATATTTTATCTGTCTTATTATTTGACGGGTAAAGCCCGAGATTTTTACGACCGCAAGGTTGTAAAAGATGAATGCACTCGGTCATTGAAAGATTTCTTTTGGGGTCTGTTCAACTTCTGCTTTCCGATTAATTTTCGTGAGAAGCAGCGCGTTCGCCTGAACAATTGCGTTCAGAACAATAAATCTGTCACCGAGCACATCTCCGAGTGGGAACAGATTTATAACATGACTGGTCTCGAAGACAATCAGGAGAAAGTTGTCATGCTCTGGCGTAGCCTTCGTGCCGATATTCGCCAGGAAATGTAACGTGATAAACTTGATCCGAAGTTTCTTCCTGGGATGAAGTAACGGCTGCCGCTGAACACGCTGAGATTATCCTGAACTTGAATCATAGCGATAATGATCAGGATTCCGAACCCAATAATGGGGATGAATCTGGACATTCTGACGATGCAGATAATCCTGGAAATGGAGGGCGCAAGTCACGCAATGCCTCATCCACTGTCGTTCAGATCAGTTCTGGAAAGAGAGCAGAAAATAAGTCTGCTGGAACGTCGAACAGCGCGCGTGGGATGTCCGAGAAGAAGCGGAATCAGTATCTTGCAGCAGGATTATGCTTTAAATGCGGAGTGCAAGGCCATCTTGCCCGCAACTGCCCTGAATTAACTGTGGTAGTCTCGAAGCAGAAGGGAAATCCTCCTGGAATTGCTGCACACGGTATTGAATTTGTGGAACCTTCCACGCCTGACGCGTTGTATGAAAGCACCGAGGTTCTTGACACCTTGGATGTCGGTGCAACCTCGTTCCTCGGCGCCGGAATTATCGTCGAGGAGGGCGAGGGTACCAGAAAATTTGATTTCGACTCTATTCCGGCTGAATTTTTCCCGGTTTCCTCGAGTACTGCTGTCTTGCATGATCAAGAAAATTATCCTGACCTTGCTGTATGTGAGCAGCCGGTTGACGAACCCACTGCGAACAACTGCGCAAGTTCAACCGAGAATTTTGAACACACTGATTTGATGATCCACGTGAAGTGAGATCGTCGCGAGACGCCGATCTGGAGGGCGTGTGTAACGGAAATATTTATTTTTGTTGTTCTATGCTCCCAAACTATTCCTTTTATGACTATTAGGCCATATGATCTGGATGAGCTGCTGCCGCACCTCATCATTATGCTCCATGCACTCCATGCACAGCCTTTGATTCATAGTATATAAGTAGTTTACCTGATGTAGTTACGGTTTCTTGGGTTAATCGACAACTTACACCAGTTCTCTCGATTTGCCACCTTGTGCCGGAACTCGATCCTCTCGCTTCCGTCACATGCAGGCTCGTGGTCTCAAGGGTTCCGCGGGAGAAGGGTGAGCACTTGTTTTGTCACCTGTCGGACATTTCGATGGCCACCGGGGTCAGCCCGTGCATTGGCACTGCTGGCAAGGACCCCGGATAATCAGGCCAAATGCCTGATCCCAATCCCGACGAATTTGCAAAATAAAGCGGATAGGGCCGACAAGCGGCAAGGCCCGGTAATGTGAAAACTTTGCAAAATCAGGTGGCAAATGATATCAGATAGTTTGACCTTGGTTGTACCTGCTGATTAGAACCCACCTCTAACTGATGTTTTCTCTTTTGAACCGAAATGACCTTATTTTGCCTGATATTCTCAAATATTGCGCCGTCAGCCTGATATTGCCGCTCAGATCTGAGATTGCCTGATATTTGAAAAAGGTACATTCTTGGAAAAAATATGGCACCCCTCGGTCTGACGACCTGATATTGTCATATGTTTGAAGATCAGGTAACAAAGATTTTCCGACAAGTAGATGCTTTCTTTCGGTTGGCGGTTCGGATGTGCTTAAAAAGTGATTTATTTTTCTATCATAAGTGTGGGTTAAGTGCCGGTCTAGTCTGACCGTCCCTTTTGATTTTCGCTTCAAAGGTGCTGCATATGTGATTCTCGCTTGTGCTTCACGATTTCTTCAAAGCATGGGAGAATCACCTAAATCTAATTGCGGATCTGAAACGTCGAAGCGCCTCTGGAGGCGCGTCGTTCGCGTACGCGGCGCGCCGAAGGCTGAAGCTATCGCCGGCTCGTTCGTGTACAGGTGCCCCATGCGCCGCATCTTCCGGGAGCTGGTACGCCGACGAGGGGGAAGACGTAGTATCATAATAATCGGTATGTGTGTATCCCTCGGCCCTCAATTACTCTCACCATTCGCCAAATGCTGCAAACACCCTGTCTCTGTCTCGTTTACACACCGTTTCATACGCTTGGAAGCGTGATGCCGGTGGGTCCCCATTCATCATTATTATAACTTAAGTTAACGGCCCACATTTGCTTCGTACCAGGCTCATGCAATCGCCACGCTATCGTTTCAATTCAAGCAAACAACATCGACACCAGCACACCCGGCTTGCAAATGCGCTGACAATTATCATGTTCCATGGTGTACGTCCATTTGTAATTCTTGCAGTTGGCGACGCGATTACTAATCCACTCGCACAATAGGGAGGCTGGGCACAGTCGAGAGGCTCGCGACTTCTTTTATGCACACTGTTGTACTGGGTAGTTGTGTGAATAGATTTGATTTTGAAGTGATTTTGAAGTGCGGTACAAGCAGGAGAAAAAATGGCAGGACAATATTCAAAAAATATGTCTCCATTATTCAGCCAGAACAGCCTGTTTCTGTCGAATATTGGGTGGGCGTTATTTCGACAATATCCGGCCAATATTCGGCCAAGAAACCCTGTATTGGCCGGATATTGTCCGGCGCGATTTTGCCTCAAACTAGTTCGAACTGAAATTTCGCTGGCTTTCGCGCCAGCAAGACCCGGTCAAAATCCGAGCCGTAACGGCTCCACAGGTTCAATTTACTGCTTGGCTGCGAAATCCCGGCACGGCTCGTCACGGTTAAATTGCAACTGTTTGGATTGGTGTGCTGAGCCCGAAACTCGGCGCGCGCTGACGAGGTTCAGTTGCGGCTGTGTGGATTGGTATGGAGAGCTTTCAGTCCCCCTGCAAAGGAACCAACCCACCAAAAAACAAACTTAGGAGACAGTTCGAACTGAAATTTCGCTGGCTTTCACGCCGGTCAAAATCCGAGTCGAAATGGCCCCACAGCGTTCAATTGGCTGCTTCGCTGCGAAATCTCGGCATAGCTTGACGCCGAAGCCGCTCGCCGGTAGCTGTCGGCTACGCGCTGAGGAGACATCTCGGCATATGCCCCGTCTATCACCGCCCTGAACGCAGTGACCCGGCGTCGGAACGAAATACTACGGTACTCGTCATGACCAAAAGTAACCGGAATCACAGATGTCTTCGAAAAGCTCGTTGGCTCTTGGCCAGTTCTTTTCTACAATTCATGAAGTAATCTCCCTTGCATTATGTCACCGGAAAGCACCATCCACCATGTCTGCCTTGCAGTAAAAACCTGTGTTTAAACAATCTTTTGAACAACTCTTAGATTTCAGTTCCTCCCACCATGCTTATGGATATTTCTGAGATCTTGAAAGCTTGAGAAATACTGTTGGGACAGGTGCCAAGAGGGAAATATGCATATTTTCCAAATTTATTACTGTACTGTGGACCTCGAGCCCAAGTGCCATAAGAGACTTCAAATTCATGTGCCGTAAAGTCATGAGGCTATAATGCATAATGCTCATTTTGCATAGGATTCGGTCATCTACCAACTTGGTAGGCTGGTATTTTATGCATTTTTTTCATAATGCATATTGCATAGGGTTCTGGGTTGTTTATGCAATATAAAAAGCATACAACAATATAAAGTACAACACTGACCTGAGAACATTGTAAGCTACTCGCGTGTACGAACCCAAACGAGTTGCCAGCATCCCCTTGTTCAAACTTGAGTTTCTCCTCCATCGGCAATAGCATCGTCTCGCGCGCCATTTGAAACATTTCCTCCGCTAATTCATCCACCCCATGATTGTTGAGGCTATCGTCGTCAATTATCATGAATCGCGAAACCAGAAAATGGAATATGGTGTAATATTTCCGTATTTGGGCAGTTCTCAATTTAAACCCTCCGGAATATTTTTGGTTCGTCCTCGTTCAGAAGTGGAATGGTAAGTAGCAATAATTATGATAGGTTTATCCAAAGAGCCATTTTTCTAAATAAGATAGAGAAGAGAGGAGTAAAAGGTGATAGCATCAACGGGAAACAGGTTGTAATGAGGGGACTAGAGCGGGGGTGAGAAGGAAAACACAAATGATGCAGGAGGATGACGAGATTATAAGGTGCGGGGAGAGAGAGAAATATTATGAGTAGGTAATATAATCACCCCGTGAACGGGTACGGCGCGTGCTTTTTTTCCATCGTTCTTTTCCCTGTATTAATTCGCGTGAATGACTCGCAGCCCCAGCCGACCAATAACGGGTGCAACCCTCATCCAAAGGCCCAACTTCAACGATTGTGTACTACGTTCTGTATGTACCCTTCTACCACCCTGAAGTTGTTATGGAATTGAGAAATTCGGTGGGCAATTCCGAGGCTTCTGTATTGGTGCCACTGCCGGTCGGGTCGACCGCGTCGTCGAATATGAGCGTCAGCTGGAAATTTGTCGAGGAGATCTGCGTTGAGAGTAGGTCGACATCTTTGTTAAGTGGTGCAAGAATGGCTCAGCCCGTAAAATATTGGCGAATATCGTGTTCGGAACGATCTTGTTGTAGGGATTCATATATTTCGTCGATAAGGATCGGAACAGTTTGCTTTCCGGGCGGTAAGACCATACAGTGGCGGCAAAAAATAATGCAGACGGCATTTCTGGGCCAAATCGGGACCAAATGACTCCAAATAAAATGCAGACCTCATCTTTAGACAATTTCTAGGTCTCCCATGCAGTTGGTCCCTTTCCATATATATGGTAACTGGATCATAATAAATTATTTGGTTGTTTTCTGAAAAATGTGATTCTCAAATGTGGGTGGTATCCAAAAATCATAAACACAGCATGAAAGTACTTCCAAAATGAAACTTATTCACAATTTGGTTGAGGGAAATTGGTTGGGATTTGGGCCCGCAATATCCCTCGTAAGACCGCCATTTTGACCATTTTTGACTCATTTTTGCTCATTTCCACCCAAAATGACCATCTTGCGAAGGTTGTTGCGAGCCCAATCCCAACCAATTTCCCTCAACCAAATTGTGAATAAGGTTCATTTTGGAAGTACTTTCATGCTGTGTTCATGATTTTTGGATACCACCCACATTTGAGAATCACATTTTTCAGAAAACGACCAAATAATTTATGATGATCCCATTACCATATATGGAGAGGGACCAACTGCATGGGAGACCTAGAAATTGTCTAAAGATGAGGTCTGCATTTTATTTGGAGTCATTTGGTCCCGATTTGGCCCAGAAATGCCGCCTGCATTATTTTTTGCCGCCACTGTATGTGAGGGGAGTTGAATCCGGTCGTTGATGTGCTGTAGGTGACCTTCTCCGACATCCAACAGCCATTTGGCAAAGTCGGCAACTTTGAGCTGCTCAGAGGGTGCAGATGAGTGGCTGAAAAATATTTACTGATGGCAACCAATTGTTGGTTTTGGAGTCCGAGTTCCGGGAAAAGGGCCAAATTTGCATTGTGAGTCTTTTTGCAACGTTTTTTAGGGCCCAACCAGTATAACTGAGGGAGAAAATTTAAATTCAGACGGATAGCAGCAGTGGCAGTGACAGTGGCAGTGTTGCAGCACCGGGATCAAGCCGTGTTCCGGATCATTCCGAATGTCATCGGGGTTCGGCGTGTGACATCATTTGTCAGCAACAGTTTTTTACATTCCTCAACGTGACTTCCCAATTTGGGAATTTTGATGCGGCAGTGCTGAGGTGCCGAAGCTGCCGGTTAAGCGCAAATCATCACGAAGTCAGTGAGTCGCTCACCTGAAAGCTTGCAAGCCCAATGCATCACTCAAAAAGTAGTATATAACCAACTAGTTGGTACCCGTGAATAAATTCACGGGAAGTGCCTTCAGTTATCAAGTTGTCGGTTGTCCCGAGGAGGTGTTGGTTGTACTCAGTTCCCAGTTGGAACTTGGTTGTTTTCAGTTCCGACTGGCTGTTCCCTGTTTCCCGTTAGCTGTTCCCAGTTTTTGGTTGGTAGTTCCCAGTCCCTTGTTGGTTTGTTCCCTGTTGGCTCCCTGTTGCCCATTCGCTGTTTTCTGTGGTACATTTTGATTTGTTATTGGTTGTGCCGAGTAGAGGCAGTTTTGGTAGTTCCGGGCGCCGGCATGCAGCATGATGCCGCTTTGTCGTTGTGCTGTGAGCGTGTCTGGTATTACCTCTATTTGTTACCCGTGAATAAATACACTGGGATTGGGTATCCAGAGTTCCTGTCAGTTGTCCCCGGGTGTTGGTTGTACCCAGTTCGAACTTGGTTGTTCCCAGTTTTCCATTAGTTGTTCACTGTTTCCCATTGGCTGTACATGCTACCAGTTTTTGCTGGCTGTTTCCAGTCTCAGTTTGTTCCGTGTTGCCCATTGTCTGTTCCCCGTGGTACAATTCAATTTGTTCTTTGGCCACTGCTGGTCGTGCCGAGTTGAGGCAGTCTCGGCAGCCCCGGCATCAATGCCGCTGTGCCGTGTGGCTGTGGGCATTCCACTGGAAGTTTGTTATGTCGGCCATTATATCAAGTTGCTACCCGTGAATAAATTCATGGGCCTCGTGGTGGTGGGTTGTTCCCAGCTCCCATCCCGGCTGGCAATCCCAGTGCGCGGTTATGTTGTGCTCGTTAGACCAGGTAGTCCAGTGCAACACCTTGTTGCTACCGGTGAATAAATTCACAGACCTCGTGGTGGTGGGTTGTTCCCAGCTCCCGTGCAGGCTGGTGGTCCAGTACGCGGTCATGTCATGCTCGTTTGACCAGCTGGTAGTCCCAGTGCAACACCCCGGCAGTTTCCGCACCGACGTCGTTAGCTGTGAGGTCATCGCATGTGACGTTCCATTGGAAGGTTCTTTGACTCTGGAATTATATTATATAGAGAGATATATTCAATTGTAAAAGACATTCACGACCTAGTTTCTTCATGTGCGCGAAGAGGACCGACCATTCGATGCCCCTCCCCTGCCTCGTTGCGCTCGGGGGGTCCCCCAAGCCGGGGCATCTCAGGTCGGCACACTAAAGCCTCGTTCGCGCTTTTTACTATATCCTGGCCCCCCTCCCTCCCCACCTAACCCTAACCACTAACCCTAACCGGCGTGGCGGGACGACAAAGCTCATATCGAAAGCGGGGCATCGGCGTCGCCAAAGGCATGTGGATTCCTAGGAGCGTGAGGGGCGGGGATTGAGAGCGGGATGGGGGTGGCGGGGGAGCGGCGAGAGTAGGAGGAAGAAAGCAGAGGATGGTGGCTGACGATATGACAATTGATTGACATCGGAGCTTGAATGCGCCGAAAGATGCCGCGATCAAATCTCCATATCGGGAGGTCACGTTGAGGCGGAAAGTTAAAAGTGACCCCCCCCCTAGTCTGTAGTTAACCGCGCCACCGTGTATCGGTGGCCTGCTTATTACAAATCATCGGAGTTTGAAATCTTGCTATGCCTATTTTCCATTTATAGGACCCCCATCTTCAAACTCCCAGAGAGAAAGGGTATTTAAATGCATGTCTGACATCAAATAGCTCTTCAAATTCTTCTTTTTTAACTTCCATTCTCGCGGAATAAAAAGAGCAGATTTGTCAGGATTGGTCATCCTTTGAGCCATCAAAGTTCGAATCACTCTGCCGCCGCGAGTTTGGGGGAACAAGTTGTTCAATTTATGCTAGTAAATACTATAGGACTTCACATTTGTGTAAAGCACGTTCCGGAATGCATGCCAACATCTTGCCAACATCTAATTTATTTTTGTGATTTGTAATAAGCAGGCCAGCAATCACTCGATCGAGCTTATCAACAGACTTCAACAAGCGAGGTACGAGCTTCCCATGTTGAAGCGTCTGTCTACGAGAGACTACCCCCCCCTCCCCCCCTCCCCCCTCCCCCGCGCTTAATAGTGTTGAAGTCTGTTATTAAGCGCGGGGGTCCAACCGAACTCAGAAATTTGAACGGGAGGAGGACGAGGAGGAGACTGTATTCCCGTGGTGGTCCTCACGAGCAACACCTGGGTGCTGTATGTGGACGCACAAAGCTTTCAAATGTATAGGTGTCCATGACAGTGGCATGAGCAATGGAATCTCTTCGACACATTGATGGTGGTAACACGGTGTGGATCCCGATCAAAGTTCGCGTAACTTTCGGCCGAAACATCACTTTGCCTTGAAATCTGGTATAGGAGGTCCTCAAAGGTCGTACTTGGTCCCTTGAGGTCAAGTGTTCACAATTTTCATAGTGTTGCCGGGGTTCGGTTAGGTTCGGTGCTTACCAAATTTCGCGAACGCCGAACCTCAACAAAGGTTCGGTTCGGCACTTGGCGAACCGAGAACCGAACCCAGAGGTTCGGTTTATAAGGGTTCGGTTCAGGTTCGGAGGAGGTTCTAACCTAAACGAACCTGAAGTTCCCGGTAACGTAAGTTATTGGGTCTTAGAGAGCCTGCGTTTTTGCAGTAAATCACATTTTTCGTCAGCACTTTTCACGTAAGACCTGATCCCACAGCCAAAACCCCTTCGGCCGTAGTCTCTTATAAACAGACGCTACAACAATAGAGTGCTCGTACCTCGCATGTTGTAGTCTGTCGAAAAGGTTGATGCGTCGATCGCTGGCCGCGTTATTACAAATCACAAAACAATTCGAATGCTGGTATGCATTCCAGAACAAGTTTTTCACAAATATGAAGTCACATTAGTATTTATTAGCATAAATTGAGCAACTTTCTCACCTAACTCGTGGCGGCAGAGTCGAAGAACCAGGAGTTTGAACTTTGATGGCTCAGCAGATGACAAATCCTGACATAATCTGTGGTTTCTATTCTGCAAGAATGGAAGTTGAAAAATAGAAATTTGAAGACATATTTGGGGTCAGACATGGATTTACATCCCCTTTCTCTCTCAAAGTTTGAGGATGGGGGTCCTGGAAGTGCTAAATAGGCATGGTAGCATTTCAAACTCCGACGATTATATAATAACGCGGCCACCAAACACGGTGGCGCGGTTAACAACAGACTACTTCGGCCGACTGCTCCGCCGATGATCGCCGGGCGGAACTCGTAATCCGGCTTATTGAGTGCCTCTATCATGTTCCACCACCAACTACTTGCCTCCGCAAACCCTTCCAGCTATCTACAAAACCCTAGACGTTTTCGAAAAAAAGTTCAGTTGATCAAAAGTGGAGTTCCGGGATTAAAATAGCAAATTATCGACGCGGCGTCAAAGCTGCGTCATAGCTTGCGGCCGTATTGTTGACAACAAACATAGTTTTCTCAACCGTAACGGTGCCTTTGCTATCTGACGCAGTAGGGCTAGAACATGGAAAACTATTATCCTGCCAACGGCCCTCGGGCAACTGGGCGCTATCTCATGGGCCTAGGCCCAATGCCTGCGCCAAGTGGTCGTGACTATGCTGTCGCGCAAATGAACACCGCTCTTGGTTCTGGAATGTTTGACCCTTCGCAGCCTGGCCCTCAGTACATTTAGCCCCAGTACCAGTACAACCAGGTGGCCCAGCACCAGGCTCCCAGTGAGTCTCCGATGCGGTGACGGTGGTGGTGGAGCGAAGGCACGAGGTTGATGACATCACCTTTTGATCAACTCAACTTTTTTTCGAAAACGTCTACGGTTTTGTAGATAGCTGTCAACACTACGTCGCAAACCAGTCTCTGTATGTAAGTATATCCGAGACCCTCACAGACAGAAATCAGTGTGCATTCTGATGTTTTTACATGACTTGACCGTAAGTTCATTTCTACCTAATTTCAAGTTAAACCTCCTGAATTCCAACAGGTCAAGCCACATAGCTCATGGATCATGACTGGTCACTACAGCAGTAATTAATTGAGTCATCTGCGAATGTCAACATCTGGAGGCTGGACTAGAAGGGCTCAATGTGAGCTGGTCGGATGCTCGCGCGCACGCGCGAGCATTGACCGAGCGAATCTTTGAGCCATATATCTTATTTATATTAATATTGCCTAATGATTCGATTTGCAACCTAGGCTGCTGAGTTGCTGGAGGTATCAGGTCGTGGTCATCTGCGGTGAGCCTTGGGCCTCCCCGATGCCCTTTGTGATATACTTTCACACCAAACATACATTCCGAAATCCTCCTGACTTCATGGGAAGCTATAGAGGTCAAGCTATTCTCTCAAAGTCGGAATGTTTATGGTAGTCAGACGGGGCATTTAAATTAAATGGTTTTGTGTAGATATGTGGATCTCATCCTGGTCATCCATTAGTTGAATTCCTTCCGTTACCGGGCTCTGCCGCTCGTCGGCCTTACAGGCTTTATTTTTGAAAGATTTCTTTTAAAAATGTATGTCGGCTCTGGACATCCCACTCATTTACCAGAGGACCTGACACTAAAAGGCAGGGGATTCTACCTTGATTTAACCCTTCTAATATCAGAATAATCCCCATCGGATCCTCTGCCCGACTCAGACCGATGTGTGAGAACAAGATATCACTTTCAATCCGTATCCTCAGAATTGTCTGCATGAGTTCAGAACCAAAGTATGGATCCTGAAATCATCCAGATAATTTTTCATGAAGCTGCAGCCATCCAGAAGCCGAACTCGGGTGAACGGCGCTGTGTGGATGTAAGTTTATGCAGCAATTATACTTTGATCTCCAGTTACATTCATAAAATCCAGGCATGAACATATATGAGAGTTACAAGCACGACTCACAGCTGAATTCCAACAGGTTCATGAGCATTTGAGCCCCGAATGGTCCACCAAATCCCTTCAGAAAATTTTTCAGGTTCGCACCAGTTCGAACCTGTGCGCAAAACCCGAAATCTTCGAACCTCGAACCGCACCCCGGGTTCGGTTCAGGTTCGGGATCGGTTCTGAACCTACTCGTAACCCCGGCAACACTAAATTTTCAACTCCTCCATGATATATTCGCAGGCGGCCGACTACCTGTGCTTTGAATTTTTAAATATAGCAGGCCCGCTGTTTACCGAAAAAGTTCAATCAAATTGATACATAGAGTCACGCGTTTGAAAATGTAATGGATTGCAGTGAGGGCAATAGAGTCACGTGTTTAAAAATGTAGTGGATTGATCTGGACTCAGAGTTGGACTCTGATGATGACTACGAGTTCGGTGGGGAAGAGGGACTTACAGCAATGAAGAATATGTCAAGAAAGCTCTCTCAGGATGATCTTGAATGGCTCCCACCCAAAGAAGCTTACAAACAGAAGCAGAAGAAAGGTCAGTTTGAAAGTAGGTTTGTGATCCATTGCTTTGTATTCTTGGATTACAGAACTTAGTGCGTGGACGAAATTTTTCCGTTTTTGACACTTTTTGATCGCCGCCGCCAGGACACTCATAGCGGCCTCAATTCTTGTCCGTTTGCCTCGGGAGTAGGCTCAATCGATTCGCAATCCAAAAACGCAGTTTTCGACGTCCTTGGACTTTTTACGCGGTCCTCAGATCAAATTTTTGGCTGAGGTAAGCACTTTTTTGACCATTTCCCCGCAGGACAGCTGTAGCACTCCGCATTTGTGTCGGATTGCCCTAGATTTTTAATATGTTGGACTTCCATGTATTATCTAGTTCCTGAAAAACGAGACCAGGCTGGTCACCCAACACTTGACAGCAAGTCGTTGTTGGGGACATTGCTCTTCTGGAACCGGGTGAAATTGTGCCTTGCGATGGAGTCTTTCTTGGCGGGCATAACGTCAAGTGTGATGAGTCGGGTGCTACGGGAGAGTCGGACGCGATCAAAAAGGTTTCATACGGTGAATGCATCCTACAGGGCTCCGACGGGGCTCGCACACCGACTGCTTTGTCGTCGGTGGCAGCAAAGTGCTAGAACTAGAGCATTTACAGCTGCAGCTGTGCCTGAACCCACCCAGCCGTGCTGGCTAACTGCGCTGACGTCCAATGTCTCCTATTAACTCCATCATACGAATACGAGCGCTGGGTTGGGTTGGTCTGGGTCCCTTGCTCCTTGAAATTGTCCAAGCACCTTTTCGCTGTCTTGCTCAAGTCCTCCCACTCCTTGGAGTTGCACTCCGCCCAGAATGTACAGCATCGAGGAAGCAGATTGCACCTATACGGAGCATTACGATGAGGGCTTCATTTCGATTATCTGGCAATTAACAATAGCATTGTAGAGGATGGAGAGAACATTTCGAACGCTACTTCAGACATAGTGCTCTGCATTACGGGGACAAAATATCGCGAACATACTCACCTACAGCACTTCGGCCTACCGAAACGATACGATAGCGGAGACAGTTGGCTCTGCGTGGTCGATGTTAAAAAATCAAGATTCAAGTGCAAAAGAAAGAGCATAACCCCAGACGCATATCTGCCCATGTGCCGGGAGAGAAAAACGAAAGTTGTAATCGCCAGATTGCGGTCGCAGTGAAGGCTACGCTCGCTCGAATAATACAACCCAAGTGAATTGTAAGCTGGCTGTATGAAGCACGGCACCCGGATGCGTACCCAGATGGGCATGATGTGAGGCTGTGCGGAACTGCCGAGGCTTACCCATGAGTAGAAAGAACGACACAAATAATAATATTCCTGCCTCCGATCTGTCTTCAACGGCTCTGAAAAGAAACTATTTCAATGTTCTATATCCCAAAACAAACCCACCTACGTTGGCAACTGGTTAGTGAGATTGCGGTTTCGAACGGTCAGACTATACCCAGGACAATGAGACTGTGAAAAGGAAGATCGGGGGAAGGAAGAGAGGTAGCCGGAACCGTGTTGAGTATTCGACGCGTGATTTAGGTTCCTATTTGCCGGTTGTTAGCATAGAAGCGCGGGGTCATACGGAAGTCTTGAACGGTTTCGACTCTTGCCATGATTTGCCAGTTCAAGTCCAGCCGCGGCGCGATACTCGGGGGGATATCAGCGTAGTTAACGTTGCCGTATAATCATCTTTGGTCACGTAAGTATGTACCCCTCTAATAAATACCGAAAAAGCCCGAAAAAGCCCCGAAAAGGTCGCAAGATCGCTGGCAAACCGACAAGATCAGCCGCCGATTCGCTCCGGCAGCTCAGACTTAGGGAATTGAAATTTTTCAAGTCTTTGGAATACTCCCCATTTTGGGACATTTTGCGCAAATCAGCCGCCCCAGATTTCCTTGGGACATGGCGCGTCCAATTCGCGCAGCGATTCTGCGACAGATAGTGAGAACAAATTCGTGATTACAGCTAATGTCGGAACCGAAGGCGCGAACGATTTTTTTTTGTTTCGGGATGTTTTCGGAGAATTGTGAATATGTCAACCAGTTCGGCACCGATTTGGATAAAATATGGCTAGATCTGTCAGGCTAATTTGTGCGCAATTAGTGACTGAGAGGAATTTGTGAAAATATTACAGAGTTGAACCCCGGATCCGAAAAATGGCGCATTACAAGCCCAGTTTTGACGGAATTAACCCGAAATGTTTTTGGAGTAACCTTACAAGAACTATTGACAATTCTATCTACTCGAACAGCCCCACTCTATTCGCTGGCTAGCACAAAAAAAAGAAAACATGCCAAAAACGGAAATTTGTGGCTGTGCCACAAGTCGTGAGCAAAGAATTATTGTTATGACCGTCTACCACCTTTGTCAGACCCAACATTGTACATGGGGGAGCATTAGAAATCCCTCTATCTCTCGAGGGCCACAGATGGAGGTGGGGATGCAATTGCCATGGTATGTTACCTGATTTTTCGCATCCGGGTCCCACAGCCAAAATGGCACGCGGAAGTACTGACCTCACGTTGCACAACGACGCACCGGAAAAATCCGAAAATATTTGTGTACACACTCCGAGGTAAGGGTGTGGCATCCAAACACTTCTTGATGACAGAATTTCTAATGCCACGAGCAAACACGGGGGAAGTTAGAATTTTCGGATCTGGGTTTTAACTCTGTATGTATTAGGTAATTTGTGTTTTCAGGCCGTTTTCGCTGCGAATCCCGTCTAGCATGCCCATAACATGTCTATGAGAGGCCCTCCGGAATACGGAAAAGTACATCATATCAAAAATCTAGGTTAATCCGACCATTTTTAGTACTGTGAGACCCAATCTGCTCTTGTACAGCCAAAAACACCCAAATTTGACCCACCACATGATCTCGAGGTAGTCAGAAAAAATTGGGCCACGTGGTGCCCTCCGGATTTCCCGTCTGAATCGACTGAGCCTACTTTCAAGGAAAACGGTTGAGAATTGAGCTCACAATCAGGAATCTCGCGAAAACTTACAAAAAAAAAAAAAGACGGGCCGCGCCTATGTTCCGCAAAGAGCTGTAAGACATTAGAATGCTATCTCGTGCGAATGATGGTCTGCGTATTTATTACAGTAATGTAGAAGGCGGCAAAAAGATCGAGTGAATGGGCATGTTTGAAGTGACGCGGAACAGGATGGTCCGCATAGATAGGAATAAGGTGCGCGGAGCCCTCCGGATTAACGATGGCGCCCTTCTCAAGAAGCAGGCGGACCATTCCCAAGTAACCGTAACGTGAAGAGACAATAAGCGAGCGCACCATTTGTGCGCCGCTAACGGGTGGACCTGCATCTACATCTGTACTCAATGTAAACGAACCTGCCCCGAGGTAGACGGATCTGGACCAACGTAGATGAATGGTAAGAAAGAGACAAAGACAATTGCCACCGACCACAAGGTGTCTTGGCAACACCCAGGGTGCTTGGTTCAATCCTCGCACTTGCACCCTTGTTGATGGCCGGTGGTTCTCGTGATTTGGGCGACAGAATGGTCCCAAATAACTTGTGTACTGAAAATATGAGGGGATAGAAGATATTCCCACCTGTTGAATGATACGTGGAGATGTAAGGCATTTTTAGCCAGAATTTGAGATCGACTTTTTCCACAGACATCGTGGCAAAAAATGATCTATCTAGTCTCATTGAGTAGTGTAGAATAGCATATTAATATCTCATTATTTGAGCTCCGAGTGATGGGTAAAAAGTGGCCATTTTGCGCAAAATTGGCAAAAATCACCATTTTCCGAGCCCAATTGTGAACCAAATCATAAGGTATTGATATAGAGAATTGCCCTGGCTTTCCAACACACATGACCACATTCAAATCTTCAAGGTGCTAGCTGACGGTGCATTGAAACTGTACAATTCTGTATTTCCATAAATTCCATTTGGGAATTGAGGCATTGGGCATTGGATTCCGCAATGTTTGCCCCATAACTTGCCCAGGATTGCTCCAATCCCAAAAGGTTCCACAAAGAATGTGAATGGTATTTTACGTCAATGTGCGGCGCAGTCACACTCAGTGAATAATTTGGGGTTGACAAGGTCCGTAAGCCTCTGCGCGTCAGTCATCCAGGCTCGACTGATTTCTAGCTCGAATTTATGCCCTCTGAAATTAAACAATATGTTTTCCTTCTCCTCAATGATGGTTGAGTACTGAGACGGGCCGAAATCTGTTCAGGGAATCGTGTTTATATCTTCTGCATGGGCACATATTCAAGAGTACGGAGCACGACATTGGATTGTACTATTTCGCTACAGAGCCATTGCCGGAGTGATTGTCCAGCCCAGAGAACGTTCGTACCCAGGGGACGAGGGAGGCATGGCAGTGGGCGCAGACAGCGAGGAATTCGGCTGTCGACGGCATGCGCACGCGGAAAACAAGGGAAAGGGACAAGCGAGTGACAGATGGATGGCATGTGCTTGCATTCCTCCAAGAGACAGATGGATGACATGCGCCTGCATTCCAAGAGACAGATGGATGGCATGTGCCTACATTCCTCCAAGTGTAAACACCTGCCACGAAATGCTTCGGCCTTGCCATAAATGGAAACCCCGAAACATTTCAGTGCAATCGAAACTTGAAGTGTCGGTTCAAAACGAAATGTAAGATTTCGACTTACATATTGTGACCAACTTCGAGCAGGTCGAAATTTGGCTAATCCCGATGTGACTGCATTCAAACCGCAACCCGAACATCATCACTTGATGTAAAAAGTGTCGCGCACTATCAAGAACGGGGATTGTTTGGCGAGCATCACACCAGCGACCAAAATCCGACGCAGCATACATCTGTTGCTAAAATTTAGCTCAGTTGCGCCGCCCGAGTGGAAGTCTCATAGTGTGTTGGACCAAATAACAGTGCAAACTGCTTCCCAAATCTTTGTTTAAATTTCAAGGAAATGAGTAAAATAATATCTCGAGTTCATGGAACATAGAACAATGAGCACACTTGTGGAAGAATTTCACAAAATTCCACGAAATTTTCACAAAGTATCGAAATTTTTTTGACCACAAAAATTTATCGAAAGATTTCAGGGGAGGTTTTCCCTGATGTAGATTTAGCTGGCAGTGTAAGTGTAGGTGTTCACTGCTCATCGCCTATTTCTTGCTCATGCTTCAAAACCACCAAATTTCATTTGCACATACAGATGGATTTGCGCTCTGCTTTACACCGCAAGCCATTCAGTCCACACCCCAATCTCACCCATCCTACATGGCTGGAAAGGGAAATAGTTATGGTCCCGTACGGCTCAGATTTGGGTTTTATACAATAATGTAGTTAGATCCTCTGAGTGATTTGGGATGCACTGGGGTCAATAGTATGAGTGCGAACCAACAATTTGGCCCCAAATAATGCAGCATCCCCGCTTCTCTGCGATCCGCGTGGTCAGCACAGGGGGTGGGGCTGGTACGGTCTCGCGCTGGGGGTCGATCGTCTAGAAGGCTAGGCGGAGGGTGGTGTTCGGCCAAATCCTCAAAATTTTATGCATTATGAGCCATTATGCATTATGACCTTACAGAAGTTTGGCCCGATTTGTTACTTCCAAACTATATCTCAGGTATCTCGGGTGAAGGCTTTCTGCTGGTTTGGGGGTGTCAAGGCATTTCATCACGATGCGCGTCCTTCGCAGTTTGGAAATTGACCGCTTTTTCCTTCCTTTCCGCGCCCCATCGACCCACGCCGGCATTCCTTTCTCTGTTTCCCCTTGAGTCCCGTACACTCATACATGCACACGCAGTCATCAGCTGGAGCTTCGGCTGAAGTCCAGGTCAAATGCCACCTCCGCCCTTCACACCACAATAGACCGCAATTCCTTCAGTGATCATCAACATGATATTCAACACTTCTGTGTTTCCCTGCTGATTTTACTCCATTGAAGCGCAGGTCTCTGAACACATTGGCACCTCTCTCAGTGCATTCCAGGCAGGCTCATCATTCGTTGCTCCTTGCAGGTCGTCGACGTATAACGCTATGACAACGATGATATCTCCACGACGGCATAGATGGTCCGATTAGAGACAGGTGAAGCCCAGGGACTTGAATATGGAGTCAATGAGGCGATACCATTGGCATTGGCGAGCCGATTGTTTAAGACTAGACTTGTTACCAGTTAGGCTCATGACTACTAACCGCGCTTGGGCGAGCCAAGTTGCCATACCGCAATTGAGTGAGGTTAATTGCCGTAGGCAGACTGGTACAACTCGGAACATTGTGGGGTTCGAAATGCCATTGTGAGGCACGGGGTTCAAAATAGGTCCCTTGTCCCTCCGAGGACAGCCGAAATACATTTTTTGCCCTTCTTGCGGGGCATTCAAATCCGGAATGCAGGGCATTTATTTTGAGCTGCTGAAATCAAAATGCGTTCTCACTGGGTTTGAAAAAAAGAAGAAGTCGAGCACGAGGCCGAACAATGTGTCGTTGACCCCAAAATCGGTCAAAACACTGTTTCTGCTATTCCAGCTCTAGGAGCAATCCCACAATTTTCTTGAGCCCCTGAAATCAAAGGCCGCCATACTACATGCCTCCTTGTCTGCTTTCAAAAAAATTAACCCAGAAGAAGTCGAGTGGAAGGCCGAACATTGTTCGTTGATGCCAAAATTGGTCGAAACACCACATACACTATTCCAGCTGTAGGAGTGATTCCACAATTTTGTTAAGGTCCTGAAATCGAAGGTTGCCATCCAACATGCATTCTCGCCGGCTTTGAAAAAATTTGACCCAGAGGATGTCGAGCACAAGATCGAACAATGTTTCGTTGACGCCAAAATCAGTCGAAACGCCATGACGCTATTCCAGCTCTAGGAGTGATTGCACAATTTTGTTGAGCTCTGAAATCAAAGGTCACCATCCAACATGCCTTCCTGTTGGCTTCGAAAAAATTTAACCCAGAAGAAGTCGAGTACGAGACCAAACGATGTGTCATTGACCCCAAATTGGTTGAAACGCCCCGTACGCCATTCGAGCTGTAGGAGTGATTTCACAATTTTGTTGAGCTCCTGAAATCAAAGACTGCCATAGGACATGCCTTCTCGCCCGGTTTGAAAAATTTAACCTATCATAGAAGAGGTCGAGTGCAAGGCCGAACAATATGTTGTCGACACCAAAACCCGTCGAGACGCCGCCTAAATACGCCATTCCAGCTCTAGGAGTGATTCCACAATTTTGTTAAGCTTCTGAAATCAAAGCCCACCGTCTAACATACGTTCTCGCCGGGTTTGAAAAAACCAACTCAGAAGAAGTCGAGGGGGCCTCAAGGCACTAAATAAAGGGACCTCGATCCCTTAGGTCATCTTGTTGGTTACGTTGTATTTCTCCTCACCATGCTTGCCATTACTGACACATCATCTAGCCTCAAATACAGTTGAGGACCCATTTCTTAGTACCAACAAGACAGGCCTTCGCTTCGCTCCAGCATTGACGCTCACTTGAGGCAGCCAACGATCGTTTAGAAAAATTGCCGGAAGACAATTAAGTTTCGTCGATTCTGGCCGTTGGGATTGTACAGTGAACAAAATTTAATTCAAGAAGATATCTACATACAAATAACAAATGTGCGCGCGCGGCCGCTCCCTTTTCATTAGTTTAGCTGTAATTAGAGCCTACGATACAACATAATACAGGCATTAGTCAAAAAAAGTTGTCGTACATGAAGTCACGAACTCAAGATGCATACATCGCAGGAACTCCAGAACTTTGAAAGAGATTTGGTGCCTATATGCGCCAGGGACGTGCTCGGCGTGCGTGGGACGGAGGCGAGAGGTTGGGATTTGAGCTGGCAGTGTTGGTATAATGATAAAATAGCCCACTGTAAGCGCGTTATCGACGTGTCGGTTGGTACAGGGCCGCAAAATTGATGGAAGGGCCCTGAATATTCGACGGCTTGGCAAGGCTTTGATGCCTGAAGTGATCCTAAAATTCAAAATAAACAACATGAATAAAGGTCACATTGTACGGTAGTATACAATGTTTCTTCAAGATCTGTTATGGGATTGTAGTCGCCTCTAGCAATGATAGTAATTAAAATATATGGAACAAAAGCAGTATGAACCATCCGCCCTGTTAAAAAGACACCACTCTCGTCCCCAGGCGCCCTCAAAAAATGTCAGCACAATAAGTCATGCCCCTCGTCAATGGTGGTGTTGGAGCCGGGGGTTTTCGTCAAAGACATTGGAAGAGGTGAGAGGCCCTCCAAGCTCAGGGCGCGTAGACGGGGGATAACGCAGCAGGCGGTAGCAAGAAAGCTTGAAAGCGTGAAGGGGAATCCCCTCTAGCCTCGTGACCAGCCTGCCTACGAAAAAGCAAATACCGCGGCGTAGCGTGTTGCCATAGGCAGGCTGGTAGGTGGCCAGCAAGGTGACATGGTTATGGGACGCTGGCCGGGAGACATGGAGCGCGCGCAGACCCGAGAAAGCAGGTGGTGGCCAGGAAGGTGACTTGGTCCTGGGACGCCGACGGTAACAATTGAGCTCTAGGATGAGAAGGGAGGGTGAAGAACCCACTAAAATAAAGCAGCCCGCGACAATATCGACATGCCCGACGAACCGCGCCAACCATAACTGCGGATTGACATCACATCAAGAGCCGCGTCCTGGAATTAAGGCTGCGGGACATGGGGCATGCGCAGACCCAAGAAAGCAAGCAATGGCCAGGAAGGTGACTTGGTTCTGGGACACCGAGGGCAATAATTGAGCTCCAGGATGAGAAGGGAAGGCGATTGAACCCACCAAAATAATGCAGCCAGCGACAACATCTCGGAATCTTGACATGCCCAACGAACCGCGCCAACCATAACTGCGGATTGATGTCACATCAAGAGCCGCGTCCTGGGATTAAAGCTGCGAGACATGGAGCTTGCACAGACCCGAGAAAGCAGGTGTTGGCCAGGAAGGTGACTTGGTTCTGGGACACCGAGGGCAATAATTGAGCTCCAAGATGAGAAGGGTAGGTGAATGAACCCACTAAAATAATGCAGCCTGCGACAACATCTCAGAATCTTGACATGACTGCGGATTGACATCACATCAAGAGCCGTGTCCTGGGATTAAAGCTGCGAGACATGGAGCTTGCGCAGACCCGAGAAAGCAGGTGTTGGCCAGGAAGGTGACTTGGTTCTGGAACACCGAGAGTAATAATTGAGCTCCAAGATGAGAAGGGTAGGTGAATGAACCAACCAAAATAATGCAGCCAGCGACGACATCTCTGAATCTTGACATGCCCGACGAACCGCGCCAACCATAACTGCGGATTGACGTCACATCAAGAGCCGTGTCCTGGGATTAAAGCTGCGAGACATGGAGCTTGCGCAGACCCGAGAAAGCAGGTGTTGGCCAGGAAGGTGACTTGGTTCTGGGACACCGAGGGCAATAATTGAGCTCCAAGATGAGAAGGGAAGGTGAATGAACCCACTAAAATAATGCAGCCTGCGACAACATCTCAGAATCTTGACATGCCCGACGAACCGCGCCAACCATAACTGCGGATTGACGTCACATCAAGAGCCGCGTCCTGGAATTAAGGCTGCGGGACATGGGCTTGCGCAGACCCAAGAAAGTAGGCACTGGCCAGGAAGGTGACTTGGTTCTGGAACACAGAGGGTGATAATTGAGGTCCAGGATAAGAAGGGAAGGTGAATGAACCCACCAAAATAATGCAGCCCACGACAACATCTTGGAATCTTGACATGCCCAACGAACCGCACCAACCATAACTGCGGATTGACGTCACATCAAGAGCCGTGTCCTGGGATTAAAGCTGCGAGACATGGGGCGCGCGCTGACCCGAAAAAGCCGGTGGTGGCCAGCAAGGTGAATTGGTTCTGGGACGCTGAGGGCAATACTCCAGGATGAGAAAGGAGGTCCACTAAAATATGTCCTGGAAATAAGGTGTGGCTCTTCCCCGAGGGTAATTGTTGTGGGCACCTATTGACCTGCAATGGCATCCTATATATATGGTTGCTGCACTGCCACCCGGCCCCGGACTTCCGCTAAACCGGCTTTTAACAATTAGCCGCAGCTCAGCGCGCTCAGCCGTCGGCGGTCGACAATCACGCATCAGCGGAGCGAGTCCTCCACCAGACACTCTTCGTCTTCCACCGTCGCCCACCGTCGCCACACTCCCTGCTTTGCGAGGTGCGGCATCCGACATCTCTATGGATACATTACTGTAACAGACATTAAAATCAGACCCTTGGTTAAAAAAATTACTTGAACCCAGATGTTTATCGCAAGGAAAGCACAATAAATGGGGCTTTTTTGTCGGTTATTGTGAGGGTGACCCCTTGAGAAATCATAGACAAAGATTCTGCACAGAATCACTTAATCTTTTGGAGGTTCGCTTCCGTCCTTTACCCTGCTATAATACTACTAACATCGCTTTTCCATCCGTTGCACGGAATTGGATATCTTCATTCTGGATATGACCCATTTTATGCCTACATACTTTGCTGCGGGTGCTTCTTGATATTGTCACTCTAAAACCGTATTTCGGTGTTTTCTATGCACGACCAAGATATGCACAGTCACAACCTTTTGCTACGGGGTTGCTTTTCTGTGTCAGAATTATTAGTTTCCGACCTGTCATCCTCATTGCGGCATCCTCCTCAATTAACCTATATATACTCGTCATCACAAAAAGTAACCAGACATTTGGTTTTAACAGCATATGACCTGAATTTTAACCATTCTCGTGGCTAGATTCTCAATCTACAGCATATTTGGCATAGAATGTGACATTAAAACCTCCAGTGCAGCAGCTCATACCGAGTGCAATATTAAATTTTGGAAATGATCGAAAATTAATGGTATTTCCTTTTTAAGCAATGTTCCGATGGTAATTCTGGGTATCCGAGTATCTGATAATTAGCCTTAGGTCCGTTGGAACCCACACAGAAGATTTAAACAGTGGGAGGATGCTCTCAATCCTTCTGTGAATAAACTAAAAAGTAGCCAAAATCACCCCCTTCATCAAAAAATGATTTAAATTTCGATTTTCGCAGCAACGAAAGTAGACAAGAAGCTAATTTTTGGTGTCCCATGTTGAGGTATGCCTCTGTGTCAATTACCAACGAAAAAAGTGCTAAGAGTTGTTGTATACTGCGGAGGTACGCCCTGTCCGGTTACTTTTTGTGATAACGAGTATATATATCTGACTCTGCTTGCACGCTTGTTGCATATTCACGATATTCTATTAGACAGGTTGCGCAACAGCCATTCGAGCCAACAAATGGATTTTTTGTGTGCGCAAACTGACGGCTAATGGCTAAAATGGCTTCGGCGCCTGGATAGTAATGTGGGTGGATTGGGTGCTTATAAGCAATGTCAGTGTTGGCATTGGCCGGGTCAAGGTGATTTTTACTGGACACAGAAGACTAGGGACCTCTTGACCCAAGGTATATCCCACAAGCACTTTAAAGCCTAAAATGATTGATAAGAGTTTTGAGTGTCATCGGGGCATAGTTAATGATTGACCCTGGGGGTCAAACCGCTTGACCCCCTGTTTGACCCCCGTCAGTGCCAACACTGATAAGCATATATACACCATCCACAGGCTAGAATGTAGACCGGTTACCGTCTGTCTATGAATGCTGTCGATAGACAGACCGGTCGATCGGAGTTTAAAATCTCGTAACGCGCGAGATACCGCATGTCGCACCGGAGCCCGTGAAAGGCGGGACGACAGGAGGTGGAGGCGGTGGCGGTGGCTGATTTTGCTGCTGGGCAAAAGCAGTGGCAAATGCCACAATGGCGGCCAGCGTCTCCGGCGTGAGCGAGGCAAGCGGCGTGGGAGTAGGCGGGTTTGCGGGGTCAGCCATCGCGTAAAAGTGGAAGTTGTCGAGATCTGCGCTGTGATCCGCTGATGGCGACGGAGCGCGGGACGCGACCGGCGAAGACTCCGAGGAAGATGCGAGTGGCGCGGGGAGGGAGGAAGGTGGTCGGCGCGCAAAACGACTGCGGACGCGATGCTGGGATCTCCAATGATCCGGAATTGTGGCTCAATGTCCTCAAAGACAGAAAAAGAAATCTAGTCTATCGTGCTGTGTGAGTGTAGGTAGAAGATGAGGACGCAGTCAGTACCTATCGAGCTGTGTGAGTATAGGTAGAAGATGAGGACGAGAATCTACAGAGATGAAAGAGCATATATATACATATGCGGGACAACGGAAGCCGATAGGGTGTCTCGCCTGCATAGACCGTGTTTGGCGCGTCAAACACCTCTTTTGGTATATTTGTAAGCAGCATCAATGAGCTCATGTAACAGTCGTAAACAACACGTCTTTTGCCTTCTACCGCGTTTTTACACTGTTCTCTCGGCTCATGGACCCCCAGGAGGTGGTAAAAAAGCTTCGGGAACAAGCCCAATTCATTCCCCATCCACCAGCTCCACATTTGCGGCAACGAAAGCCTCTCGCCGGGACATCGACCTTCTCTGTCACCGATACAGGCACACAGACAAGTTTTCCATCCTCTTCGGTTGACTTGAGCCCTAATTCCGCCTCTAATGTCTCTGTATTCACATCCAGAATCCAATTTTGTCCTCCTATTACCCCTGCTTCTTTACCCCGTCTGCATTTACGCCCCGAGTCGGCTGATTCATTTCCTCTTGCTTTATCGTCGCACCTGTCTCTTGACGATGATCCATTCCAACCAAGCAATTTTCATGACCCTAATCCTGACTATCCAGATCAGGACCTCAATGGTCTGGATCGAGATTCATTTTTTCACGTCGACACCGCACAACAGACAGTTACACCAAAATCCATAATCTTCTTGCATATATATGTCAACCCTTCCGGACGAATACAGTTAATTCAATGTAATTTATTTTGCTGCCAACCTTGTACTACGTCGTACATTAAGCGAGACTTCTGCAGGGTATTCCCGTTCTTGCCTTCTTTGTCCGCGGCTCCGGCTCCTCGACATCGTCATCATCCCTTACCTTTGGGCCCTTCTTTCTCCCAGTAGCATTTCGAGACCTCGTTGATAGCCGCTGCAGTTCGGCGTTGTATGCGGAAATCAGCGCAAAAACCTTTGCACCCCATTCTTCTTCCAATTCTGACGTCTCTTTCAGCACCGCAATGATGTCTGCCACAGTGCGCATTCGATCCGGATGAACAGCAGACAACGATTTGATTCCCTGGGCATCCAAGATGAACGATGAGGGTCGAACAGCACGCAAGGGGTCAGTTGCATGTGATGAGGCCAGCCATTCACCTAGACGTGCTTGGAGGTCAGCGCGATCAGCAACCTTACGATTTTTAGGTCCTTTCGTCTTCCGTTTCTTCGTCTTTGGGGGATTGAGATGAATGCGGCCAGGATCACCAACGTCTCCAGCATGCATGGCTCCACTTTCGTCCTCGTAAATGAAGCGGCCCGGAAAGAATTTCGATTTGTCGAATTGAATATCGGGTTTATCTGGATGTACACGGTCACAACATGATTCAGTGGAGATGTTAAGAGCTGAAACATTTTAATTAGAATGCACCAAGCAAGAATTAGGGTTGAATCTCGCCGTCTTGAGATTTATCTCCCAGGTAACGTGCAAGCATTTCACGGAGGCATGTTTCAGAGTGCACATACTGAACCACTGCCAGACCAGCACGTTCCGGCTTCCGAGAAGACTTGAGGAGTCGACCTGAAATCGGACGATCCGGATCGCTGCTGTTGGGATCCACGGCATCGAGAGAGGCGGTATAAACCCAAGGTTCTGCCATGAGAAGGTACACCGAGGGTTGACCGCGCCGACCAGCTCTGCCGCCTCGTTGAATTGGAGTGGTCTCCGCCCGCGGGGCGCCGTAATCAACTACAACATCTATATACCCAACATCTAATCCCTGTCTTTTCTCAGCGCAGGGACATTCGCAACCAGATTAAACACGTACTGTAGAAAGGCCTTCAGTTCCATGTAATATCCGGCAGACACTGTCATCCTTTGAGAAATCATCAAAAACTTCTTTCAAATATGGCTTCGACATCCCTCCGTGATAATGTCGAATTAAACCTTTGTTGCGGAACTCAGGGGGGAGCAAGGAATCTTGATAACTAGCAGCATCGGAACATTGCTGTGTGTCGTCATGGAATACGACGACCTTTAGGGGACAGGTGAACGAGGGAGAGAGGAGGAAATCAAGATTTCTGAAGTTGGAGAGAGAGCCGACGATACGGTGCGTGGCGTACATAATATTTGGGCGATTGCAAGAGATGGCGAGGGAAATCAAGGATTTAGGGTCAAAATTGAGATTCTCGATGACAGCGGACTTTATGTGAGGTGGGAAAGTGGCGGATAGGGCTTGGACTGGAGTGTCTTTCGGAAGTCGGATCCGCAGTTCATTCAATGTGCCCCAGGACGGACGAAATGCGGGGAGGCCATAGAGAGGCAAGCCGGCAGTGCGGATGAAGTGCGCCTCATCGACGTGAACTCTATCAATCGTTTTGACGAACTTCGGATCATTGAGAAGTCTAGCGAGTCGAGGGAGATGGCCATTGAAGGATTTAAGCTGCTCTGGTTGAACAATTAGATGTTGGAAGTGGCCGCTACTTATTTTCTGCATCATGGTTAGAGAAAAAGCGACTGAAAAAATGAAGGAGCACGCACGGTCCATAATTCTTTATCATTAGGGGTTTCCTCGTTTATGCATATTGTCCGTATTCCCCATTTTTCTAGTTCTTCAGCCTGTGGAAACGTTTTACAGAGTCGACGGTAAATGATAGATCAACGACTCACCTGTAGAGTTTGTAGTCGTTTAAGGGGTGAAATAGTCATGGAGCTGGTGTTGGGATGCAAAAGGTTGGGGATTATGAGGCATAGAGTCTTCCCGGAGCCAGTGCCGGAGTTCACGAGGACATCGCGACGATCTTCTAGTCCATTAGTTGCTTCTAGCTGGTATTGGTGTGGTATTATGCGATATTTGCTGGTAATGTGAACAATAAGACATGCTCTCAAAGCGACGGTTTTGTGCTCGGCATCCAAGGAGTTTAAATAGTTGTTGAGGAGCGCATCAGATGGCAGACACTCGGCAGCCAGAGATTCGAGGTCGTACAGAGGGAAATTACGGATATCCTGAAGTAAATCTTGCAGCTCTGCATCCCAGACGACCTCAGGATGGTCCATAGGCAAGAAAAGTAAGTATAGAAGTTGGTGGTCGTGTCCCAGGCGGTGGTAGAGGCAAAAGACGTGTTGTTTACGACTGTTACATGAGCTCATTGATGCTGCTTACAAATATACCAAATGCGGTATCTCGCGCGTTACGAGATTTTAAACTCCGATCGACCAGCCTGTCTATCGACACAATTAAGTTTCGAAAGACAGGCTGGATTCGAGCCTAGCTTGAATGTAACGCTAGCCCAAAAAGACAATTTTACATGACAACATTTTGATTCCTGGATAGACTCGTAACCAGTCTGCCAAGTACGGCAGATCTTAGTGCAAGCACTATGCCGTAGGCAGACTGGTACAACTCGGAGTGATCACAAGGGCTGAACGGGGAATTTGAAAAAATTTCTTTTCATTGTCCTGGGCTCAATTTTGACTATTTTTTTCGGTCCAAGCTATGAGTAGGGATGAACTCTTCCCAGTTTCACTTCTGTCTCCTCAGAATTTTCGATTTTTGCGCTGAGAGTCTGCGCGCGAGGAACGATTTAAGCGACAAATCTATCTGCGGACCGAGATCACTGGAATTGACGTCATCGGCGTCATTCGGCGACACTCATAAAATTCAAACTCCGGGCTCAGCCCTTTTGGCGATCTCGAGTTGTACCAGCCTGCCTATGGCAGAGTGCTTGCACTTGGGATTGCTGTTCTTTTGGCAGACTGGTCACGAGCCTAATTCCTCGAGAAAATTGTGGGACAAGGATGGGTATAATTTATTTTTGAGCCGCAGACCAGCACACACTCTCAATTAGCTTCATTTCAACGAGAAAGATTTATTCATCGGTCGGACTTCATCAGCCATTAGCCATCAGTGTGCGCACACAAAAACAGCCATCTGATGGCTGCAATCGCTTGTGCGCAACCTGTCTATTCTACCACAACTCTTACTGTCGCAAATTTGATCATACACTGTTTTAGTGACTTTCCGAAACTGTGACATTCCATGATAGTACTTCCTATGATCTGCTAATTATTGCTCATATAGTGTTTTCCTTCACCGTGCTTCTGCATGATTCATTGCCCTCTTTGCATCGAGATATGGCTTCACGTGGGAGTTATTTCAGGGTAGTGTAGACGAGTCTCGTCTATGCAATGGAATTGTCAGATTTGTAGAAGATTCAAATTTTCCGTGGCATTTTCGGCAAATTGATTTTGAAGTTCCTACCTGAGGCTTGGGGGTGCACATCGCGATCGAAACAAGCTGTGCCCGCCGTGCTTGTAGTACCCGGCTTTCCCACATCAAGTTCGAACCAGTACCCACAAAGCCATGTTGTTCGTCAAGAGATGCTGTAGTATTTCGATCAATTCGGCCGAATTTTCGGGAATCAAAGAAATCCGATAAATCGACAATAAATATGAAAAGGCACAACACGAATCTGCCCCAACCAGGCGGCCCAGTGCCCTGTCATCACACATTTCTAGGCTCATTACCTACGAGGAGCAACAATGCTGCGAGCACGTTGCCGCAGGCAGCTGGTACTTCTCGTTTTATGTTTCTCCTTTTCTGTTATTCTGGACTCATTTTAACGCAGCTCGAAAAATTCCATGGGATCTGAATCCACTTTTGTGAACTCTGTCTCCTCAAAACTTTCAAAAAGTGCGTGGGAGGCATATATTGGGTTCTCCAATTCAAGAATTGATGGAATAGCACAGAGTTCTATTGTCTGAGTCTCGAGATAGAACAATGTTGTAATGTCAGCGGCCTAGAATATGATACCAATTCACAGAGGATTCGGGGAGCATCTGATCCCAGAAAAAATGAAAAGTTGGATTTCGGTTGTTTTGATCGAATCGTTGCAAAGGTGTGCTATTTGAGCTATCACTTTTGGCATCTTCAAGGCTCACTTTTGTTACTCATCACATGCAGACTAGACTGATGACGAGTCTAACACATTTCAATCAAGCCATTAGGGAGTTCTGTTCTAGGGCTAACATTTTGTACTTGATGCTACTGAACCGCCACCACGCATGCGACAAGACACAGTACCACAAAGCACTCAATCGTCTGATGCCTCGGATGAGCTCAATAAATCACCCTGTCAAAGGGCTGATGAACAGTATCGGAGTTGATGTACCTCCGAGTCCGCCCCTTCCAGATGGGTGAGAACCGAACCCCGGAAATTTTAGCAAAAAACCGAACCTAACCGAACCCCGGCAACACTGCTTGACCCGTTTCCGCTTCTCGGAACGCCCCACATCATCCCCTGGCCCGCCGCGCCGCCACAGTCTACAGTCCGCTTCCACGTCGGCGGACGGCAAGCGCACATCGAAAATGATCTAGTGACCCCCCACGCTCGCAGAACCACACGCGTGGAAGATGTTTCTCATGGAGGTGCGCGGCACGAAGCTTGTACTGCACAAGCCCCGAGCGACCGTGCCGCCCGTGTGCGCAATCTCTTTCCTGTGGGCGTCGTCGAGAACTACAAGGAGACTATCACAGTGGAGGATGCGGTCGGCGGCGGGCACAGGAGGGATGCGGAAAGCATGGGCAGGAAGAAACCGGTGTACTGGGGCGGGGGCGATACCCTGCGCTCGGCATCACTGGAGTTGGGCTGGGGACGGTCGAGGCGCAGGGCCAGGGAACATGTCCAGATCGGAATCGGTGGCAGATAAGTCGCCGTTTGGAGATGAGCATCCCCAGTCTGAGTGGACGGAACTGGATCATTCAAATCATCTGTGGTTGTGGCTGTCGAAGTGTCGAAATGGCTTTTTGCGTCACGCGTCACACCCCCTGTCGAATTGAATGAAAAATCTTTCCCAAATGCTGCGCCAGCATATCTTTCAAAGAAACCAGCTTTGTGAGTTTAATGACCCTCGTATTGCCGCGCCCCGGGTCATGAACATTGTTTGGGCCGTGTTTGGCAGGCAGAGGGGAATAGTTACAGCTCTTTGCGGTACAACAGGCGCGGTCCGTTTTTTTCTGTTTTGACAAGTTTTCACGAGAACAGCTGCCCTGAGCTCAATTCTCAACCGTTTCCCCTCAAAATAGGCTCATTCGATTTTGCATTGAAAATACACAGCGAGTGGAATACCGGTATTTTTGATCTTTTTACATAATAGAATTTCTTCCGGAAAAACTTGGTTTTGAGTAGGACACCTGTAACACTCGGAATATTGCCTCAATTGGCCTAGTTTTTGGATATGCTATACATCTGATGCGACGCTAGATAACGGCGTGTTTATTTATATTACATGCTGAGTGATTGTGATCTAGTGCACACTTTAGCGAAACAGATATCCAGACACTACCATAAGTAGAGCTGTCCATGGAATTTTGAGTACATTAAGCTCTGTAAACACCCACATTGGCTAGGGTCACATCAGATGTATAGCATATCCAAAGATTAGGCCAATCAGGGCAGTATTCCGAGTGCTACAGCTGTCCTACTCAAAACCAAGTTTTTCTGGAAGAAATTCTATTATGTAAAAGGATCAAAAATACCGGTATTCCATTCGCTGTGGATTTTCAATGCGAATCGAATGAGCCTATTTTGAGGGGAAACAGTTGAGAATTAAGCTCAGGGCAGTTGTTCTCGTGAAAACTTGCCAAAACAGAAAAAAACGGACCACGCCTGTTGTACCGCAAAGAGCTGTAATAAGCTTTTCTAGCCGAGTAATACTAGCAGTTACCCACGGTGAAGTGATCAAAATTTTGTAGATTTATCTCGTTTAACAGAAGACGCCGCTCGTCGCCGACCTTAGGTCGACTCTTCGTGGTCTCGTGAATATTCCATTTTCCTCTCATTTGCGGTCAGGAACAGTCGAAATAATCCATGAATTCTCTCTCTTTATAAAATTTCAACTCATCGACCTTTGCACTTTCGACCAACCTCCACCACTCAAGGACAGAATTGACAAAAATACACCAAAATATTGCAGAGGGGAAATCAACGTTATTAAGATAATTCACTCTATTGCGCTCTTAGACTCTCAGCGCCAAATCTTCAATTGCTTCTTGCCCCAGAAATGCTTAATTTATACAGAGGGAAACAAATTTCACCACTCATGGAATTGAATGTTGGGTTTGAGAGGCGAACAAAGCACTCATCAGAGGTGGAATGAAGTGTGATGCTTCTGCGTTATTTATTAGCCAAGATTTATCTCACTCCCCGACTGTCAGCACTGAATATTCAATTGCTTCGTTCACCGAGTATCAGTACTCCGCGGTGAACTCATAATAGTATCTGATTTAGCATGAGCCAAGTTCAAAAAAAAAAAAAAAAAAAAACCCAAAACAGCCTTGAATGGTGGGGTCTTCTCCCCGTGGCTTTGTTGAACGCACGAAAGGGGGTGGGAGGCCGCGAAGCGGCCGACCAGTCCCTTGTATATCTTCAAAACAGCGTCATCGGTTACAGGGCCATAGTATACTGTGTAATTTCCTTCAAATCGCCAGGGGGGTGGCGCGTGACCCGAAATACTTGTTCGACATTTTGACAGCGGCCAAAATTCTGCGTGACACCCCCCCAAAATTTCGACCTCCGGAACGAAAATTTTGCATTTTTTGCGTCTTCCAGGCAATTTTGGCTTGCTGTGACGCTTGGGACGTCCGACGAAGGCCTCCGCGACGCATGACCCCGACCGAAGGGATCGACAGCCCCACTGGTAGCCATCACGGAACCAATTTAAAATGCGATTAAACAGGGCAAGTTCAAACAGTCTACCATACGCATTGAACTCAACCACGCCCAGATAAGATGGCAATTACTAAATGCAGCCTGAGCTATGCAGAGTTTCAGTAATTAAATGAAAAATATAACCAGATAGACAAAATTGCTCTCGGCGGCCGAAGAGTCAGTCAACAGTCAGCGACATTCAAGGCAAATGTCCTGAAAATTGCTCTCGAACTCGGTTGCAGCAACTCGAAGGCTCCAGGTCTGTTCGATTATACAACTCGAGTGTCAAAAGTACAATGTGGGGAATAACTAGTGCGTTGAGCATTACAGATCGGTAATACAGGGTTATCATTGGCCCCTGGCATTGACTACACCTCCATCTGAGTCCACGGTGCTCCCTCCCACGGTCCTCATCATCCATCCGTCAGGCTTCCCATCAAGCTGAGCGATGGAATTTTGAGGCGAAAAAAAAACATGACTGATTCTTCATGGTGTGATTCCCTCCGGACTGATTTCACGTCCTGGAGACCACTTCCCGACGGAGTGATACAAAAGTCCCGACATAAATATTAAGACGTCTCCCTGCCGATAGCTGAAGAATACATTGATTGAGCTCAGACAGTCCAGACAGAGCCGGATGGGGCTTACCTGAGCTTCATACCGATATCTGGCAAGTACATGGGTCCGCCGTCGAAGTCTCCAACGCAGAACGAAGCCGTTGGTCCGTCATCCAGCCCATCAACGTGCTCCGATACCTGCAATTTATATACGATGGCTCTTCCAATCCACGGCCCAGGATCAGCAGTTTCCCAAACGCCAGCTTTGAAGGCTTTGGTGTACTTCGCATGGTACTCTGGGAACGCAACCTCGAACATGCAACTGAGGTAAATCGCAACCTCTCGCGTAGCTCTGTAATAATGCTTGACCGCCAACGCCGCCTGACAACCACGGAAGAAGTCACTTGATGGCATAAAGGGCCCTTTCTGTGATCGGACATCGGATAAGCAAGATAGACGCTTCTGATAATCAGAACATCTACCGAATGCCCCTGCATAGTCCAGCAATGAACTAAGTGAGTGACCCCAGCCCGATCCGAGGTCTCCGACGAGCTCCCAGAGGGAATATAATTCATATATTTTCCGTCCTCCTCATGTCGCACGTCTCTATCTGGAGTGATGGGTTGCACAACGGAATGAAGGAGCTGGGCTGCCTCCCATGTTCTTCTGATTAGGGACTCCTGAAGAGCAAAGAGATGAGGAGAGAAAAGAATCCCAAAATTATAAGGAATCGCTGACATTGAGTCCGTCGTAGTTTTCCTCGTTCCGGGTCATCCTCGGAAAATGTTCCAGCGTTCGTCCCATAGTGCCAGGATATGGCTTCGAACGCATCCGTTCAGATAGAAGAAGAATATAGGAAGCTGTTTCTGACGCACTCCGTGAACCTTCTTAAGGTTGAGGGATCTCTGAGCAAACACGCAAGCGAGGGTGACCCCATTCGTATCCTTGAATACAGCGGATGTGGCATCTTCAGGGTCATTCTTCATGGCTGTAATGCTCCGAGCAGCCCGTGATTTCAGCTCTTCGGTATTCTTAGGTCTATTTTTGAGGTCGTTTATATCGATGGGTAAAATGAACGTATCGGTGTTGAGGGCCCATTTGAGAGCTTTCAAGCGGGCGTAAGCGAGGAAATCACCATTAACAGCCACAGATGTCAAGGACGTCAACGCAGGCCTTTTGACCCTGGCTGCCCTCAGCTAAGTCCACAGTATACGTCAGTGGTGGCCGCTGCAAAGGTAATTAAAACATACCCGCGCTTTAGCTGCGGCCTTTTCTTTGTCCTCCAACTCGCTGGCTGCCGTCTTCCGAGACGCTCTTGATGGCTTCTTTGATGAAAGAAGTGCAAGTTCCATTTTTAGACTGAGTCTTACTCCTGCGGACTCGTATATGAATACTACCGGGACGGGTGATGCACCCTCCCCGGCCACGGCCCTCCATCGTCTGGGCCGGTGATCCAAACAGTACTCGCTATTTTGGGAAAGTAACTGGAATAGGGACTTCACAAAGATACCCCTCATTCCATACTCAAACAAATTTTCTGGACGACCAATCAAACGTGGAAGTACAGCCGTGTTTGCCGCTAACAGTAACTATTTACACCCCCAGCGATTTGGGTCATTTCTCGACCTTCACGGCCGCGATTTGTCCCAACCCTTTTATGGACAGCATCATGCGAGGTACTGGTATTTTCATACCAAATTTTGGGATCGTAATACGTAGTATTTTTTCATCCATTACTCTTATTGCCGTGTCAGTGAATTAAGAGATGTTCATAGACAGTGAAAGTAAGCACCCGGACCAGGAGCAAATCTGTAGTGCACCACAGACCATCATAGACCCTTATAGAAGCGGCGCCAGCTCCATAGACCACGATAGACTATGAGAAACCATCATAGCGGGCCTTTGGTCTCTCATAGCATTCTGGTTTTTCCTGATGTTTGAGTGAGGAGAGAAGACCCCGAGGCTTTCCAGGAGATCTATCCACGCAAATATTTCCAGATTCTTCCCCGCTGTAATGGGCACAGTGTATGGGTTTTTTGAAATCACACTGGATCATTGTGGTGCGTGCAGCGGATTGAGCTTATCGAAAAGTTGATTATTCGGCGGGCTTACGTCGCAGATTCGGGTCTCTCAGAGTACTCATTCCATGCCCACAAACTTGATTCCACCGAGAAATTCGTACCCATTCCACTTTTGAACCTAATTCGAGTGAAATCTGGGAGTTTTGGCATTGAGAGATACTGCAAAGATTACATTGCTTGTTTTGAGGCCTCGAACGGCCTGTCTTTGGGAATTTCGCGATAGCGATACTTGCTCCATCACTGTTCAAAAATTAAGAACATTAATGGCAGAAGATGAAAGCTTCGTACCATTTCAATGGGATTGAGTTCACAGTGGAATTTGGGCAGGGGAGGACTGGTGCTTCGCTCGCAACGTTGCGGAACGACATGATCTTCGAAGCCCGCATATTTGGTGAGTTGTGTCTCCCTCATCCCCGCCGAACCGGGTGGAAATGCTTTGAAATGATTGCACTGGCCTGTTTAATTGTGGAGCATGGGGTTCAAAATTGCTCCCTTATCCCCGCCGAATCGGTCGGAAATGCATTGAAATGATTGGACTGGGCTGTTTAATTGTGAAGCACGGGGTTCTAAATTGCTCCCTTGTCCTCGCCGAACCGGGCGGAAATGTGAAATGACTGCACTGGGCCATTTAATTGTGAAGCACGGGGTTCAAAATTGCGGGGACAGCCACTCGTGTATGTATTTGCTCGCGAGTCATTCAAATTGATGGCCGTAGACCCTCAGAAAGCTTAATGTTGACTTCGCCGTTGTTAAAGTGATGAAACGAACGTGAGGTCGTGCGCATCAACCAAACAAAGCCAATGTTGGTGCGCTCACAAATCACTTTCGTATTTACCACCATGGCCAACGCACTCAACTTGCACCCAATGCAACAACACACAGCCGGTTATATGCAAGCCCAATCCCTGCCTCCAAGAGAAACTTCAAGAGTCCCCGGCACGTCCTGTATACACTGTACCCGGCCAGCTTGCGGCCAGCCGCCAAGTGCGCACAATTCTTTCACTGATCCATCAATAGCAAACGCAACTGGGCCCGGGTGTTGAACAGTCCCCGGCGCTTAATTGAATGCAATTGTGGCTGGGACAGGGGAAACCTTACCGTATTTAAGCTTTCTGGAGGACAAAAAAATCAAATTATTGCTGCACGACTCTCGTCGGATTTTCGAGATTCTGAAGAGACAGAACATCTTACACAGGTCTGGAATATAGGTCTGTATACCAATTCCATGGAAAAACACATTTTTTACAGTTGTGGACAAACAAAGTCCGTGCCGGTCTCGGACGACGCGAAATGGGCGTTTTTACAGTTGTGGACAAACAAAGTCCGTGCCGGTCTCGGACGACGCGAAATGGGCGGCGGACGTAGTCCGCGGCAGACAGACCGTCTTAGACTCGTCACCAGTCTGCCATGGACGGCAGATCTTCGTGCAAGCACGTTGCCGTAGGCAGACTGGTAGTTCTCGGATGCTGTGCAAGGGCTGCGCGCGGAGTTTGAAAACTTTCCTTCTCTGCTGTTCTGAGCGCAATTGTCATTAGTTTTAAAAATTTCAAAGGTACAGGTCTCGTTTATTCCACCTATCTTGAAATCTGCCTCCTCAGAATATGCAGAAAGTGTGCCAGAGTGCTCTGGGAAACAGACGAAATTCAGCAGGAGCTGCACAGCCCCCGCGATGCCGACGATCGGCACCACTCAAAATTTCAAACTCCACGCGCACAGCATTGACAACTCCCGAGAACTACCAGTCTGCCTACGGCAACGTGCTTGCACGAAGATCTGCCGTCCATGGCAGACTGGTGACGAGTCTAAGACCGTCTATTTGCACAGGAATTACCATTTTTGAAACAATACCATTACTTCTTTTTTGCCGTATTCCAGTTCTCGATCGTTCTTCGTTGATTGCATCCCCAATCTCATATGCCGCTAATGAGGTTGGGAACTAGAAGTTGAATCAGATTTTGGGACGGTTTTGTTGTAATCCATAGTGGCGGGCCTGGGTGCTATGCAGGCCCCCCGAAATGGTTCGCAGGCAAAGATGCATGCTTTATACACTGTCCCCTGCTGGCCCATGTATTTATTTATTTTACTGCCACTCTCTCCCCAGTATTAATTGCTTCCTCTCACTATTGAATAACAATAAACCCCATCTAACTACCAGGAGCACACTTAAGTCGTGTTGTGTCGCGAAAACGTGTCGAGCAACAGCACAGCATGATGAGGAAGTGTGGAGCAAAAGGCCACTCAGCCTCAGAGACGTAAGCAAAAATCGAGGACCACCATCCTATCAAAACCCGTATACTCTTTTGAAAACGGCTGTATTCCATATTGACATTACTGGATTTGCCTTAGATGCAAGTAGTGCAAAAATCCAAGGCAATTGAGTAGGTGTAGTAACAAAAGCGAGGAGTTCCTCAAAAGCCATGATAGCTTCATTTTGATCATCAAAGAGTCCCAATGCACGAGGAGCTTCCTGATGTGTAGTGTACGTAACACCATTAACGCTGCCCAGTCTTGTGCACTCCTGTCCCCCTTCCCTTCCCCATGCGGCCCAACCCTCCAAGTGTCCTAAAAATCAAAGAGCTGAAAATGGATGGCCGTCTTCTCGCCGGGGAAATACCGGTGCGAGTCATTGGATAGGGCAGCGATTTCGAGCTGCCCCAGCATGTTCTGGGAAATGACGGTGGCGGAGTACGACGCGGGGAAGGGGGACAGCACGTTGACAATATGAAGACAACTAAAACATGTTACGATGCCACCGGAGGGGCCTAGAATCCAGGACCAGCTAACTGGGCTGAACTGGAGCCCAGCCGCGCGCGCGATGGCATCCTTGACACCATGTATGTACCCTGACATCTACTTCGGTCTTGCGGCTGACTAAGTTGAGGTCTGCGACAACGATAGAGTACTGCCTAGTGAACTCAAACTTGTCGCTCCGTGACGGTAAGCGCTTGCGTACCGATTCGCACGCCGGAAGAATCACCGAATGGTGGGAAGCGGACATGCAGCCAGAGCTTCTGCAACAAGGTCCTTGGCTTTATTCCACGGACCGTTCGACCGCTCGCGATAATACCGTTTGATCTAGGCCCAGAAATATTCGATTGGGTTCATCTCCGGGTGGAATTTTGGAACCATACCGCTCGGTGGACCCCAAAAGCTATGGGGTACTGCAGAGTTATGGGTTATCCCTGCCAAAGTTCGGGAAAAATCGGTTGAAAAAGTATCGCTTAGGGCCGATTAGTACATAACATCATAGAAGTCAGACACCCCAGGATTTAGGCAAATGATATTGAAAATACATGTTTGTCCTGCATCACCAAATTCGGACGAAACTGGTAAGGCCATATCAGGCCATATAAGGGTCAAAATGCATACAAGGGTTAACAGCCTGGTGAAGAATTCAAACGGGCTTATATTAGATCCCTGTTCTTGACAAGGGCATTACAGCTCTTTGCAGTACAACAGGCGCGGCCCGTTTTTTTCTGTTTTAGCAAGTTTTCACGAGAACAGCTGCCCTGAGCTCAATTCTCAGCTGTTTCGCCTCAAAACAAGCTCATTCGATTCGCATTGAGAATCCACAGCGAATGGAATACCGGGATTTTTGATCCTTTTATGTAATAGAATTTCTTCTGGAAAAACTTGGTTTTGAGTAGGACACCTGTAGCACTCGGAATACTGCCCCGATTGGCCTAGTTTTTGGATATGTTATACATCTGATGTGGCCCTAGACAATGGCGTGTTTATTTATATTACATGCTGAGTGATTGTGATCTAGCGCACACTTTAGCAAAGTAGATATCCAGGCACTGCCATAAGTAGAGCTGTCCGTGAAGGTTTGGGTACATTAAGCTCCGTAAACACCCACATTCGCTAGGGTCACATCGGACGTATAGCATATCCAAAAATTAGGCCAATCAGGGCAGTATTCCAAGTGCTACAGGTGTCCTACTCAAAACCAAGTCTTTGCGGAAAAAATTCTATTACATAAAGGATCAAAAATACCGGTATTCCATTCGCTGTGGATTCTCAATGCGAATCGAATGAGCTTATTTTGAGACGAAACAGTTGAGAATTGGGCTCAGGGCAGCTGTTCTCGTGAAAACTTGCCAAAACGAAAACGGACCGCGCCTGTTGTACCGCAAAGAGCTGTAACAGCCTGGTGAACTCACGCAAGGCTGCGTCAGATGGCTCAGGGCATTAGGCTATGGAAGCATTTAAATATCGATATCATTCGCGGTAAATGCAGAAAAATGTATATTGATACTTTACAGTGGACAATACACATACATATACCGGAACTCACCCAGGGACCCAGGAGATACAACGGGGAGCACCGATACTTGCTACCAGGGAGCAGACCAGGGGAAAGCAGGAAACGAGCGACTCGAGAACAACTTCATTCGAGGTAAGGGTGCCATGCTTGATGCAGTTAAGGAAGTGCTTGCTGACTTGTAACAAGATTGCGACACGACTTCCGCTTGAGGGGGACATGCTGGAGTTGTGACGAGATTGCGACAAGACTTGAACATGACACGATTGCAACTTGATTGCGGCGAGGCGCACACCGACGTGCGCACCCACGCCATGGTGCACTTGCTTTAGCTTGCAAACTTGAGGCGGCTTGCTTGGCACACTTGAGAATGGCTAAGTTGGCGCAGGTCATCGCACTCAAGTGCCCTGACGCGTCTCCAACCGATGTCATTCGGCGCTTTGTGAATCGGTCTTGGCGATTTATGGACGCTTACCGGAAGGGGTTGACAGGGAAAGTGGCAGATTGGGCCGTTAAAAAGCAAAGGGGGCGCAGAACTATTTCAGAGAGCGCCATGGTGTCCATTGAAGCTGTACTTGGCTAGGGGAACACCTGGAGACCAATTGAAATTTCGATCCGCCGGCTCAAAATATTGGCCGTTCCTAACTGCTCTGGAATTAGTTGACGTCACTACACACGTTACTGACTACGCTAAGTAAAGTGGTAATTTATTTAAAGGATGTTTTCAGCGAGATTCGAACTCATGACCTCGCGCGAACGGACAAAAGGGCTACACGCAGACGATAACCGCTGGACTAAACCAACCACATAGGAGTTGTTAACAGAGATGCCGATTTTGTCCAGTGTAGTGGAGCCTGTGGGGGCTTTCAAAACCTATGAATTTGCATCACACCAGACCCGTCGGCGTCAATGATGGTGAAAGCACCCATAAAAATAAATTATCTGCATTAACTTGACAGGATAACATAAATTAGATTCAGCTAAGTCAATTTGTAGCATTAAGACGCGTCATTCTATCCCGATAACTCTCCCTGCGACGCCTGGAAAATTGTCAATGTTGAGGTCGAGGATTTTCTCGAGAGCCTGAGTTGTATCTGTGTGCCTTGCATTCAGCATGATGTCTCGGATTGCAGCTACACGCACCGCAATATGGAGGCACTTCTACCCGCCGTTCTGCTTTTTCAATTTTCCTGCGGAATATCTGAGCTTCGGATCGACGACTTTGATTATTTGATTGGCTCTTGGATGTTAAGTCAGGTTGGATCGTCGCACAAGTTCTCGCTGTCGTCGTGCTCGCTGGGCTTCAGATCGGCGGGAACTCGTCAAAGCAGAGTTCTTCAAATTTATGAGCACTCTTCATGTAGATAATTGATTTTTTCTTACCTCTCTCTGGCTTGCTGTTTTCTCTGACATCCCTCTCTCGTCGCCGCTTCTGGCCAATGTGCACCGATTGACCTCCGGGGGACAGAAACCACTTGTCATCCTGTAAAATTAGTTGTCAACTGTGTATTGCCAGGAATCGTGACCGAATCGGCGAGGCAGACAGGGCATCCATCCAAATACTTCAAGGCTAATTCCTTTGAGGCAGCGAAACTTAGTTTTGGGACTTGCTGATAGCGATATTAGAGAGTTTGCGGTGAGCCACCGGAGCACACACCCATATCTTTGGCGCGTGCTCGTTCTTCGTTCTTCGTTCTTCGGACGCGCCCATCGTATCTTGGCGCGCCCGTCGTTACCGGCACACGCCCACATCTTTGGTGTGTGCCCTCGTTCGTCGTTCTTCGGGCGCGCCCATCGTATCCTGGCGCGCCCCTCGTTACCGGCACACACCCACATCTTTGGCGGGTGCCCTCGTTCTTCGTTCTTCGGGCGGGCCCATCGTATCTTGGCGCGCCTGTCGTTACCGGCACACGCCCTCGTTCTCGGCGTGTGCCACTGGTTTCTCGTTCTTCGGGTGTGCCCATCGTATCCGCCGCACCCCGTCGACGGGCACACGCCCCCGTTCTCGGCGTGTGCCCTCGTCCTTCGTTCTTCGGGATCGCCCATCGTATGTAGGCGTGCCCGTCGTTACCGGTACACACCCTCGTTCTCGGCATGTGCCCTCGTTTCTGGCTCTTCGGGTGTGCCCATCGTATTTGGCGCACCCCGTCGACGGGCACACATCCTCATTCTTGGTGTGTGCCCTCGTCCTTCGCTCTTCGGGCGCGCTCATCGTATTTGGTGCGCCCCCGTCGACCGGCAGCGCCCTCGTTTGTGGCGTGTGCCCGCTTTCTTCGTCCTTTGTGTGCGCCCATCGTTTCCGGCGCACCCATCGTTCGCGGCGGGTGCCGGCGTCCTCCATCATATCCCGGCACACCCATTGCTACCGGCACAAGCCCTCGTTCGTGGCGTGTGCCCGCGTTCTTCGTCCTTTGTGTGCACCCATCGTTACCGGCGTACCCATCGTTTGCGGTGTGCACCCGCGTCCTTCTTCGTTCGGGTGCGCCCATCGTATTCCAGGGCACCCATCGTTACCGGCACACGACCTCGTCCGCGGTTGTGTGCCCGCGTTTTTGTCCTTCGGGGGCGCCCGTTGTACCGTGGCGCATCTCGTCGTTGTTCTTGGCGCATGCCCTTCGTTGTACCACCATCGGGCCACCGTTGTCCTCTGCACACGCCCCGTTATCGGGGTGTGCTCATTCTTCCTCTTGAGGGGCTCATCACATCCGAGGGATGGATGGTCTCGATTTCAAGGTGGCCCCTACGTCCCGTACCTAGTATTCTCGACGATAGTACTTCGCCCTTCGCGGTGCTGTCGAATGCGCCCACCATTTCGGGTATTGCGGGCGCCCGACGTTTTTCGCCGGTAAATACGCCTTGTTGGCTTGTACCATCGTTTCTTTGGGCACACTCACTGTTTTTCGGCGTGGGACCGTTGTTTCATCGTTTCTTTCGCGTATCTTTGGCAATTGTGCCGTGCCTCTCCGAATTTTAATTTAATTCGCGCCAGTGTCGACCCGTTATTTCTGACCTTCTGTGGGTATTGTAGGCTTTCGGGTTAATTAGTATTTGACCATTTGCTTGTTTCTCAGCTGTCGTGCCCATTTGCTTGCCTCGGCACGGTACGGGCTTCAGCGGAATCCTGTGGCTCGTCTTGAAGTCGATCGAGACAACAATCAAGAGACAGAGTCATGACACCACCTCCGAATTTTTGTCTGGTCTCCTCGAGGCGCCCGGAGGGAAACCCCTTCGAACTCCTCGGTCCAACAACGAGGAATCTTGCGAATCATAACTCAAGTTCTTATGTGAAGCGGCGGATGGGGTGTTTGAGGTGATTTCGAAGGTAAGTTGAGGAGTTCCGGAAGCGGAATAATGGGGAGATTAAACACACGCGGGGAACTTGTGACATGTGACTGTCACGCTCCGCGTGATGGCTCCCCCGGACCCCTCCTTGTCGCTGCGCTGCCTTGCCGCTGGCGCTGGCATCTTCGCTGGCACTGGCATTTTTGCTGGCGCAGCCTTTTTGCTGGCGCTGGCCATTGTCCGCCGGCGCGGGGCCTTTAATCCAAATATTTTATTTTAGGCTCAAATTTTTTGACTCCCGCACTCCAACCACATCGCGCTGGTCTTCCCCGGCTGAATTATGCGGCGCACCACTGCGTGGAGCTGCCGCGGGCCGGGAAAGTCAAGCGCGATGTGTTTGTGCGTGCGGCAGTCAAAAAAAATTCTCGATACAGAAAAATGTTTTTAAGGTGGTTCGAACCGGCGACCTCAGCGAAAGAAAGGAATTTAGGAAGTAACGCTACAACAACGAGAGTTCAAGGAGCTTAATGGCTCCTGGGATTGATGGCATGTAGTATGGGTTGGAATTGGCGGTGGCTGTGTTCCCCGCGTGAGTTTAAATTCCCTTTACTACATGCATGGTCAAGTTGCTGACTTGCCAATAATCAAGATCGGAAGCTGTTTATCGCCGCATTTTCAGAGGATTTCGAAAAGGAAATTTGGACGCGAATTTTGAAGGAGGGCTGGAATGGTCAGAAACAGAGTCTTGCCCAGGACTGAATGCGAGGTTCAGGTTCAGGGTTCAGAGAATTCTTGAATCTCAACCAAAGTTCAGGTTCAGCGTTCGGCACAGGCGAGATTTATGATTAAATATTCGAGAATAAGCTATGACCTCATTTTTCATTAAATATTCGAGGATCAGCCTGAAAGTTGTGATCCAAAGTTCGCTGACAGAATGAACTGCAAGATCGAACTTTTCTCAGACCTGTACCTTCTCCGAAGTTGTACTCTCCGACATCAGTTGGCTGGTCCATGCCTCCCTCTAGTGCACCTTTGGATGACCATTGGATGACCAAAGTCTTTGCTTGGTTCGGTAGTGCAACTTGTGGTTTTCGGCAATGGGTCATTACTGCATTAAGACTACGCTTGGTTCGCTTGTGCGCACTTACCAAGCTCGATGTTCGTGTCAAAGCTATTTCATGTCTTTTCTGGTATTACAGCTGGCTAGGATATATAATACACAAGATATACCTTCGCTTCGCTCCGGCACAAAGCTTTGACAGGAGCCTCAGCACTTTTGCATTGACAGCGGAATGTAAATAATAACGATGAGCCGCCACGATGTTCGTTCGTAGGCTCGTTCGATCCAGATACCCACCTGGATTCGTGGCGTTCGTCTGGCTTAAGGCTGGCTAAGCTTATGAATACATTCAATTATAATGTAATGTAATGCTAAACTCACAATTAAATATGGTTTGCCCATAATATAGGCCTTGGGATTATCTATCATTAGATTAGGCTTATGCATTATGTCCGGGGAGAAAGCGAGGATTTCAAGTTTTTCAAGTTGCAAATGCGCGACAACATGATCATTTGTATTTCTGGACGGGGACCTGGGCACTGCATGGCCGTGGATCTCAATATCGAACACCTCATCGGCTATTTGAAGGTTTGTGATCACCCTGGTTCCGATTCCGACTCGGTAATCTTTTGCTCTCAGAATTTGTTACAAGCCAAGGGCATGAACTCGATGTGGGATCGTCTCGGCAATATCTCCGCCGCCATTGTACACATTCAGAGTATAAAAAAGAAAATGGCATCGGCCTTGGGTACGGCACACCAAGGGACCGGTCACACGACCCCCGATACCTCGCATCTAGTTTGGCGAGTACAACACAAGGTTGCAAACGAGGGTTTGCATGCATTTGATGCGGAAGACCTGGTAATTCCCGCCGAAAACCCGTTGTGGATATTCTACAAACCAGCGAGGCCAAACTCAAGTCTTCGACACTCGGCACTTTCAACAAAAAAACGATGGCAATGGTGGCCGGACACGGATTCGTGGATGATGAGGATGACGATTGCCCGGCCATGGGATATGGCACGGCTTCACTTCCGGAAGAATATAGTTAACTAATCTGCTTTTGATACCAACCTTGTACTACGTCGGGTTCCAACAGTGTTGAGTGATACTTCTACTAGTGCTGCGCCCGTCCTCGCTTTCTTCGCACGCGGTTGGTAATTTATATCCCCCGCCCCATCCTTACTTTCTTTGGTCCTTGGAGCCTTTTGAACGGCCGGCTTCGGTCGCCGTGACACACTGTCATAGGAGGAAATCACCGTGAATATTTGTGTAGCCCACTCCTCTCCCCACTCGGGCGTCTCATTCAACGTCGAAATTATATCACCAGCCGAGGACACGCGATCCGGGTGAACGGCGGAAAGTGACTTGATGGCCTTGGTATCCAGAATGAACGAGGGAGGTCGGACGCCGCGCAAAGGGTCAGATTCGTGTGATAAAGCCAGCCAATTTCTAAGACGTTGTTGAAGCTCCTTGCGATGCACGACTTTAGGGTTTTTGACACCCTTCTTCCGTTTCTTTGAACTTGGTGCATTTAGATGAACACGGTCCGTTTCATCGACATTGCCGGCGTATATCGCACCGTCTTCCTCGTAGATGAAACGGCCAGGGAAGAAAGCTCGCATGTCGAATTTCATATCGGGGTTTTCGGGATGAGGACGATCACAACACCAAGCAGTGGAAATCTTCAACGCTAGATGATTTTGATCAGATGCTGATCACCAAAGAATATGTTTGAATCTTACCATCCGGAGATGTATCATTACAGCTCTTTGCGGAACTTAGGGCGCGGATTTTTTTCTTTTGTTTTTCATCAGTTTTGACCACAACAACAATTGTGAGCTCATTTCTGATCCGCTCTCTTTAAAAATAGGCTGATCCTCTCAGCAATGGAAATGCGGAGGGCGCCCCCACCTTCTATTTTCCTGATGCAATCACAATTGCCTTATTAGGCAAATATCAGTCTTTTTGCACAGAACGTTAGGCATGAGTGCTATAGTTGTCCGAATGACCTAGAAATTTGATACCACATCCATATGGGTATTACTGAGGGCTGTAAATGCCGCGATTTTCAATGTGTGCTTTATTTCGCCAGTGTTCTGCATTCTGACACTGATGGATATTTGAGTACCTTGTAGACGACAAATACATATGATATAAAAAATGCCGGCATTTCCAGCCCTCAGTAATACCTATAAAGATGTGGTATCAAATTTCTAGGTCATGCGGACAACTATAGCACTCATGCTGAACGTTCTGTGCAAAAAGACTGATATTTGCCTAATAAGGCAATTGTGATTGCATCAGGAAAATAGAAGGTGGGGGCGCCCTCCGCATTTCCATTGCCGAGAGGATCAGCCTATTTTTAAGGAGAGCGGACCAGAAATGAGCTCACAATTGCTGTTGTGATCAAAACTGATGAAAACAGAAAAAAAAAATCCGCGCCCTAAGTTCCGCAAAGAGCTGTAAGATACCGGGCAAACATATCACGCAGGCAAGTTTTTGAGCGGACATACAAAACCATGGCCAGGCGCGTGCTGACTTTCTCGAATTTTTGACCAGGCGTCCAGAAATTGGACGATCAGGTATAAATCCCTGGTGTCCACCAGTTCTCGGATAGTTGTCGTAAGTCTTCCCTGTGCAGCGTGCATGCGCACCACCTGCCTCTGAAGAGACAGGCCCAAGGGCTTTTGGGAGAGTCGTTCACAACGGATTGACTCAGAGGAGAAACTTGAAGACTGAACGAAGAAGGGGTATTCGACAGAGGGGTGCCTGACACGTGACTGTCGATTTGAACGAAAAAAAAAAAAAAAAAAAAAACAGTATGTCCAGACGGCCCAGATGGCGGACGACGCGTTAGTTGGCGAAGAATTCTCCTACTACATGGACGAGATTGTCAAGCAGTGGCTGGTCAATAATAACCGACAGGCACGCAGGGAGAGTGGCGAATATAAAGAAGCTGTCTCTATCTCTTTCAGTGACGATGAGTTCGAACTCGTCATGGGGCTCCTCGAAAAATTCTCGGACCAACAGGTGGTCAAAGCCAAATTCTCTGAACATCTGCGCATCTCTACCGGCGCTAGTTTCGTCTTCATTATAGTCCCAGATAGTGTTGCCGAAGGCCGCCCAGCATCCAGCAACAAATTCATCGGTCATGCCAGTCGCACAGCCGAGGAAAGATCGGACATTGTCTGGTATCTCGGATGGAGCACTGCTTGGGTCGTATGTGGAGTTCTGGGCTAAAATAATCTCGTCCTTGAGGCGGGCAGCGAGCCGTACGAAAGTCATTGCCTTCTCCATGCTGACGGACTTGGCGAGACCGGGAATTTTGCTGAGAAAGTCATGTACCTCCTCCATGGATGCCATGGTCGAATTTGGACGCGTGAATCGAGGTGTCGCAAGATGTATCGCAGTAGAAAGCAAGTGAAAGGGGCGAACGCGACTGTGATGTGTCACTGCATTTTTTGCTTCCGGCCACCACAATGTCCCAATCGGGTAATGCCGCGCTGGCAGCTCAAGCGCGCGTATCCCCGCCTCCCGAGCCTTCAACCTCGCTCCCCTCGCCCTCGCCATCTCTCAGCGACCTCCCAGAAGAAGCCTCCACCCCCCTAAACACCCCCAGGGCCCTCATTTCCCTCATACGCGACACACTCGCCTCCGCGCGCGCTAAGAAGAAGAACCTCACTGTAGACAGCTTCTCCAAGTGCCTGGCCGCCCTCGACACTCTGGACGTTCTGCTGAGCTGCGGCGACCACATTGAGGCCTCCTTGAATGCCTTCAAGCTCGACCTGCTTGCCGAAATCAACGCCTCCGCTCTCCGTTCCCCGCAGGCCTCCTACGCCACCGCAGTGTCGACCCCAGCCCCTCCCGTGCCCGCACCCCCTCCCAAGGCAGCTGCCGCAAAGACCTGCGAGGTGACCGTCATCCTAGACAAGTCAAGCGACATCCCAGCTCTCCCCCTCCCCGAGATCAAAGCCAAGGTCGAGGCGGCCATCGCCGCCACTGGCGTTGAGAAGCTGAAAGGGATCACACTACGAGGCGTGAAGGTTCTCCCGCGCCATCGACTCCTTGTCGCAGCCGACTCCGATAGAGCAGCGTCGCTCCTGAAGCAGTCGGCCGCGCACTGGGTTCCGAGGCTCGCGAAGAATAGCAGCCTGGTCGTCCCCCGATGCCAGATCGTCGTGAACGGTGTCCCCACCTCCTTCAAACCCTCTTCCCCCACTGCTGCCCAGGACCTCTATGCCCGCAATCGCTCAGCCCTATCTGACCCCTCTGTAATCACCGAAGTCCGCTGGCTCAACCCCAAGGCAATCTGCGACCCGAAGAAGAAAGCGTCTTCCCTGCTGGTCACCATCAGCGACGTCCCTTCCGCCGACCACTGCATCGCTCAAGGCCTAGCCATCGAATCGACGATCTGCTACCCCCACCGATACGAGGAACCACCAGTCTCTTGCTACAACTGCCAGCAGTACGGACACACCCAGCATCAATGCAAGCAACCGTCCCCGACGTGCGCACGTTGCGCCGGCGCCCACCGCTCCTCGAGCTGTCCTTGTGCAACCAGCTCGACGAAATGCCCCGCAAACAAGCGCTGCGAACATTTCTCCCCCCGATGCGCGAACTGCAAAGGCAAGCACGCGGTTTACCACAAAGAATGCCCGGTCCGGATCAAGGAGTGCGAGCTGCAAAGCCAGCGCCTCCGGGGCCGTATTTTTTTTTGACCCGAACTTCGACCCCTCTAGTTCGCTCCGCGACGAGACCGCACCGTTCTTCTTCGAGCAACCACCCTCCGCAGCAACCCCCTCCTCCCCCCCATCCTCCCCTACCCCCCCTCAATGAATAATACACCCAATAGCTACACCGTTGATTCGCTCCGTATCCTCTCCCTGAACACCCACAAATGTTACAACGTACTTATTTCCTTACTTAATTCCACGAACCCCGTAGACTACGACATACTTTGCATACAAGAACCTCCCCCAGACTTAAACAAATTCCCCTCACTCTCATCCCCGCACTGGGACCGCCTTTTACCTACGTTCCGAACCGGCTCTCCGGACACTCTACTTTACATTAATAAAACAATCCCTTCCTCTGCTTATAAACAAAATAGAATATGATCATCCTTTATAACATCCATAACTCTTACCATAGATACTCGCATCATACATATATTTTCCCTTTATAACCCTCCCGACTCCGACGATTCCCCCATCCGCGCAGCTTCCACATTCATTACCACCCTCGGCCCTCTCCCCCCGGACCACCACCTAACGCTCTTCGGTGTGCGATGGAGATGATGGAAAGGCCCTCATAGCCCCGGGGTAGAGAGGAGTTGGGCTCGTACTCTCACTTGCGACCACAGGGGTGAGAAGAGCATGCTAGTGTATGTCCTGCGCTGGATATAAACGTTCAGTAAATAAATAGCATGATCCAATGGAGACATTGTGCTTACAAGAGCGTGATAGTGAGGATTGAAAGGTGGGGTGCGTCCACCCTGGCGGCTTGAACCTAGAATGTGGCAACGCTCAGTGGTAAGCACAACCTCTCCATTAGCTCATGCCATTTACTGAACGTCTGCATCCAGGCCATACACTGAATGCCATTTCCAGCGTACCCTCCTCCCCTGGCGGTCGCAAGTGAGAGTATGAGCTCATTGCTTGGTGAGTGGAACGTTCCTCATCAGCACTGCCCTTGCACGGCGCCACACACGTTCTAAAGGGATCGACTAGTTGTGACTTCTGTTTGGGTTCCGGGGGATAAGAGTAGCAACCTGCCAAGTTGCGACCTCTGTTTGGGTTCTGGGGGATCAAGGTCGTTGCAACCTGACAAGTTGCGACTTCTGTTTGGGTTCTGGGGGATAAGAGTCGCAACCTGCCAAGTTGCGACCTCTGTTTGGGTTCTGGGGGATCAAGGTCGTTGCAACCTGCCAAGTTGCGACTTCTGTTTGGGTTCTGGGGGATCAAGGTCGTTGCAACCTGCCAAGTTGCGACTTCTGTTTGGGTTCTGGGGGATCAAGGTTGTCGCAACTTGCCAAGTTGCGACCTCTGTTTGGGTTCTGGGGGATCAAGGTTGTTGCAACCTGCCAAGTTGCGACTTCTGTTTGGGTTCTGGGGGATAAAGGTTATTGCAACCTGCCAAGTTGTGACTTCTGTTTGGGATCAGATTGAGCTGTGTGGCCTGGCCACCAGCACAATCTCTTTCTGTATAGTCGGTGATGCTTGCCCCGCTGATGGATCTCTGTTCTGCACCAAGAGACGCGAAGCCGATCCTTCGCGGGTATTGTCAATTTCATTGGCAAACCCTGATTCTCTTAATTTTTGCCTCCCCCGTCACCTTCGCTCTGACTTCTCGTCCCTACTCATCCATCTTCTCTAGCTCCTGCCAACAGTCCTGAGCCTCCTGTGAGCATTCCAACACCATGACTCGGACCCAGGTCTAAGTTGTACAAGGCAAACCAGGAAGATGAAGTCGGGAGCTGTGTCCCACGGGGGCTTCGAATGAGGCTCGGGCACACGGCAGCAAGAACACTCTACAGATTTCTAGTGTTGCAGTTAAGGGTTAGGCCTTAATTAAGGGTAACCCTTAATAAGCCCTTAATATTAAGGCTTAGGATGGGCAAGAAAGCCACTTGAAAAGAGGAGGACACTAGAAATCCTTCATCTCTGGATGGTTAACATTGTTTGGGCACTTGGGAATCCGGAACACAAGGACACGAGGAACCAACCAAAGGTTGGTGACGAGTGTCCGCTCTGAATCTCGAGATCGAATGGGCCTGGTTCGTCCACGTTCTCAATTCTATTCGTAGCGAAGCACGAGTCCTTGCTAGTAACTGAATAAAGCGGATAGGGCCGACAAGCGGCAAGGCCCGGTAACGTGAAAACTTTGCAAAATCAGGCGGCAAATGATATCAGATAGTTTGACCTTGGTTGTGCCTGCTGAATAGAACCCACCTCTAACTGATTAAATGCCCCCCCTCCCCCCCATCTAGTCACATTTAAATCTCTAGCTGTCACTGTATGTATGCATCAGAAAATTTCCTGGCTCGACATTGGCTTTGCCCACGCAGGTGCGCATGCCAGCTCATTGGGTCAACAATTTAATTTGAGTGCTAGAAGATGCCCAAGTGGAAGACAGTCAGAGTAGATGCTTCCCTTCAATTGGCGGTTCGGACGTGCTTAAAAAGTGATTTATTTTCTATCATAAGCGTGGGTTAGGCGCCGGTCTACTCTGACCGTCCCTTTTGATTTTCGCTTCAAAGGTGCTGTAGATGTGATTCTCGCATTTGCTTCACGATTTCTTCAAAGCATGGGAGAATCACATCTGAAGCATCGAGGCTCCTCTGGAGGCGCTTCAGCGATGGAAAACATTTCTTAATTTACCGATTCTCCAACGCTTTAATAATCCTTGAAGCACTTTTAAATTGCACAACTGAGTCGCCTTCGAAGCATTGCCCCTAATAATTTTTGAACAAAATCAATTTGTTTACGTTGTGACCCGCAATCCGACGTTCTAAGTGGTCAGGACGAATTTCACCTGCCTACAGTATCAATTTTTAAAAGTCGTCAGATTTACTGGTTTGGAAAACTGCTATGTGAACGACATGGCAACCTCATATCCAAATGCACCCCGAATGGCCTGTGAAAAGCTCCATAGTGATACTGATGTCAGATCATGAATTAATCTAACATGTGTATGGCTCAAAACTGCTGCGGGATGATCAGAATTCAAAATCGGTCAAAGGAATCCAATGTTGTCTTTGAAATGAGAAATGTGGCATAATCTGGCAATGTATGGCAAAGACCATCTGTTCAATTGTACTCACACTGCACACCTGAAGGGCACTTTGAACATCCAAAGAATGATGTGGAGAGCTTCAAACATGCTCCGAGTCATGGCCAGGGTGGGATAAAGAACTTCCGAGTGAGTTCGCATTATAGGATCGCTTGGTAGACGATATCGACTCGTATATCCATTCTCCCAATGATCCAATTTTTTTCCTGATTTTTCTGGTGGTTCTACGAGTTTAAAACGGGTATTCCAAAAGAGGAAATCCGGCCTTGACGAAACGGTCAAAGGCTGGTCAAGGCCCGGTCAGACCCCGTCAAAGACAACACTGTCCTCAATTGGGATTGGCACGGGTCGGGGTTGACCCGGCCGGGTCCGGGTCGGGTCTGAGCCGGGTCAGGGTCAGGGTCTCAGAAATTTAACCCGGCAACCCGGGTTTGACCCGTTGTTTTTGACATTGACACCTGTTGATTGCCGCATGTGGCGGTGTGACCTCGGAACTCTCCAAACTGCTACCTCCGATGACTACCACCGCATCCGCTCAGCCCGCACACATTTTTGACGTGTAGTCCCCGCCTTCCCTGCAAACTGCCTACCTAGACTCATACTTTCCCCTGGAAACTCCCCTGGCTTATTCCTTTCCGAGGTTTCTCCTTGTACTTGTCCCTGTCTTGTCTCCTGCCACCCGACGACCCACTTCACTTTGCACAATTTTGGTTTAATTTCTACCAGCTAGAAACTTTTTCTCACTGCTTGCAACGTAACTACAAGCTTACTATATAATCCTAGCTAGTTCACCATCAATGAAAACGAAAACTTCCCCTCACAGCTCAAGTTGAATCATTCGCGCCCTTGCCCACGCTCTCTCGTGTCCCGCGTCGCTCTCGAACTCCTCTCACATGTTCGGAACCGCCTTTCGGCACAGTCGACGCGTGCACTGATGTGCCTTGGAACCTGGGGTCTGCTGGGATTCGTCAAAGATGCGGATGTTGAGGCTGAGACCATTTTAGAGGACCTTCAGAGGGGAGAGAACGGTGAAGATCCGGAGGAGCCTGAGTTTGAGGATGGTTACGAGAATGAGTACATGTTGCAATAAGCTGTATCATGGTCTACAATTGTAATACGTCTCGGGCTTTATCCACAACCTTATTGCCGCAAATCCCGCGGGTGACCCGCTGACCCCCGGGTTTGACCCCGACCCTGACCCGACTTCAGGGTCTGGGTGAGAGCGGGGTTGGGGTCCGGGTCAGTGATTTCTGACCCGGGGTTGACCCGTACCAATCCCTAGGACTCCTCAACCAGCGAAATTCCCAGCGGTCCCGAAATGTCAAGTTCTACCGGCACATAGAGGCGACAGAGAATAATCCGTATATCATTCACCCAGGAGATCTTTTTAGCGCATGCCAGAGTAAGTGATTCCTGGAGAGCATTCCAAGCTGGCCTATCATGGTCCAGGCCAATCCAATAGCACATATTTTTGAGTGCCAGATAAACCCGTCGATATCTGATAGGCCAGATCCCAGTTCCGAGAACAAAATGGCTTTCATGGAGCGAGAACCCATTCCAAGCATCCGGCGAAGAAATTTCATTTGTACCTTTTCAAGGAGTTTGAGGCTCTTGTCTTCGATGTCCCGGACTCTAAAGAGCCCGTTCGGCAGTGTTCGTTCCATTCCACATTTTTTGACTTCTGGACTAACGCACTTCTAGACCAATGCAAAAATTGTAAGAAAAGTGGGCATAACAGCAGGACATGCACCCTTTAGCCTACACACAACAATATAAATATGTTTCGCCTCCAAAAGACACCACACATTGGCCCGTAGGACCATATCAGTGTCTATGGTATCTGCAAATCCCTTCCGCTGGAGTTAGCAGCACACCGAGATCCTCAACATCCAAATGCTCTGTCGGACTGTGGCGCATTCCATTCCCACTCTCTTCCCTCTGTCCCGTTGATGTCTCGATGTCTTAAAAGACAGAAATTGAAGTTGCAGAGGCTGCTATTGACCCCGGTACAGCTCCAAGAACCATCACGGTTTCAGCTGGACCTGCCGCCAAAACCCTCCAACCCAGCCTTGACCCCCCCGAGTCCGACGCTGTCTCTTTCTTGAAGTCTGTCTTGCCTGCACGCCTCCCCGAACACGAAGAAATCTTGTCCCACGTCTGCACCCCGTACAATGTCGATGCTATCGAGTCCATGCTCCTGAAACACAACCTCACGGACGCCTACCCTCCTTGATCTACAACTTGTGCCACAGCTTCCCAATGGGCGACTTCCCGATCTTGACAGAGACCGTTATCTTCCCCAATCACCTTTCCGCAGCAGAATACGACGTTTTTATCCGCACGCAGCTCAAGTCCAGCTGGCAGTACTAGCTGTGTGGCGGATCCGACGGTTTGATCTGGTCCAACACGCGTCTTTATGGACCCCAAAAAAATATGTGATGTCCAAGTCATAAATTACACGTGGTTCCAATATTTCTGCGAATTCTGGACTGATTTGCGGTGGAGGACACGCATTCTGTGAAGGAAAAAACACGACCAAAGCTTGTTGCTGGAGGAACAGCATAGAGAGGATAAGACCAAGAATCACAGATTATGACAGAATATACGCGGCCTAACATTTTTTTGAGATGCATATATTTCTACTAACCCTGTGATTGCTAATTACCGAGACTACCTGCGCCACAACACATCAAACCCATTTTCTGATGCCTGCAGAGCAGATCCGGCCTCAGGTAAATTTATTTACACTCTTATGATGCTTCTGGACTCGCTTAATTTTTTGTGGAGCAGGTTAACCTTGAGAAAGGAACCCCAATAACCTCAGGATGGCAAAACATCACTCACGTAGCATACAGTACAAGTTTCCTGTTGACAGTTCGGTCTTTGTAGACTTTATTGGCAATGATTAATTGTGTCTTGATGGTTCTACTACAGCGACATATCATGTTTTATCTCCATCTTCCTCCATCTCTGCCGCGGGTATAAACTCCGGCTTGATCAGCCCCCAGTTCTATCGATAATAACCCACCTCCCTTGTGTTGCAATGCGTCCCACGACCGCACTGATACCCTGAAGATCGGTGATAATGGTCTTCATCATCTGAGTGTGAGAAACTATGCCCTTCGTCGCGTTTATTACGAATCATCGGAGTTTGAATTTTTGCTATGCTTATTTAGCACTTCCAGGACCCTCATCTTCAAACTTCCGGAGAGAAAGGGTATTCAAATTCATGTCTGATCCCGAATATTTCCTCAAATTTCATTTTTCGACGTTCATTCTCATAGAATAAAAAAAGCACATTATGTCAGGATTGGTCATCCATTGAGCCATCAAACTTCGAACCTCTGATTCTTCAACTCTGCCGCCGCGAGTTGGGGTGAGAAGTTGCTCAATTTAGGCTAGTAAATACTACACTATGTCATCGAAAGTAATGACCGATCGGTTTTCGGACCATATCTCAACATTGAGACGACATTTTTTGTTCTTTCAAAGTGTAGGATCATGGAGAAGGATCCTACGGACCGTCCTGTTATAACGATGAGATCAAAATATATTGATGCGCCATCATTCTGGGCCAAATACGGAAAAGACCGGAAAACTCGAAATTTCAACTTGAGCTAGGATTATTTTGAGCATAAGCTAAGCCTTTCAGATTTTAGTTCAAGATTTTCTCTAACATCCCACATTTTGAATTATGCAAAAATATACAGGGGTTGGGGAGATATGTGGCTTACACTTTGCCTCGATAGCCTAGCAATTTCAATGCAGTTTAAATTTAATCTTCATCATCCATGGGTAGGTCCATGTTAACTCTGTGACTGAGTGAAGCGGCATTCAGCTGCATCACTGCCGGCTTTGACATCTTCGAGACTACTATCATTTACCACCATTCCGGACAAACCTAGAACTCGGACAAACAAAGATTTCTCGGCCGTTCCTGGACCAATTCCGGAGTTTTTGGTGTGGGACACTCACTGGGTGGTGGTCCATGCCCCCAAGCAGGAAAAACCCCGAGGCAATGAGTTTAGGGTTCCTTTGATAGCTAGGAATTGGACGAGTACAGGTAAAACATCGCTTTTCACTCGTTTGATGCACCGGACGTGGCGATCATGTGAGGGTGGGTGGTTAGGAAGAGGAGCAGTCACACTGTTATGCTTCGGCAGACGGCGGCAACTGGGACCACAATAGCAAATCATGATCGAAATTACCCAAAACAGACCATGTCCATTATGGGCAACGGTAATTTACTGCTATAGGTACCATTTTTGAGTAGAGGTCCATCCAAGGGGCATCCACTATCTTTATCCGTGAAATCCACTGGTACTATTGTCTACTGTTTGGTTTTTGATGGATGTCATCGGCACATCAATCGCATGTCAACGGCAATCAATCCGGCGACGCGTAATCTCCCTGTTGACCCAACAAAAGAAACCCTCAGCCTCTACGTGACCTACATGTGTGCGCACATTATCCCCCGCTCCGTTAACTCCTACCTCTCCGGCATCTGCAACCAGCTGGAGCCTTTCTTCCCCGAGGTTCGTGCAAACCGCAACAGCGCTTTGGTCTCGCGAACCCTCGCCGGCTGTATGCGTCGCTTCGGAACCCCGGTTGTGCGCAAACGCCCCATCACAGAGGATGACATTGTTCTCGTCATTGGCGATATTGGCGCGTCTCGCGTGCACGACGACCTCCTCTTCCTCTCTATGCTTATCAGCGGGCGCGACGGGCTCCTACGGCTGGGGGAGATGACCATGCCCGATTACGTGCGCCTGCGTAACGCGCGGAAATTGTCGCTTAGACACACCGTCAATGTCTTCGATGACCGCTACTCATATTTCCTCCCGTACCATAAGGCTGACCGCTTCTACGAGGGGAACATCATTATCATCCAGCGGACAGCCCGTCTTTCCGACCCCCACTCCCACTTCCTTTCATACCTCCATTCACGCGATGCGCTGTTCCCGTTGAACCGTGAGCTCTGGCTGCGCTCCAACGGGACAGTGCCGACACGCAGCTGGTTCATCGCGAGGATAAAATAGTATTTCCCTCACGATGTCGCTGGCCAATCACTCCGCGCCGGCGGCGCGACGTCGCTCGCGGAAGCCGGCATCCCCCCTGAAGTAATCCGGGGCATCGGCCGCTGGGCGTCGGACGCCTTCCAGATCTACATTCGCAAAAACCCGGTGCTTCTCCAGGCAATGCTTTTTGGGCGCCCCGTCCACCAGCCCCCGGCTATCGGACCTGCCTAGATGTATGCCTGTCACTCTCCATCACTCTCTCTTCTCTCCCTTCTTTTTACTTTCAATTCTCCACCCTCATCACTTTCCCTTTAATTGCCTCTCTTCTTTCCATCTATCCCTCCCTGTTCCCTCCCTCTTCTATTAGCCTTATAGCGGTACTGTTCCTCTATACACATCTTCTTGGGGCTCTCGGCTCAGAGCCGGGAGCTGCCGCCTCGCTAACTTCCTCGCTCTCCGTGAGTACGTCGGAATTAGTCGAGTTTAGAACTTGTTTTACTGTAGTCTAATTCTGCATGGTATGAATCGTGATGTACAACCTTTTTCCTTCCTTCCTCTTGCTCCTCCTGACGTCGACGCCACGGGGCGTTGTTCGCAAAACACGGGAATCGAGCGCGCCGCTTGTCACTCCTGGCCGGCGCAGTCTCCTCTACGGCCGGGCTGTACGAGACACTCCTTTTTCCGCCCCTCGATCGGCTCGGGGGCCGGCTTCATATATATAAAGCGGCTGCGCTCACGGGAGTGCCCAGCTTTCATTCGCTCTCGTGCGCCTCACCATCTCGTCTTGGTTCTTTTGCCCACCCACCCACATCCTTCACTTCTTTGATTAGTTTATCTTAATATACAAGACGTGTATTGTGCTTAGCTACCCTTATTTATTAGCTGGAGAGAGCAATTTTGGGCCCGACCGGGATCCAAATAAATAGAAACCTTCGTGGGGAGGCTAGCCATTTCCGAGCAGCGCGACCCAGAAAATGGCTCTGGACCGATGCTGTAATTGAAATGAGCGCAGTCTGTGCTTTATTGTAGTTTTATTTTCAATGAACGCGTCCCCAGTGTTGGCAGAGAAGCGAGCGGGACTCGTTTCAGTTCATGGAGTAACAAATCCGTTGCACTCTGTATTTGACAGGGTTGAAAAGTTACCCAAACCGTCATTGGTTGCGCTTGGAGCCTTGCATGGGTTACAGCTTGGCCAATACAACTTGGCCGAAGCCCGTAAATTGCTCGGAGCTCATATCAGTAGCGGTGAATGTGGGCTTCATAAATATGGCTACCGTCATTTAGGTTGCGCCAACCTGTTGAATTTATCATCTCCATCACCGTCGTCGTGGGCACTTCCAGAATTCGACCCCGTAACAGCTCAGATAGCCATTCTCACATCTGTGGTGGGAAAGTTGTCTACCCGTCCGCTGAGACACATTCTTGAAATGCATAACGTCGATTTTAGTGCGGATGATAAGATTGGCCAATTGCGAAAGCATCTCAAAGCTTATCTTAAACGTCTGCGCCGGGGAAAAAAGGTAAACGACATCAAAACAACCCGAATAGATAAGACCGACGCTGCTGAAATGAAAAGATCTCAAGAAAAAGCAACTTTATGCAGTGACTGGCCAAAACTCGTCCCGAAGTCTCTTAAGGAACAGTTAATCCATAATTTTAATCTTCACATCTCGGGTGAATCTCAGTCGAGGTTCGTATGTGCTAGCTGCTCAGGCAGAACTTTGATTAAGGATCAGCGCAGGCTTGGATTGGAAGATTTCGACTTGAAGCTCATCAACCGACCGGATTGGAACATCGTAGACCATGCAGAAGATGATGAGGAGGTTGCGGAGGCCGATTCAGACATGAGGGTAGACAATACTGCTTGGGAGGCTATGGACGTCGATTCCGATGTACAGGGTAGTGCGGCAGAACATATTCACGTACCAGATGGGACCATGGATGTTGATCACTCTGATGCGGCAGTTGCAGATGGAGAGAACATAGATCCCTGGCTCGATCCGGACTGCATTTCACCTCCAATGCCATTCGACAAGGGCACGTTCGCTGAAGCCTTGGTGGATCCCGATGGTATTGGTTCTGACGAGGCCGGAAATCCGGTTCTTCTCACTTGTAAAAATTGTTTCTCATTTTTAAAGCGCGGTAAAGTTCCACGCCTCTCATTGGCCAACTATAATTTTTTGGAGCCCGTACCTCCTGAGCTCACTGATCTCACGGTAATTGAGGAAGCAATGATTGCCCGCTGCCGTGCTAAATGCTGGATTATCCAGCTCAAAGAAGAGGATGATTATTCGACCCCAATCACTCAAACAGGTGTTCGAGGCCATGTTATCGTTTATCCACAACGACCGTCTGACATTGCAAAGGTATTACCACCCTCAATTGAAGAGGTCGTGACTCCCATCTGTGTAATTTTCATTGGCTCCAGTCCTCCAACCCAAGAATGGCTGCAGAAAAAAGCTAAACCGCTTACAGTCCGCAAGGAGAAAGTTATGTCTGCTCTAGATTGGCTGAAATCCCACAATCCGCTCTACAAAGACGTCGAAATAAATCGCCACGTATTCGACGGACAACCAGACGAGGCAATCCTTCCGTTTCATGTGCAACATGTCTTGCCGTCCGCAGGTATCAACTCGACAACATCCTCTTATGTCCCCACTCCGCAGGCCGAAACAACAGTAGATCACAATAATACAAATGTTGAACCTACCATAGTTGTGCCGGATTTGTCCACGATTATGAATCCTCCAACTACCAAACCCTTTCCTTTCGAATCTGTGGTTGTGATGGATGTTGAAGGGCATGCTTCTTCAAATGAGCTTCGCCAAGCCGCAGTCAAACACATGAACCTCCCGGGGAATAATTATCTTGGTATCCCGCACGACAAAAACCCTGTCAACGAATTCGATAATCCGGCACTGTTCCCTATGATTTATCCGACACTATATCCATACGGAATTGGTGGTTGCAAAGATGAAAGACGCCAAACTCCCCTCGCAATGAAGACACATATTAAGCGATTGTTTAATCTGGCAGACAGACGCTTTCAGACTCACTACTCCTTCCTATTCACGGCATTTAATATGCTGCAACGACGCCAGGTTTTATTACGAACCCACCTGAAGGTGAAGCGAAAGAATTTTGATTGTGTTGCGGCTCAGTTTGCAACAGTCCCACCTCAAGCAGTTCACTTGGTATCCGAACGTATTGCCAACGGTGACGCCAAGACTGCCAACAATGCGGAGGAGCGCCGGGTGTTGAAATTAATGCAGGAGGTCAATGTGATCAATGCACATGTGGAAGGCTCATCCCAATCGAAACTTGTAATGCGGAATCAGATTCGGGGATTAATGATAGAGAAAGGTCTTCCCAGTTTCTATATAATGATTAATCCAGCGGACGTCTACAATCCACTGGTAAAATTTCTAGCAGGTGACGAAATAGATTTAGGTAAGATGACCCTGGACACTGTACCGGACTATTTTGACCAATCCTGCTTGGTTGCAAAGAATCCAGCCGTTGCTGCGCAATTTTTCAATGTCTACATAAAGGCATTTATCTCGGAGATATTAGGATACGATCCAAAGCAGGAAGACTTGGAGGGGGGAATCCTCGGAGTGGTCAAGGCATATTACGGGTGTGTTGAAGCACAGGGCCGAGGTACATTGCATTGCCATATTCTCATATGGCTGGAGGGTGGCTTGAATCCGAATCAAATCAAGGATAAGGCTTTAGCGAATGGCGGGGACTTGGAGTTTCAGAAGAGACTCCTGGCGTTCCTAGATGACACGATTTCGAACAGCATCCCTGCGGACCCAGATCCAAGTTTCAATTTGGGACTTGGGAAAGTGCACCCATGTTCAACAAGAGGCCCCACAGAATCAGATAATACTCACAATCCATCGGCTGCCCACCAAAAGGATCTGCATAACTTGGTAAAAAAATGCCAGTTCCACACTCATCACCCAACATGTTACAAATATTGGCGCGGACCACCCGATCCTAAGGAATGTCGGTTTGATCTGGACGAAACCAACACCGTTCCTATCAGTTTCTTTGATCCCGAGACTGGCGAACTTACCCTGAGATGTCTGGATGGGTTAGTCAATAATTTCAATGAGACGATGTTGGAGGCTATTCGCTGTAATATGGATATAAAATTCATTGGTTCAGGACCTGCAGCCAAGGCCATACTGTATTACATTACCGATTATATCACAAAGACGCAGTTGCAAGCACATGTAGCGTATGCAGCATTGGAGCTTGCTGTCGGAAGGCTAGGGGAGTATGATCCGAACGTTGATGAATATACTGTTAGGGCTCGACGATTATTGCAGAAATGTGCACACTCGATGATAGCGAAGTAGGAACTGTCTGCCCAGCAAGTCATATCCTACTTGATGGGCTATGAAGACCACTTCACAAGTCACAAATTCACCAGCCTCTATTGGACGGGTTTTGAGAAATTCATCAATGACGAGGATCCCAGCACAGAGTGCTATGTCTCCGGTATCAAAAATCCGGAAGAGTCAGTTCCGATTGTGGCGCCGGATGAGTTGGAAGCAGAGAACGATCAACTCCCATCAAACTCAGAGGAACACGTTGATTTCGGGACTGCTGTCCGCTCTGTTGCAGATTCAGGTGCGGAGGAAGGAGATTTATATGCAGATGAGATTACCTTGATTTTTGATAAAGCTGGCCGGCCGTTACCCTCCGCAAACCAGGTGGCTGATTATCAAAGTCGAGGGGAATCTTTGAAGGATGTCTGTGTTTGGGACTTTGCTGCTCAGGTAGAGAAGGTATCAAAGGTATCAGTAAAGCGAAAACACCGCGAGGAGCCCGAACAAGACAGCGAGGACGAGGACTTTGAAGAGGACGAGGAATATCTGGATGACTTTGATCAAGCAGATGGTATCCTGAATTATTCTGGACGGTTGATACCAAAGGTGTCTTTGAATACTGATCATATTGAAGCAGCAAGCCACTTCTTGCGTGTCAAATCTCCTGTCACCAGAAGGGTTCCAGTACCGATTGGTCCGGCAATGCCGCGTCGTGATGTTGAAGATCTTAAACAGAAACATGCGAGGCTCATGCTCATCCTATTCAAACCTTGGAGACATGCCAGTGACCTGCGGCTGCATGGGCAATCTTGGTACGAAGCCTACTTGACATTCAGGAATGAGTGTTCCACGTTCATTTTGAATGCTATCAACAATATTCAGATTCTGCATGAATGTAAGGACAGTCGGGATGCTCACTTTGCCAATAGAAGCAACCGGAAAAGAGCTGGTATTTCAGTTCAGATAGCACGGAGGGCATCTGCCGGTGAGGATATGTTTGATGAAGAGGACGAAAGTACGATGCTTGAACATCTCGAGACAATTGATCTCTCGCGATCAATTCCGCTGAGAGCAGGGTGGAACCGGAAAGACATGAATTGGTTGAAGATAAACAGTACTTTGACCACAGCGCAACCATTTTAAGCCGGATTTTAACGGGGTCTTGCTAGGATGATAGCCAGCCAAATTTGGGTTCGAACTGTCTCTTAGGATTTGTTTTGATGGCCCTGGTGCTTTTCCATGATAGCTGAGGGATCTGCATGTCGACACAAACAAATGCACACCAACTTCGGCATGGTGGGCCGTTAGATGCTGCCACCAAACAAATGCACATGAACCTCGGCATGATGGGCCGAGATTTCACACCGAAATAGTATTTTCACCACTGTGCAACCATTTCAGGCCGAATTTTAACGGGGTCTTGCTGGTATGATATCCAGCGAAATTTGGGTTCAAACTGTCTCTTGGGATTTGTTTTGACGTCCCTGGTGCTTTTACACGATGGCTGAGGGCACTGCATGTTGATACAAACAAATGCATGTGAACCTCGGCATGATGGGCCGAGATTTCACACCAAAACAGTATTTTCACCACGGTGCAGCCATTTTAGGCTGGATTTCAACCCAAATTTGGCTGGCTATCATCCCAGCAAGACCCCGTTAAAATCCGGCTTGAAATGGTTGCACAGTGGTGAAAATACAGTTTTGGTGTGATATATTTTGACGGCCCTGGTGCTTTTACACGATGGCTGAGGGCAGCGAAGCCAAGGCGTAACAAGCACAATTGGCCTCAAGAGGAAATATCTCCAGCCTTACCGTGAAACAATGTCCAATTGTTTGCGTCATTTGCACAACTTTGCACATGGATTTGGAACATGTTCCTTTCAGCTGGACACTATCCTCTTGCTAAAATCAGCGATGCATGTCTGTCCACAGTATTTGAGCTCCGTCACGCGTGCTCACCCACACTGGATGGAGGCGGTGCTGAATAGGGACGTCCAATACCTCGACGAAAAAAATCGCTGGAAATTCCAAGCCCTTGCTTGAAGGCTTCCCAATGTAACCGAAGATCCGGGGGAAGAAAGCATATCCGAGAAGAGAATATGAAAGAAGAGTGAAAGACTAAAAGGAAACGAAAAAAGAGAAAAAGGAGGAGCGCACCTAAGCCCTGGCCACGAACGACAAGACGCCTGCCGCAGAAAGACAGGCGGCGGGATGAGTGTGCGCGGGACGTTTCTTCGATCATATATATAAATCATATTCAGCCAAGTATTTCCCAAAGGTATCTAGGGACTCACGGTTATCGCTCCGAGAGCTGCAGGAGATGACAATAAGCTGTGTTCTGGTCAGATCGGCCCCAGACCCAGAGGAAGCTCATCCTTAGTGCCATCGTGCAAACCTGTCGAGTGTTTGGGGCACTCTAAAAGTGTTCTGTATACATTTCCAGAAAAATTGCCGTGTTAGTCGTACCGACCGAATTGACTTCCAAACCATTTCATCTGTCGGCATGTACTTGGATGCTTCCTGGACTGCACATCGGAGGCACATTTCTTTGTGTGTTTTGTAGGACAAACAGGAGGCCGCCTAGTAGCGCAGAAGAAGACGACAGCGGTATGTCGGGCCGATCAAAGGTCATGGAAAGTTTCTTATTTTCTTGCTCGGAATTAAAGACCGTCTTGATCCAGACTTCGATCCGTGAATCGAACTGCCCTGGATTGAGCGTACGTGTATGTAAGAATACTGTTTTGAGGTCTGGCTCTTGGCCCGTAATTTTATATCTTCTAGCAGGGATCTCGTTCAGTGATTCTTCACTCGCAAAGATTCGATACCCTCTTGCCATATCATGCCAACTCAATTTTGGATCAAACACGAAGACACTATCTGCTTCAATAGAAAGCTTGTTTCCTTCTCGTTCATCATCTGTCAACACTAGTTCTTCGGACAAATCGGGGTTAACGATTGTTGGGTTCCATTTGGGTGAAATGCTATTTATCAACATCTTGGCCGTCTCAATGCACTCTCAAAGGGAAGGACAACTCCAATTCCAATCTGCTCAAAATCTGTCTCTTCAGAATTTTGATTAAGCTTATTGTGGGTGAGTTCTGGAGCCTCAAATTTAGTAGGGAATTGATCGCAGAGTGATGCCAATGATCAGCACCACTCGAAATTTCGAACTCCGGGCCCAGCCCTTTGGAGGGTCCCGAGTTGTACCAGCCTGCCTACGGCAAAGTGCTCGCCACATATTTTTACCATTTGTAGGCAGGCTGGTCACGAGCCTAGCATTCACGTAGGCTGGGAGGGCTCTGTCATGGATATTAGTTCCTGGCTAGTTTCAATGCAGTGCATGCTTTAGCCTACCTGAACCGCTCAGTCCGACGCGTCTCACCTTTAGTTTCACATTGAACCTGGAGATCCAACGCGAACTCGTGACGTAACTTGGTTACTCTACGCGAATGGGATGGCGCAGGACCCCGGATAATCCCTTTGGAGGCTAGCCCCCGCTGTCCGGACAAAAATCGAGGAAAATTTTGGACCGAAAAAACCAAAAGTGACCGCCCGTCGGAAAACACGATTTTCGCACTCTCAAAAAGCGTGGGAAAGTAAAAAGTGTCCGGACAAAAATCGAGGATTTCAGGAATTTTGGGGGCTAGCCTCCAAAGGGATTATCCGGGGTCCTGATGGCGCCCATTAGCGGTGTAACAAACCACCTGACTTGTTACATCCCATCGCGAAACATCAACTCATGATGTTTGGTCGCCAGTTATAGCCTGGCTCCTTACAGAGCCTTGTGTTTCTACTTACATAGCCATAGTTACACAGCCCTACTTCCTGTGGAGACAATCTTTCCTATCCCATTAATTCACGTAGAAGCTCTACCTCAATTGTTGTGTGATCCTTAAGTGAAGCTTCGCACTCATCATAGTATTACAAGCCTGCGCACCACAGCTTCCCCCGCAGCTCAGCGACGTACACAAACTGCGACTACTAGTGGGCTATCGCTCGATAACACTTTCGTGGAAACATATTACTGTGAATCCTCTCACGAATGAAACGAAGCCCAGTAACCAGAGAATCGAAAGAAAGAGCGGCGCAATTGTGGTGACAAGCGCCAAGGCTTAAATGGGAAACGCTCGGATCAACGCGGCACTTGCCCTTTTTGCTCTTCTTAAACTTCTTTCGCCCATTTCTGGTTTGTCGTGCGGCCGTAGTCCTCGTCTAGGGCGCACTCTCGCTTCTGTGCCGCAGCTTTTGCCTTGTCTTCTTCTGCTCTCCTTCAGGCTTCCAAGACTGCGGCAATTCCAAATTGCGACTCACCGCGTCCCGGGCTCGAGTTTCGAAAGAATCGAAACCTATCTGGTTCAACAAATCAACCCCCAGTCTCGGATTCTCTACTGTATTTTGAAGACATCTCTCCCGCATATTATGCCAATGAGTCTTATTTTATACACACTGGGATCGTGCATCTTCTCAATTTTCTGGGATGGTGGTCAAGATAAATCTAGATCTCGAGGCTCTCCGACTAGGCTGTTTCTCGGGCATCTTTTGCGGCTTTCTATTGTCTTGCCCATCTAACTACCCTCGTGCGGCTCACTACTAGTCGATAATCATTATTGCGGATCGCAAATGCAGTTTTCTGGCTCGAAAGTCCTTCGGTATTTCATTCCGAGACGCCCGTGTATGCTGTTCCACGTGGCCTTGATGATCTCCCCTGGAATCCCTATCTGCGGCGTTTCTCTTCCCTCCCTCCACGTATGGTCTACAGATTTCAGCTTTCTTCTTGAGTCTGTTCTCACGGCATTTCCAAATTTTGTGTCGAGAATTCTCTTCCCTCCATTATTGTCTGCACGCACGCGCTTCAGGGCCTCGACGTCGTCTGCTTCGCGAAGATGAAGTCGCGCTGGCAGGCGGCAATTGTGGCGTCGGAGGGAAAGACGATGCGTGATGTGTCAAAGGCGGAATTCGTGTCTGTGTGGGCCCGGCATACCTGCAGGCATTCGACGAGTCAACTGTGAAGGTCAACTTTGAAGTAACAGGCATCGTACCTTTCAATGCCAACTTCGTCACCGCCGAGAAGATGAAGCCTAGCCAGGCAACGTCGACTCGCGGCGAGTTTCCGCTGCCTCAGCCTAGCCCTGTCCGCGCGATCACCAATGCCATGCGAATGCAACCCCCGACTCGAATGGACTTGTCGCCGTCCAATTTGGTGATGCCACAAGCAGGCCCATCGAGAACCCCACCAACTCCGTCGCGGCGACGTGGTAGGGATGACGACGACCTTGAAAACATCGACCCTGCGTGGGTGAATGGTTCGCAGACCTCCAAAACACCCATATTTCATGTCCACATTTTGTTCTGTGTCAGTTGATACTCATACGGGCACAAACCAAGGTCCTGCATTTCCAAAAGCGTGACCTGGGTAGGGCTGCCGCCCGTGCCCGTGGCCACGGTTCGACGGCACCCGTCGAACGGGTACGGGTACGGCACGGCTGTTCACCACCACGGCCCGTTGAAACACGGCCGTGACGGCCGTCGAACGGGAAGTTTTCAAAGGCATCTGGAGGGTCTGATCATGATCATCGAGGCTCTCGAGTACTCCTAGGCACTCACCAAATGCTTCTCCAACAGTAATTTTCCAGGTCTTTGGTATATAACTGCAAAGTTACAACTAAGTTGCGCTGATGCCGCAACATGTTGGATATGATAGCCGAGTTTCAACTTGGTTCTTCCACAATATTGTTCTGTGTTTTACTCATTCCTTACATGTTGTTCAGATTTCTGATTGCACAATTGATTTCAGAGTCCTCTGAACTGAAATTTGGGGTCATTGGGAAGATCAGAAGCCGTAGAATCTCTAGTGAGTGAACAGATATTGTTTGTAGGTTCGCCAGGCGGGCTGCAAAGGCTGAATAAAGTTTATACACACCTCATAGTGGTCATAGAATCATGCTCTGATGAAAAACAGACCTATAGAAAAATATTACAGGGCCATGGACCCGTCACGGCCGTGCCGTTGACCGTGCCGTCCCGTTAAGATTTTTCTGGACCACTGGACGGGCCGTTTTGAGACGGCCCGTGCCGTCAAAACCCCGTCGTTTCCACGGCCGTGCCCGTGACGGGCACGGGTGGCAGCCCTAGACCTGGGCGACACGTTCACGAAGGCTTTGCCCTCCGCGAAATCAAGCACTTCGCTTCCGCCCTGGGGCTTCGCTCAGTTTGAGGGGGAGTGTTGGTGGATGGTATATATATGATAGGCTGTCCGGGTTTCACGGGCTCTACTTAACGTGCCATTTCACCGCCCATACAGCCATACTGTAAACTTTTGTAGAGCGGAAGCCGTCACGCTGACGAGCCCATAGTTTCGCTTCCAAATCACCGTGACGATTTGCGTCACGGAGCTCTGGTTTCCATCCGAGATGTGGTTGTTAGCGTACTCGTTACTTTGAAAAATGAAAAGGCCGATGGTTAGCACACTGTTAGTCTCTATGAGCGATTTGTCTTCATACGAGAGATCGGTTATATCGGTTACCGGCCTAGAGGCCCCCCCAATGGCTGTAAATGTTCGCAGTGATCAGGGATATCCATTCCTGGTCCGCGCGGCTCAGAAAATGGCTGAGGGACTTCACTGAAAATTGTGGAAAAGGCAAGAGGATCACGCGTTTCAAAATGTGAACCAGTAATTGCCCTCTGGAAAGCGCAATAATGCCTCCGAAAGCGTTCGAGCCCTAAGTTCTTCTAAGAGCTGTAACAAACTCTTGAATATATTCCATAGAACAAACAACGTATAAATCAGCAATGGTCATTTATCAAAAAAGAGGTCCGAGTTAGAATTAAGAAGTATCTGTCAAGAGAGACTACCGTGCTGACATCCAAAAACGAGCAACTGGTGATATATATTTGCAATTCCTACGCTATGTATGTTTCATCTGATGGAGTCGGGTGCTCAGTGTATGTTGCGTCCACACATAAGTAATAGAGATGCAACCACGAAGATCTCTAAGAGCCCGAATTGAAGCGCTTCGGGTGTCACTTCAAATGCGGTTCCGTCCTGGCCCTGTGATATTCGGCCAAAGAATTGGCGGCTAGTAGGACTCGCGCTGTACAACTGGCCCGTGGTGTCAGCGAAGATAGTCACTGGAACGGGGTGCATCTCGAATCACCTTGATCTACTGTTCCTCGGGACTCCATATATAGTTGCGTCCTCCGAAAGACATCAGTCGGTGACTGTTCAATCGAATAAGATACAACCAGAGGACTTGAAAGTACTGCTCACGTTTTATCCCGAGACAGCTTTAGCCACTGTGCGCTGTTTCTCTTGGACACAATACCGCCGAATATTTCAACGATGGGATGGTTGTGCCATTCGATCATTGCGATGCTCTCGCATGTGGAATTTTGAACCACAGAAAATCCAGTGGTCGTGGAATCAGTGGTGACGTGAAAATAAAACTCCAGTTGCGGGCCATTTATGAAGGAATTCAGAACCGTCCCGTTCGAAGGCGAGAAGGTGAATTTGATGACATTCGGGCTCGTGTTGGGTTGGCCGGTGTACGGAAGCGTCGGAAGGACACTAAAGACAGACGGGGTGGGGGCCGTGTTGGGGATGGGGATCCAGCCTTGTGAGAACGGATTCATCCCGGTATTTTTTCGCCTTTAGATGCATGCTCCCGAGCCTTCTTAAAGCCATCCTGAAAGCCAACGAGGGCACTGAATAATAATCCGAGGACACAGTTCCAACTGAAATTTCGCTGGCCATCACCCCAGACAGACGCCGACAAAATCCGCCTTGAAATGGCTCCAAACCGCCCAATTTACTGAAACTAGGCACCCTGTGGCAGTGTTCATTTGCCACTGTTTGGGCTGGAATGAAGAGCTCTTGGCCATCCTGAAAGCCAACGAGGGCACTGAATAATAATCCAAGGATACAGTTCCAACTGAAATTTCGCTGGCTATCACTCCAGAGGCTACCAGACAAAAACCCCAGGTTGGTCATTTAAGCCATCTGAAAGTGCACCTGTATAAATCTTTGGTTGTTTCTTTTTTTTTTTTTTTTAAAGTACGAGTTTTGCCGGGCGACGCCACGGCCCATACCACAAGTAGAAGATTTGGATTTGGCCAAGTGGAGAAAGTGCATCGAGGATGCCATTGCAATGACCCCGAAATTCGGCACTTTCTTACGGGCGAATTGAATTTTTTTTTTAAAAAAAAGAGGAACACAGAAATACAATGTATAATATGTACATGCCGTGCAACGCAGGGGCCGTAACCCCCAAGTAATTATCCGGTACTTCTGGTTGAGGTGTGAAAGGCATGGGCTGCTCCGTATGCCCCTCTATTTCTTTGCCCACGCAGCCTGTTCTGCCCGTTCTCTTCACACTCTAAAAGCCCAATTATCTGGTAGAGCATCGGCCGGGTCCGGTAAGTCGCTAAGTCGGGTCCCGGAAAAAATATTGATCTGTCCATTCGGCCCCCCGGAAACCTCCCTCCGTCTCTCTCGGGACGTTTCAACCGCAACGAAGGCGTCTGCGGGAAGGCTATAGTACTCTCGATAGGAGATTTCGAGCCACTGCCAGACATGAGAGGGAAGGGATTCGCAAACGGATGGGGTGCGTTCTTGGATTTGGAGGGCGAGCGAGAGGGAGAAGAGGGGGGCGCTGGAAGTTTGAAGGGAGAGAGCGAGGATTTTGGAGACAATGAGGCAAGAGTGCGCGTAAGAGATGTCATTTTGGTTGATGCGGAAAGACGAGGGAGGTCTGCGCGGGGAACAGGAGGGACTGGGGTGATACCAGCATGAAGCTTTGGAATCCTATGAGTAAACGCAGAGGGTAGTGTAAATGAGAACGCACCTTCACCCAGTTATTTATTTTTTCGCGAAACGCTTCCCGACGGCTTTCTCCGGCAGCAGTCCAACGAGCAACGGAGGCCATACCAGCCGTCATGTCGTTGTCAATGTCCATCTCGACCTCGATTCCAATGCCATACGCAGGAACTCGTTTTCCATCTACTTTCGAGTGGTGGGTGGCAGGACTGAGGACGATGCCCATTGCACCCCGTGTCCAGTCCTTCTGGGCCGGCCTATCCTCCAGGAACGGGTTGTCGTCTTCTGCAGTCAATTTCGAGGGCATTGTACTTCCGTCCCATTCCCAGATCCAGCAAAGTCTGCACAGATCGTCAACTTCGAACTGTGTCGACAACCCAGAGTATTATCAGCGACTGCCTAGTGGGCCAAACTAGGTAGTGGGCCGATTGGGTCCTATGAGCCTACCAGGATGACTTATCCTCAGAGCCTTGCTTGGATATTGGAATGGATGTATAGACGACCCCTGAGACCGAATTTGGCACAGTTTGATCAAGTTGCCGAAATGCTGTGCCCGCTTTCCCACCGGTGGGAGATGCGGAACACGTGTTTCCTTATTTCTGGCGCGGCATCAGCGGCGAGAAGCTGCATGTATCTCAGTCGCCTCTTCATCGTTCCACGACGTTAGGTGCTCTATCTGCTCGTAGGATGTATGGCTACCCCCCAGGATCCCTCCAGCCACAAATCTGGTCCCTATCTGTCGCTATTCCCCTCAAGATACGCACCAAGATGTCAAAATTCGGTTCACACGCTGCGTGCTCGCCACCGGTGTATCGGGCGCCATCGCAGTGCTCCAATTCCGAGACTCGGGGTGGTCAGTCCATATGGTCAATGGACTCCCTTGACGATACTAACATCTTGTTATTGACTTTATTCATCTCCTGTGGTGACGGACTTTGTCGGACGGCCATTTTAGGCAGGCACCAGACTTGGAGTTTTTTTAGGGAAATAGACGACACGACGGTGGAACTGGCAATTCAGGTGCGTTAATAGAGCATCTTTGATGATGCTCTCAGCTCACCCTGGCTGTTCCCTCCGTTTTTCCACTGTACAGCGCCTCGCTATCGGAGGCTATGGGGTCAGTTTTCGACGTATTGCGGAAAGCATGATTTACATCCACTGGTCTATCAACGTATGTTCGCTTTCTATTCAATATAATGTTTTTGTCTACAGAATCGATTCGACGGCATTTCGAGCGCCGCGGGGCCGCATATAGCTGGTGTAACACCCACCATTCCAACGCATCCTGCCTAACTTCTTTGTATTTTTCGATCCGTTCTCCATGCCGACCATCGTTAGACTCCTTCAGACTGCACATAAGTCCATGAAAATGTTGTCACCAATCGCGGCAGGTGTTCTGAATGCCTGGCCGATGCTGATGGCGACAACATATCGAACGAGTCTGCCGTTGGAGTGCAAGGTCGCCATCTATGCACCGGAACATACCTCGCATCATGGAAAGGTCGCTGTCCGGACCTGAGAGTTGAGGTGTGCACGAAAAGGTGGAATGGAGAAGTATCTGGCGCACCGCGATGTAGATAACTCATATGAACTCATTTCCAAATATATTCTACATAATTCCTCATAAATTTTGGGCTGATGGCAAGTAAGACCAGTACTGGACCTCCTGGAGGCCTGATGTGTCCCCTAAACTGGTCTATAGCATTTGCCGTCGAGTAAGGAACGCGGAGCATGCTTAAAATTATGGCTAACTGAAGGATTCTCGCGCCTGGCCCATTACGGCGTTTTGGCCATTTTTGGACTTGCCGCGGCAAAATATTCACGGCACCATCAATACATCACCAACTCCTGCGCCGCTGCCCGCACTTCACTCACAGGATGCTAGACTACATTCAAGCATGTTACAACACCCAGCAACTCAAGATATTGGTCCTTGAGCGATGAAAAACCCTTAAGGTGGCCCAGTACCCAGTCGCTGATAATAGGTGCTCAGGGACAGGTTGTTGAGCACGTTGAGGAGAATGCCTGTGTCTGAAGTCGGGGAAACGGAACAGGTTGCGAGGGCATGAGAAAGAGCGTGCTGCAGCGCGGTATGAATCGTGCAAAGCCGCGATAAGTAGGGTGGTAACTGGGGGGTGCGCGAGTCTGCAACTTTGCGGGACGGGGTAATGTGGTGGGTTTGCGATCTAAGTTAATGAGATACTATGTCAAATCCTAACAATAGGGGTCGATGTAAATGAATACTAACACAGTTCTGAGCCTCTTGGGAGTCGTCGTATTTTCGTCGCGTGAAGGAGGGCACCATCTCTTCTTCGGAGAGACTTGCCAAAGAGTCGTATAAAGGTCTGACATTCTAAATACTGTAGTATTTCGTTCAAATCGACACTGGGCGTGACGCGTGACCCAAAAAACCAATTCGACATTTCGACAACAGCCAAAATTTGGCGTGACACCAACCAAATTTTCGACATTGAAGCGAAAATTTTGACTTTTTTGGGTCTTACAGGCAATTTTGAGCCCTGTGTGACACTCGGGAAGTTCGACAAACGGCCGTGTGACGCGTGACCCTTGCCAAATTTCGATATCGATAGGGGGTGCGTGACGCGTGACTGTCGATTTGAACGAAATACTACAGTATATGCGGTGGAAGTGGGAGACGCGTCGAGAATGGAGCAAGAAAGGGGAGGAGCGGTGGTGTCGCGAAGAAAAGAGAGAATCACGCATGTCACACACACGTGACAACAGAACCCGTCTGGTTCATCAGGAAAAACCTCCTAGGAATTTGTAGCCGGGTTAAATATGTGCGAGCCGGCCTGAGTGTGAGACGGGGTAGATAGCTAGATAAGATTGTGTGTCGTCTCGTTTGGGTAGGTGGCTGCATAGCCACCTACCCCAAAACTTTTTGCTTTCGCTCGTCGTCTTCCTCACGCAAAGTGTACCTGTCAGTTACTTGGGGGTGCCATTGCGATGTCAAAATCGAATCCTTCGAGTAGCCTGGTGTCTGGTTGAGTCAAGAGACCGACCCGTCCTTCTGGAACCACACTGTAGAACCACGACAACTGCTCGCGAGAATAAGCTTTGGTTTTTTCAGCCTGGAGCTCGGTACGTTTCAGTTCTTCTCGCAGCAGCCCCTGTAACACATGGTTCAAGCGATATGGAAGCTCGTAAAATTGAGTGAGGTTTATGCTACAATTTTATCTGGAGGAATTCGGCCAAAAAATGGGCTGAAACCACTGTGCTCATTATTTCTCGCCGCCGCTGTTCAGCATACCGCTCCCATCCCGCTCCCCTGTAAATTGCATAAGTTTACGATTTGATTCCTGTCAGACTCTCGCAGCAACCTGGACACATACCTCAGTGGGCGCAATATTGATGAGTAGAATTGTGAAGACGCCCATTTATGCCTCATAGGATATCGATGATGTTCGGCATGCCATATCTTTAAGGAGAAAGATATTAATTAACAGACCATCCCTCCTCAATTGTTCACCTTACTTACCAGCATTCCCCTCAGATTTCGCCCAGCTCTCTCAAAATTGACTTGACCTCCCAAGCGCGCTTCTCTTCCTTGAAATTTCTTCGATCCTGCTACCGGATACGTCAGACGGGATGTGCACAGAAGAGAAGATGGTCTGAAGGAACCTAGAGCAAGACGGCTTCTTAGTTCTCCGAGTTCTATGGCATCGTCTATGGCGTCGTCGATGAGTTTCTTTTCTTTATCCTTCCAATCATCTTCGTTCCATGAGGTAACTCCGCGGAACGGATCCGAAGGGATTGCGTTGCAGTCAGCAGTATTGTGGGCGAGGTAAGTGGACAGCGAGTCGATTTGCTGGCGGATAAATGGAGCTTGGTCCTGATGAGGGAAGCTAATGCAACTCTTGAGGACATTCAAAAACGCAGCAACGAGCGTGAGTGTATCCTCTTCGGATGGCGCCGATGAAAGATCAGATTCTCGACCTTCGGGAGGGGAGCCTTAGTGCGAGCGTCGGATCCATCCACAAAGTCGGGTTCCTGTGTAACTTTCTGAGCTCCGCCCTTTCGTTTAGTGAAAGTCCTGGCTTACAACTCGCTTCAAAAAGTCTAAAAGATTTGTCAGAGCCCCGATTTTCAATGGCGTGGAGTTTTCGGTGCGTTTTGAGCACTTCAATCCGAGACGTTTGATTTCGAGAGCGAGCTCCTTGAACTGTGGATCGGGGTGATTTGGAAGATGATGAGGAACGCTTTTGGCAAGGACGTTCGGATCGACGGATTCGTGCCATCTGCTAGTGTGAGCTTCTTGTGATGAGGACCGGACTCTTTGTGCCGTGTGGAGCCCCGCTTGACGGGAGTTTGCAGTTGAAGAAATGATACCGGTTTGGGAGTCCATCTTGACAGAGGGCAGGACGTTAACAGCAAAAGGAGAGCTTGTGTTTGTCTGTTTGTGGATGTTGAAACTTGATGGCACTCAAAGTCTCCCACGTTTTCTCATGTAGTAACTTACATGAGAGCAACTTTCCGCCAAACACTGGCACTCTCATTACCGTGATTTTCCAACGCTCGCAGAGATCTCCCAAGAATCTTGATTCTGGTGAATATCCGACAAGATAAAATATGCCGTAGACTTTAAACTTTTCCGCATCGCACAATTCATTGGATTGAACTTTGTGAACCAATACAGTGAGTCTCTACAGTCATTAAACACGCAAAAACGCGTCGAAACACGCAATTAACGCGTTATTCTTGACAGATTGAATAATGACGGACTTCGGGCCAAGTCCTACTCAGCCCCTTCGGTTTATTCAATTTTCGACCTCACCTTCCCCGGTAACTCGCAAGCGGCAGCGTCTTAATAACGCACCCTCGACGCCTTCAACACCTACCTGACATTCTATACCAGCTCTCCCGCATTCGCCATATCGTTTCAATTAAAACAATGAAGTCGTTGATAACCCTCTTCCCGCTGTTCGTGCCGAGCCAGCCCCCATTCCCGCGATTTTTCCTGGGGCTCCTGCATCATCATCTGCTTCGCCAAATGTCCTTATGAGACAAGCACTCGATGCTCTCGAAGCGAAATCCCATCTTATTCGGCAGGGTATTGCTGCTGAGGAACAATCAGACAAGGAAACGGGAAATACCTATGCCCGCCAGGTTAAAAATTACCAGTTCTGGTGGGATAAGAACCAAGCGGCTTTGCTGACCAACGATCCGTCCCACATCGTAATTCCTGCTTTCCCCATTATCCCCGCGAAGGTTACGTTGTTCCTCGAGTACGAAACGACGCGTCAACAAGTACGTGAAAACAAACATTCTTCTTCGTTGAGAGCACTTCCTCAATTTCCTATCAGAAACGGAAGCGCAGCGATGGATCGGATTCCACCGGGACACTTGGTGTCTCCGGTGTGAAACAAGTTATTTCGGCTCTCGAGCACTGGCGTCTCAACAATCAACACAAGTATCGGGATGTTCCTGAAGCGCAAATTGGTCTGCGCCACGACCTTAGGATCAAAACCTTCGAAAGTGCGGCTGCACACAAAGAGCCCGAGCGGGTCAAAATGGCCCATACCCTGAAGGCGAAGGGTACAAATGCGGGTAAGTGGCTAAATTCCTGTTGCTTCTTCTCTTTTTTCATGACCTTCGACAGATATCTTCACTTCGGCCGACCTCATAAAGTGCTCTGCATGGTGTTTGACGAATTTCAAGGGCCCTCACAATATCTACCTCGGTCTCTGAGACAGAGCGATGCTTCTGATCTCATGCTCGGTGGCTTTTCGGGGAGATAATACCCGCAGTCTTCTCCTTTCTGATTTTATTTTGACCGATGTGATGATGAATGCGCCAGGCCTTGGAGAAACGATTTCTGTAAGTCCAAATTGGTCCATTAAACATAACTAACCCGTCTCGCAGGCACTTACCATCATTGCCGACAACGCAAAGCATAACCAGACCGGCCGAACCGACGAATTTGGTGCTTTTCGGCACCGATACACCGAGCTCTGTCCCATCGGAAGCATTGCCTTTCTCTTGTTCGCATATCATCATGTTCGCAATTGCCCTGTCCCCAATTTCGTCCCCGACTTCTCTGACCCCGAATATGGCGACTATGGGAAGCGTGAATGGTACGGGATTCACTTGTTTCCTCCCGGGAAAGACCCCATGGTCGAAATGAGCTATGACAGTACGTCTTTTTTTCTTCCTTTCGGTTCAATAACACAAACACTTACCACTTTTTTCAGATCATCGAAAGCGTGTTAACCTCATCTATGAGAAGAACGGGGTTAATATTTCGAAGGTTACTCACGTTAGTCGGGAATTCTCCGTGAAAACTGCACGAGAATTTGGTGCGACTGTTGATGGCGCCAAGGCCTTAGGTGGCTGGAGTGATAGCGGGTCGTTCAAGCCTTGCTACGACCGTGCTCTGCCTGTTGATGCACTCCTCGGTGAAGCCATGTTTGACGCAACGAGACCTGAGTCACATTTTCTTGCTCGTGAATTCCTAGGTAAGTGTTTCAATTATTTGCATGCATTTCGCACCAACTGAACATTGTGTCGCAGAGCCTCCGCGCGAGCTTGTTTCACAGATTTTCCCTTGGGTCGAGGACGAGCTTCTGGCATTGGAAGCTCGTGAGCAGGCTAATCCCTTTGCCCGCGATATTGCTCTTCGTCAACTCTTCAAAATCCTCATCTCATTTCGCATGGTTATCCTCCAAGACAGTGCGATCCTCTAAAAAATATCCTGATGCCCCGCTCTTCGATAACCCTCCTTTCGACACTCTCGAATTTCGACAATTTGCTACAGCATCGGTCGCCCGTCTTGCAGAAATTGAATCGAAGACAAATTTGGCGCTCAAGAATCTTCCACAGAACCTCGTCCGCGGGTTTCAGGGTGCCATGGCGGGTGTCTCTTTGACTCAACGTGCTGAGCGCGACGAGACTCGGGCATACATTCAACGCCTCGAGTCTCAGATACAGTTTCTCACCCAACACATCATGAACCAGACGACGGTGGGGAAAGGGAAGAGTCGTAAGAAGACTCAGACAGCCGTAGCAGGTTAGCCTGTCAAAATTGATTTCATTTCACTGTATATTGACGATGGTGCAATGTAGCTTCAGTCCCTGTGCCTTGTTTCCCCGCTCCCATTCCCGCTCCTGCACCACCACTTGCTCCTGGCTCCGTCACCTCGAATATTACATTCGATCTTTTCGCCAGTGACTTCTCTTACATGCCAGCCCCCTCCGATTTCTCTGCGCCCGCTGAATCAGTAAACGACACTGCACCTGACCCTTCGACTGCTTTTGTTAGCTCTCCCCCGACTTCCTCTTCTTTTGATCCGCCCATCCCACGACCGCCATCTGGCTATACGGTAGCCCAGCTGTCTGCCTGGGGTATTCTGGCTCTGAAATATTCAGACCAGCAATTGAGACTGCACAAACCTTGGCAATGGATCGAGAAGACCAGCTCATATCTTCCCACATACACCTTTCAGGACTTGCCAAAAATCACCGACATTTGGACGGAGCACTCAAACTCACAAGAACAAGTCTGGGTTACGCAAGAAGGTTGTTGATTTAATCAACCGCCTCGCTGACAAGCCAAATTGGAACTTGCAGCTCGCGTTGCGGTTCATTCGGGAGGTTTACGAGAAAGATAAACAGAGGTTTCCCACTACGAGGGCCTTCTGCGAATATCTCCAAAATGCGAAAGCCGGAGGATTCGACGCAATCCTCGTTAGATCTTCTACATTCATACATTAGTTTTACCTACCATTATACCATCTTTAAATTTGTGCTGGTGACCTAAATTTGAGTCCAACAACTTCGAATCATACTTGATGAAAATTCTTTTCAACTTACTGCAGGCAGGCTGCTGGTTTCACGTCGAACTTTGATGGTATGATCAAATCTGAACGTCTGGATGTTCACTAGCAACACCTTGAGTGCGACCACTGGAATCGACTGCTATTTCTTCTCACTCCTTCTAACACTTGCCTCTCTTGTAACTGGCCTCAAGTAATTTTAATGGGAAGGTTTGAACCGAATTTTGATCGCATCGTCAAACGGCAGTCAGCTCGCGACAACTTACGGTTTACAAGCACCAAATTGCCAACAGCATAGTGATACATATGAAACCATTTTCAAAGCACTCTGTATATGCCTGAGATTTGGCCTAAATATCTACCAAAGTCCAGATATGAGTGGAAGAGAGTTGCATTGACTCGGTATCTAATTCGGGACACAGTTTGATGTCCTGGAGTGCGTGGTTTTTATCACTCTGAAATTTTCTGACGTGGATACAGTGATGCATGGGGGAGAGGTAAATAGGACCATAAAGAGCCCAAAAATATTCGGGTTTGAGATTCTGTTCAAGTATGAGTGCCTGAGAGTTGCATTAGCTAGGCATCCAAATCAGGACACGGTTTGATGTTCCAGATTGCACGGTTTTTATCACTCCGAACTTGTTCAATGTAGACATAATGATTGATAGGAAGGGTATATGGTACCATAAAGAGCCCAAAAGTATTCGTGTTCCAGATTCTGTTCAAGTATGAGTGCAGGAAGGAGCACACAGCCGGATCAATTTAGCCAACCAAATGTCCGTGTTGTTCACCAGCGGCTAGTTGCCACCAGCAAATTGGGGAACATGGAACCGCTTCCAAATGACTGTACATATCCCTTTTGTGGTGGGAGTTGAAGCGGCGATGACCCCAGAGATCACGAATGCTGAGAGGGTGGAAAGTCTCGTCGCAATGCCTCATCAGTGGAATGTCAGCGGAAATAACTAGTTCCTGTTGAGATATGCCTGTAGCGACTCACCTGTGCCCGAATATACTTTCTATTTCCTTTTCGGACTGTATAAAGGGCCATTTCACTTGTTTTATATCCATATGCGATCCAAGATGTTGAACAGCCCAACACCGCCGACGTACGGTCTCCGCCGATTACTCGTATCTTAAGCAGATGTGGTGATTTCATTTGTACATGTTTTGCTTCTTCCAATTTTGCACCTTTTTTCTCTCGGCCACCTATCTGTTCCAGTGTCTCGGTCGCCTTGAGGCTTTTGTTTTTCCCACCTGCTCCAAGACACGCGCCCGTTAGCAGTCTAATTTCCTTTTGTTCTCCGGGTCCACCCGACAGATCTAAGATTGTTATCTTCGACCTCCCCGATCAGCCGTTCAACATCCACTCAAAAGAGGCAGGGTCTCTCATGCGTCGTTCTTTGTTACGCCCACCATCCCCCCCGGTCGCATTCCGTCTGTTTCTGCGTCCATCCCTGCATTTTTCCTCTGGAACTCTACACTTCTGTTCCGCCTCAAACTTCAAGTTGAAGCAAGCTTTGTCTGACGTTGCGGGCGTGTGCATCCCGCCATCAAACAGCTCTCTCCGATCTCAATACAGCGCTTAAAGGCTGTCTGATCAAGCCCTCCGCAACCCAGCAAGTCGGAACATTGAGACCAAGATGAACTCAACTCAATTGCAATTCCGCCGTGCTCCTCGAACATTATCTGCCCTTCAATTTCAATGCGTGACTGCGACTACGTAATTTCGACTATTCGATCAAGCCCTACTACGCAAGAAGCGAGCAGCAAGACCGATATTCAAGACAAACAACTAATCAACTCAAGCTCAAACGTAACCCTTGGCTGCGACAGCCAGGAAGAACCGTTCTGTGCGGTACACACTTCGTTCTTTCAATGTGCTCTTACTCCTCACTCTCCACCTCTTCCAGAAGAACACTTGGACTCCCAGCTATGAGCCGGCTGTTCCAGGGTGCCAACGTGCCGGCAACTCTCCTCCCGGTCACCATACACTCTTTCCACGATACTGTAGGCCTATGGACGGTGTACCTCCCTCTTGCTCGTTCGCCTGTTATTATTTTCAGTCCGCTCGGTGATGTTCGTCACGTTTCTCGGATGGGTGGGTAATACTATTCAGTTGATTTGGGCTACGCCTGCGCCAGAGTGTGTATCACTGATTCACCTGAGCGCGGCCTGCTTGACCATTACTTTTTCCAGCGCAGGTCTCAGTTGAGGCTTGGTGCAAGTCCGTCAATTTGTGTAACTTATTCAAATAACCTGACCACTCCCAACGACGTCTGACCCATGTCTTTCCTTCGCAGGGTGTTGGATCTCTGTAGCACGCGTTGAAGGGTCTCGGTGAGTTCGACCCTGACATTTGCTCTTGCTCTTTGCTAACGGTGCATTGTAATCTCCGCTCATCATTCGTCGCTCGGCCAGAACCAGTTCCAGTGTTTATTTTTTAACCTACTTTTTTGTCTCAATTTTGGTTGACGGCTGCAATGGGTGTTGGTTGACTTAAAATGGTAGTCATACGTACTTTATAAAATTTCAATGAATGTGTCAACCCCCTACGCCGGAGCGAAGCGACGGCACGTCTTGTCCTTTTTATGGAGTACATGTGGAAGCGTCTGTTTAGAAGAGACAAGTGTACAGAGAGCCATCGCTCTCCGAGAAAAGCAGGTCATGTGGCGTCGCCTTCCATCAGAATTATAGTCTATTTTAGCAAATGGTCTTTGCAGAGTTCGGCAAGAGTTCGGCCACTGGGAGATACTATTGCATATACAGCTTTCGTAGTCATAACAAGTCGTAGTGAGTCAGAATAAATAACTCAGCATAGGATAACATCACCATAAAATTGGACATTCTGTTTTAAAACTCCGTCTGATTAGCGCTTGTTTGCTCCCCGCTTCTTTTTCTCTTTCGTCGATCTCGGGCTCAGGTAATCGCTCCACGCCCGCCGCCGCTGCGCGCGGCCTCGTCGTCTCGATTGTCCCGTACACGCTCCACGCAGCCGTCATGCAGGCCGCAATCAAGGGCCACATGCACGTCGTTACGACGTCGTACATCTCCCCCGTGCTGCGGGCCCTCGACGTCGTCGCGCGCGCCGCGGGCATCTTTGTGCTGAACCAGGCTGGGCTCGACCACCTCTCCGCTGTCAAGCTTATCGACCGCGTGCACGCCAAGGGTGGCAAGGTGAGTCGCCCCCGCAGGGCTCCTAGAAGCTGGCTGACGCATTGCATTGGCAACAGGTCAAGAAGTTGCACCTCCACTGCGGCCCGCTGCCCGCGCCCGAGTGCGCAGACAACCACGTCGGGTACAAGTTCTCGCAGTTTCTGCGCGGCGGACTCCTCGTAGTTCTCGCGCTCCTCAACCCCGCGTCGACCTTCCTCGTTGCCGGCACCGACCTCGCAGACCTCATTGCAAGCGCACAACCGCGCCATCGCGTCCTTCGCGCGCGCGCTTGACGCGTTTTCGAACCGCGACTCCGTGCCGTCCGCGAATTGCAAGGTGCGCTGTTCGTTTTCTTGAATTTGTATTGGTGATCCACGGCGTACTGAATACGAAACTTCAGTGCCTCAAGGTGTGAATGGGACGCATTCTATTGTTTCCTTTTGGTTCTAGGTCGCCCCGTAATAAGTTCCCGGTGTAACTTTGTAGGACGATTTGAACAATATATTTTCATGCTATCAAACAAAGCGGAACGTCAGCTGCTCTTCCTCAGCCTGCGAGCCGGAGCGGAGCGAAGGCATATCTTATTAGTTAATAACATGTTAATAACTGTTATGTAATAACATACCTCGAAAATTTGGCAAAAAAAATCGAGGTGAACAAGTGGGAATAACTCGCAACCTTTCCGTGCGTGCATTAAACGTGAAAATTCACCTTGAACTTATGTGATGGACATTTCAGAAGGGTGATGTTGAGAAGAAACCATTCCGACCCGTCGTCAAGTTTCGGAATCTGGACGAGACCGTTCTCAAGTCCGTACAGCAGGGCCAAAAGGCCTCGGATTCCGATGTCGGGGAAGCAGAGCCTGACTCTGACTCCGAGGAAGACTCTGAAAGAGAGGCTGTGGACGAGGAAGAGACTTTCGCAGCACGTTCAGCCTTCACCTTCGACATCGACCCTGACATCAATATCTCTGCACCAGCGTTGCTGGATCTGGTCAGTGTGGAGCCTTCCACTGACGCATCTTCAACCCACACCTGCCACGCGTGACCTCAGACCGTGCCAGTAGTGGAAGATACGGAGGAGGAAGTTGATTGGAACTTTTAAACACGGAGCGAGCGATTTTTTAGAGCTTTTTTAGAGGACGGGGTGATTTTTGGGTGAATTATTATCTACATGTTAATAACTGTTATTAACCTCTGTGAATAACTCCCTTGACCCGGGCTCAGCAGCATAGTTGGAGCGTGGCACAGACCAACATCACTCCCCCAGAATTGTGCCGGAGGGGACTCGGGATCACCCGGCGAGTTATCGTCATAGCCGCTACAAGGATCAACTGGCAAGAGAGCACCCAGCGAGCCCGCCACAAGTCGTACCTCTTCCCCAGGGTTGAAGGTGGCTGGCTATCTTGGGTCCATTTCCATCCTGCATAGAACAATACCATTCATTCTGTCGGCAGAAATCTTCAATCCACTCAACCAGACTGGTTGAGTGGTTAGTGCTGGAACCAACATTGTATGCCCTTCCGCAAACCAAAAATCTGAGTGGTTCCTGATATCCTGCACACAGCTCCAACCCCGGGTCCCAACGTACTGTCTGTGTTCAACTCATACAACCATGATGGCCTACCAACAAACAACACGGTTGTCATATCCACAACAAGCATGGTCCTGGATTCAGAGGATCGCATAGGGTCTCCCATCATTTTCGATGATCAATCCCCGTCCATATTCAAGAATCCAACAGAACTCAATCTCACCGGCTCCCAAATTCAATTCTTGCAGTGCTCAAAGCCATTAGTAGCTCATTCTGGAACACTTGATACACAATCCAACACTCCCACGAGTGCCTCTCTTTATCCGAGCATCTACAGAAACCATTCCACTTAGGTTGCAGCATTTGACTTGGATTTCACACTCCAGAGCTCAACTCTTCTGGGCGGATGTATCACAACTCTTCTACTCTTGACCACCGGTCCCTGAGTCGGTGCGTGGCCAACCACAGTGAAGGGAAAGTTCAGACGCTCGGATATCGGTGCAATCGTAGGGGGTGACAAAAATCTTTTCATCCTCCAAGGTCTAGTTGTTGCTACGCAATTTCTTTCTCGGCGAAAGAGACTCCGAGTCCGTGTTGGACAGCCGCTTCTTCCCTGAGGAAAGAGGATGGAGATAGGGATAAATGGAGAAAACTACAAACATTTACAAAGAATCGCCACGCATTTCGTTAAAGAACGGTTAATATGATTACACAAGAGCACAGCCACTCATTGATGGGAGCGGCACTTTGGCGGGTAGAATCAGGTTTCAGCCACACAGAGTAGGGGATGAACAAGGACCCCATAATGGGTTTTTGTCGCACACTCAAAATTCTAAATTTAGATCATGCTACCGCAATGTCGCTGAGAAATATCAACCAATCTCCGCACAACTGCTGTTGCATTTTTTTTTGGACACGCAGTACTTGTCCCTACCTTCTGTTCATCTCCAGGCCATCCACATTCCGACACGGTCCTCCTCGAAGTCAGATCACTGCTGGCCTCCTCGCCTTCCGCTATCGGCTGCTCATCTCCGGACCATCCACATTCCGATGCCGTCCTCCTTGGTTTCTTACCGCACATTGTTGTTCTGGGCTTGACTCCTCGGAGTTGTATTGATCCTTCAGAATCATCCTCCTTGCTTCGTGTCGTCTGGTTTGTTGTTGGATGGCGTCCGAATCCTCGCAGTACTATACCTACCCTGTTTCCATTTCATTGTTTCATCGCCATACACACGTATTTCACACATTATATTTCAGATACCCCCGTCTCGTTGACTATCACACATACATTATATTTCATACTCCCGTTCACATAGTTACGTGCATGTATATAAGCTGCAGGTGCTGGTTGAATATATTTACCTCTTTCTTCCCTTACAAAATGATTCCTCTCTTCTACGCCGTTAGCCTTGTACGCATTATTGCCTCTGCATCTGCTCTCTGCATCTGCTTGCACGTGTCCTCATATCACCTCTGCATCTCCCCTGATTGTATGCTCTCCTACGCTGCACCTTTCCGGACCTTATCCTTATCGGGTATTGTCGCCACTGCAACTTTACTCCTCCAGGTATCGCCACTGCCCCCACCGGACTCTACCCCTTCATTGCGGTACTGTCATCCCCGCCGGACCTTATCCTTCTTGGTATTGTCACCCTCTGGTCGTCCTATATCCTCGGCTTCCATTAATGTACTCGACTGCATCCTATCCATGTTTTCGCCTCGCAGCCCCTCTTTACATCGGTGTATGAGAAGGCTGTATTAATCTGGAACATAATTGAACGGAGAGAGGTCACAGGGTCCACGGAGTCGGTTCCTGGTTCCGCCACAAGTGAAGTACAATTATTACTTGATGTACAATATCTAAGGCTAGGTGATAGCTGATAGTTTTTTATTTTTTCTCTTATAGTTATACTCAGGCACTCGGCCTCTCGTATATATTCTCTGTAAGCGAGACCCCTCCCCTCAGAGTTCGTATCACTCTTGTGCGTGAAGACTGAGGTGAGCGCCTCCTTTTACTTACTTAGGTTCTATTTCTGACTTGTACTTTAGTTGTTCTTGTCTAGGTGAATATTACAGACTTCGTATCACTCTTGTGCGCGAAGACTGAGTTGTTCTTGTCTAGCTCTCACGCACTTTATAGTCTCACTCTTACACAGAATTTATCCTGATTACATGTATGGTTTGTTGGAAATAGAAGAAATTGCACAAACAAGCGTACATTTATACAATGGCAAGGCAGAACTCCAACAGAACTTTGGAGACGCATGAATGGGCTGAGTTGGGTTATGGACGAGGTCTGGCGAAAGGAAAGAGCGACTGCGGGCAGTGATGACGTGGAAGGAGCGATAACCTTCCGGGCTTCGAAAACTCGAAATGGAAGGGAAGTTGGGAAGGACGGGTCAAGCTCGGCTTGCAGGTTTCAGAACCCTCCAGAACCTTGCGGCAACCCCGCCATTCCGAGGCTAACACTGCCACTGATCGCCCGACCGTTTCGCCGAGACCGCTGAATTGAACGATTGTACAGTATTTGGTTTTCCCGGGTCGAGTCGACCGGTTGTGGCCATGTACGCGAGGTGAGCCATGTCGTTCTCATGATCGCTGGCTTCTTCCGTCTCGACCGCTTCCTCTGCGGGCGCGTTGCTCCGATTGGAGCGGCCTGCCTTCGGCCGTCTCGCGTTGGGGTTTCCAAGTTGAAGGTAGTTGTGGTCTGTGTCGGTGCGTGTGAGTCTCCGGAGTGGGATAGGATTGAGCTGATTGGGTTCAGGATTGTGTGCTGTGATAATACGCGGTGTCGATGGTGCCGTTGATGATGATGGCTTGGGTGCGCTCGCGGCTGGGCTGGTGGTACGGGCCGATGTTGGTTCTGATGCAGTGGCTACCCGCCCCAGAAATTCACACAGGGCCGTCGCTAGGAAATTGAACAGTTGAGAGGCGCGTTTTGTTTGGTTCAGGGTCCACTCCTCCGGCGCGTTCAGTTGACCCCGTGCTCTGGTTGTATTTGGAATATTGATGGAACCCAGGAACGCACTAAAGCATCATCTGCGAGAGATTCACCCGGTTAAAGGCGGCAGCCCTGGGCTGAGGATCTGAATATCGGGGGTTCTGATCTACACAAGCTAGTAACGTGAAACTGAACTGCGACAGAACTTCTGGGCAAAGAAACACCACCTTCCATGACGTGGCCCTTTTTCCAACGTGCTGTAAAGAACCGCCGAAGTCAGGCCCGATGACCACCACCATGGTGCCCGGTACATCAAGTATCTGCCGCGCGTCCTCAACCGGGACCACCCCAGGGTATTCAGTCGTCTGCAAAGGGAAAATATATCGTACTTGGAGTTTTCTTTTGGTTTCAGCTGTAACAGGAGCCACCCATATTTCTGCGACGCCTTTATCCCCTGGCAAGATTTTGTGAGGGACCCCTTTGATCGTTCCGACGCGGTTGTTGTACCTGCCCCTGTAATAAGTGGTGGGACAGCGACAGATGACGTCCAACCAGGCACCACGCAACATCGGTAGGCGCAACCAATTGCCGTCTGCGTAAAGTACATGTGGTGAGGGGTTTACGGTTGGTGTCGGATGTAGAGGGGGTGGCGTGGAGCTTTGAGCGACTTCCAGCCAGTTGATTGTATCGGGTAAAGGGCCAGGCGGTTTCTCAAAAAGTTTTGCGCGGAGCGTATAGTTCTGTAGACGAATACTTTCCAATACCGGTTGTGGCGTGGCAAGTACTTCGTCTAGATGCAATCCCGAGCTATTAGCCATAAATTTCAGTGACACAGAAGACGGACAACTATTATAACGCACTGCTCATGACGGACGCTCGCTGCATTCAACAGAATCTGGGGCTGACCAACTGCGGTATCTACTCGCACCAGAAGTTGTGTTTCGTCTCGATGACAAGCAAGCACCGTTCCCAGACAGCCCTTGTACAGACCCGCACTGATACAGACCGGCAAAAAAATGTCCAGTACGTGCCTGGAACGGCGGCTGGAGAGTTGGTGGTGGCGCTAGTGCATCTGGCTAAGTTATGTTCGGTGAACGAGACCGCCCTCGACACGACCTAGTTGAATTGTGGTTCAGCTCTACTCGTCATCACAGAAAGTAACCGGAAATTGATTCTCTGTGCCAGATCACGTGCACTGAGCTTGACCATACCTTACCACCGAATACCTACAGATATTAGCTGAAGACCACATGACTTGTTTTGGGAGAATTGACCCAGTATTGCTCTCAAAAGATCAGCGACCCATGTTTAAATTATGACATTTTATCCAACAGTCGGAAGAAACTTCACAAAAAAAAATACTCAGAGCCTGAATTCAAAGTGGGGTATCCTGGAATTGATAAACAGACATCTTCGATGGATTTTGTAACAATTAAGTTCCCGATTATGTAACAGATTCTTGCCGCAAATTGTGTTGCAGCATTGTCTGCAGGATTTCAAGATCAAAGCAATTTAGATGGTAATTTGTCATGTAGAGCACCATGGATGGATGAAAACAATGACTTAGCAGTGCTCCAGTCAGATTTCAAGCAAAGTTGAGCTGTCAAGGTTCAATTTTGTCAGCTTAACTGGAGAGCAGCTTGTGGACGATCCATGCAGGCATGACTCGCCACAGAAAATGCCTTGTATATGAGTATCCATTCACTTTCCTCGAGTTCCAAGTCATGGGGTATGTTCAACATATCTTAAGGAATAGCCCTGACAACAGAAAACTCTATCTATGCCCACAGACCAAGCCATACGCCCCAAATTTGGACACATGTAGCAAAAATCAAGTGGACTCGAAACAATTGATCCACAGAGGGTATACACATGATTTTTGATGCCGAATTGGATGTGAAGGGCGAGAATATATCCAGATGAACATTTCTAGGTAATCAGACCCAGAATATTACACGAATTTCTGCTGTAGTAAGCGAATTTCCGGTTACTTTCTGTGATGACGAGTAGGTGGGTGCTTGTTCGGCCTTCATTTTATTCCTTTCTGACCATATTTTTGCCGCCAATAGACCTGTGGTTGTGGATTTGACTGTGGCATGGCTGTTCGTCGAATTCAAGGTATCTGACTTTGAAATCTTCAAATTTCACCGGACTGGCCTCTTTTTTTTTTGGCCAATTTGGCCTACTCCCTTCATTTCGATTTACTGCTCTCGGTTCTTGAGTTGGAGCGGGAATGTGAACCCCTGTCCTACTGATTAAGTACCGTGCGGACTGATTTCATTAGATTTTGGCTAGGCTTCAGGACCGCATTGACAGCCATATTGATTTGACTGTCTGGTTCATAGGGGGTTCAGATTTGTCCATCCTAGCAATATTCAGTCTCTGGTTCTTGCACTGACTTGACTTGCTAGGCCTTCAGTAGGCTTCACTCTTCATCCAGACTGAAAGACCACCACTAATTTATGCCGTGGTCGTACCCGATAAAAGTGTGTCTGATTCAACATCACTTCACTTCAATCTTCCTGGTCGTTTTGTACCTTGCTTACACTTCATGAATGCTTCGACCGGGATTATCTTTGAATTGCTCAGATCAGCCCATTCATAGTTTGACCTCATCGCTGACCACACTTTCTTCAGATCTTCTCCATTCAAGCAGACCCACACCTAAGCTTTACTTGGTGTCCAGTGTGGCTGGATGTGTGTCCAATCCAATATCTGACAACTCACAGGGACTTGCAACTGACAATAGAGTTTCAGCTTTAATGAATTTTAGTTTTCGATGTGTATACATTGGGATTTCGACGTTTCAACTCTGAAGATCAGGTATTGATTTGGACATAGGTACATCTCAATTCTCTTCGTATCTGAGCCGCACACATGATGCTTGAATCCCGAACACAATGACCTTCTAATAACTTGTGAACCAAAGGCCCAAACCCGGGACCAATTCATTGTCGTTTACCGAACCCGGGACGCCGGGACTATACCCACACACTAACATCGTTTCCTCGCACGTTCCAGGGAGCGAAACAGAGGACATTGCAAGCATCTACCTGCAAGTCCCATGGCGGGCTTTGTATGGGAGTAAATCTGCTCAATTTATGTGTGATATTTGATAATACACGCAGGCAATAGCTCATGTAACATGCGGGGACATGTACCGTCTATGAACTGCTGAAAAGGAACCGTGGGAACATTTGCGGGGATCTCGGTGATGACGGGAAATTGCAATCTGGAGCAGAAGGACCTATAGTGCCTGAATTGAAGGCTCTAAATACCATGGGAAACCCCAAGAGAGATATAGCAAAGCCTTAAAAATGATCAAAAAGAAATGTCACCTCTCAGAATCGAACATACGCCAGGGTCCCAACCGAAATTCATCCCCAAACCAACCGCGCTTCGTACCCAGGGGCCCGCGCGCACTTTAATGGAATAAATAAATAAATAAGCGTAGAATTCTGATCTGATTTTTGTTCCGGTTCCCTCTGTCCTCATACTGCCGCATCAGGAAAATGGTTCTCTCCTGGCGGCATCTGGCCGGAGCTGGCACCACTGGCGCACCTGGCACCCCTGGTGGCCGAGGCCGTCAGCAGTTGCCAGCTCCGTCATATTGCCAGTTTTGTGTCCATTGCCAGAAAGTGAGGCATTGATGTTGCAAAGATTTCAGTGTTCAACTTACTATCTGAGACCCCCTACCTGGCCACCCTACCTAGTTGGCCACTTTGGAGCTAGAAGGCCAGGGCTTGGTAATTATGACTGGGCATGATATAGGAACAGAGTACGACCTCCAACGAAGGCCCAGACCAAATTTCAGCCGAAAGTGATGGGTTGATCGAAAGTCACGGCATCGCGGATCGGAATCCGAGGCGTGGGGACATCAATTTCTTGCCATCGCCTCACTTGCCGTGGCTATTTCTCCACCATTTCTTCGTCGATCCACGACTTTTGGAGCTCGTTCTGATCCCCCGACACTGGGCCTCTGTCTGTGATGCTACTGGATGGCAATGGTCCCACTACTCTCTTTTACGCACTCAGGAAAGCACGACTGCTTTTTTCAGTCAGCCATGCTGGCCACCATCGCGGTACACGATACCGCGTTGCTATCGGTCTGGAACCTCACAGAGTACTTTTTACTATCCAATCCTTCATTCTGAGAGGTATTCCGAGATTTTATTCATTTACCTCTGATAGCTCTGCAGGTCATTATCTCAAACCACCCAATTTCGGTCTCGCTAATAGTCAGATTTTTTGGAGGAGCTACCAGCATCTTGTAATAGAGTTAGGTGCTCAGATACATCCAAATACTTCCTATTAAGTAGCCTGGATCTTAATTTGGCCCATCTAGGTGTTTCTTCCACTTGTAGGATGCTCGTTCATTTCACGACCCCGATTTTGGGGTTTCGCATCGGTCGGAACCAGATTTTCTGACCTTTAGTGTGCCTCATATATACACCATAACTGTACGAGATAGTCAATACAACCTCCCTCTATGATTTAGAGTGCAAGTGGCAAGCATTTGAGCGCTCAGGCCATTATTTAGCGGGGTGGCCAACTAGCCTGTTATTTGGCCATGTTGTACTGCCACGCAAAATAAATTCACTGTGAACTCAAATGTTGGGATATTTGGGAACTTAGGGTCTTGAATCCTCCCCAGGAAGCATGCCTTCGCTCTGACACGGTTGGGCGCGCGGAGGGTCAGCGAATGTATTGATATTGAGGCATGAATGCTTAGGTGGCCAGGTAAGGGGTCAAATATAGTACAACCTGTTGTTTGAACTGTTACAGAAAGTTAGAGACCAGTTCAAAAAGCAATTGACGGTGTTTTCTGTTTCCCGTGTGGCGCGTCTGGCGGGGTATGGCGGTCTGGAGGGTGGCCGTGTTCCAGACACGCCATACCACCATGCCTGCCAGTTCTATCAATTCGCCATTCTTTTCGAACCTAGTCAGAAAGTAAAAATATACTCATCCTCCCTCCCTCTCACTAACTGCGATGAAATCCTTTGCTTCAACGGCCGCAACTGGAATCATCTCCGCTGAACACGATTCGTTGTTCATCTGGCTGCTTTGATTTAACGTGTGGTAATACCGAAATGTGGAAACGTACGACAATCGTGTTACAGCTGAAATAAAACTGCAGGTGGACTCGGAGGGTCGCTCGCCAAGTTTGGTCGCAGGCGAGTCGCACGAGTTAACGACTCTGGTGCAGTGTCACGAGTTCCTTTTTTGGACATAGATGTGCACAGCCACACCCTTATGTCCTCACCACCACCATCGTCGCCGTCTTCGTTGGCGAGCTCGAACCCGGCCGAATTTTTCTGGCTAACCTATTTTGGCAACAATGCGACTACTGATCCTCGTTAACACCGACTACGACAGTCACCGAGGCGTCCCCAAGCGCTCAAACCTCGACCGTTTTTCGGGACCCTTGACTTGCCGCAAGTCGACAGCGAACAGGGTCCGGGATGAAGAAATTCAAAGGTCTTGTTGTGACTGAGGACATCAAGGTGGGCAAGAAGACCGCGACAAAGGTGTGCCGCGTCCGTCAACGGCGAGAAGAAGACCAGACCTACTCCTGAGGTCCTCCCACTACATCTACCTGGGTGTGTATAATGCCGGTGCTGGAGAGTTGGTGGCGTTTCTATTGACGTGTGGCAGTCCTCAAGCAAAGTTCGTTCAGACACGGGCATCTCGAACAAGGCTGTGGTCTCAACTCGTTCGTCAACGACATCTTCGAGCGTATCACTTTGGAGGCATCCAGTGCGTCTCATCTACTTGTCTTCTGCCTCGCATATTGATTCTTCTTTCCCAGAGCTCGCCAAGTATCCCAATAAGCAGACATTCCGTGTGGTGAACAGGCCAAGCACTGGTACGCCTGCTTTTCTTTCTTGCTCTCATCGTGTTCTGACTCCAGCCACCAGGTCTTACCGAGTTCTCGGTGTTCATGCTGTTACAGCTGGTGTGCATCTCTTACCATTACCATTGCATGCTCTGTATACTTGTATCATTATCATCTGACCAGGACAAAGTGAAAGAAACTAACTATGACACGATTGTTTAAACAAATTGCGTCTAGACGCAAATTGCCGTTTAAACGCCTGTTTAATCTAAACATGTTTAATGCGCTGGTGAGTGATCAGCGCGGTTTAAACGGACTGTTTAAACCGTGGTTAAACCGATAAAAAAGGGCGTTTTCACCGGGGTTCGAACTCACGACGGACTGGAAGCTAGCTCGGAGGAGGCCAGGCAAGCACTATCTGACTGAGCCTAAGCAAGGTCTCGCATCGCTTTGTCTGCCCAGGCGCGACGTTGACAAGTGGGTGTCCAGGCCAGATAGATATCCAAAGATGTGCTCCAACTTCTCCAGTTGCTTTCCAAAGATCAAATACTGTACCATTTCGACCAGAGATTCAGGTGACGGGTGACAGGGTTGTGAAGTGAACCAATTTGGTACCACTCCTCTGTATCGGGACAGTAGCGTAACGGGAACTAACTTCCGTAGCATAACGGGACATATCGGGACAATAGCCGCCGCTGTATCGGGACTATATTCCGAGTATCGGCCCAAGCAATGACGAGGTACACCGCAAATGAGACGGCACATTGGGCCCAGCTGGGCAGAATCAGTGGATAACAGAAGAATATATTTGACTTACTTCTGTAAGTCATATGCCATATCCAAGGGCAGGATTCAGATTCTCCGAAAAAATTTGCTGGGGTAGAAGCGCTGACCTGTCATCTCACGCAGCCATGGATGTCGTCGAGCTTGTTCGACTGTTGCCCTACTTTGCAGATTATGGTGCAAAAGTGTGCAAACAAGATGGCGGGCTGTTGGAGGCAAGGGAGGATACGTTAAAGTTGAACTGCGCTGATAAGAAATAGCCATACCCGCTCTGAGATACCTCCAGCGCCGCGGTTCAAAAACAATTCCCCGGTGACGATCCGGTCGAGAACAAGTCGAATCATTCAAAGGGTTCCACTCCTCTGATGACTACAAACAAGATCGAGCCAAGTGAAAGATGTTAAATTTTAGAGCAGGCTCACAAGAGCATGATGAATGAAATAACCCCTGCACTCCAGCAATCCGTGGGCTCCCTACCAGAGCCGCAAGTAAGCTGCTTGTCAATTGCCAAAGAATGTATACACGTCAAATACCCATGGATGGTCTCATTAAAGGAGACAGCGATCTCCAGAGCCACATAGGATACAGTTCTGTGGATATCCGTACATAATTGAAATTTACTATCCGTGAAGGACATTCCGAAATCGGTAATACAGATTTTAGAAGTTCTTGACCATGCAGCAGGATTTTTTCCAACTAAAACGGAACTAAATTAGCTATGAGTCATATGTGACGACGAGTTGGTGCCAACACCAGCCCAAAAATCGAAAAATGGATCTTATTGGTGGACAGGAGTCCCATTAAATGAACTGCCACACACTCGATTTCGCATGGAATATTGCGCTGGGGGTGCATCTGGCTTGGATTGACCCAGGAAAGCTTAAATCCAGCAAGTGCTGACAACTACATTCTGAGTCCGTATCGGGACAGTAGCCGGTAACGAGATATTTGCGCCATATCGGGACTAAATTCCGAGTCCCTACCGGGACAGTAGCCGGTAACGGGATATGCACCGTATTGAGTTTGTATCGGGACTAAATTCCGAGTCCGTATTGGGACGATGAAAATATCCCATTACCGGCTACTGTCCCGATAGGGACTCAGAATTTAGTCTCGATATCGCGCAAATATCCCGTTCCCAGCTACTGTCCCGATACGGCGGCTAATGTCCTGATACGATACAGCGGCTACTGTCCCGATACGGACTCGGAATTCCGATACAGTGCATATCCCGTGTCCCAATACTTCGGAATTTAGTCCCGATACGGTGCATATCCCGTTACCGGCTACTATCCCGATACGGCGGCTACTGTCCTGATACTACGGAATTTAGTCCCGATACCTCAGTCGTTCACCTTTGATGAACAAATTTCTTGCCTTGTCACAGCTTGAAAAGTGGTGCCCAGACATGAACAACATCAACAACATAAAAGATCTTTGTGGACTACCTGACCCCAAGTGCCGCTGAAAATGCAAAAGCAAAAAATGATGACTGGATGCTTCTCTTCCTGGAGTTTGAGCTATGCAGAATCAGGGCGTGTACTAAGAGTCATGAAATTCTGGGCTTATATGCTTCGCGGAGCTGGACAGCACAATTATGCACGTATGTGTTGAGTTTCTTGGGCGGTTTGAAAATACTAAAGGAGAAATAGTGGCCCGCTATATGGACTCACGTTCAGCATACTCTTCACTAACTATGGATTCCGGCGTTCTCCCGGGCGCCTGGGAACGAGGCTACTCAAAAAGACTTCTAACTGTCCATAACACGATCAAAATCTTTGCTAAGCGATGTGCATGGTAGCCGCGCCCTTGCATCGACGCCATACACTTATTACACAAGATCTTTCCCAGCGTCAGCTTGCTCCTTCAGTTGAGAGTTTCAGTCCCCTGACACAGTTGAAAGCCTGGAATCCCGCCAGCAGGCAGTATGCGGTTTCTTTGGAGGCAGCGTCGAAAGATTTGCCACTTGCCGAAGGAGGAAGAACCAAACGGCGGACTGCCATCAAATTGGCCACCACACATACAGTTGCCCATAAGTTCACGCTTTAGAGTGTTTCGGCCGATACGTGACTTCGGTTCGCCACTTCTGCCAGCGCATTCCATTGGCCTGTCTTACAACCATTTCAGGCAGAGAGAGCACAGCCAGGCGAGCAGACAGGCGCACGCGAGGTACACGCCGGAGATTTCCCAAAAGGTCAGTATCTCTGAAGTGATATCACACCATCTCTCAAAGAAATTCATTGGTATAACACGACACATCTCTCGCGAGAGACGGGTGATATATCATTTCCCTACAATGGCCTGGTAGTTCTGTCTCAAATGACACTGAGGCTTTTTGGCACCCAAAAGACGTTATTGAAGACAACGTGCACCAAAACGTGTGTGATGTAGGGCCCTCATTGGGTAACGATTCCACCGCTGTTTCTAGAACATTTGTGATTGGCAGCGGCAATCAAATCCAAAATGCACGTGACAAGTACATATATAAGCAGATCTTCAAGAGGTAAGCGATCTTGTTATCGGGTACATTGATCCGAAGCCCCCCCCCCCAGATTTGGAAGTAAAGCCGAGAGGTCCGTTAACCTGATCGCCTCAAACGACCTTTTCTTCTCTTACATTTCGACATAAAATTTCATGGATATATATTGTAAGTAGACTACTAAACATTGCAATGAATGGTTTGCGTTGTTCAATGAAGTTGAGCCTTTCGATGTAAAAATATGAGCCATTCACGTGACCACCACGCGAGTTGATCAATGGATCCAGAGATCGCTTACCTCTTCATCAGCAATTTGACAAGTCGTCTTTTTGTAGCTTTTTCGTCTTTTATAAGTACGAAAAGTTCTGAAAGTGCCAAAAGCCGAAAAAGACTTTGCATCTTTTTCTGGCCATGTCGACTTTCTTAAAAAAGTGCAAAAGACACAAAAGCGTGCAGAAAAGCACGTTCAAAAGGAGAGACATAAGCTTGGAGAAAGGCTTATCTGAGACACATATCCTGGGGGAAATCACATATATTCAAACTATCAAGATACATCGAAGGCAGACTACATAAAACAGACACCGCTATCGGTGTGAGGGATCTGGCCAAAAAGCAGGACCGCAACCAGGTCTTGAATCTTGAGCAGTATCCCATGGACGTCTTGAATCTGCCTCGTTTTCGATGCCGGTGGTCTTGAGCGGGTTCTTGATGTCTTGGTAGGTCTGGAGGTCTTGAGAATCTTGAAATCTTAAAGTGTCTTGAAATCCGGACAGCTTGAAGGTCAGCGGCCTCGAAGCTTGAGGTGTCTTGACGTGGCTTGGCTTGAGGCTTGAGATGTCTTGACATGGCATGATGTTGACCAGATTGGATAGAGGTCTTGAACGGGTGGCAGCGAGCGACGATGACCAGCAACCAGTAAGAATAAAAGTTGGGTCATAGGACAGCGAGCAACAGTTAGGAGCAGAGATTGGTGATGGAACTGTAAAAGGAACGGATGGCGGACGGACTGCGAAGGCGGAATTGGTAGAAGATGAATTCAGTATACGCGGAGAGGAGAGAAAGAGAGGTAATGTTAGCCCCAGTACATGGTAAGGACGACGTACCATTTGTCCTGTTATTCAGAGCTAACAACCTTGGGACAAGATACCGTGATGGCGCGAGAAGCCGGATGGCTCGGAGCGGAGAGGAAGACAGAAATAGAAGATGTTAGAGTCTGCAAGAGAAACAGTGGGGAGGGAGGCTTACCGGGAGGCACCGCTGGGAGTCCTACCACATGTTCTCAAAGGTTGCCGTCGTCTGTACAGCGAGATTTCAGGACAAACTACAGAAAAGAGAGGAAACTCGGCTCGAATCAGCTCAGGATGTTGATATGGACCATAGGGATGGCAACGGAGGTGATAATATAGGGAGGGAAGGCACGAATGCCAGGAGGGCAGGACGACAAGAGTGGGGGGAAAGGAAGAAAGGTGTTTGATCTTGTTGCGCTGGCATCAAAATGAACCATCTTTCGCGCCCACGTGGGTGTCTTTGATCCGACGGCGCATTAGGGCTGGGCTTGATTTGACGTCGTAACAATCTCCATCCTGGTCCATGGTTCCGAATGCGCAGCAATCCTAGCCTAAATGTGTTGGGAAGTCGTGGGTTAGACTTTAGCAGTTATTTGCCAGTGTTTCAAACTAAAAAAAATGCAGCCGCAGCGGACTCTCGGTAAGCTGGGCAATTTGACCAAACTGACCCGCTAATTCTTCAAATGCTCGTGGAATAGGGCTAATTAAAAACAGGCTTTTCCTGATGTTAGAATACTACTCCGCAGATGCGAAAATACTTGGCCTCGAGCCCAGAAGTGGCAAAAGAGTCAAAAGTGCCCGAAGTCCTAAAAAGCGATCGAAAAAAGTGTCCAGAAAAGACAAAAGAGCCATAAGTGCCTGAAAGCTGGGGGAAAAGAACTTGTCAAGTTGCTGATGTTGCAGATCTTTGAGCTGCAGTTTCACCTTTTACACGGCGATGCATAACTTTTGCCTCCCACAAGAGCTTATCCACGAGACCATATGTCACGTGTCCACAGACGGAGTCGAGGCATTGGCGGCCTGCTCCTTGGTGCACCCCACGTGGACTCCAAAGTCCCAAGGTTGCCTTTTTCAGACAGTCACTTCGCTGGCCCTGGATCGGACGGAGAAACTGGCCGCCTTGATTCACCAATCACCTCACATTGCCAAACACTTGGTCCTGGGCATTACATCGTCCGATCTAGATGCAATCGCAACTAACAGTTCCTCGGCCACCACCTTTGCTGTTCTATTCGACAAACTCAGCCGCCTGGACACACTCAGTTTCAGTTTGATGTGTTATTCCACCGATGATCTTCCCCATAGTCCCCGATTTCCCCAAGCTCTGTATACAAGTATGCCCATGCTCATCCGTTGAGTACCATCTGGCATCTGTCTATTTGATGAGTGGGATTGACTTTCAACAAGAACGTCTATCATGTCTCAGTCTCGGAAACTGGCAATTCGAGGATATCGTGGCTCTGACTGACATGGCTGCATCATCTAGCACTCTCAAGTCGTTGACGTTGGAATGCTGCCGCACTGATCCACAATCCATTGGTTAGTTCTTTTCTTCTGCACCATATGATCGATATGCAACCGAATCAATGCAGATGAGCGGCAGAAACCAATGCGAATGTTCAATCTCAAACATCTTGGGCTGCGAGACTGCTGTCGCACCCTGATGCCTGCGCTACTTAAATGGGTCGCTACAGGAAATATCAAGCTAACGACCTTGAGTTTTTCCGGCCTAGACACGGAAGCTATCGCAGAGTTAGAAAGCACTAGATATGGGCTTTCAGCCGAAGGCCTCGAGCTGACGTACACCTCTTGTATGTGTCAAGTTCATGTTTGCCCGGCGAATGGCTAAAGCACCCCAGCTGAGAGATCTCATTCCCATATTCCCATACTTGAGCAGCTTGTGTCGTCGTTTTCCAGAGTGACGCTTCGATGCGACTTTCATTTGGGAGTCGACCACGATCCAATGCTACAGGATCTTGGGCTTGCGCTGTTGTCGATTTCTCAACCTCACGATTCTACTTTGCAATTGGTTCTCCATGCTGATGGACTCCACAATGATCCTCTTTGGTCCATGGTTGATGAATTCATTGCCAAAAATGAACAGCTCAGCATCCGAGACCGAATCCAGAGCAAAGGAAGGGGCGAACAGTTGAAGTATGTGATTGATTGTGAGTATCGTGATAGCTCTCTAGTGCACTTGACTCACTTTTCAGGTCGCAAAATATGACTTGTTATGCAGGCGTTGTTCAAGCTCCTCCTCAGTCGCACTTCCGGTGTTGGAGAAGACAGAGCAGCGGTAATCTAAGTGATTTTTGATGCAGTCTTCATGGAGAACTGAGAGCTGCAATTTTTGATTCATACTAAGAGCGTCCGCGAATGTACTCTTACAGTTTTTATCCGTTTGGCCTCATTTCTATCACACTATCACCAAACAACGAGCACATGCAGGCAGAGGTGGCTGCCCTCGTTACCCCGATGGAGCCAGCAGCAGCAAATGAGACTGTGCTGGTCCTCCACAGCCCAAAACATATACGGCTCCGGAACACAGACAAGAACAAGATCCGGACTTTATGGGCCAAGTTCAAGTTGGATGTAACAACTTACGGGAAGTAGTGCTCCAGATTTATTTCCACTGAAACAACCTGTGAGATACGAATATTCCCGGCGCCGACATTTTTCATATTTTGATTGCATCATAATATTCTGAAGGCACTCAGAAGAGGCGAAATGAGGAAACCCGTATTTTTCAACTTGTTAGATATTTTTTGGGGAGAAAATTTAATAATGGGTGAAGTTTGAATAGTCTCCGGTGTACCTCCGTATTGCTCAACGTCGAGATTGGTACAGAGTCTACACTATATTTTCCGCGCTGTCATGCAGACCTCTCCTCCTCGCTGACTCATGCAAATTGGAACACACGCTGTCACAAGACATTGCACTGCCTCCGCGGGCCGCAGCATTGCGCCCATATTCAAATTGATGGCCAGGGCTCGGCACAAAGCTTAAATCCGTCAAGTGCACCCTTATACCTGCCGAATCCGACGAAAATGCGTCGAAATGAATGCACTGGGCTGTTCAATTCCGAGGCACGGGGTTCAAAATGGCTCCCTTAAATCCGTCAAGTGCTCCCTTATACCTGCCGAATCCGACGAAAATGCGTCGAAATGAATGCATTGAGCTGTTCAATTCCGAGGCACGGGGTTCAAAATGGCTCCCTTAAACCCGTTAAGTGCTCCCTTATACCTGCCGAATAGGGCGAAAATGCGTCGAAATTAATGCATTGGGCTGTTCGATTGCAAGGCACAGGGATCAAAATGGCTCCCTTAAATCCGTCAAGTGCTCCCTTATACCTGCCGAATCCGACGAAAATGCGTCGAAATGAATGCATTGGGCTGCATTTGAGGCGGTGTCCCACCCGTTTCGAGAACATTTGACCCAGAAAAAACGAGCACGAGGGTCTGTTGTCCAAAACGGGTAATCGCGTCCATTCCAACCCTTCAGTAAATTCCACAATTCTTCAGAGGTTCTTGAATCACACAAATGCATTCAAGGCGGTGTCTCGTCCATTTCGAGAACGTTTGACCCAGAAAAAAACGAGCACCAGGGTCTGTTGTCCAAAACTGGTAATCACGTCCATTCCAACCCCCCGGTAAATTCCACAATTCTTCAGAGGTTCTTGAATTCTGCATATGCATTCAAGGCGGCGTCTCGTCCATTTCGAGAACATTTGACCCAGAAGAAAACGAGCACCAGGGTCTGTTTTCCAAAATGGGTAATCAGGTCCATTCCAACCCTCCAGTAAATTCCACAATTCTTCAGAGGTTCTTGAATTCTGCATATGCATTCAAGGCGGGGTCTCGTCCATTTTGTGAACATTTGACCCAGAAAAAAGAGAGCATGAGGGTCGGTTAGCCAAAACGGGTAATCATGTCCATTCCACCCCTCCAGTGGATTCCACAATTCTTCAGAAGTCCTTGAATCCTACATATGTATTCAAGGCGGTGCCTTGTCCATTTCAAGAATTTTTGACCCAGAAAAAAATGAGCACGAGGGTCAGTTAGCCAAAACGGGTAATCATGTCCATTTCAACCCTCCAGTAAATTCCACAATTCTTCCGAGGTTCTTGAAGTCTGCATATGCATTCAAGGCGGCGTCTCGTCCATTTTGAGAACATTTAACCCAGAAAAAAAGCAGCCTCGCCACACGAGCGAGGAATGACTTGCCCGCCGGCACTAATGTGCCCGACTAGGGAGCACCTTGGTGCGCATACACGCTTGGGCGCGGTCCAGTGCGTTTCCGATCTGTCAAATGAGCCCTCGCGAGCCTCCCCCGCTTCCGCCGCCGCCGGGTGCGCCGTATGCGTGGCTAGTGGCTAAGCGTCTTCGGTAGGTTGAGATGTAAGAGGCAATACAACGCATTCCTCGAAGGTTATCGGCACACGAGAACCTGCGCTCCCGTCGCAAAGCAGTGGACTCGCCATCTGAGAGGTCGCGGTAGCTAAGCGCGGCGCGCTTGCTTGTAAAAGTTCTGAGATGCAGACACTTTGAAGATGGAAATATAACCAGGCACGCGACGCGTTTCTCGGTAGCTCATCTCGACATGAGAGTCGGCGCAGCGAAAAAAGCATTATACGAGGCACTTGGGAGTAGAATATTACTCAGCCACATCCTAGTATGCTGAGACCATGGAAGCTCGCAGAGATGGTAAGAAGTATAGCACCCGCTTTTGACTGGCTCACGTTCTGTAGCGTACAGCTGTACCCTCTTCAGTAGTTTTCGGAAGTGGGAAGAGCCATCAGTCTTGTCAATCGGCCGATGAAGAACGTACATTTTTCAGCGAGCTGGTTTAGTGTATATGACGCAGCGTTTCGGACACCGCGATCTCCGTGCGCGAGCAACCCGCTAATTTCACGCACAACTGACTCATGGAATGCATCCTTGAACTCAGACAAGAAGCCCCTAATGGCGTCGTGAAAGGCGACTGCGAGCAGACATCACCATTGTCAGTCGGCGGTGCAAGTACGTACATTTCTCAGCGAGCTCGACCAGTGTACTTGCAGCGGCGAGTCGGACATCACGATGATTGTCTATGAGCAGCTTGCCAATTTCTTTAACAAAGGGCTTGATTGCCTCGTGGAATATGGCTGGGAGCAGACGTCAGTCTTGTCAACAGTCGGCGCAAGTACATACGTGTCTCAGCGAGCGTTCCCAGTGCACGTGCAGCAGCCGCTCGGACATCCCGGTCTCCGTTCTTGAGCAACTTGCCAATTGCAGGCACTAAGGACTTGATTTCCGCGTGCAATTCAGCTAAGAGCGAGAGTCGGTGCTGTCAAAATTACCAAAGGGGAAGCAGTTAACTTACAAGTAGTCAAGGTATTAATAAATTCCACTGCATCCGTGAAGGCGGAAAGACGAAATAAAGGCTGGTTTAGATCTGTTGGCGATTTAAAGATCTCCGGAATCCGACGCAATATGCCGACCCAGACTTCTTGAGGGATCACAGACCCATATAAAAGGCGGCTACGCAAACACCCAGCGAAGAAGAACAGAGCGCCGGCCCGTTGCGCGGGGGTAAGTTCTCCAAATGAGGAGTAGCCAGGAAGGCGGAAAAGTCGAATTCTTTCAGTCTCTGCGGCCAAATGTCGCCGATCGACCATCCATGTTGCAACATCAGTCCAAGGCAAGTAGAACCTGATGCCTTCCTCTCAGCTACGATGTCCTTGTTCTCCAGGAGCTGGATTAGATATTCCACGACTCCAGCTTTTACCAGACCCAACACCCTAGCTTCTGACAATCCATGAGCTAAAATAGCAATATGCAGAACTGGCTACCGGGATCTCACCAGATAAGGCCAGTAACGGGATCCTTTGAAGACGACTGTCATTCGTTAGAAGCAACGAGTTGTCGACCAACGGCCTCAGCCACGGATGAATCGAAAAGATCCATCTCCAGGATTCCCTGCCATGCTATTTGGTGCCGCCTCAATGCCGCCTCAGTGCCGCCTCAGTGCGCGGCAGCCGCGGCATTTTCTCCGGGCCCATCCTCCATCGCGTTCAACACCCCGCGCTCCTGCTCTAACCCGCAGTGCAAGGCAAAGAACAAGACCAGCCATGTTATAGCTAACTGTTACTGGCCAGGCGGAGGGAAAGAAGGCCAATTTCCACCGGGCTTCGGCAGCAGGCGCCGTCCGCAGGCAAACAAGGCTGTAGCAAGCACGGGGGAGACGTCAGTCCACCGTGTCTTGATGGCTCGGCGCGCCACAATTGAGGAAGTCACACCGGCAGTGTTACCTCCGGCGTACGCACCAGTCCCGCCACGCGTCCATGGAAGAGGGGGAGGATGAAGATCCTCTCCTTCTTCGTGGTGCTGCGACTCGCGGGCTTCCCCATGTCTCGAACGTAGGCGAGGTGTTTGAGGCAGCGGCGGATATTTTACTGCTCCACCGGCTGTGAACGAACAGGGATTCGTTATCAATGCACCGCAAGCCATGGTGAGCCGCACCTTCGAAAACCGTTCACCCGCTGCGACCATTACCTTCCTCGACTCCGGTGCTACCGACCACTTCTTCCGTAATCGCACGGACTTTGCAACGTATGAGGTGATCCCTATGCGTACGGGCAAGTCGGCGCTGTCTTCCGAGGGTGATTTCCCGGTCATCGGAAAGGGCACTGTCACGAAGCTATTCCACGTCACTGGCAAAACGGTCCACATTACATTCAAAAATGCCCTCCATGCGCCATCCTTATCGGCAAATCTCATCTCCGTCAGCCACTGCTCCTCCTATCACTCGGGACTTGAGATCTCCCCTCGTGATTGACCGTACCTCTGGATACCTCCGAGACACTCCTGTCCTTGGAACTCACAGTCTCACCTGGCGCGGGCTCGCAAGATGTTGGTTCAAAGCCGCGAGGGTGCGGTAGCCGGCGTGGCACAGGTAGCACTCGTACGCGGAGCCGTTCCAAGCGCGCTCGGTCGCCGTATATTGGATCTCGCTAGTTCCCCCGCCAGTGAGGAGACGTGCGGGGTCCGTGATGACGTTCTTGGTGTCGTATTGGCGGACGTAGCGGTTGATCGTCTGGCGGTCGGCACCGCTTTTACAAGTGCCGCTCTCCAAATGGAGGATGAGGGCGGAGCGGGAGACGAAGGCGAGGCCGCAGCCTTTTCCAGGGCAGGGCACGTCCTTGGGTCGGCGAAGAGAAGAATTGAGATGGTTCGTGAGATTGCTCGCGGACAAGAAGAGTCGCTTGCAAGGAACACAGCAATGATGGAGGGTGGACTGTCTGTAGTGCTCGTGCAATCCGAGCGCGTTCTGGAAGAATCCGCGGCATTTAGCGCAGTAGTGGCGGTCGGTTTGGTAATGATCCTCCAGCTCTTCCGAGTCGTCAAAGTGAGTGTCGCAGTGCTGGCAATACTCGTGCATAGAGCTTTGCACGAAGTGCTGTTTCGGCGCCTGCCACGAGGTGAAATCTTTGGCGCAGTCATTGCAGATATGGTGATTGGGAGAGTTCTGCTCGTGCTGCATAAGAGCTGAATAGCTATTGAAGGAGCGACAGCATCGGTTGCAATCCGGCATCGTCTCTGAGCGCGAGTGAGCGATAACTTGTAAGGCTCCAACCATTTCGTTTTCGTTTAAGAAAACGGGCAAACTAAATGGAAACAGAAACAAACGTTTAAACAACTGTTTAAACCGTTTTTAAAGGGTTATTTCACCTATTTTTCTGGACCGCGACAACAGCAACGTGACCACGACCCACAACTAATTATCGAAGTCCCCGTTCGAATGCACATCTTTGTGAGTATCGCCTTCATCATCTGAGTTCATGAGTGTCGACACTTTTGAGTGATCCCCAGCTTCGCGGAGGGTCATCCGCGCGACACTGGGAACTGATGCGCAAACTGAACTCCCACGTCGCAAGAAGAGTTGATCTGAAATTAACAGCGGTGATTGAACTATACCTTTCACCATAGCTAGTGTGCCTCACGATCCCCGCGGCTGTACGTCCCAGCCCAAAATCAATCTAAGTCACTGATCACGTCGACTAGTGTTGGACTAGTGGAGTATCGTGATCTTCCAAACATCATTGAGGAACAAAGCAGCCGTGTCGGGACGGCTCGAACCACGGCCTACCAAAACTTATGTAAGATCACGTGATAAGGGAGCACTACGACCCCGCGGTAACTAACAGAATCTATACAGCGAGGTACGAGCAAGATTGTATAGAGCGTCTGTCTACGAGAGACTACATTGCATTACCTCACCTATTTGAGATTTTACAAGGGACTGGTCGGCCGCTTCGCGGCCTCTTATTTGAATTTAATAAACTCATAGGCGGACTAAATATTCAAAACTATGATGCCACTGGGTTGAATTCAATGGAGTTGAGTTGGCGATTTACTTCGGCGCTGAGATAAATTATCTAGATAATAGTAAGACAGAAGCACAACATTTGATTCCCCTTCACTCCACCTATCCCAGTCTTTTTTTTCATTCTCCCGTTGCAAAAAATTAGGCTGTCCGCGCCGGGCATTGAGCAAAGATGCTGATTCATATTATTACCTCAGAGATAAGAGTGAATATATGAGGCAATGGTGTTGAAGGCTTAATTTTCAGGTATGTTTTGTTCGTTTTAAACCCTCGCGAGGGTTGCTCCCCAACTGAGATCTCTCCAAGTGACTCAGCGAGCTGCTGACAATGCCGACGTTGGCCGTGGCAGCCTTTGTTTCGTTGCGGCATCTGTCAATGTCAGCGCCGAGGCAGTGTCTGCCAAAGTTTGTTGGACCGGTGACGTGGTGCCGGCCAAGGCGAATGTTGATTGTAGGCCGGCAGACTCGGGAGTCCGACAATCACCGACGGCGAGCTGTCGGGCAGGGCGGCATCAGCGGAGATTGAGCGGAGCTTAAAAAGCTCCAGACACACAGACAGGCTTAATTTTATAAAGAGGGAGAAAAGAGGGAGACTCATCTCGCATTTGAACTTTCAGCGAAGGAAGGCCACGTGGCACCAAATTGACGTGGTCAGCATTCTATTTTATTTCTTATAATGCAAGGCTATTGAAGCACGTGTTTCAAATGGAAACAGAATAAATTGAATAATGAATTCAATACAAGGCCTTGAGGCACGTGTCTCAAAATGAATGGAAAACGCAATGATGGCTTAAATACAAGGCCACTGGAGCACGCGTTTCAAAATGAATGGAAAACACAACAATTTTAACTGCAAGGTCATTGAAGCACATGTTTCGAAATGAATGTCGCAATAATGGGGCATTACTGTGCTTAGGGCTGATAAAAATAATATCACGAATAGGTCTCTCAGTCCGCGAAGAAAATGAATATGAGCCTTTCCATCTACTCGTGCAAACCCTGCACATTCACCACAAACGCGGTACATTTCCATCAACGGGCCTTCTTCCATGCCATAGATACCTGTACCCTGACACTTAACCACTAACCACCTATGGTGCAGGTCACCTAGTCACCGCATGCTAATGTTTGACATTTTGCTGCTCCAAATTTGATCCGGTTTCTCATCCCTCTTACAAATGTGCTCCGTTTCAACGTCTAAGAAGATCTGTAAGAGGGATTTTTATTTACTGCAAAACTGAGTGAGCAAAAAAAAAGTTGCCCACCGATTTGGCGACATGCACGTATTATATTGAAAAAAGCTCTGTCAGAGCCGTATAAAGGTGCAAAATGACGCTACAGATTTCTACTCATCCACCTGCCTCGCTCGTTGGGCTCATTGAGCCAAATTAAAGTCCATAATACATTCAAAAGTACGCCTAAAATCCCTCCAGAGGTACACTTAATTCGAAAAAATTTCTCAGGCCGATTTGGCGACTAAATTTTGGTAGTGGTGACTACACCCCCGTTCGTGAGAGATGTTTGAGAGACGTTCGGGCCCAAATGTTTGTAAACAGTTCCCAAATGTTCGCCGGATATCGTCGAAACATCACTCAAATAAAAAGTGTCGAATCCCTCAAGGCTTCCACAACATCGCATTTCAGCGATGTTTTAGCCAACATTTTTGGGACATTTGCCTAATGTTGAGCCGGGGTCACCGGATTTTATTCATTTATTTATTTGGGGGGCTGCCTGGGTACATTTCAAAACATCTTGCATTCACGACGATCTACGCTACGGAACAAACAACCACGTAAATAGCAAACCCATCCAAAGTCGTATACATGCGGCCCAGGCCCCAAAAGGCGGTGGCGTCCCCTGCAAAACGCGGACACCCGCGCTGGCGGAGATGCGGGTCGCACGAGAGGACACGCGAGTGGCGCTGCGGCGGCTGCACCATACGGTCGCGCATGCAAGCCCAGGATCCGCTGCCACACGTCCTCGTGCGGATGCCACAGGCGGTGATCGTACACTGGGCCAGGGAGGTGGCAATGCGGCGCAGCGGGTCCTCCCATAACAGATCTGGAGGGGAGAGGCTTCGGGGCATGGAGAGGGTACAGCCAACAAACAGTGTTCGAGGCGAGGAACAAGTGGGTCGCGAGGCCGTGCAGGGAGGTGAAGGTCGGTCTTTGCCGGCCCGTTGCACAAGCAGTTGTGAGCTCCCACTGATGCAGAGCGACAGAAGCATGTATCAGACTTGAAAACGGTAAGGCCATGATTGACTTGAGACCGCAGAATTGCTTGGATGAACCTTGAGCAGTATAAACTTGATAGTTCAAGACCACAATCACAGGAGGAATGACAATCTTGAGGGAACATTGACACGGTACCACTAAAAACATGTGCATCATGGAGGGCTTGAGAAGCTCGAGGTACTTGATTGTGTCATGTCCGGCTTGAAGAAAGAAGAGAGTGGACCAATTCGGAGCGCGTTGTGGTGGTGGAAGTGGGTAGAAAGAACAAAGGAAAGGATTGTGGGCGCACCAACATTGTCGTTGTTTGGTCTGATGCGCACGGACCCAATGCCATTGCCGTGTGTCGCTTCTTCTGTCATATGCTTTTTCTCCCATCCTCGCATGAATTATGGGTAGGTTCATTAATCCTTCCCTGAACATTTAAAATCTGATAGCATGACAGTGATGCCTGCTGAATGTGGCTGACACGCTGTGACTTACTGCAACTGGCTGCGGAAACCAATAGTGCATCAATCAAGAAACATCGTCCACAACTGGGACAAGATCACATTATCTCCCGGCATATGAGCGAGCCTATTAAAGTCTCTAATTAAACTACCTACTGGTATTACATACCCAGGAAATATTTAAAACAACATATATCTGACCTTTCCTCAATGTTCCTGCGACATTGTCAAAGTGTCGGACAGATGTTTTGTTGTGCGTGTTTTTGAAACCTTCAATTGATGTATTGTGGACATTCTGAATCACATTTTGAAAATATGGGCGTTCAATGTTTGGCAAACACAAGACTCGATTGGCGGTGTAGGTGACCTGCACCATAACCACTAACCACTAACCCCTAACCACTAACCATTAACCACTTAACCCCTAACCACTCAACCGCTAACCACCTAACCCTTAACTACCTAACCCCACAACCACCCAAATCTCTGACCAATGTGAATATAATGTCGAGTTTGGCTAAGTTAATGTTGTTGGTGTAATGTGCCGTCTTTCACTCAAAGATGTGCCGGCTTTGAACACAAGTGCCGTGTTTGTATTGAAATGTGCCGTGTTTGCGATGTTTGTGCACTGGGAGCCAAAGCTGCCACAACAGGATGCAACACCCATGGGCAAAAGCGCGGAGAAAAAAATTATTCCCAGTTTGCGGTCAAAGAACGAAGCCCATTTCCGTTGGAGTCTTACCGACCACACATCTCAAGTCAACCGAATCCTAAACTCGTCATGAACGGAAATCTGCAATCAATCCTGGACGAACTCTGCATGGATATCTCCCGTTCGGGAGGGCATTCGCACGCCAGGGCGCTAAATTTCTATGAAAGGGGTATCGAGAAAGTCATTCACTTTGCTGCTATTCAAGAAGGATGTAGTGTATATACAAATTACAGAGCAGCGATGCAAGAAACCCAACCAGAGAATTATCAACGCATACAAGATTGATCTTTTGTAAAACATTTCGACAGGCCCTGCGAGGGAAACCATGGAGTGAGCGGTGCTGAAAATCGGGAAAGAGTGTAGCATACCCAACTTATCCGTCCTTCTCATCCCGACAGGAGGCTGAGATAGAGAATAAGTTCTGCATCGACATACGCACGGACGACTGACTTACCTCCTAAGATCTACGCGGCCACCATTCGCGCAGGTCAGTAATCACCTTCCGCGTTACCTCCTTTGACGGCCCTTCCGGTGGCTCAGATGCAATTTTGGCATACTGGGATCCGGCTTTACTCTCCAAGAATTCGATAATCCACTGGCCCATTATGGGTAAGTCGTCCATCTCGATCCGAGCCTGCACGGCCGCCATGGCCACCGAAACGCGGGTCTCACCATATTCGTCGATGAGCTGGTCCACGAACCCACTCGGTGCGTCCTGAAACTCGGGAACCGTTCCCAGTACTGCCGCAATACACCGTTCGTCCCCGGCAGCCATGGCTGTCTGCACGGCAAGGCGGAAGACAAGGTGCGTCATGAACACGGGACTCTTAATGCGCCGGGGACCAGTGGGAGAGAAGAACACGTAGGAGCAGAACGGAACAGCTTCAAGAAACTGCATTTGCCGGAGAAGGGCCTGGGATCTTGTGTATCCGTCGCGCGCCGGCCCCATCTGCGTCAAGAAGAACACCTCGATGGAAGGTGCCTCGGTGGAGCAGGTGGCGTTCTGGACAACCCCGGGAGTCAGCTCCTTCCCACAGACTTTTTTGTGGTTCGGCCAGTCCGATTTTTGACAGGTCCTGCAGAAATAGTTAGGTGGTGGACCAGTATTTCCGATGAAACACCTACCTGGAGCAGTAGAAAACTTTGCGTGACACATTCTCGTTGCAATTTTTACAGACCGAGAACCGGGCACCATTTCCCTCTCTGTCTCCGCAGCCCTCGCATATGCGGGAGCCCCAATGCAATGGGGTCGATTCATTCTCATCACTTTTAATCACCCGAGGAATTCCGACGACGGATGAAATGGTGTTGTACAGGAAAGAGACTGCGCGGCGGTCAATTTCAACAACACACCGTTGGAATAAGGTCAAGCCGCCATCAATAGATTTATGATCCGACCGGCAACCTTACTCAGCCCGAGGTTCAAATTACCAAGTCGGCAGTTTGTATTACTGATAGTTTAGAAGTTTCTAGTACATTTTGTAGAGTATAAAAGCATTGTAATTAGGCCACTAATATATAGTCCTTTGTCCCTGTTTTATTTCTGTGACAGGATGAGGGCAGGCTTCTCTGTGTTTGTAACCGTAGGCAAAAGGGACCAAATAATCTGTGCGACAGTGAACATGATTTGATCTGGGTGGTGTAGATGTGCCCTCTAATGGTATGATGAGTTCAAAATGAAACTCCAATATTTGTAATGATCCAAGCTGGGAGGAGGTAACCACAAGTTCATAGGCAGAATCCTCGACATTCCGTAAATTTGTGAGTGGTTACACTATGATTCTGTGAGAGGTGGATGTGTGGTATAATTCCTCGAGGTCTCGCATTTTAGTTAGGCCGGTGCGTGTGAATTTGAAATTGGGGCGCATGATGAAGGCCGGGTGAAGCTCATGTTTTTCCGAAAACTATTTGCAGGATGAAGGCGGGATTTTGAATTTACAACCGCAATAAATTGTATTTTTTTGGACGATGTGCAATTGTATGCTGCTCACAACATCAAGTTGTCTAAGTGCTGTGCACGAAGCCGCGAGGAGCCAACCGGAGGTCTGCGACGAGCGGCATCTTTTATTGAAATCAAATCTGTCTGTGAATGATTGAACATCCGTGGCGAGGTACGGGTAACTGCTAGTCTATATAAGAAATGAAGACTTCCTGTGTGTGCGAGACAAGACAATACAAACGCCAGATAACTGTTCTGGCTGCCAGAACTCCGAGTGATGAAACTCCACCGATCCACCGAAATCTGCAAAGATGTTGGATTTTCCACAGCCGCTCCATCCCAAGAGGTGTCCGATCTGCTAAGCGAGCACACCATCAACTTCACGTGCGCGCAGGGCACCTTCCATATCGGGATGTTGATGCAGCCAATCAGATACCTCGCAACATGGCCACCAGCTTTATGGATGCTCTAAGGGCCTCTACGGCACTTTCAGTGCCAAATTACTGGCATATTGGCAGCTAGAAACCTCTCTGAGGTTCCTAAATGCGTTCTTACATTACTTAATGGTTAATCACTGTAAATACTGCCCATTTACACTCTATGGCATGTGTTAAGGCACACAAAAATTCCTGGACATTCCAATAAGTTGTTCAGGATGTTACAAGCACTTGATAGCTCGCCACACACCATACTGAGTCCGTACGAAGCAGAATCAAAGGGAGCGTTCTAAACGGAGACCTCCCGATATGGAAGGTGCCCTACGCGCACGTGAAGTTGATGGTGTGCTCGCTTAGCAGATCGGACACCTCTTGCTCCATCCCGTTATTGAGTTTCATTTCTATTTATAATTGTTCAATTGTTCACTTCGACTGGAGTTCTCCGAGGGTGCTCGCCTCGACAAGCCTTGTCTCTCCCATGAACACCAGGCAACCTTCTGGTTCATTTTCTGTAGTGCTAGCCTACCTCCAGACTGGCAACCTTTAGAAGCAGCGACTGATAGTCGTCTTCGAGCTGCGCCATGCGCGCCATAGCTACACACTAGTAAAAATAAAAATAAACAAGTAACATACCACCCACCTCTATCCAGCAGTACTTCGCAGGTGTCTTTCTGGTCTGGGGGAGGAACCACACTCTCCGGCCTAGCGTATACCTCGCGGGTGAAACTCCGACTTCGAAAAGTTTCCAACGTAACAATTCGGCTGAATAAGTTCTTTTGGTTGACCACTTGAGCGGCAGGGCCCGCTACCGAAATTGATTGTATTGTTATTAGCTGCTCTAAGGTCGTGCCAACAATGCGATGTTGAGAATTTTTCCCGTTCGTACAGATACTTGTAGCTTACAGCAATCGGCAGTACTGAAGGCGCAGATCGAAAACATCTTATTTTGGGATGTTTCCAGAAAATTGTCCGTAACTCAATCAGTTCGCTACCGATTTGGATGAAATGTAGGTAGATCTGTCGGGCTAATTCATGCGCAATTAGTGATAGAAAGGAATTCATAAAAATATAATGTATTGGGTGATCTGTGTTTTTGGGCTGTTTTCGCGCCGAATGCCATCTAGCATGCCCGGAACATGTCCCAGTGACCTAATATTTTGGGAGGGACAACATGTATACCTGGGTAAAACGGGAAAACAGGAACGACAGCCCCTCAAAACGGCTATGCACCCGGCTGAGGATACACAACTTGACCTACCATTCGAAAATAGGAGGGCTCGAACGGGAGCAAACGTGAGAGGTGGCATTGAATAAGCACGAGCTAGCATGAGTGATTTCAATGACTTGAAAGAAGGACTTGAGAAATTTGAACAGAAATATATCTTGAACTTGCGAGAGGTACAGGTGCAACGATGGACAGGTAAATGGACATTTGCAGCTGGAGGAAAGCCAAGACATGGAGACGAAAAGCCAATGACAGCATCTCGCCAGGCCTGGGAGGCGACGTGCTGCATCTATCATGCCGTTCCGTGCCGGCGGCGCGCCATCGGCCCGGGCCTTCAAATAAACTCACATGTGGGATCTCTCAATCAAACAGGGTGCATTCTATCTGCACCTTTCATCCGACACCATACGGAGAGTGGCTAGCTCATCTACCGTTGCCTTTTTGTCCCCGACCGCCGCATTTTGAAACATCCGCTCATGGCAGAAACACAGGCCGAATACTTCCAACGACTACGGCTAACGCTCAACGCGTGCGACGTACAAATGACGACGAGGCTACGCGAGATTACAACAGGAAGCGAAACACAGATGCTCGTCGATCTGCAAGGAATTCTCTCTTTGAGGACCAGCTGGCCGAGATACGTCGAAGACATGGTAGTCCCTGACTGAGGTCTGATCAGCTGCTTTCATTCTGTTCATACATAATGCACCATGAATCGGGATTAGCAATCTCTCGTCAAATTTCTCCGAGAGTAGTCACGGCCGGGTGTCTTCTAATTTTTCTTACGTTTTGGCGTAGCATCAAACAGATTCTGGCTTTATGTTTATAGGGACACTATAGCTATTGGGACCTCTAATTTGGGTTCGGCGGATCAAGGTCGCAACTCGCGGCCTCTGTTTGGGTTCTGGGGGATAAAAGTTGCAACCTGACAAGTAGCAACTTCCGCTTGGGCTCTGGGGGTCGAGGTCCCAACCTGGCAAATTGTGGCCTCTGTTTGGGTTCGGGGGGAGCCTTGTTGCAACCTGACAAGTTGCAACTTCCGTTTGGGTTCTGGGGGGTCTGGGCAGGCAGTTCTGACTCCACAAGCCCATTTTGCTTTTTCATCATTCAAAAGTGGAATGGGTACGGATTTCTCGTTCGAATTAGGTTTCATTGCATGGAATGAGTGCTCAGGAGGAGCCATGGAAAGTTTAACCACCGGTGGCTCAACTGGTGTAATATTTTCTGTATTTGGGCACGCAGGTCTGACACCACAAGCATATTTTGCTTTTTCCTCGTTCAAAAGTGGAATGGGTATAGATTTCTCGCTCGAATTAGGTTCCTTACCATGGAATGAGTGCTCTGAAAGAACCACAGAAAATTTAACCACCGGCGACTTAAGTTGTGTAAATCTGGGCATGCAGGTCTGACTCCACAAGAGTATTTTGCTTTGTCCTCGTTCAAAAGTGGAATGGATACAAATTTCTCGGTGGAATCAAGTTCGTGGGCAGGGAATGAGTACTCTGAGAGACCCACAGAAAATTTAACCACCAGCGACTCAAGTTGTGTAAAATCTTCTGTATTTGGGCATGCAGGTCTGATGGTAAATCTGTGATGGGTGGCTGGGCTGTGGGTGTAGTGCGAGAGGCGAAGTGTGCATCGCTAAAATAACTTTTTGAGCAGGTTAGGCTGGACGGTCGTGACATGGGGTGCGAATCCGGGGTGATGGTGTGCGAGGCTACGGGAGAAGCCAGTTACGGCCGGGGCCTAGAACCTATTGTGGAGATCGGAAGTAAAACGTGAATGAATATTGGGAGGCTCAAGAGCCAGCTTATATACTGCATAAAATGTTACCTAGAGTGTACTACGAGTAAAGAGAACAGAAGAATAGCTTAGTGAAAACTGAGTAAGTAGAAACGGGGAGAAACTCGGCGGATGGGAAATGCCGAGCCCGTGAGAAATAATGAATTACAACACCGATATCTGGGACTCAAGTCGAGCTCGTCGCTTCGGACCACGTCAATGTCACTGACCCTTCGGCACAGAGCTCGCTTAAGAAGTCACTACCCGGGCTACGCTATGGAAATCACTTGGTTAACCAATATAATTCTGAAGATGCTGCTCGTCGCCAACCTTCGGTTGGCTCCTCGCGGCTGAGTGTCCACCACTGATATTAAGTTAGTTAGCTTGTAAACTCACATTGAATCAGTCACGAAACAATTTAACAAACTGGTTCTTTGACTACTATACAGTACTCTCTTCGCGCTCTCCGCGGTCGCGGTCAATCCGGAAGCCCGCTGCCGTCGTTTGAGTGACGGGAAACGCAGGCTCCAGTCCAGTACTCTCGCCATATTTGTCCCGTCGAAATGAGAGTCGGCACTTCATGGCGGATGGCTTCCAAATAGCATAGTGCGATCTGTAGTACAGGGCCCGAAGTTCGAGAGGGCATAAGGAAGTTGTAAACAAAACACATGATTTGACCGTTGTGGTTTAGCTCGAAACCATGCTCGGCGTAGGCCATCCAGTGGGCTGAAGAAGGCCCGGGGAAATAATACATTGAATTTTGACCCCATATCTCACATAGCGTCGTCACGGCCTGACCTGGGAAACACATCCTCGATATGCGTAGAAGGAGGTCTGTAGCGCGACATACGGACGAGATTAGAAGCGTACGTCCCAGTTGCTCTAAGCCTACTCTTTCGAGTGATGAAGGATTGAGGTGCCCAATATCCTGATAAAGAATAGGGCTGGTACCGCGGCTGGTGAGGGGCGTGCATGACACCCCAGTAGGCGACCACTGGGCTATTATATATGTTGGAGATTTAAGGTCGCACGCGAGACCCCGTTCATCATTTCGATTGCAATGGACGAAAGGGCACGGGGACTCAAATGAATCTGAGGGGCCCATCCACATTCCTCAGGGGAACATCATGAGCCTATTTCCAAAGGAAACTGCTCAAAACTAAGTGCAGGGCACTGATCCTGCTGTGAAATGGTCAAAAATCGCTGGAGAAAACACATTTCGTCGCTCAGCAAGCAGTCTTGAGAAAGTAATAAAGATTCGGAGGACACAGTCCGCTGCGTATTTCAAATGCGGATCGTTCGAGCCTATAGATGAGGCGAACGGATTAGAATTGAAGCTGCGGCGGCCGTCCTGGTCGCGGTGATCAAAAAATGCCCAAAAAGGAAGAAAAACTGCCCGCACCTGTTGAATTGCAAAACGGCTGTAATGACCAACTTGAGCCGAGATGGCATGGATGTCAGAGCCAGAGAAACAATAGCTGCAATTTTGTTGGTGATACTGTCTGTGTATTCAATGTGCAAAGCAATGTCCTCCTCGTCGTCGTAGATGTTGAGGTTTTCAAGCTCAGCTATGAACAGATTGATACGTCCCAGTCCTGCTAGTGTGCTATTAATCCATGAGTGAGGGATGTCAAATTCGGCTCCCTTCATGAACATGGCCCAGGAATCCTGAATAAACCAACGTATCGCATGCTGGCCCTCATGGGGAGGCAGCATTCGATGATAGGTACGTCCACCTGCTAAAGTCACTGCGGCAACACCGTCAGGGAATTTCATAAGTCGCCATCATAGACTCCAATAGCGGTCAGCGAGAAAATATTGTTGAGCTTGCACGAGATAGCAGCGGTTTTCCGATTATCAATGAAGTGTGTATTGACAGCTTGCTTCATAGACAGGCTGGTTTCAAGCCTACATCGAAGCTTTTGATAAACCATCATCTAGGCTCAAAACCAGCCATCAGGAAAAACCTCCTTTGCTAATAAGGCCAGATTAGGGGACACTCTCGTTACAGCTCTTTGCGGAACTTAGGGCGCGGCCATGCCCTCCGGATTTGCAATGCCAATAAAATGAGCATACTTTCAAGGAAAACAGTTGAGAATTGATCTCAGGAGAGCCATCCGACGGAAAATCCGTTTTTTAAAATAAAAAACGGGCCGCGCCCGCCCTAAGTTCCGCAAAGAGCTGTAACCTGTCATTCAAGAAAAAAAAGCCCAAATCTGAGAAGAAGGCGAAGAAAGCGGCCTCGGCGGCTACGAGCGAAATACATCAATATCAGACAAGACGTCGAACGAAAGACCCGAAAGAATGTACGTTGGCTGTCATACATGTTGTCGCCTTGCTGATGATTCTTGGAAGCCTAATTATGTTGAACTCGCGTCCGGAACTGTCCACAGATAGATTTGATCTGATGCAGATAGAACTGATGTGAGGCAGATCGAGGATTCTGCCACAGATTTTCTCAAACGCAACACTTACCTGTTTCGGCATTGATCCCGGCGTTGAAGCACTCGTAGCAACAACACGTGACAGCCGACCTCTCTTCCTCCCACCACCACCCTCCCGCTGCTCACGACGCCCTCGACGGCCCCTGGCGCGCTCACTGCTCCCGCGGAGGGCCGTTTCTGCGCTCCCTGGCAGGTGGAAGAGATGGCAGCGCATTAGGGGCTGCATCCGATGCTGGTAAAATGGAGATTGTATGCCTCCTGATCAAGAGTAGTGCTGGCCAAAAATATGATATGCCAAAATATATTTCGAATATATTCAAGAGAATCACGAATACGATACGGCTTCGGACTGCATCTCAGAATATGAATACGCTAGAATACGATACGATACGATATAGATATAATACGATATGGCTGGGGCGTATTCAAATATATTTAAATACGGTCAAAGCGTCGGATTTCGCCGGCCCGGGACATCAACCCGTATTCGTCAGAGCCCAAACTCCCACCAGCCGATGGCGGCAGATACGTGCCGTACTCGACTTCCGTAGATCGGCAAAGTATGATGTTGAGTGAGTGATGGAATTCAAACCTCAACGCACTCGCCGAAATCCCCGAGCGCCCATCAATCACCTGATCATGTGATTGTTCAACTTCGGGCATTCAACGAGGACAACTACACCTCGGGCCCGTGCCCGATCCCCTGGCTCTGAATGACCCATAGCATTTACAGCTCTTTTGCGGAACTCAGGGCGCGGCCCTTTTTTTTTTTTTTTTGGTCAAATTTCACCAGAATGCTTATTGTGGGCTCATTTCTCAACCGTTGGCCTTGGGAGTAGGCCCATTCGATTTGCACGACTTCAGAAATCAAGTCTTCGATCTATTAAGCACTGTGGATGCACCAGGTTGGGCAGGAACGACGGTAATCGTTCTGCAGTTGCCAAAAGATTTTCGGGACGCACCTCTCGTAAGGCTATTATTTCCGCAGGTTATCTTACAAGGCTGTGCAAGGCTATATATTTTGAAAAATGGATCATTTCTCTTACGAGGCTAAAAATAAATTTCCGACATCTGCGCTGGAAGCTGGTGAAACCATTAGAGCGATTTCAAGGAGAATTTGGCACCACTCAGTTTCAGATTCACATTTTTCTTCCGATGACGGGGCGGCTGCGTGGGGCCTTCATTAGGTAGAGTTGGAATCGAAGCCTCGCTTTGTTCTGGGTGATTTACACGTCCATATTCACGGCTGTCGATCAGGACATTCACGGCATCTTGTAAACTGATGTCGAGATCAACGGAAATGAGTGAAGCAGCAATATAAGGGACGAGGACGTAGGTTGCGAAGTGTTCCGCGGTGATGGATTCCTTGCCGATGCTGTCCCAGCGACGAGGTAAGTCGACGAGCTTGACGACAGTTCTAAAAAAAATCGATTCTTCAACTGTGTGGCGTTGGTTTTTGACGTGTGCCGCGATTACTGCGTGGCCTTTAGGTCCGAAACTACTTGAAATCAGTGTTGTTCATATCCCGGAAAAAAGGCAACTTACTATCCACAGCCAAGTTGAACGTCCGGGAACTGCTCCGTGGACTTGGAAAATGCAAAAACCTGATAATCTATTCTTTCAAGAAACTTCAGCCAGACCGGAGATTTTTCGAGGACTATTACATCTGTTTGGAGAAGATCGAGTTCCGGGAGAAGAGGATGGATACGAGGCCCAAGATCAAAGTTGATTTCAGTAAGCCAGCCTTCACGTCTCGCTTTGGCAAGAAGGAGTGCATGTTGCGCAGGGGAATCGGTTTTATGCTACGCCGATATTGAATAAGATGAATTTCTATCAATGCATTCACTTACCTTTTTCGTGACGGGAATATTATCCGCTGGTTCTGAACGTTTGCGTTTCTGAAAACAACGCTTCAGAGTTGACTTGTGATTTTCAGAAAAATTGAGTAACTTACAGGCACAACATTCTGCCTGACGGGGCTCGATCTTGAATCAACTTTCCCTTTTCCCTTCGGAGGAAGAGGCGTAAGTAGAGAAAATTACAGAATATAGGTTGGCCTTTTGGCGAAGGAGGAATGTTCTCCTGGACAGCGATGATCAATAAAAGTGCTGTTACACCGAAATAAAAGCACCTTTTCATTGCTCTGGGGTGCGGACGGTGAAGGAGGCACGTCGGTCTCTTCCAACGTGAGGTGGTCGAGCTCTTCCACATCTCTAGCATCTACGTCGTCAGTGAGCTCCTCGGTCTCGGACGCGAGGTCGAGGTCGTCTTTGTAAACCATCCATCTCGAGCTCCGGCTGATCTGGAAGAATATTATCCATCTCGTCATCGGACGGAATAATATCGACATCTTCTTCGTCGGACCCCTCATCTCTCGCGGCAACGCGACTGCTACTCGCCTTCCCACCAGCCTCGGCCTTCTCCGAATCGGACATTTCTTCGTCCTCCCAGTCGTCGGAGTCTTCGGCTTCAGCTTCCTTCTCCTGGTGCACAGCGCAGGAGTCAAATATTTATGTTCAGTCACTAGTCACATCGGCGGCTGAACTGAACAATAGTTCTATGTGTCGCGTGTCACCGGGGGGCCTGAACAATGGACCGTTTTCCCTCCGCCGAGGCATGGTAATGTATTATATATTCATATGCAAAGATTCATTGAACTACCGACAGAATAATCAAGGACCTAACATTGGAACTGCCCACAGAGGCGCTAGGACAAGGTTGATCGACAACTTCCACAATTGGAAAGAGTTTGGAATTCGAACTTGCCGGAGCGAGAAATGGGCTTTCTTGTAACATACATAGCATGGGCTGTCACGAAGCTTCTGTCTCTTTAAATTAATTAGGAAAGCATTGAAACAATAAATGTGGTCTGTCCACGAAGCCGCGAGGAGTCAACCGGAGGTTGACGATGAGCGGCCTCCTTCAATCTCTTGAGTGAGTGAGATCTCTTTGAGTATCGTCTATCTATTGCGGAATTCTTCCCAGTAGCGTAGCACGGGCACACTGCTAGTATAAACCAATCTGGACGGCGGCTAGGGGTTGACCGGCTCGAAGCCGTCTAACACCGAGGTGGAATTTCTTGGTCGCGGAAGTCCATCAGCTGACGCGCCGCCAGAGTGAACTGCACCTGATGATATCATGGTACCCATACAAGTTTGACAGGGTATTGTTCTCGTATACAGAAGTGGAGTACAGTATACAGCATGAAAGTACTTGGAAAAACGAGCACAGCCATATGTTGAGCCTGATACAATCATTGTGAGTGTATTTTAGAACAAAAATCCCGCCGTAATTCCTGAAATTGGCCCACGAGAAATGACAAGAGCCGCCGTATCTGCCCGCGGATGGCATCGGTATCAAGCTAAGCTCATCGGGGCATCGGTAATCAGTAATCAAGCAAGGTTCTTCCGTACAATCAATTTTTGATCAAGGATCAAGGGGGACTCGACTCTCAAATTTTGGAATCAGGTCATAAAGAGACTTAAATGAGGGCTGGGAATCGATATTTCAAGGTTTCAGGTTCATCCAAGCCTTGGTGGTTGAGATATGGACATTTTGATGGCAAGTCCGAATATTTTTTCCCGATTTTTCTGATATTTTTTCCGAAACGAAGGCATCCCTTGTCGCGTTTCTTGAAAAAAAATTGGCCACCCCCGTGGGAAAACTTCTGAGAAAATCTGAAAAAATCTGATTTCGATTGCCAGCCATCATTTTAAGCTTTTGAGCACTTGGTGTATAAAACTCGAACGCCCTTGTCAAGGGTGTGGTTTTTCTCTCGGTTAATTTATCCACATAGGCTCTTACTCGGTCTAACTTAAGTTAAGATTGCATGTGATCCACGGAATCTCGTGTATGTATTCCAACATATCTAACCCCATTTAAGAGGCCCTATCATTACTCTTCTTCATCGTCCTCCCCTTAGCCGTCTTCATCCTCTCCTTCCGCATCTTCGTCCTCTCCTTCCGCGTCTTCGTCCTCTCCTTCCGCGTCTTCGTCCTCTCCTTCCGCGTCCTCGTCCCCTCCTTCCGAGTCTTCGTCCTCTCCGATCTCGTCCCCGACCTCTGCCTCTTCATCGTGCATGTCCGTGTTTTCGTCACCGTCCCCACTTTCTTCCCCATTTGCCTTGGTCCTTGATATTCCCTTTCTTGTTACTGTATGCTCGCCCCTGTTGTTCTTCGGGACCTGAGCGGGTTTCCCCTTCGCTTTTGGCCTCGGCGCCACCATGATGGCGCCTTTTACGGTGGTGTTTTTGGATGCCTGCTTCTCCTTATATTTGCGCCACAAGGCATTAACCTAATGGCGGGGAGTTAGGCAATGGTAAGAAAGGAAGAATACAACACACAACAAAGATCTCCACGTTCTCGCGGACGCTTTGCGCGTAAACGAGACTCGCGTACAGCGCCTCGAAGTTGATGTCAACAAGGTCATCATCGAGCACCGCTTATCCAATCTCTTTCCTTCCGACGACCTGCGCTCCACTCGTCCTCGTTCTCCGAGCGTAACCCAGAACCGCTCCCGCAGTCCTACGAGGGGCCGTTCTCGCAGCACCACCCCCAGACGTTCCCACAGTCCTCAGCCAGACAACCAGTCCCGCAGTCCTGCTCATTCTTTCCACGACCCCATAGACGAGTTGTATGGCCGTGTAGAGGAACTCGAGGACGTGGGAAGGGCTTCGCGCGAAGATCTGACGGCCAGAATTGCTGCGCTTGAGGAGGATAATTCAGAGGAGGGTTCGAGCGCGATCTCTGTGAAGGAACTCAGCGTCGCTGCTGCTCGTCGCTTCACTGAGATCACCAGTGATCGCAATATTCTGGACTCCGCAATCAAGCTCCAGGCGGGCAGGCTGCAGACGATCAACGGGGAGCTTCACAGTGAGAACAAGGCGCTTCGAAAAGATCTCGATGCACTTCAAAAAGATTTCGCTGCTCTCCAGGCTCAGCTCACTCGTCTCGAGCTCAACACCCCGGCGCCCCTCCGCAGCTCCTCGCATTCCTCCCATTCTACAGCCCCGGACCTGCCCTCTGTACGCACGCGTCATTCCTTCCCTGTTCTTCGGTCTCGTTCTCCGACGCTCGATCCTCCCTCAAAACGGCGTAAATTCCACGAAGGTGGCAGGTTTCTGACCGTGGGGCCTTTCCCCACCCTCGCAGCTGTCTCCGACCAATCTTTTTGTTTCTCTCATTGACGGGGCACTCCCCACCTTCCATTTCACGGACTCGTACTCAGTTACTCTCGACCCCGTCTTTCCCTATCACCTCCGCGTGACTCTGAAGTCAGCGGTCGATGTCCAATCCTTACTGAAGGCGTGGGGCACGGGTGCACGCACGGTGGGAATGGAGGAGATGAATTCAGATGGCTCTAATGAGCCCAAACCCCCCACTAAACGGGACTCTCAACCGTCGGCCTCTTATCGTGGGAGTAAAAGCAATCGGGGTCAACTCTGTGCATGGTCGCACTTGGTTAATTAATGTTACGCAGTTCCGGTCGTGAATTAGTATGTGTATCTCAATGTGATATCACTGGACAGTCGACCGCTGTCACCGTCGGATCGTTCGTGATGCTTGCCGTCGTTTTCCTCCTATCGGTGTTCGGGTCGCCTGCGATGTTTGCACTCCATCGCGTCATGTTTTGCGCTTCATTGACGTCTCATCTAGCTGCCCTTGCTTCTGTACTGTACAACCCTTCCGGCCTGCGTGCACTGTGTTTCACTGGGTTTGTTATCATATTTCTTGATCTAGGATACTGTCGCGCTGTGCTGCTGTTTCGAAATCAGTTCTTGCTCTGGGAGGAAGGGATCATCTGTTAGCTGTGGACCTTCTTCGGAAGTTGAACACGTTGATGGTGATTGTCTTGCTCTTGGACCCAATATTTGTCAGCTGTGGACCTTCCTCGGAAGTTGAACACATTGACTCGTGGTTGTGTCGTGCATGCATTCTGCAAAGGGACAGCCATACGACAGCTTTCTGTGGGCTGGTGGACACTGGGGATTTTTTACCTGGGAGGAGGGAACTCCTCCCGTACACTTGTGCATACTGCTTGTGGCCAGGTCCCACAGGGTTCTATCCAGATGTCCTGCCATTCAAACGGCCGGCCAGTCCACGGTTTGCCAGCGTCTTGTATGTACGACCCCCTGGAATGGTGTGTGCTCCGTTGGCATCCTGTAGCTACATGTAAGGATAACCACCCGTACATTACTACTTGTTTGTCTTCGGTAAACTCGTTGTTCAGACATTTGGACCACGCGAGTATAATAAATCCCCCCCCCCCCCCCCCCCCCCCCACGGCGGCCATGGGCTCTTTGCCACTGCTTTCTGGGTGGCTTTTCTTCCATTTTGGCAGGGTCTCCGCCACGAAAATGTTGTAGGCGGACGGTGCACGGTTGCCGCTGTCTGAAAAACAGGCAGAAAAAAGGGGTTAGGGTATTCAGCAATTTAAATGGCGATACATACTCTTGTTTCTCGGCTTCTTAGCCCCGGAAGAGAGGTGAACCCGATTCTTTTCTAGCTTCAGAAGTCGTTGGTCGATTGACTTCACGTAGTGGAGAATATCCCGGATCATCCGATCAACGTCCTCCTCCTGTGTGCTAGACATCTCTCTGCCTTTCATTGTTCCTCGCACAGCGGGCATTTTCCTGACTTTCGTCTCGCGCAGCGAGCGAATATGTAATGGAGCAAACATTCTGTCGATGGTATTATACTTATACAAGATGCGGCCCCTAAGTTTCCGAGGCCTTGATTACTCCATAACTATTACGGCTCTTTAAAGAACTGCGTTCTCTTTTTGGGCGGCCATAAGTAAAATAAAGTAACTTTTGGCAGGCTAAGCTGCCTCCAATACCATTGCATTCTGCACCTCCTGCCCCTTGTATGGGTAAAAAGTGATGTAGATCGACTCCATTGGAGCTCCCACAGTGGCTCTGGAGTGCCATTCATTGCTCCTTGGCCGTCACGTAGTCCTAACCATTCACAACTCGTAGTCTCCATTTCTTTCTGAATCGTTGAAGCCTAATAATATGGTGGTCCAGATGCACTTTTAAACTCTATGACAACTTTCAGAGTGCATAAAATCCTTCCCTCACAATAATCTGGGTCATTTTAATATGCCTGGATGCCAGTAGACTGAATTGACCCCCAAAATCACCCCCAGACCCATCTCACCGACGATAAAATAGTTTGGCAATTTTTTTCTATCACTAATTGCGCACGAATTACCCAGAATTATCTAGCTATGTCTCATCTTAATCCGTGCAGAACTCATAGAGATATGGGCAAATCGGTAGCAGGAATCAGAAAATGCCCAAAACGGCAATTTTCTGATTCGCGCCTTCGGTACTGCCAATTGCTGTAATTATATAGTACTGAGCGCTCCCATTTTCGAACACGTGACTATTACACATCAGCAAAGCCCTCTTTTTGGCCCGGCCCTCCGCCCGGTGATAACTAGGCAAATTCCGAGCAGGTTTGCCCGCAAAAACCTGAAAAATCCGATGAGGTTTGAGTGCGCTGGGAGTGAGACAAGGTCTTACGGTGGTGGCGGAAAATAATGCAACAGGGTGTTTTGAGCCCGTTTCTGGACGGATCAATTGAGTTCAGCAAATTGTGGGCTATGCTAGCATTTTGAAACGTGTGACCTCAATGGCTCGGGGGTGGGCCCGCATCAATTGAATGAATAAGAATGGGCAAAGGGCGGGCTCGGGATGCTGACACAAGCAGCGCATCACGCTAAAGCACGGGAATATCCAGCCAAAAGAAGAAAGTGCTCCCACATACGACACTTACACCGCCGACATCGAATCTCTGCGCATAATCGTTGTGCGCCCAAAATTTCATTTCCGCCCTCCGCGCCACGTAAACGCAAGATAATGTCCACCGATTAGGGCTCCAATCTTAGTCCATCCAACTCAAAAAAGCTCGCCTCTAAAGTATGTTTCATGTCTTCCAGCATTCCGAATATCTCTCAGAAAGGTCTGGGACCCCTTGAATAGGCATTGAACATGCGGACGATATACTGACTGCGTCCTCTGGTTCGGCAGGTTTCCAGATCCATCTCAATGACTCGCAATCTTGGGTAGATGGCAATGGTTGCGAAACGTCTGTCCCAAAACGCTTGTATCAAATCTTTGGCCCCCCGTCAAAATACCTACTCGTTATGCCATAAAGGCATGACTGCCAGAAAAAAAAATCCGGCCTGGCGGCCGAACCAACCAACCTGGTCCAGGTCTGGCATTCATGGCCCAGTAAGTTGACATACAATTTGTGTGCATGAGTATTTGATCTGTATACCCAGTGCGACAAAATACCGCGCAAGGGTCAAACAGCGGACGGGAAACACCCAGTGCCCCTCCCTGGGCAGCAATTGGGCATATTTAACCACGTGCTTCCGGGGATTTTCAATATTTGTGAAGTTCACCCGATTTGGCCAGATTTTTCAAGGCTTAAATTGTATTCTGTCCGAGTTTTAGAGTGATAAATTATTGTGCTAGGCTGGAGATTGGCCCCATACTAGTAGAAACAACATACCAACTGAGCTTTTGTTTTAATTTGTCGAAAACGCGCAGGAGAGGCAAGTGGGGAGGCAACAACATGGAAATCATAATGCCGCGTCATCCCGGTTTCGAAGTTTCGCGCGGTTAAGTGATGGGCTATAACAAACCGAGGTACGAGGTTCAATTGTTATAGCGTCTGTTTATAAGAGACTAGTGATGGGCCATATATTCAAACTCATATCCTTGGATCATTACTTTTTTAGGCTACGCACACTACCTGTGGACTCTATTCCTTTCAGTTATAAGAATATATATACTGTGCACACCTCCTGAATTAATTTTGCATGGAAAGTTTCGTATTCACCAGTGCTATCCATTTCCAGGGAGCGCGCCTCAACAAGTAGGGCCAGGAGCTTGCAGTGCATTTTTCTTTGGACTTGCCGCGCCACAGAACGGGAATTGCCGGCGGCATTGATTCGAGGCGGCCCGAATATAGTCTTGTTCCGCACATGCTGTGCGTAAGCAGCATTGAGCAACAATGCTAAACCAGGAGACGTACTCCAGCTGTTAGACGATGCCATCGAGAATTTCAAGCGGAGGTGGGGTAAAACTAAAAGCTGGTTAGTCAAATCATGAATCTAGGACGTGAAGCAATTTCAAAGTGAGTATAAATGCATTCAACGAAAATGAATTCGAAATACAGGTAAGGTGAACAACATGGAATCATCTGGCTGACTGGGCAATGGGCGTGGGTCGTGCTGAACACCAAGCCGTGTTGGCCGTGTGCCGAATTGAAGATCCGAAATGTGCCCATCAGGCCATAGTGTGACTGGAACATAGAGGTCAGGAAGTTGTGCAATTTTCATCCTTTGAGGGTTGTGTCTTTTTCAATGGGGTGCAAGGTTTCCCACCTGTGCTTTTGAGTGCTCAAGTAACCTGTGTATTTTTTCCGTGCCGCAAATAGGTTGCGTCGCAAAATTTGTGAGATTTGAAGTTGTGCATTCGAAGATACCGCTGGTTGTGCATTTTTCTGGTGAATCAAAGACTTGTGTGTGCAATATTCACCAAGGTTGCGCAGATTTTGACAAAAACACACCAGGTAGCATGGCCCCGTCAAGCTCACGTGCGTCCCACAATACCTCGGATATTGGAGACGACGCTAACAACATCCTCATCGAGCACGGGAGAGACAAGGCGCGCGAAGACTTGCAGCCTGCAGACATGCCTACGCGCAACATACTTGTGAATATTTTCTACTAATAAACCCATGCCCCAAAGTCTCTCGTTCAGCCTACCGTACAGGACAGACACGGGTTCCGAATTGGGACGCGCGTTGATGCCATCAAATTCCCGTTGTGGTCACCGGACAGGCCAAAATCCCTCGTGCAGCGCTCATGGGCATCGCGTCGCGCACTTTTGATGAGCCAGTGAAGTCGAAATGGTGCTGCTGCGGATCGGAGTCCTCGACTAGCCTGAGGAAGGTTGCATGGGTATGAAACAGACGCAGGGTGCGAAATCGCTCCGATGCAGGTCACTCTTTTCAAAATGCCAGCCCTTTGAATGCACCTATATTGCATCAGGTCATGCTTTTCAAAATGGCAGCCATTTGAATGCAGCTCTATTGCGTCAAGTCATGCTTTTCAAAATGCCAGCCCTTTGAATGCACCTATATTGTGTCAGGTCATGCTTTTCAAAATGCCCGCCATTTGAATGCACCTCTATTGCGTCAGGTCATGCTTTTCAGAATGCAGCTCTATTGCGCCAGGTCACACTTTTCAAAATGCCAGCCATTTGGATGCACCTCTATTGTGTCAGGTCATACTTTTCAAAATGCCCGCCATTTGAATGCACCTCACTTTTCCGACCCTGTGTGGAAGATTTTAAGGGTGAATACCCCTTGAGCTAGTTTCAATGGACCTGTAACTCGGACTTCAAATCTTTGTAATATTTGAGCCAGGCATCCATAATCCGCTCACGGAGTTTTGTCCGGTGAGGAATGTCGCTGTCGTGCAAGGATTCGCGGAGCAGAAGTAACAGGTTACGAAAGTCGGGGTTTTCGATCAAATTAATTGACTGAACATAAATCAGTGCCAAGACGACTTGATAGGGTAGAAATTACCAAATCGTTGGAAACAATTACTGCCACCAGTTGATCTTCGAAGCTCTTTATTGAAAATTCCGTACGACCCGCTTCCCTGGCACGCTTCTCCTCCCGCTGCCGCCGGGTTGCATCAGGGAGCTTGTTCGGCAATTTGCGTGCCTGGATGAGCGCAAGATATTCAAGTTCGTGAACCTTCTGAAGGTGGCCTCGACGGGTAGTAAGACTGCTTGCAGCGGCGTAAATTTGTCTCAAAAGAGAAGTAAGCTAACATTCTCGACAGAGGGAAGTGCACGTACGAACAAAGCTTGCATTTGAAGCTTCGATGCTCAATGTGCTCCCCAAAGAACGCCTGGCAGTCCCCGGATCTGGAGTTTGCCTTTAAAACAGTGTCGTCAGCCCACGCAAAATTATCGTTATCGATACGATAGCCATTCCACTGATCAAGATTGTCACCGCCAGAGCGACCCCGCCGCTGCTGGCGCACAACCGTCTCATTGTCCTGAGGGGAATCATGAACAGGAGGAAGCCTTCGATTGAAGCGGGAAGGGCGTGGAGGCGATACATCCAAGTCCGAGTCCACATGCTCCTGATCCGACACACAACAAATCTCAACTCGAGGTACAGTGTGGGAAATATGCTCGCCTACAAGATCCTCCTCCCCCCCTGATTCATTGTCACTTTGATCGTGGAGTCGCGGGCCTGGACTGGCCATCGAAGTCTGTGTGTTGAGGCGGGAAAAAAGGCGGTTTGCAATGGCACGAGCAGGAGTCTGCGGTGCGAAATGTTGTTGACTGCCGGGTGTTGGACGGGGGGGCTATAGGCCAAATAATGCCATTATCACATTTATTCACAGTGAAATCTGATGAGACTTGCCGTCCGAGGAATGGTTTGTACGGCTTGAACGGGAGGGGCCGCGGGTGTGACTGTGCGGCCTAGTCCCAATCAACAACAGATGGCACTTAAAAGGAAGGGAAATACTTCGGCTTCCTCCTGCCTGCGGAGCTTGGCGCGTGTCCAATGCTGCATCGGGCGATAAAATGAGTCAAAATAAAAATGCTGTAAATTGAGCAAAGGTAATTACCTGTTAGTGGTGCAAAACCACGACCTGGATCACGTCGACCAGCATCCTGAGCTGTATTCGTGTGCGAGTCGCTCCTAGCTGAACGGGATGGTGGCCTGGCCGCATTCGGAGGCTCTTGTTGGGGAGCCGTGGTGCGGGAACTACCTCTGGTTGTACGAGTGGTATTTTGAGGTGGATCAGCGGGTGGAGGTTCAGAGGGTGCAGAGTCTGTGGCAGGCCTGCGTCGAGGGGCCATTGTGCGAGCAATGATGGGTATAGCCTGATCTTAAGTCTGTTGCTGTTGCCGGAGCGGCACAAGATTAAATATATGACTGAATGACATATACAATGTACCTTGAAAGATATGAGATAGAATTTCATTTAGGGGAAAGCTCGCGGGTAAGATGTATACAATTAAGTCTGTTGTTGTTGGCGGGGCGGCACAAGATCAAAGATATGACTGAAGGACACAATTGAAAGATATGAGATAGAAGTTCATTTAGGGGAAAGCTCGCGGGTAAGATGTATACAATTAGGTCTGTTGTTATTGGCGGAGCAGCACAAGATCAAAGAAATGACTGAAGGACACAATGTACCTTGAAAGGTATGAGATAGAAGTTCATTTAGGGGAAAGATCGCGGGTAAGATGTATACAATTGAGTCTGTTGTTGTTGGCAGAGCGGCACAAGATCAAAGATATAACTGAAGGACACAAGGTACCTTGAAAGATATGAGATAGAAGTTCATTTAGGGGAAATCCCGCGGGAAAGATGTATACAATAATGGTTAAATCTCACGACTTGACAGATGAGATGCGGCCTGAAGTTGTAATAAATCTATCTAAGGAAGTACAAGAAATGAAATCAGCAGATAGAAGTTTGTTCAACCGTGGGAAATCTGTTCGTCAATAGTCAATCTCGGTCATTTCGGGGCTAGAGAATTTGAGGTGAGTTATTGTTGGACCCCTCGATGAATTATGACCCCCACTATGAGCTTCTTGGGTGTTTCTCCCGCCAATAACCGGTCACAGATTTGCCCTACCTCTCGCCTTAGTGGCATATGACAGGGAAATTCCACATTTAGCGTGTCAGTAGCACCATTTTGGGTTGCCTCACTTTAAATACCGGGCTTGGGACGGAATAGGCATCCATGCCTGAAGGACCTGAACAGAACCCTGTGCCAAACCGGCGCTCAGTACTCGACCCAGTCAACTTCAGCGCCGATGCCTGGCCCTCAAGGGCGGGTTTCTATGTATGTTGGAGGCTACTGATTTTGACCGTTGTCTAATGTACCTCAAAGCTGCCCCAAGTGACCGTTCACAGGCCCCATGGACGGGTATAAATATTTCAATTGCTAATATTTGCTATGTACCATGTTCATCTTCCTCAGAATCCTACGCAATCACCCGGGGAAAGCTTTACCGCTGGCACTGTCGATAATGCATCCTACTCAGAGATCTCTCCCACTCGATGGATGTCGGGTTTGAGATGGGTTTAGGTGCAAGCTGAGGCAAATTTTCATTCCAGTGTTATTCCGATGAAAAAAAAGGAAAACCTTCGAAAAGAAGGACAAGACACTGCGCTGCATTGCCTTTGCGCGTCCCTTCTGGGTTTTGCCGTTCCGTTCCCGATACAATGTTGATGCGCTCTGTCCGGGGGGAGGGTGATCAATGAGATCATTATTCTCTGCGTGTTGCTTCCTCGACGTCGCGTTGATCTAGATGGTAATGTAGATTTGTGTGCACATCATTGGGTGTCACTTACCTCCACATTCGGCAAGAGATCAGTGTTCGCATTCCGGGCTACTTTGGCAGGAAGAAGTGCAGCAGCAGCACGCACTAAATTCTTGATCCTTTCACCCAATTGGGACGGAGTCATATCGGTGTCTGAATTGGCGGGAGGCGCGTCTTCCGCGATGTAGTTGCCATCTTGTGCCAAATCGTTTGCCTCTTTAGGGTCTATTTCTCCACGCTTGTCGCGTTCCCGGCGGAGCGCAGCTTCTTTTCGACGGGAGTTCTTTGGCATGGGCTCGACCGATGTTGTCGTGGCAAGGAAACTGTTCTGGTAACCCCAAGGAGCACATCTGACGAGACATTATCGCCGAATTCCGTCGAAAAAATGACCGATTATGTAAGCAAAAATCGATTTTAGTGCCAATCACATTCTTTTCATTAGGTTTCCTCTCAAAAAATTTTAGGGGGTCGTAAATCACACTCAGAAAGGCTCCACGTGGGTCGCAAGGAAGTGCCGACTGGTACTGTAGAAGGAACTTTGGGGTGGTTTATAGGTAAATTTTTCATTTCAGAAAAATCGGACGTACTCCTAAGTTAGGGTTAAAAAACGCGAAATTTGAGGCACGAAAACGAAAAATTTTCATAGGCCATCCACAGCATTCAGCCGTGTCCTTGCTTTGGAAGATACTCACAGGCTACTACTGCTCACCCGAAAAGTCGATAATGGACAATGGTCTTCTCTCCAGGAAAATACCTGTGGGAGACATTCGCGAGAACAAATATCTCCAGCTCGCCGAGCATATTCTGGGGCGCAAGAGTAGGTGCATATGTTGCAGGAAGGGGGTGCAATATCTTGAAGCAGCAGAGGCGTGTGATGACGCTATCGGGACGAACATAGAAGCTCCTAGGGCTAAAAGTGAGCCCTGTCACGCTCGCAACGCTGTCCTCGATGGCATCCACACGGGCATTGACTGCGACTTTTCGACTAGCTATGTCATAGTCTGCAGCAACAATAGAGTACTCCCCACTGAAATCGAAGATGACTTGAAGGGCCGGGAAACCCATATGAGAGCGATATGCCTGAGTGTCGATGAAGTAATGGAGGCGGGCACTGAAGTCGCCGAGTAAATCCTTATGACATTGGTAAGGGGGGCACAGCGATGTGGTCTTGAGCTGATGTGCGAAATCAAACAGCTAGTCCGCTCTTTTTAGCTGATTCGGGACTGAAAACAAAACATGAAGCCACCTGGTTCGCCCAAGCAAAATTTTGGGTTGGATGTCCCATGATGGTGTCCGTTGGAACAGGTGCAAGGCTTGCCTGCAGCGTTGTGAGGGGCTGTGAGGGATTTGTTACAATCTCATATGAAAAGTACAAATGAGAGGCACACTCACCGCAGCGGTATGTCTGAGTCCACTAGGAATCGGATCTGGCGCAACTCCTGATGCCAAAACCTCATCGCCCCTGATCAGGGGTCCTCCGCATCCCAATCCATGTTTTGTGGTGAGGACCTATCACAAAAAAACGAAAAAGAAGAATGAAAATCAGAGGTTGATGGTGAATGGGAAGGGCTGGTCCGGACCTTAAGCTCAAGCAGAGCACGCTTAGAGCCTGGGTCCAACAGGCGCCTGCGCTGGTAATCGCGCAACCGTTCACGGTAACTGGGGCATTGCTTCCACCGGGAGATCGGTGGGAGAGGAGAATGACAGATACGCTGCACAGGACCCATCCGGGATTGAAAGAAGATGAATGAGGGGACAGCTTGGGCAGAAAACGAGGGCACGATACCTTCCGTGCTTTATACGGCAGCGGAGGCACGAGTACATACTCCATCCACAGGGACGGTACCCAGACAAAAAGAGCAAAGCTTAGGAGCAAAATATGTGGATGACTGTCAAATGGACAGATGACGAAAGGGGATGAAGCAGCGTCCAGAAAAAAGATTTACATGTCTGGGGAAGTTTTGGTGATGTTCCTGAAGCCCGACAGATCGAGTTCTATCAAGCAGTCTCGACTCCACATAGGTGTTACAATCCCGACCGCTGACTCCATTCTGGGAGCCGTACCCGACCGTTTCACTTAAATCAACACTGGCGGCGTGCTTATATGTATCGGACGATATCGCCAAGCCGGTCGTGGTGCGGAAAAACAAATATGCTTCACATTGCATCGATCACACTTTGTTTTCTCTGGAGCACCATCCTCTCAATAATGACGATCGCGTTCATCGTAGAGTCATGTGAGATCACACACCAGTTATTTAAAATAAATTAAACCTCGGTTCGCAGATTCTTCGCTCTCAAATTTCCCGTCCGCCTTGGCTATTGGCCTGAACGAAGTTGTTTACATCACATTGTTAGTCGTTTCAGCTTCAGGGTGCGTTGAATGTGTCAAACAATGTTGAAACCTGCATTTGGACTCAGAATTTCTATCAGAATCTTTAACGCCTTGCGTTCGCAACGAGAAGGAGTACGAATATTTAAGAACGTCCTCACCGTCCACTTGCCGGTCAACGTCGGTCTTGGAATCTGGCTTCTTGTTTTCGTCTTCCAGCAGGAATCGTTAAAGGGACAGCTGAAAGCTGCCGCAGTCACATTGGTGAGCATAATATGGGGAGTCGAAAGCGGTGCGTCCAGTCTTTTGAACTCGAATGTAAATAATTCAATTTGTATAGTTGCCCTGGTGACTACAGCCCAAGGGCTTGGCTCAGAGATACAGAGAGACACAGAAAAGAAAGACATAATTGAACTTCAACAAAAACCTTCTCCGTATTTGCCATCCAACCCAATTGGAGAGAGACATTATTGGGACTTTAAGCTTTCAGAGATACAGATCTAGCAGTCTCCTAGAGTCCGGACAAACAAAGAAACCAGTCTCTCTTGGCAACGGCCTCCTGTGTTTCGTCGATTCAGTTCATCTAGGATAGTGTTGAATATGGAATGAACCATTGAAATCCTGCTCCTGAGCCTCACCTGCGACTAACATTTTTAAAGCTGGTCTGATTATATGCTTTCGCTGCCTCTCCCTCGCCGGGGCGGGTGGAGCCCTTTGTTCAGGATATCTTGCACGAGCTGACTGGTCGCGTGCTCACTGAAAATTCATTCCTGGGCTCCACCCGGGCAAGGGATTGAAACAATGCCATGAGTAACATAAATATCAATGTCTCCGGATAAAATTGCGTCAGCAACCACGCCGGCAAACTCCGTGGGCGGGGCTCCGGAAACCATTGTATCAATTGCGATGTGGCAAGGCAATACTTGAAGAACTTAAGCTTTCTTAGCCCTAGCAGCTTTCAACAATTTTTAAATCTGTTACGGTCTAGAATTTGTGCTGAGTTCCGCTGGGAGCAGCTGAGACGTTTTCAGCCGATCCCAGTGTAAAGACCCGCAATCTGCCAGCACGTGCAATTTAAATTGTTTTGGTTGTGTTTGGCAGGGATAAGGGAGCACTCGATGAAATTAAGGTTTGGACAAGCACCCAGGGTTCAAATTGTCCTTTTGAACTTCCTGAAACCAGGAATGATCATGTATACATGGTTGGAACGGTTTATCAACCATTTTTGCTCAATGATCAGGGCTGCGGCAGTGTAAAGACCCGCAATCCGGACGCGCATTTTGTCTATGGATTGATTGATTCACTTTTGTTACTACATGTGGCCCAAGGTCTATGGTACTAGTCCGAACCTGGTGTCTGAGTGTGGTGAGGATGGGGTAAGGTAGCTACAAGTTTTCAATGTGTAAAGTAAAATGAAGAGACAGATATTTATACGGCATGGTAAAGTAGTGTCGTGAGGGTATCGAGAGAGTTGGTATCGTACAGGCGCAGGTATGGGTCAAGGGCTGGATGGCCCGCATATGGAAAGTAGATTTTATATGCCGTTTCTTCGTAGTCTTCGTCATTACCCCTATTTCGCTTACACCATTTGTTTTGTCAGTAAACATGGACCCACATTCAATTTTCACGCTCGTACCACCATCTCCACAGCCAGTGCAGGGCAAGCGCCCAAAGGTAGTAGCGGAGCACCTCGACCCCTCCTCTTAAGAACGCTGCCGGTGGGCATTTTAGCCACCAACGACCTCGATTCTCATCCCACACACGCACTCATTTTCCCACCTCACGTATTTTCAAAATCTACTCAAAACCTCTTGGATCACTGACCCATTTCAAGAACCCGCAGACCGGCTCTCTGCCTCTTCTTCATCGTTTGCTCGAACTGTAAGCATCGCGGACATTCGTTGGAGCAGTGTTTCCACAAAGGAGGACCTTTGGAAGGTAACATCCCGGACTGGTTTTTGAAGCGCCACTAGCATTCCTGTATCTCAACCTATTCCATCTGGTAGGGAAGGCCTATCTTCGTGCCAACGGGCATGCCATCCGGAGTGCTGAAGACCCATTTCTGATTCTTCTGGATTCCACTGGCTGCATAACCGGGGATCCAGCACTGAGATAATAATCAGAAAAACGGCAGAATATAATAAATGAAGCGCACCTGTCGCCCAGGAATAGTAGTGAGACTGGTCAAACTTCTGCGCTAGGCTGTGAAAGTCCCGGCGAACGCATTGAAACTGCGAAAATGGTGATAGGCAGCATTGTGCCGAAATGGAATCTGACTATGCCAAATCAAGACTTGTGCGATGAACTGTCGCTAACAGACCACGAGCGCGAATGAAATAACAAGCCACTTGAAATGGACCATGTCGTGGGTTTTGATCCCGATTTGCACTGTCTACTATGGGCTGCGGGTTCCGCATTTTTGCTTCGGAAGAATCACTTAATGAAATACCACAAGGAGGTATAAAATATCTGGGTCTGCTCAAGACCTAGTGACAGTATTTTTGCATGTCCGTATCCTCCGTTCTGGGGAGTTTGACCCAGCTGTGGAGGTTATAATCAAGCATAACCGATGCGACCCAAGAGAGTGAAATTCTATCGATAACTTTTGACCATCCTGAAATACCTCGCAATTTCCCTTCGGCGATGTTGGGTGGCTTACTCATTACTTTCAGAACACCCGGAGGAATGTCCCACTTCTGGTTTGCTCCTCCTCTGATTTCTTGTCGCCAGCACTTGTTAAAGAAAGAGTGAAATTTGAGAATGATTTGCTGGATCCAAAATTCCGTTTACTTAGAGCCGTATCTGCCGCATTGAACGAGAGACTAGCCAGAGTTCAATTTAATGAAGTGTGAGAGAACCGTGCTAAATTTGCTACAACCATTCAGACTCGGGCTGTCCGAGTTGACACCGAAGTCGACCTTATGTTTGAATGCCCAGCAGTACTCCTTTCGCAAGGCTCACAGAGATTTTTCACCAAAGTTATACGTCACCTAAGACCTAGGCCTCTGCGGCAATCCACATTCATAAATCTCGATCGCATCCGCTGCTCTGTTCAAGAACTCTCGAAGTACACCCCTTCCGAAGGAACTATTTGGCGATCTATTCGATCCGTGACCCTACAACGACTAACAAGGGAGTTCTTTTGGAAGTGGATACATAACACTTTCCGTGTGGGGAATTTCTGGTCCCACCTCGAGACTCTAGAGATTAGGGTAGATGTGATGTGTGTGAGGTTCCCGAAACACTCGACCCCCCCCCCCAGGTAAAAATCCCCGGAGTCCACCAGTCACAGCCAGCTGTCGTATGTCTTCCCTTTCCACTCTTTTGTCTTCCCTTTGCAATCTGCATGCCGGAGCCAACAATCAAATAAAATAAAACAGTGCCGGGAATGTCGGCGACGCAAAGAAAAGGTTCACGTTTGAAAAAATATGTGTTAAAACTAGTTCATCGGGCTTGCGACTATCGGAGATGATGAGATCGTTCGAGGATGAGTGATTGAATGCGGTGATCCCCGCAACCCGCCGAGTTCGATCCGTGGACAAACGGGCTGAACAGCCTTGCATGAGGTTGCTCAAAACGGCGGCCTTGGAGACAACGCGCATGACCGCGTGTTTCCGGATGGTTGTGAGGCTAGGAAGTCCTAGCGCACGGTGAAGGATGTCCGCGAGGCGCGTACCCCCATGCCGTAGCACAGAGCTCAAGGAGGCCGGGTTCACTGCCGTATGACGGGTGGCAGTGGGGATTCGGCTGGGTGGTGAGTGGAAGGAAGGAGGGCAGGTTGTAACCGAATTTACAACGCGCAAACCCTCTTCTACCCAGAGTCGGGATGTTCTCAATAATCGTACAGCCTCGGTCGTTTGAGAGTTACGGATGCGAAGGTGCCTTGCCTCAGAAGACGGGCCATTTTTGCTGAGATCCTGGCTGGTTTTGTAGGCTTCAGACTAATGTTGCCGCAACTCAAGTCGATCAAAAACAAACTTTTGTCTATAGCCACATCACATTTGGTCAAAAGGCAAAAAATATATGGGCAATGAAAAGGGCTAGTATAGGTCCATAAGATATCCAAACTTCTTGGCAATCGGATCTTTGGTTGTGGAGAAATATTGGATTTATTGATCGACTCGGGTTGACTCGACTTTGACTCAAGTCAATCAATAAATCCAATATTTCTCACGAATGACACAGTAATATCGGGAACCCTTCGGATATGTTATGCACCTACTATAACCCTACATACATCATATATAATCATTAGACTAGTACTCTTCAGTCAGGTGCTATTTGTGTTAAGTCGAATTTGATCGACGTGAGTCACGGCAACACTAAAGTCTACTTCAGACAGACATGAAGAGTAGAACACTGCCGAAGCCGGAGCGAAGCGACGGCACGTCTTGTAGAACTAATAACAATCCCTTCATTTTACGCTGTATCAAGGAACGGGCACGCGCGAAAGGACTCACCCTATATGTTGCGGCTACCCAACATTATGGCTGAAGCTTATCCTTCTAGACTTTTTCCGCAGATCGCTTCTTGCTCCCAGATCCAAGGTTTCGGTATCCTCCGTCCAAAAAGCATCCCAGATCTTTGTCAAAGATTGCCCAGTTCGATCCCCGGGAGCCTTCGATGTCAATTCTGCGGTGGTGGTCAGCCCATGCCGTATATTGTTCATCCACGTCTTTTCTCCGTGTTTGAAGTAGGGGTAGACGATTGAGATCCATTCGTATATATCTTGTAGGCGTAAACGGTGGTTCTGGGAGGAGAGTATAGCCTGGCCGATCAGAGCGGCATATGTGTAGTTAGGCCGCTGATTGGAGTAGGGACCTGGGGGCAAGGTATACGGTGGGACCGGCTGTTTGAGGAGTCGACCTGACGTCGTCGACAGTGGTCTGGTGGATGAATTTGGTAACCATAAGGACTGATTCTGCGTGTCGGAAATGCCATAGTGGGAAGGCTCGGGATATGTCGGGGAGCAGCAGGTCGCGCTACTTGTACGGGTCGGCACAGCATTCTTGACCTTGGACTTCTTGCGGGAAAGACGCCGACGCTCGAGTACAACCTCCATGATGTTGATCTTGCGAGGAACTGACTCCTCCTCGGCTTCGGCCTTGACAATGGCGCGGGGTGTGTTGGGAGACAAGGAGGCGTAGGAGGAGGGCCCAGATCCGAACAGGAAGCTGCTGCCCACGGGGAGTGGGCGGGAAAGGGCTGGGGAAATATTTTAATCACCTGCTGGGAATGCCTGAAGGGTGGACCAATCCTTCCCCCGAGTCGCTGAGAAGCTGGCGAATTTTGTCGCTGCGTTTGTTGAGTTCATTCCGGGTGAATCCTAGCGAATTCAAAGCCTGGGATATAGGGGAGGCTGGTGGGTTCAAGTGGGCCATACGCTTAACAAGGGATGTCTGCGGCACAGTGAACGGTGATGCCTCAGGCTCTCCTTCCTGGGAGTCGATGAGGAACTGGCGAATTTCGTCGCTGCGTTTGTTGAGTGCCCCCCGGGTGACTCCCAGCGAGTTCAAAGCCAGGGATATGGGGAGGCCGGTGGGGTCATAGACGCTTACTGTAGCAAAGCTGGTAAGCAAGGAACGCAGCTTACAATGACAGTTGCATAAGTCATCAACCATTTGCACGTGATAAATATTTAAAGTGGTGGGGAATTAATCAATCTCCGCCGTCAACCGCTCGTACGCGCGGCTGGGGTACGGAGAGCTGCATAGGTTCTGAGCAAGCCCGCGCAGCTCCGGCTTGGCGAGCCGGCCCTTCGCTGAAGGGGCTTGCTTCCAACTGCATCGAACAAACAGCTTGCCAATCACTTTACAGTGACCTCAATCCAGACTCAAATCTGTGGCTGTAAACTGTAATGTAACTCTGAGTCGATATGCCATAGTATAATATAGTCAATTTTCCATCACAATTGAATCAGTCGCTGACTTTTAATTCGCGTATTGATCATCCATTCTTCGATTTTCAGAAAGCACTGGCTAGGATTGAGATATAGTCCGCCAGTCTTGAAGGGCAAATTGTCTATTGACGACCCTAGAATTCTTCTAAATATTATCATGATTTTACATCAAAGTCCTGCGGATGCCTGAGCCGCGCAAGGTCGCGAGTGCAGGCGGTCGCACAATAACGGAGGGTGAGAACAACGTTGAAATAAATTGAAAATAAAACAAACTTTTTCCTGGCAGCAAAGCGGGGTCAATGTGGGGAACGACACCACCCTGAGAAATGACGACAGAACCGAGGAGCTACGGCAGCAGTCGCCACGTAAGCCAATTAGTATGAAGTCACACCGTTATCGACCCACGTTGGCTAACTCTTCATCATTGCGGATTGCGAGTTGTATGTGACGGGGTACGACACGGCGCTTCTTGTTGTCGTGCGCGGCGTTCCCCGCGAGTTCAAGCACCTCTGCCATGAGGTATTCGAGGACGGCAGCAGGCATGGCGAGAGCGCGTCGAGTCGCAAGTCGTCGACGCGTCAAATTTGCTGTCACGCAGCTCCAAAAAATTTACATGCAAAATTTTTTTGGGCCAGCTCGGGACCCCCCTTCCCCCCTCAGCCGATGTGCCGGATTTTGATCCCGCTCCCCCCATTCCGTCCGGACGGCAATCTCACCCGTCATAGGCTATCACGCCAGCAATACCCGGTCAAAACCCGAGTTGAAATGGCTCAACCAGGGTCAATTTACTGTGGCCCGAGTGATTTTCAACCAATTTTGAGCCCCGTGGGGGTGTGTGACGCGTGACTGTCGATTTGAGCCAATTAATACAGTAAGCGTCACAGGACACTCAAAACCGAATGGATTTCAACATTTTTTTGAGTGGTACAATAGTCGGAATTGAGCTGGCTTTCCGATGGTGCACCGCCGATCTAAAAAGGGCAGCCTTGGGACAGCAATGGTTTGCAACAGACATAGTCTTCCTACGACATTCTGCGTGCCCAATTTTTGAGAAAAAAATGACTTCCAACCATCTCGACCTTTTGGTGCCCCAGAGAGTATATGATCCCCACGGTAACCAACAGACCTCGAGCCTGTTTTGTTGAAGCATGGATTCTTGGGCAGTTTTCCAGTCGCTGATGGTGACTTTCAGGTATTCAAACATGGTGGGAGAGATGGGAGAAAAGCCAAATAAATGCAAACATTGACTGACTGACCTCCATGTCTTTTTATTTTGCTCATATAGAAGTGGAATGAGTATGTATTTTAGGCTGGAATCATGTTCCACATGAGCGAATGAGTCCTCCGGGACGTCTACAGGAAATTGAACCATCGGCGACTGCTGATGTGCAATATTGTTTGAACTCTGGCCCCAATGTGCGTATTCTTTTATATAATCCAGTAGTCCGCTGTCACGGCAGGGCCCATTATCTATGTTTGTTATGCGCATACTTTTATGTCTGCATTTAAATTTTCGGCTTGGGCATGATTTTCTGGTCACAAAAGGCACACTTGTGTCTTCAGAGATTCTTGTATAGCAGATTGAATAATCACAATGAGTGAGCTCTTCCATTGCTTTGTTGAACATAAGACTCGCTGTATGACTCGACGCCAATTGTACGGGAAATATTTCTACATGAAGCGCAACAACATTGGCTGCACAATATAATGTCTGGCCCAAAGATTCGGTCGGTCGATGCGCTAAAGTCGGCCTCTCCACCACAGATGTCCTCGCCTCGAGTGCTCCCTTATCCCTGGTAGAAATGCACATACCTTCAATGGTGCATCCCGGGCCGAACAATTATTCCGGGGATGTGTACATGGCACCATTTCTGCTCGCAGGGGCTTCAAAGCGATGGCTTTATGCCTGCGAAGCTTAAATTCCTCAAATGCTCCCTGATACCTGCCCCGAAACAGCGAAAATACATTGAAATGCACGTGCCTAGCTGGTCAGTTGTGGATCACGCGGTTCAATTGAAGCCAATTCAACCATTAAAGTGCCGACCACACTTCCCTCAGCCGTTTCTGACCCAAATCTATCAATAATCAACCACCAGTGCCATTGGGAACACTATCCCAAAGTATGCACACCGCGGCAGGCGCGGCATTTTCTCCTGGCCTCCGGAAATCGAGGCACTGAGCGCAGCTGAGAAGCTGTGACGGATGCCAACTGCGCTGGCTTAAATAGAGGGGTGGCTTTGTAAATTTCTGTTACAAAGCGTTAATTTCTGTCGAGTGATGTATGCAAAACAATGGAATTGTGCTTACATGAGAATACATAATAACGGTGTTGCACGAATCCGACATTATACGAGGCAAGGTGCACAGTTATTGAACTTCTGAGTCTACTGAATGATTATTTAGCTCGGTGTTCAACACTCACAGCCACTGAGCCAGAGATTTCTCCGACCTCGCGCGCTCCAGGTAATTTTGACAGCAGAATTCACTACCACAATTTAAATTGTTTTCGGCCGTTTTGGGTAGGTATAAGGGCACTTGACGAATGTAAAATTCGTACGGAATCCCATCGATTCCAAGGGATTTGCCATTGTTTGAGAGTTTCAGTGCACCAACATCCTCCGCTGTCAGATCCTTGTCCATCTCATTGAATGCACTCTCAGGCAGACATCACATTGTTCTAGTGTAATTTCAGCGGCCATTAATCTTCCGTACTCATCAAGGCGATCCTTATCTTGACTTGAATTGTGGTAGTCCCTGGAGCCATCCTTTTTGGACGATTTTGGTAGTGTGGCTCCCCTTCAGAAATGAGCAAAGCGGAATTCTGTTACGTCTGGTCAAAAAGTTGAGGCCGTCGTCCATTAAGAATCCGCGGCGGCACTCATTCCAGCACTAAAGTTCGACAGGCACTCCGGAGTCCGGGCTTCAGATATTGGTCCCGAGTTTATGGGTTCGGTGGATGGAACCTCCGAAACCCGGAGCGGATGCGGGAAATAACTTTCCGAGAACGTATATAAAGGCTTGGCTTTTCAGGACAATTCAGCGTCGTTGGCCTCTCCTCATTCTGTGCATGCCCATTTGGCCTCTGCTGCCCCACTTTGTGCATGCCCATTTGGCCTCTGCCGCTCCACTCTGTGCATGCCCATATGGCCTCTGCCACCGCACTCTGTGCATGCCCATTTGGCCTCTGCCACCCCACTCTGTGCATGCCCATTTGGCCTCTGCCACCCCACTCTGTGCACGCCCATTTGGCCTCTGCCCCATTCTTCTTTTGTTTTCATTTGCCTGCCCCTCTGCTGCCGTTTATTCACAAAGCCACATGGCAGCCCCTGACCGAGGGCTGATCACCCTCTTTCATACTGTTCACACATAATGCACTGTGAATTAGCATCGGCAGAGCATGGTTCTCTCTTGTCGAAATTCTCTGAGAGCAGTCAAGGCTGGGTACTCATACCCTTTTTCTTCTTTCCACCTTAAATTTTGATTTTATTGATATTTTATTTATGCTTTATAGGTCCAGCGTCGACATAGCATCATTGATGCTTAATTGGTAGCCTCCTCCAGGCTCATCTCGTCTCTAGCGCTACAGATGAATGAGCCGCAGCTATTCGTGCTACCACCTACTTTGAAAGTGGGCTTCGACCCTGAGATTGAGCTACTGCACCACATGTCCGTTAACAATACCAATGTAGATATAGGGTTGGTTTCGTTCTTTTGAACTCATCAGCGTTCTGAGCAAAGAGAGGTAGAAATAGGGGAATTGCCAAATGCAGAAATACCGGTTTTCACATCACCGATATCCGGTAATCTGGATGTGGTGATTGATTCCGAAGATTAATATTCTCCGCGGCCGAAGGTCAACGGGTACTCCGCCGACGACACACCCACAATGCTCCGAACGCACGTCCGCTAGGCCCAGGAATTCCCCCACCGCCGATGGGAAGTAATGCTTCTCGAGGGGCACCACCGTGGGCGCCACGTCCTTGGTCCAACCATACCAGCAGCAGGACGATCGTGCCAGCAACTGTGCAAGATGATGGGGAGGGGAGGGTAATGAAGTCGAGGATCCACGAGGATACGCCAATGCCAAGTGTTTCGATGCCCAGATTAGGAGGCAACGGCTGCATGTCTACATCTTCCCTGGCTCCCTTGGGACAGGCAGCTGTGTCATCATCCTGCGTGCACCTCAGGCTCTATCTTGGGGTCAAGCCGCGCCCCCCTCACGGTAGTTTTACTCCCGCTGCTATTGCTGTTCCTAGTCCCCGAACAATGGACGGCATTCCGCTTATCATCATCACACGTGGTCGTGTTCCGGCTCATTCCATGAAGTTGACCCGACGGCAACAGTGGCACTGTGATGGCCGCATGAGCAGGGAGTGTGGTTGAACTGATTGGTGTGTATATAATCAAGAAGGAAATCATTAGAAAAGCTTATTATATGTCAAGATGTATGGAGTGGGGAGATGCTGTGACCAAAGTCGTAGTTAGGATAGATACCTGATGAGAAACACATCATCGTCAAGGGAAGGCAAAAAAACCCTGGGGACACTTGTGCTCGTATTTAGACAGAGTGGCTGCAAAAATCTCAGAAATATAGATGCTACAGCAAGAGTATCAGCTGAATCATACATTATACTGCCTAGGACCACCTGCCATAAATAGTGCCATCACAGTTGTCCGAAATGGGAAGTTCCGGCTACCCACCTTTCTTTTGACCCATAAGCTCTCAACTATCTCCTCAAGAGGTTGATATCACCCAGTATGAGCAGTGGCTCCGGTGTCTCATATTTCGGCGCTGGTCAATACAAATGTTTCTCGCGGTTCAGATTTTGCTCCGAGCCATTAGGGCAGTTTACGGTCTGCCATTTGAAACGTGTGTGACTCGGACTCGTTGCCTTCTTTTCTCCTCCATTTCCAGGCTTTTTCTTGAGAAATGGAGTAAGACAACATTCATCCTTCCCATAATCAATACCAGCACTATGCAGATCCATATGAAGGCAATCACTACAATCACTACGAGTCTTCGCCGCCTATGACGTATAATTTTCGCGCAGAAAACCAGTGAGTATCCACCTCGGAAATTATATGTCTTCGCTGATGTTGACTTAGATTTTATCGACCTTCGGGTGGGCACTTTCCTCCACTGCATCCCTAGTACACGTCTATCGGCGTTATGTTGGATGTCTTCCCATGCCTTTCCACCCCGTGGATCACCGGTCATTGGCCTCAGGAATGGATTGATCCAGAAATTGGACTACCTTGTCAGCACTGTTGGTATCAATGTGAGTGCCGGTAGGAACATGCTCTAGGACTGCGCTGGAAAGGAAACATTCAACAAGCAAAATTCCAGCCATTTGAATGCAGGTCCCTTGCGCCAGGTCACGCTTTTCAAAATGCCAGCCATGTAGAAAAGGCAAAAATCGCTTTGGGTGCAATCTGAGGACATGACAATGTTCACAGAGGTCAGGGCTATTCACTCACGATTGGCGCGGCTCAGAAACATGCTCCAGGACTGCGCTGGAAGGAAAACATTCCCCGAGCACAATTCCAGCCCTTTGAATGCACCTCCATTGCGCCAGGTCATGCTTTTCAAAATTCCAGCCATTTGAATGCAGCTCTATTGCATCGGGCCATGCTTTTCAAAATGCCAGCCATTTGAATGCAGCACTATTGTGTCAGGTCATGCCTTTCAAAATGCCCGCCATTTGAACGTACCTCTATTGTGTCAGGTCATGCTTTTCAAAATGCCAGCCTTTTGAATGCACCTCTATTGTGTCAGGTCACACTTTTCAAAATGGCAGTCATTTGAAATTGAATGCATCTCCATTGCGCCAGGTCATGCTTTTCAAAATGCCAGCCCTTTGAATGCACCTCTATTGCGTCAGGTCATGCTTTTCAAAATGCCAGCCATTTGAATGCACCTCTATTGCATCAGGTCATGCTTTTCAAAATGGCAGTCATTTGAAATTGACTGTGGGTTTTTTGGACGTCATGCAGTTGATAAACTGAAGTAGCACCAGCCCAAACTTTCAGCACAAAGAAACTTGGCTTGTTAAATGCCATTGTGTGAGCTCGATTGCCTCAGAATATCCCTCAGAGACAAATGTCACTTGTTGGGTTCATATTGGTGCCATGAGCGGGTTATTTCAGGTTATTTCAGGCTCCGAAGCCATGTGAATTGGGAAATGTAATGTCCACCGCCCTCGGATGGTCGCTCAAGCAACAGATAGTGCAGAAGACATCATGTCTCTTCAATAATCCTTCTTTATTCCAGAGCCCAACCAATCTTATAGGGTCTTTTAATGAGATTCCAGCGGCCTTTTTCGAAAAGAAAAATAATCTCGACCCAAGATTTGGCGGTGGCTGTGCTGATTACATCAGTGCATCTGGAATCCCTGGCTATTTCAATTGCCTGACACTAGAAGAGGAGGAGTTTCAGATTAAGGTGTGGAGTGGGTTCGATGAGACCGAAGATCCGTAGCCAAAAACCTAACGTCGAGGTGCGACACATTTGAATGTTCATGTTGCCTCAATCTTAATCCTTGCAGGCCAACACCGTAAATACCTCCAGCTACGGGACACGGTCCAGGAGCAAGGCAAAGAAGGAGGAGGGTTGAAAAGGTGTTTTCCCTGTTCGAAGAGGTTTTGGGTTCACATTCACTGTGTCGTACGACTGAAATAGGAACTAGCACTGCATTCAAGGAGCTCCCAGACTCAGTTTGTCAAGGTGTGCGTAGGTCTGGCAAGGTAAGCGTAGGCGGCTGCGCAGGCCCTGTGTAGCTGAGTCTAGACCCGTCCAGGTGTGTCTAGGTCCCTGTGTAGCCGCCTAAACTCACCTTGCCAGAACCTACATACACCTTTACAAACTGAGTGTAGGTCCGTGTAGGTCTCAGTCTAGGACTTCTTTGAACGCAGTGACTGGGGTTACTGTTGAGGCTATTCTAGAGCCATTTAAAAAGAATTCAGAGTCTATGAATCAAGGAAAAGACACTGGAACTATGCTAGCTATTTGTCGGAGGTCCGAGGAATTTCCCTGTGCCTTGAGATGCTTCGAGGCGCTGAAGGCGACTGTTGTTTGCTCATGTTATATTCAAACGCCGCAATTTCAAACTCCGCTCTTCTTCTCGTCCCACCACCCACCGCCTCTCTCCGTGCGCGTCCCTCGTGTTTTCTCGAATAATTCGAACCTCAGTTGGTCTAATAGATCCCCCAACACGTCCTCCCCGACTTTCAGATCATCGGTGGCCGAAATAGACCCTTCAACGCAAAAATACGTGATTTCCGCGATTTCCACCAACAAGAACGCGTAAGTTCATAATCCCTCTATCTAGGACCGTGAAACCTGAACCACAGACTTAGATTGATATTGACTACCGTCTGAATGCATCCAAACTCCGGACGATTAAGAACGACGAGAGTTGAAGCGCACGCGAGGGGCATGGTCAGGTCCGGGTGGTGCGTATCTGTTTGTGCGCAAACCATGACCTTAACTGAGCCTAAAGTATCCTACTTGATCCTTCACATGCTCTTCATCTCACCCTGGCCCACCACATTGTCTCCATTCGTGCACTGGCTCCACTGGAACCAATTGGAGGGTTATCCGCAGGTATGATGAACCTACTTTTGGCCTTTCCGCCATATCCGCTTATTCTTATCCTCCCTCTCTCGTGCGAAGATGCCCCAGCGAAGTAACAATGTCTGCAGTCTGGTCCAGCTTCGAGATCGGCGACCTCAACCTCAACCTATGGCGTATGTGAAGTTCTTCGACCACCTCGATTTGAAGGGGGTGCGTCCCTTGCTTTTCCTTTTATCCTCCTGTTCTCTTGCTTGTCCTCTTTCGTCCTCCCTCGTCGTATGCCCGTGCGGATGACTCGACGTATGCTGTGGGTGAGGGCTCGGGGTGCAGGCTCCTTCCTGCGGACATCGGCACAGTGCATTGGGTGCACAGTGTGCGAGCATGTGTGCCTAGACTGGGCATGGATGTGCAAGGACGAGGACATACTCGATGACGAGCCGCACGGAGAACTTGCGCCTGTAGAGGGCCTGAAAGCTCCGGCTGTCTGCTACGTGCAACGAGAAGTGAGCGCATGCTGTGTGCGAAATTTCTACTTGCTGAGCACCGGCGGCGGCCGCGCTCGGCGCACGGGTACAGAAGCGAGTCGTGATGTGTATGAGCAAGGAATTACGAGAGGAGGATGTTTACAGGCAGTGCTCGTTGGGTGCTCGTAGGTGTTCGTGGAGTTCGCGATGGTGACATGGGCGCCATCCACCTTGGTGCATGCCGGTGCAATCGATCGGCGCTGCACTGTTTGCGATGAAGGACGAGACAGTGCGTGCCTCCTTGTCTTGCTCCCTGCGTATTCTCCGGCTCAGTTCTATCCACGACAGCGTTTCTCCGAAGATGTCGGTGCGTAGTCGTCCTACATCTCCTCCTTCCACCTCCTCCGCCCTGCTCGATGCCTGTTGGAGCTGACTCCACCTACCTCTCTTCCCCTTCCTCTCACGCTCCTCCCCGCTTCCCTCCTCCCTTCCGTTGCGCGCCTCCTCCATCCCTGCGTCCTTGCGGCCCTCCTTTCTCACGCTCCCGCCCACCGGTGCGCCTATCTTCTCCCTTCACACCCCCTCTTCCTTCTGTCCATTTCATCTCGTCTGCGCTTCCGCCCCAGTCGCACCCGCACTCTCCTTTCTTCTCACCTCCTTCCCTCGTCTTTCCCTCTGCTCTCTTGCTCGAACTTCCTTCCGCCCAGCGCTACACACATCCCCCTGCTCCTTCGTATCCTTATCGTCCTTCGCAGACGCCCTCGCCGCCGCATCCGTCTCCATGCCCTGAAAGAGATGCAAGCTAATGTATATCCTTTTTGGGTTCTTCTGCAGCTCTTGGAAGACGCCAACAATTGTCTCAGTTGAGTGCTCAGAAAATTCCCAAAGCCCGTTTTTGATGCTCCGTAGTTTCCCCAATAATACGATCGCCGAGAACTCTGCACATTCGACATGGGGCGTTGACGCGGATGCCTTCCGAGGAGACAGGTGTATCCCATTATATTCGCCATCGAATTGTGCTGATCGGAAACTTCGCCCTCATCCCTATTTGGTCCTTCGCGAGCACAACGGCCGCCTCACAAGTCGGCCCTCAAGATTGTCGAGGTAAAGCGAAATACCTACAACGTGAGGCGCTGCTGACCATTCCTTATTTCAGGTCAGTTGTCGTGTCTTATTCTCCACGGCATTTATGATCGTCACCGTCGGTCATCTCAAATTACAACCTCAAATTTCGAGGAGGATGGCCATCATCATTATCCACAGGTGCGCCCCCAAGTTTCACTGACTTGTCAGTATTACTTAGTGAATGATCAGTTTTCCTCGCCCAAGGGAATTTTTTTCGCTTTATGGTAAGTACTTCTGTGTTTCTTTTTTCGTGATTACTGAGAATTGATTTACTTTACAGATTATAAATTCAATCACCAATGCGGTACGTGGACATTCTATTACCTAGATTCGATCCAGCGCTGACTTGGACCTTAGGGAGACGACTCGAGGGATCGGGGTGGTTTAGATACGCCGTGGATGTAATTTATATAGCGGTTAATATATGTGGTTTTTGAGCAGTAATTGGAAGGATGCACCACAGTCAAACCAACTGCCAGTAGGCCCTTGACCCGACTGCCATGGTACACTAGAACCGACTGCCATGGGACACTCATACCGAGTGTCAAAATGGCCGAAATGCACTTTCGGGTGAGTGTGCAGTTGCAGTCGGTTCAAGTGCGGGGCGGCAGTCGGATCGACTGTTCCGTAACACTCGGACCGACTGTTTTCAGGCAGTCGATCCGACTGTCGATACTGTCCACAGTGAAAAAGGAGGAATGAGCCCACACGAGCCCAAATGACAAGTGACATTCTTTTTCGCCGCCACTGCTTTTTTTTTGTTCGCTCCACGCAGTGGGCCCCGCGGCGAGCGTAAGCCCCACGCAGTGGGCCCAACGGCGAGCACGAGGCCCCGCACCAGCGGTCGGGGTCTGGATGGAAAACCCCAACCGTCCGGGCCGGGGCCGGCGCCCACAACCAAACAAGATTACACCGTGAAAGAAAATTTATTACAAAATTCAACTAGGTCTCGAAATTTTGAACGGCTCCACACAAACCCACAGACAATTGCCAGCCACGGCGAGCAGAAGCTCCACGCAGTGGGGCTCTGCACCAAGTCGACGGGGCTGCCAATTGTACTGTGGGTAAGTGGAGCCGTGAAAAAATTGAGCAAAAAAGTCAGACATCAGGTGAAAAGAAGCCCCGCGCCAACGGAAAAGGCAGCGAAAAGGCCCCGCGCCAGCTGACATGGCAGTGCCAGCCAAGAGGAGGGCCTAGGGGAAGCCATTCCCCGGGCACAGCCACAACGTGACGTCACACGTGACGAAAGTTCCGGGCGTGTGTTTTGCCTCCTACTTCAATGGATAAGCAGGGAAAGTGGGTTGCATCAGCAAAAAAAACTCAGGCTATCGCGGCTACGAGCGGCTATGAGGCTATGGTAGCAATCTGCAGCCCCTAATAGGCGCCGTAGCCTGTTCTGTTGCAGCATTTCTCCGGCATTTATATGAGTCATGTCAAAAACAGTGGCGAGCAGCTTACAACCATGTTCTTCACAACTGTGATCTGCCAACTGCTGTTGAAGCCATTGGGCACTGGGCTTGCCCGTCCAAGCTATGCGGTGCAATCTGCATATAGTCTTTAAATCGGATATCTTCAAAGACAGTGCTAATGTCCGGAAGCAGACCTTGGTGATGAACTTCAAGGGGTTTGCATTTATGTCGAGAGGGATATTGTCCACCTCCAAGTGAGCCAAGAAAACCAATCTGCCGTCATTGTGAATATATTTTGGTACACCATAAGCGAAAGGGCCAGCATCCGCACCAAGCAAGGCCTTCCGTGTATTATTGGGTAGATAACCTTCCCAATAAGGCAATTCACGGCCCCGCAGGGCCGAAAAATCGCCTAAAATAGCAGCAAAAGTTGTTACGCATGCGATTTAGGCAACATTTGGGGCCTGCATTACGCGTTACAGTTTCTACCATACACGGGGGTACAGTATGCACCAGTCGCATGAGGGCAATTGGGAAAACATGTGGAGCATTGATGTGTATACTGCCGCCAGTAGCCATTGCACGTTGATCCAGATGGTATACAAAAACTTCCTTGTCCAGCCAGCCACCTGCTCACATTTAAAAGCATAGTTAAGCGGCATCGATCCAACGAACGTCCGTATAGGCCCAGAGGCATCTGAAGGACACCATCGTGAAGGGACATGGGGTTCAAAATGCCATTGTGAGGCACAGGGTTCAGAATAGAAAAGTGGTGGTGACTAAGTGATTGGCACCATCCATGAACAAAGCGCATTACTGTAGGTACGCGGGGTAACCTCAGCTGATCACCACTGCCCGGGAGCCTGGCTCGTCACGAAGTATGCAGGTGATGAAATATTACAGTCTGTCAGGAATTGGATTGGCTGAAACCTGGCCTGTAGGTGACAGTCTATCACAACCTGAATGGGCCGAACCCAGGTATGCAGGTTGCACAATATTGCAGCCCATCCGGTGCATCGGCTGAACCTTCGCATGCAGGGTAGGAAATATTATAGTCTTACAGATGTGCATCAGCTGAAGCTCAGCTTGTAGGCCCAAAATATTACAGTCCGCTGGGACCTGCATCGGCCGAACCCCAGTATGCAGGTGATGAAATATTACAGTCGGTCAGTAACTGGATCGGCCGAACCCTGGCCTGTAGGTGGCAAAATATTTTGGCTTATCGAAACCTGCAGTTTGCATAATATTATAGTCCATCCGGTGCTGCATTGAAAGAACCCAGTGATGTGGTGGGCATAATATTATACCTCTGAAAATCTGGTTGGCTCCTCTCTAACATCCAGGTCAGATAATATTGTGGAAATATTATTATCGCCGAGGAGCCCAGGACTTGGCCGAAAATCCGGCGGATAAACTCTAGGGATTAATCATACATAGGGGACCTAGAGTGTAGGGCATTGTTGACTGCAGGCACTGAATATCATATATTATATGGCATCTGACCTGAATTGCGACCGCCGTCAGGATGCACCCAATGGAATTCCGGGATCTCTGGTCCACAGCATCCCCACATGTCCATCAACAGGTCTGCCACAAGGAAAAACCGCACTCGCCCACGGGTGGCCTTAAATGGGGCAGGTAATGTGAATATCATATATTATATGGCATCCAACCTGAATTGCGACTGCAGTCAGGATGCACCCGATGGAATTCCGGGATCTCTTTCCCCCAGCATGAACACGCGTCTATCAACAGGTCCGCCACAAGGACAAACCGCACTCGCCCAGGGTGGCCTTAAACAGGGCAGGTAATGTGAATATCATATATTATATGGCATCTCACCTGAATTGCGACTGCAGTCAGGATGCACCCGATGGAATCCCGGGATCTCTTGTCCCCAGCATCCCCATGCGTCTATCAACAGGTCTGCCGCAAGGAAAAACCGCACTCGCCCACGGTGGCCTTAAACGGGGCAGGTAATGTGAATATCATATATTATATGGCATCCAACCTGAATTGCAACCGCCGTCAGGATGCACCTGATGGAATTCCGGCATCTCTTTCCCCCAGCATGAAAACACGTCTATCAACAGGTCCGCCACAAGGAAAAACCGCACTCGCCCAGGGTGGCCTTAAATGGGGCAGGTAATGTGAATATCATATATTATATGGCATCTCACCTGAATTGCGACCGCCGTCAGGATGCACCCGATGGAATTCCAGGATCTCTTTCCCCCAGCATGAACATGCGTCTATCAATAGGTCTGCCACAAGGAAAAACCGCACTCGCCCCGGGTGGCCTTAAACGGGGCAGGTAATGTGAATATCAAATATTATATGGCATCCGACCTGAATTGCGACTGCCGTCAGGATGCACCCGATGGAATTCCGGGATCCCTTGTCCCCAGCATCCCCACGCGTCTATCAACAGGTCTGCCACAAGGAAAAACTGCACTCGCCCACGGGTGGTCTTAAACGGGGCAGTTAATGTGAATATCATATATTATATGGCATCCAACCTGAATTGCAACCGCCGTCAGGATGCACCCGATGGAATTCCAGGATCTCTTGTCCCCAGCATCCCAATACGTCCATCAACAGGTCCGCCACAGGAAAAAACCGCACTCGCCCACGGGCGGCCTTAAACACGGCAGGTAATGTGAATATAATATGCCCATCCCACACTCACTCTCCTCCTCGATTCGGCCTGGACAAATAATAATTAGAATATATGCAGGGACGCACAATCAGCGAAATTATCTTCCTTATCTGCAGTGGCATCGTGAGCGATAATGGCCCGTATCCCGCGTGCTTTCATGAGAAGAGGTTAAAGTGGGATGTTTGCACCATCAAGGCCACCGTCGGCTAATGTCAACAACTTCTCGTGTGCTTCAGAAAAGCCAGCACGACCATGGAAAGCATTTGGGACGATAGCACCATCCAACCGAACATTATTGCTTTCAGGAATGATTTTCTGAACTCTTGCCGAAAATTGTAACCCACTAGGGTCATTAAGAGCCTGTACGGCAAAAGATTCGCGAGAATTTGATGTGATTCAATTTCTATATGGAGTCATCGGAAATACTCGGAGCGGTGACCCGAGATGTGACACGACGTGGCTTTTCTTCCGCATCTCGCACTCATGGCCTCTGGACGTCCCTGCTGCGGTACCCTGCAGGACAACTCAAACAGCGATACTTCCCGGATGAACCCTGCGCCCAATGGCACGTCCTCCGCCGGTAAAAACGCGCCGTTGCCTACGGGGAATGCACACTGGACAAAGGAGGACGAGGAGAAGCTCATTAGCTACCTCTGGGACCACCGCTCTGAGGGTGATGGCTACAACTTCAAAATATCGCCCACGTGGAAGGGTGTTGCAGCTTACCTGAACCAGTCGATTACGAAAGGCGGAGCAAAGAATGCAGCGGGTTGCAAGGGAAAGTGGGCCTCGGTGCGTGTTGATGCTCTGTTTATTGCTGCCCCAATTGATGTGCCATTAATTCAGTTCAAGAAGCTCTATGACCTTGTTGAGCTCGTCAAATCGCAGTCTGGGTGGACTTGGACAGACGCCGGCGGTGCCTATGCATCCCCGTCCTAAGGATGTTCCATATGAGCAACTGGACTTTCAACTAACGCAGCAACCATGGCCACTGCCTGAACGACGTCAGGATTAAAAGATGCCCGACAATGGGGTTCAGAACGCTTTGAGTGAGTACTTCAGTGGTAGCAGATACCGCCCGGGGCGGTTTTCGACCATAAACATGATGGTCCCCAGAAACAAATTTTCGGCTTGGCGGAACCAACCCGTCCGGCATAGCGTCCGGCATTCACGGACCGGCACTATATTGTAGTAGAAACTCCCCCTTTCTGTCCCTTCTTCCTAGGCCGGAGAGGGAACAAACTCGTTAGGGATGTCGGGCATGGCCATATCCATGTCGAGGGTTGCTCCTGAGATAATCATGTTCAAGTGGTCGGCTAGTGATTGTACTATGTTAGCGGTGGCAGAATGTTCCAGGGCTTGGCGAAGTGCATTCGGAAGTTCTGAGAGCAACAAGATGTTTGGTTTTATTTGCTTGCTTCATTGAAGCAGACTCACTGGAAGCCCGGGCCTTGTCTCCACTTCCAACAGCTCCAAAAATGTCCAGCATTTTCTCTATCCATTGATTGACCTCAGTAGCTGCAGCATTGTCCTGATACCTTCTTAGTAGCTCGATGAGGGCCTCTGCCTTTCTGATGAATACCCGTATATGGAAGGGAGTCGGGGTAGCCCCAGCTACACTGATAGCTAGAAGACCCAACAGACTTGAAACAGAATCAGAACACATGGTGTCACTACGTACCAGTGAAAGCGTCATTTACTTCAATCCGCATTTGGTCTAATTTGGATGTTTCACGACCCACGGACTTCCGAAACCGATCCCAAGTCATGACTACGAGCATATGCACGAAGGAGTGCACAAAAGGCTTCAAACGTAAATGTGGAGTATCGGGATCTATCAAGGCGTCTTCGCCAAACATGGTTAACCCGATTTCCGGATAAGCTATCTGTGTCTGAGCCGCACCGAGGTCTGGAAGCTAAGATCTAAACTCAAGCGGAAGAACGGATCAATCCTCATAATGACTTACCTTCCTCGTCTCGTCCATAACCTGATGAGGGAGACAATAGTGGGCTTCGAGAACCTTGTCAATTCTCCCGTTGATGGCGGCCCGTTTAGCTAACGCGGTAGCCCACCTGCTCCAGAGAGAGCGACCCAAGGTGTCTGTATCACGGGAGGCCTGCGCATACGCCAGTCGCTCGACTTCTTTCTTTTTGTCCCAGAACTTGTTAGCATATTTGCGAACCGCTTCCAGAGTCGAAGGAGGGAGCTCCCCACTGGGGGGGAAATCGGGGTGGAAGAGGGCATGTCACATCCAGTCACGGTGCGCCATGTTGGCCAGGCCCAGATGTTTTCATAATCGGGCGAACACAAAGCAAGAAGGGCGCTCGAAAAGCTCCATGATGGCATTTCTGGATAGGAAGGAGCAACAATCCGGACTGGCATCATCTATGGCCTTATATACCCCGTCGGGCACGGTAGCCGCGGCCGTCCAAATGTCACCGCCGCCGTGTTAGGGTATGTATTGTGAGCTCTAATTTGGTACAAGAGTCCCTGGGAGGCGGGGAATGGCGGGGTGGAATGTTCCGCCATTCTTTGATCCACTATTCCGCACCAACAGCGGAACTGGTGGAAAACTTCCTGACATCACCGTTATTGATTGGCGGCAAATCTTCTGGGATTTGACCGTCTTCTGCTACAGCGGCGACATCTGTTCGTCTAAAGGCAAGCTAATTAATCACTTGAACTGGCATAAGGGTACTGAGGCGTCTTCCATGGGACAACAAGTCTGATTCTTCTTCAGGTTGATAAGTAATCTGCAATGGAGAGCTAGGATATTCCAGAGGATTGACTTGCTGCCTTGGAAACTTGACATCAGTTTATGTGAAGAAAAAATAAATGCAACCCACAAGAGACTTCTTTTCAAAGAACGCTGATGATCCATCATCATCATCGACCACCTCCGCTGTCCCCCATCAGCGAAAATGCGGAACAGCTGGAAACGTTTGTGACATCTATAGGGGCTCGCGCTTCTCAGAGGTTAGATTGCTGGATATGATGGGTGTCATGTTCGAATCACACTATGTGTACTTTTTTTCAAAAATGTGATTTTTTTTTTCGGATTACATCATTTTCTCACAAGGGAATGCCTTGTTTGTTTTTGACCCTGAATTCATCCAATATTTCAGCTTTATCCTGCATGAAGTCTTCGAGCATCGAGCGGGCCATTTTTTCTCACACACCATGATCAACAGAACTTCTAGCACCGCCGGTTCACTCTCTCTTGCCAGCGTTCTGCGTTTCGACCCTCTTGAACTTGGGGTGGGGCCATGGCAAAGCCTGGCAATCACTTCGTAATTATGTATTTTTTCCTGATAGTTTCACACTTTGTTGACCTCTTGGATAAATGTTTTTTTATTTTTGGTTTGAAGTTGGCATGGCTGACATGGACCATTCCTACTATATGATTTACCCTGAAGGCAGAACCAGGTTCTATGTGCAGTGGCAGTCCACCCAACGACAGAAGTTTTATATAGAACCTTGAAAGGAGAAAAGAACGACAGTAGTCAGGAGCAAAGTTTTGGGGAGCTGCATGTGGTTCCTGACGACATATAAATTTATTTTGGAGATACCTACGCTAGGCAGGTTCAATATCCCTTAGAAAATAAAAGTTACTCCCAACTTCAACCAAACAGGCTTTGAGGGGGAAATTTCGAAAAACCCGAGAATGGTGTACAGATGATGCACCACCCACATGAGAATTGTGACTCTTTCTTACGAATTCCATGCCACAACCTCGAATACATACAGTTGACCTTGCCTCAAGATCTATGGGGTGTTTGTGCTTGAGTACATAGTAGGTGGCTGTCCGCCTCAGGAGCACAGCATCAGGTTGAACCCACCCTAAGGAGCGAGTCTGGCCTCACTGCTCATGATGCAAGAGAGTTCTATTGGTCAATAAATAGTTTCCGGGGAGTCACAGAATTGTAAAACATCGTGATCCGAGGTCCATTCCAGATATGCACAAACGACAGCCGCGAGTTTCGAACCCGCTCGCAAGGGAAACACTTTACATCAGCAAACATAGCCACTAAAACATTACAACAAATGTAGTCTTTCTAACTAAAAAGCATTCAACACACCCACTATTGACTCTTGCACCAAAAATTGGATCACTGAGTTTTCACCTGCTGTCAAAACTCAGCCTTCGGATGATTATGAACGATTACATACTCGTTCGGATGCTCCTCAACAGGCGGGGAACGCTCTCGCACACCCTCCGGGTTATGGGATGTTCACGACGCCCTCGTGCAGCAGCGCTGAGCTCCTGACGGTCGTGGTCATCGAGCACCTTGAGGAAGGAGCTGAAGACAGTCTCGACACGACAGCTGCGTGCGAGACGACAGTTATGGGGAATATTCTGGTTAATTCCTCTGCACGCAGAATGTCCTTCGAGGACAGACAGTGTGGGAATATTCTGGTTAATTCCTCCACATGCAGCATGTCCTTCCAGGATGGACAGTGTATGCCGGATGACAGTTGCGTGGGAATATTTTGGTCAATTGCTCCATGCGCAGCATGTCCTTCAAGAACGGACAGCGTATGCCGGACGACAGTTGCGTGGGAATATTTTGGTCAATTGCTGCATGTGCAGCATGTCCTTCAAGGACGGACAGTGTATGCCGGGTGACAGTTGCATGGGAATATGTTGGTTAATTGCTCTGTGCGGAGCATGTCCTTCAAGGATGGACAGCGTATGCTGGACGACAGTTACATGGCAATATTCTCCTTAGTTCCTCCATATACAGACTGTCCTTCCAGGACAGACAGCCTATACTGGACGACAGTTGCGTGCGAATATTCTGGTGAATTCCTCCATACACAGACTGTCCTTCAAGGACGGACAGCGTATGCCGGACGACAGTTGCGTGGGAAAATGTTGATTAATTGCTCCGTGCAGAGCATGTCCTTCAAGGATGGACAGCGTACGCCGGACGACAGTTACGTGGGAATATTCTCCTTAGTTCCTCCATACACAGACTGTCCTTCAAGCCTACACTGGACGACAGTTGCGTGCGAATATTCTGGTTAATTCCTCCATACACAGACTGTCCTTCAAGGACAGACAGCGTATGCCGGGCGACAGTTGCATGGGAATATGTTGGTCAATTGCTCCGTGCGGAGCATGTCCTTCAAGGATGGACAGCGTACGCCGGACGACAGTTACGTGGGAATATTCTCCTTAGTTCCTCCATACACAGACTGTCCTTCAAGGATGGACAGCCTACACTGGACGACAGTTGCGTGCGAATATTCTGGTTAATTCCTCCATACGCAGACTGTCCTTCAAGGACGGACAGCGTTGCCGGACGACAGTTGCGTGGGAACATTTTGGTTAATTGCTCCATACGCAGCATGTCCTTCAAGGACAGACAGCGTATGCCGGACAACAGTTGCATTGAAATATTTTGGTTAATTGCTCCGTGCAGAGCATGTCCTTCCAGGACGGACAGCGTATGCCGGACGACAGTTACGTACGTGGGAATATTCTGGTCAATCCCTTCATACACAGAGTGTCCTTCGAGGGTGGATGGACAACAGTTACAGGGGAATATTCTCCTTAGTTCCTCCATACACAGACTGTCCTTCGAGGACGGACAGCCTACACTGGACGACAGTTGCGTGGGAATATTTTGGTTAATTGCTCCATATGCAGCATGTCCTTCAAGGACAGAGAGCGCATGGTGGACAACAGTTACACGGAAATATTGTAGTTAATTGCTCCATGCGCAGCATGTTCTTCCAGGACGGACAGTATGCCGGACGACAGTTGCATGGGAATATTTTGGTCAATTGCTCCATAAGCAGCATGTCCTTCAAGGACGGACAGCCTACGCTGGACGACAGTTGCGTAATCCTCAAACACCCATTTAATCGTAGGAATCTTACTAGGGCGAGGAGATGTGGAATCAATTGAGAGCGGGTGGCTAAGCACGTAAATACAATTGGTGGTGGGCAATTGACGGGTGAAGGTCGAAAAATAAAATATACAAATAGGTGTTAAGACCACATCAGTAAGAAAGCGCCCTCAAAATGGCTTTTACAAAATGATGGGAGTGTCATTACTTTTGCAAACAGCTGTAAACAGGTCCGTGCATCCATTTAAACACATTTTTTGCCAGATTTGGGAGGGGTTTGCCGAGCGTGGCATGTGCATAAAAAGCAATCAAAGTAATTTTTTTTCGCTCAAAATATCGAAATTTTTGGCGGTGTCACGCCAAATTTTTGCCTGTGTCGAAATGTCGAAATGGTCCAACTGGGTCACGCCTGGTGTCGATTTGAACGTGATAGTACAGTAACCTGTGTAGATTTCAGCTTATTGGCAGCCTATTGAACCCGGAACATTGTACCTGCGTACAAAATTGATGAAGCTTTTTCACGAGAGCCATGGTCTGCTCTGGATCCACCTGTGGGACACATCTACATCCAATCCACCAACCCCCTTCATCCCCGATACTCCCTTTCTTTTCGGCTTCGAGACGGGCTTCACCAACGAGCCGTCTCTCTCCCAGGATTTTCGCATACTTCCTGCGATCTTGAGTCTCTATTTGGCCATGCGAGTGATAGTTGGAAACCGAACTGGAGTGGTGAGAACTCTTGGGCTTGGCACGGAATATACAACTGTGCCGTCATTTTCGGATCGTTCCGCGATCTTTCTTACCGACCTGGAGGCATATTTAGGGAGGGCAGATCCCTCACTTGCAGCAGGAAGTGTCTGCGCAGCAGCTGACTCGCCGCCTTTTCTCTGGGGCTCAGATTATCTGCCTGTTTCTTCGAGTAAATCGGTGGATGTCTAGTTCCGAGGCTCAGAATTTCCTGGGCTGGGATTGGCAAGAATCATCAATGCGCTGGCTGGACGAAGTTGTTTCCTCGGAAGTCTGCCATTTACCCCTCGAAATCAAAGTCTCGAGACGCACCAAAGTCTCCCACGTTGAGCGTGTAACGGGTCTGCTATCTCAGTTCCCTATCCCACTAGAGGCGATCGCCTTCTTGATCAATGTCACCAATATTCCGGATTGTGATCCCGAACTCACCGTTGACAACTTACTCAAAGAGCAGGCACGTTTTCCGTCGTGTTACAATCAATTTTCTACTGAAGAATTCGGCAGGACATCCACTCCTGGACCCGATCCACCGGCGGCCGATCCAAAATTGACGTCTACGTCCCCGGCATTTTATTTGCATGTGCTGACCCAGAACAACGCGTCGCCTGCCGCCGTGCGAAGCCCGAATGCTGCGGAGCATACTCTTGTGAAGCCCTTTCACCCAAATTTGCCAACGTCCAGCGACGCGCGCTTGATCCGAACTCAAATGAGCGGCTAATTGAAGCTCAGTTTCGCGCGCGTGAGATCCAGGACAGCAGCCGCACGGGACAGGTTCTCTCGTATGTTCGATTTGTCTTTCCGAGATACGACCGGAACTGAGATGTATCACAGATTTATTGAATCGATATCCGATTGGCGATGCGGGGTAGTCGACTCCGTGACCAGCCGGGTTTATAGCGGCGGTAAAGCTGTACCGAAGAAATTGGCTCAGGTGAGACTTTCCATTTGCCTGTTGAATCCGACTAATTCACCCCCAGCGGTGCCGGAACAAAAACCATATACTTACGTGTTCCCTTCGCGATGATTTAATGTCCAACCGGCCATCGCACTTTGAAAATCCCGGACCAGATCGACGAGGAGCTTTTTTTGAAGGTGGTGAATGGTGAGAAGATTGTCGAGGATGAGGACCAGGAGGGTGAGTGTTCGAAAGTTCTTTCCGATTCATATCTTTACAGCTAATTGCAGTACCGAAGGCGCGAACGAGAAAATAACTGTTTTGGGCCAATTTCGATTTTCGCGTCCGATTTGCTCATACCTCAGTCAGTTCTGCAGGGATCAAGATGAAACATAGCTAGATAATTCGGGGGAATTCATCCGCAATTAGTGATAGAAAAATATCTGCAGAAATATTGTATTCTGCTTCTTCTGCCATGTGAGGCTCCTTGAGCCATAGATTTGCCCATTTCTCTGTCAGTTCTGCACAGATTCAGATGAAACATAGCTAGATCTCTCAGAACAATTCACGCGCAATTAGTGATAGAAAAATATCTGTGGAAATATTGTATTCTGCTTCGTCTGGTATGTGAGGCTCCTTGAGCCATAAATTCGTGCTAGTGAGCCCAGATCTCCTCCAAAGGAGCCCAATTTCTGTGAGGGTATACTCAGGTATGTAACGAGTGAAGTGATAGAGACGAAAGAATAAATATTTTACCTCCCTGCCTTCCCTGCCTCGTTTGAAGGCCATTATTTGTATAGCCAGCATACAAATGGCTGTAACTGAACGATTCTTACTCAAATGAAGCATGACAAACAGCTCAAAAGCTCATAACACAGCTATATAGAGTTTTGCAGGATGTTATCCGCGAAAGACGCTGGTTGTAGCCGCGAATTGGGACACAGAAGATGCAACTGATGGGATCAAAACACCTTGGTAGTGGCCGAGAATGGACATGTTGCGTCTAACTAGCATCCACAAAACGCATTTTTGGCACGGAATATTGGATTATACTGTAGAGGGGTACGCTACGACCATCTAAGGTGTTTCTACTGCTTCATAAGACTTGAAAATCAGACAGTTTGGGTCAATTCTATGTTGGCTGCACAAAAACCCTTTGGGCACGGCAGGAAGCGCAGGAAAGGATATATTCATGAATATGGCTCTATGACATCACCTTATACATATCTGAGTATCACCTCACAAAAATTAGTCTCCTTTGGAGGAGATCTGGGCTCACTAGCCCGAATTTATGGCTCAAGGAGTCTCACATACCGGAAGAAGCAGAATACAATATTTCCACAGATATTCTTCTATCACTAATTGCGCGTGAATTGTTCTGAGAGATCTAGCTATGTTTCATCTGAATCTGTGCAGAACTGACAGAGAAATGGGCAAATCTATGGCTCAAGGAGCCTCACATGGCAGAAGAAGCAGAATACACTATTTCTGCAGATATTTTTCTTTCACTAATTGCGGATGAATTACCCCGAATTATCTAGCTATGTGTCATCTTGATCCCTGCAGAACTGACTGAGATATGAGCAAATCGGACGCGAAAATCGAAATTGGCCCAAAACAGTTATTTTCTCGTTCGCGCCTTCGGTACTGCAATTTAGTCTAGATTTGATTGATGTGTCAATACCGTGGCTCGCCTTTCGGACTTCCATCAAAGAACGTGACTTGCAAATACGACCACATACGACGAGATGCGCCACTCAAAGACGCGTGCTACGCATGGTCCATGGCTGCCTGTGATGATTTTCTATACTGGCTTGACTTTCTCACTACCACAAGGCTTTTATCTGGTCTGAAAAGTCATTTTAATCCTCCTCCCCACATTTGGGCTGCACAGCCACAAACTCGATGGTGCTTGCAAAGTTCTCCACAAAGAGACCTTTCTAGCCTTTACTGTGGTTGGAACGCCCATTGTGGATTATTTCTTTGCTTCCATTGTCAGAGAAGTGCATTGGACACTGGATGTGGGCACGACACCCAAGTGTTGATGAGCACGTGCTCGTTTCGCGCGCTCCGAATGCGGAAGGTCCTTCCTTTTTGGGAAGCCCTGGCTGCGAAGGCTGACCTACGGTATCCGATGCGCGAATAAAATCAGACCATAAACAGTTTTTTTTCCCACTCCCTCCAAAAAAAAAAAAATGTTTATAGTCTGACTAGGGAGACTAACTGCAATTAGCTCCATTTTTCAAGTACTTTCAGACTGTGTACCCCATTTTTGCATGGAAGATGATTCCATGAAGTCGACTTTTCAGAAATCACCAAAATATTTTATTCCGAGAGAACGAAGAATGTAAAGTATAGATTTCTTGGAGGGGGACTGCACGTTCAATCCCCCGGAATTTACATGTGGTAACAAAGGTAAGGTAAATGATGTCTATATATATGTAGTAGGTTGGTCCGTGCACAGAAGGCAGTGCTTTCTTGTCGCGGAGACGTTACAGTATGTGATTTCAAAATCCAGCATGTTGGAATATCCCCGAAATCGCCGATCAGTGTCACAACCACAAATTATACGTGAAGACAGGTCCCGTCGATTTTGGCATTTATATTATGTTACTGTTTTAATTGTACATCCACAAGAAGATCGTGGCCAAGTAATTCATAACAATACCCTCCTCTTTGACGACTCACCCTACCTTTTGGCAACAGCACCGTCTTCAGTGAAACATTCTAGCAGCTTCACCCGGTGCTTGACACGTCCGCGTCTTCGAACTGGACGCAGGAGTCAAAATTCCCGTGTCCTGCTCCGCCTCGAACATGGTACTCGTGAGTCAAGCGTCCACTCAGTCTGCCCGCGCAAAGGCCACCATCACACTGCTTCATGAGGGCAAAAACTCCACTCGATTCTTCCATATGTATTTGCACTCAAGGCGAAGCTTACTCTGCATTTCTGAACAGACAGCTGAACTTGCCCACATTTATTGCGGGAAGATATTGAGAAAAGTTTTGCGGATCCGAACAAAAGTTTTGCGGGTGCCCCGACTCTAGCGGGCGTCCAACTATATCTTGCGGGAATCACTGATTTCCCCGCAAAACATGTTGAGTGATTGACGCCTGTCTGTTTTGCGGGCAAGGCGTCAAAAAGCCTATTTTCATTGCGGAAGGCCCGAAATTACCGAAATCTTTTGCGGCCGAATAAATGTGCATTTAGGCCGCCATAGTCCATTTAACACAACTACTAATAACACGGTATCAGGGTTCGCAAGGCTATTCAGTAGTGGAGCACGGTGAGTGGGTTGAGAGTTAGCATGCTGGAACCCTGAGCGGCTGAGATACCACATGCTCAGTAGCTTCATGCATGGTAGGGTAAAGCGTCAGATTTATTTCCAGATCATCTACCCGGTTGGGCATCCAACCATTGTGAAATTCAACATCCCCGAGGTCGCCGAACACGGTTCAAGAAGGTCCAGATTAATGTGGGAATTGGCAGTCTGGACTTTGAGTGTACTCAAATGAGATGGGTGAATAGAAGGGGTCTTTGAAGTGAACCAAGCTCCAACTCAATCCTACATAGTACAGTTCAAGCACGGAAATTGAACTGCGTGCATGAACCAGAATGGCTTTGAGCATTGACGTCGTCGTGAGTACTATTCTTTTGGCCAGGGATGTCTTTGGATGATTTTCCATCAAATTTGGGCAGAGAACTGGTGCACAACAACACTCGAGTCTCTACTTCAATAGCCATTACAGCATTTGCCAGCGGTCCTTCGCGATCTCGGGAATGCTGAGCAACGAATCGGGTGAAAGCTCCCAATTTTGAGTCTGGCCGACTTGTGAATTGAATTATTTCATGATGTTTCATAGTTAGCCAGCAATTCCACCAGGTACAGATACGAGCCAGGGGCACAAGTGGCATGCTCGGACAGCGGACTGAGTTAGCACTCGAATCTACCCACCATATGCCTAATTTGTTTGAATGGACAGCTTTCCACATCGCCTCGTCGGAAATGACTGGTAATTAGCGTAAAGTTGACAGAAAACGTAAGACCTTGACAGTTATCAGTAAAAGTGAAGATTCTCTAGCCTGCACTCTGCGTTGGGTGTCTAGCGAATACTCAGTCTAACCTGTTAAATTGGTCGGCATCCAAATAGCACTTGGTCCCTCTGAGGTTCAACAGTAGGTGAGGCCGAAGTGTTCCTTTGCAAAAGGTGTCACTCCCGCTGTATACTGGATTTTCGGTATTAGGAATGGAACAGGGAGTGACTATATGCAGACCGTACCAAATTTGATTGCGCAGAGCAGTGTGAACCTAAGGTGGAGAGCGTGGGAACCCAGCACCTTTACATAAGCCGTGACAGTGTGACAATGTGACGGTCCAAATCTTGAGATGGAGAAAAAAATTTGAATAAATCAGTGAAAAAAAATGTATAAAACAGGGAACAAGGAAACTACATATGTACAGACTGTTTTATCTCTTCTATTGCATTGTAGGGTAGCCAGGACTGAATGTCTGGAAAAGGAATCCAAATGTGTCCCTTTGTCTCATCACTGCAGTACACTGGGCCGCCACTGCGCTCATTTACGATCCAACGAAATATCTGGGATCGGCAACGATTGCACAGAAAGTACAATGCAAAGGAGAAAATGAAGTATGCCGATCATTCTAAGGGCAGTGAAAGGTGCGGCCGATGGGTAAGGCCCCATCTTGACGCACTTCATATATCCATATTCGGAGGCCTCCGAGCGCGCATTATGCTACGTGTACCATTGCTCAGAATCCTTTCCGACCTTTAGTGGTTGGTTATTGCTTTTTTGCAGGGCCTTGTACAACTAGTTGATAATTATATGTTATGATTGACAAAGTACATAAGTACGAGTTTCTGCCGGGCAAAGCCACGGCCCTACACCCCAAGTCCAGAGGGCAATTATTGGCTTACATTTTGAAACGCGTGACTGGACATCATAATCACCCTTTCGAACTCCCAGGGCCATATTCTACGCCGCATTCAATTTATGTGACCCAAAGCATGAGCAAGGTGCATTTCCAAGTACTTTCCGACTGTATATGTAGAGACTGGGAGAACTTTAAAGCTCTTTGCATATATCTAATGGCACTACATTAATAGCTAAACATAAAAAGAACGAGTTAGATATGCCGGCGTTTGCTGCTCATTTCTCGCTGAATTCTGGACGAATTGGGTTCATTTTGGGCGCCTTTGAGAGGGTTTAAGGAGGGCTTTCGATTGGTACCCTACTCTGAGTGTAAAACCGAAATTTTGGTTGCTGCAAAATTCGGGCTGACTGTATTCGCTGGTCATGATCGAGTGTTGATCGTCTCTGATCCTAGACGGAGCGACGTTGAGCACGGAAACATCGGCGCATTGAAAGCGCATATAAAGTTGGAATCAAGTTGGAATTGACGTCGAGGTGACGCGGTCCAGTCACACTGACGTTGCGTCACGGCGCAAGACCGGCGCAGATTGACGCAGATTGACGCCAACAAAAAATGCAACTGACGCTGTAAGGCGCTGGATTGACGTTGAAAACCGGCGCAGACCGGCGCAGTGACGTTTGTGACGTTGTGACATTGACGTTTAACGTTGATTGACGTTGCACCGACTTTTGTTCGACTTTTTAAACACCGTTATCACCGACTAAATGCCTCCCTTAAGGTGCCAAAGGATGTATTGACTACCCTAACAGATGCCTGTGGAAGGTGGGAGGTCAAGGACAGCAGGTAAATACCATTCAACTACTGATGCAAAATTCAACTGACGCAGACTGATGTTGCATGCGTCAAACGTCAGTGCTGCGTCAAAATCTCCTTGCCCGATGCCTTCTGGGTTAAATTTTTTGTGACTTGGTTTCGGGAGCCTATTGAATGCCAAACCTCGATTCCGGCCAAATATAAAGCTGAAAATATTCCGTCAATATCCGAAATATTGGCAGTGTGGTCAATACATTCTCTATGAAAAAAAATGAGAAAATTTGACCAAAAAAAAATAAAATAAGGCCGCGCCCTAATTCCGCAAAGAGCTGTAACACCCGCCGAAGCAAGCTTCACAAAATTTTGCTTGTTTCCCTGAAGCCGCAATTTTAGGGGGACGCTGTCTTCGCGGTCACCACGGCCGTTGGTGCGCTGCACCTTGCCGGACGCTGGATTCCCATCGTTCTCCGCGCGACGTTTCGCGCCGGAGATTGGCGCCAGGGACGAGCTTCGAGACGGGGCCGAGGAACTAGCCCGCGACGACGAGCCCATTCGGGCCTCTATCATCTCGTGGCTGTTGTAGGCGATCTCAACACGCGCGTCGTAGACGGCCTGATCGAAGTTCGCATCATTGAAGACTGGGCGGACCTGTCAGCAGACAAAAACGAGCGACCGAGTTTGACTGAGTTTTACATGGCGTTGATGGATGCCCGATGTGGATCGCCCAGCGGTAAGTAGCTATCTTGGGCTTCTGAACATTGGTCTCTGCCGAGTGCATGCTGAATGCACTCAATTTGTTTCCCGTTGAAAATCTTGAGAGTTCATGGGATGCACTTATTGGACCAGTGGTGGGTCCCACGGGCTTTTAGAGATTTGTTTGGACCTGTCCATGTTGAGATTACTCACTTTTCTTTTCTTTTGCCAGTCTCGACTGGGTATGTATCTTTCAGTGAAAACGTGCGCTAGTTGAAATATAAGTAGGCAACAGTCGATAATCAGCGTTTTTTCAGGGCGTTATGGGCGGGTGCGACACTTGTGAAAGGATTTAGGGAGACAGGGATACTGAGAAAAATCGGTGAAAAGCCAATACGATAATTGCCATGAAAACCATCCTGTCAATTATTTTTGGAGGCCTGGGTCGGGTACAACTTAGTTCATTTTGTTTCAAACTAAAATATGAACTGTTTTTATTCCTGTTAACAATTGATAAATAGAAACTAACCCACTGTCATAAATCTTGTGGGGTCAGTTGGCACTTTAATAAACCCGGCATATTTTTGTGGGTTTGCGTGAAATATTGGGTGCTTTCAGCCTGTTTCTGGACATTCTGGAGTCATATTGAACTTCAGTGTAAAAAACGACAGTTCAAATTTTTTTTTTTTTGCTCCATTGAAAAATAAAAGCTTTCTGACCGAAAAAGTTTTCTGATTGGAGGCATGCTGAGCACTTTGTTCCGCTGGAGCTCCCGCCATCACCTAAGTAAGCACCTCTATAGATATCTCGGTACAGGTTCAAATTTCACTTTGTGAAAAACAGAAAATCACGATTTGAGAAAAAAAGACGTTGAAGATGAAAAAATTTTGGTGGATGGGCTGAAAGGTTTAATCCTCATGCTCTTCAAGGTTTTATAGTATACAAAACTGCGTATGAGAACATTCCCCCAGGGCGGAAGACACCGTGAATATTTTGGGAACACGGGTTCAATTTTCATGCAAAACTGTAAAAATCACTCTCTTTATAAAATTAAGCCTGTCTGTCTGAAGCCTTTTCAACCTCCGCTTTTGGGAAATCAGGCCCGAGGCTTTGGAAGCGCTTGGTCCAGACCTTTGGAAGCGCTCACTAAACGGCGCTTCGTCGGGGCTTTTAGCCCCATGATCAACTTTAAGCGCGTGCGCGCCTATAAAAGTGTACATAAAGCCAAACACCGCTTTGCTCGGGGTATCAGCGTTAAACTTTCTAGGTGCAAAACTGGCGCCAATGATTTAACCAACTGTTTGGTCGCGTGTGCGCGCCTATGAAATTTTACACAATGCCAACCATCAGCCCACGGAGTATCGGTAAAAATGAATTGCCGACACTGTGTGGGCTGTTGGCCAAATCACTTCAATTAAATTTTTGCGTTGACATGAATTTCATGTGGTTTTCAATGGTTTGGCCCGTATTTTACTTGCAGTAGTGTCTCCCCCAAAATAACCCCCATTTTTTCCTGAAAACTCGAGCACACAATGTATGGTGTGCATCACCTGAAAAATCTGGGTAAAACTGAGGCCCACAAAATTTCAAGCATGAAGTAAAAGTGTTCCTTCCCTGATAAATCAGACATATTATAGATAAATCAGACAACAGACTTCAGACAGGCGTAATTTTATAAAGAGAGAAATACTGGCAAAAATTGATTGTGGGCTGTTGGCCACACTTCTCATTGCCACTGTACATCTCCTCTGCATAGCAAATTATGTCTCTGCATTCGTTCGGAAGTGTTTGAAACTCCACCAACCAATCCACTCTGCAACCTTTTTTGGATTGTACTGATTTTATTATTTGTTTTCTTATGCAAACGGCTGTAAGGTTTTGCATTTTTGAGTTTGTGTGATCAATAAAGGGGGAGGGGGACCACGGAGCGATCCCCCGAGCGCTTGTATTCTATTAAAAGTGCCAACTGACCGCCATGATGGGGAGAATGACGTTGGAAATATGTAGAGACATACTATGAGGCACAGACCAAAAACTTGGCAAAAATCCACTAAGTCCGCAACCTTGTTGGAGGTGACTCGGGGAAAAGTGCAAACAAACCAAAACATAAAAACCGGCTTTCGGCTCGGGGACAAATGTAACCTGACACAGCCACTAACTTATAACAAGTATAGCGCGCTGTCGCGGCAGAGCCCACTAACTGGTGGGTGTATCTACAGAACACAACTCGAAGTTCAATATAAACATGGATCCAATCTCGAGGCTCTGTTGCAAAACAAATATTGATGTGCCCAAAACATATTCATGCGAGGTCTGATAGATCATCTACATTCAAACAATCCGTCTCCACCTCTTGAGTACCAAATGCATTACCTTCGAGAATTCTGTATGATTTTGCAATCAGCAGATATTTAGGGACACTATGACTGGTTAAACTATCCAAGTTGATTTCATCGCCAGCAAGGAACTTCACAGTGGATTGAAGACGTCTGCTGGGTTAATTGTTATATAGAAACTGGGGAGACCCTTGTCTATCATCAGACCTCGTATCTGATTTCGCATGACCAATATTAGTGTCGTTCAAAGTTGCTCCTACTTGAGCTCCTACTCATCTTGCTACTTCAGCTCCTACTTGTTATTTCTCGGTCAAAAATGCACCTTGTTCTTTTGGGTAAAATCTAGTTTATCTGAAATGTTATTCTGCACCCCCAGTCAATTTTGAGCCATATATTTCAAGCCATTATTGCATGGCAAGGAGTAGGGAGTTTAAATGTGATGATTAGTAGGAGCTGAAAATGAGCAACTTTGAAACCCCCCCCCTCCCAATTTGCAAGTAGGAGCTTAATAAGAGAACAAAAATGTTGCAAATGTTTTCCAAGGTTTAAAAGGTCAAGGAGTTGGTTCTATAGGTCAATGTATGTAGAGAAATGCTACAACTGTGTCAAAAAATATCGGGGTAAAGAGCAATAGTCATTGAGAAGGAAATTCAAGTAGGAGAAATTTGGTGAAAATGACCTTGCGGGCTCATTTTGACAAAAATGCCCATTTTGTGCTTCCTTCTTGTCTTCCTCTTTGGAAAAGGAAAATGAAAAGGAGACAAAAATGAGACGAAGATGGGAACTTTGAACGACACTATTAGCTGGATTCAAGGGTTCGGAACCTGGTGGGGTTTGGCCGGTGAGGTGATATCATGGAAAAATCATGATCACTGACCGTTGGTATCGTCACGAAGAGGGACAGGCTGCCATCGTTCAGACATTGCAAGGGGCTCGGATGAACCAGCTGAACACAGCCATGGAAAAAAGAGGCCGAAGAGGTGAATATAACAACATACCACGAGTATCTAATGCATACAAATGGTCAAAAACATTGGAGGGCGGTAGGCCCAGGCCAATGAGCCATTCCCGAACACCCGTTTTCCAGTCCAGGCCCATGCACACATCCGTAGCAAGGACATGAGAGACGGAGCAAGCTAGTTCCATAGTGAAGCTGCCATGAGGACCCCCATTAATAGTAAAGACAAGGCGCTGCGCTTGACGTTCCTGAGAAAGGCGGGATGGGAAGCGAGCCCGGAGAAAATCTAAGGACACAACGGTAACATCGGAAGTGAGAGAGATCGAGACACTGGAGGTGTAAACACCGCCAACGAGAACAGACATCGAAAGCACGAGATAGAAGGATGGAGTACGAAGCTGAAAGATTTTCAAGGGCCGATGACAAATGGAGCCAAAGAGAAGCACGTGTGACTGACCAGTTCACGCAATACTCGGTATTCCGGAGAAATGTTGGTGCCAATGGAGAAATGAACGACGCATATCAATTCATCATTTTCAGTTGGGTGGACAAGATCAAGGCATCAATCAAATTTGAGTGATTTCAATCATTACACTCAAAAATTATCGATAGGGTGCTATAGGACCCACTACCTAAAGTTAGTGGGCATCACAAAAAATGTAGTCTTTTTAACCAAGTTCCATTCAACACAGCCACTATTTATGTCGGTGCGACTTACTTTTCGAGAGCGTGCGGAATCGTCATATGGATGAGATTTGAAATGGACGACTACTTATTACATAAGTACTCGTAACAAACGTTGGTTGATGTCTCTTCCCCATGATCCATCAGGACCTCCGATTATCCCTTTCGAGCCTGGGCCCGGGCGCGGACAAAAAATTGGGATTTTGGCCCCCAAACCTAGGTCCAGTGGCAGCGCGGACAAAAATGGGATCTTCCGACTCGAAATACTTGGTCAGGCGCGGACAAAAATGAATAGCCCCGAGGTAGGTAGGTAGGTAGGTAGGTAGGATTACACAGCACGGTACCGCTGAGGAACACCGGTTTGAGGAAGTATCCCGGTGAACTACAGGCATTTATTTATGTCCACCATCGTCCCTCACTTCTGCAAGTTTCTCGAGCCGAGCTCATGCACCCGGTCCCTCGTCACGCTGTAGAACCCGATTGACTCACAGAAGCACCCCAACTTCATCGAAGCGCACAAAATCCTCCCCTGCCTCCTTACACGCAACAAATGTTGACATATTCTGAATGATCAGCCGTGTCCCCCCTCCCAAATTCTGACCTTGTCGGAGTCTGGGTTGATGAGTGGCAGGATTCGATATGCAACTTCTGTCCATGCAAGAACTCAGTGAAATAATAATGCACACCTCTCTGCTGAGAACCACAACTCTAAACTGAACCACGGGGCACGCAGATGCCGGCGGGTTGCGGGAAGGAAATGCAACGACAATCTCAGCAAGTGCAATAGTCTTCAGCTAGCAATCTGAACATTGTGTTGAATTCAAACCCCCGACCTCTTGTCCCGAATGGTACAATGTGTCGTTGTGTGTGCCTGAATACACAGAAGGAAAAAAAAAATTGGAGCCAGGGGAAAGTCCCGGAACATACCAGTAGTCAGTAGTCTCGCAAAGCCGACTCCGCAAGCTCTGAGGAGGAACACTCGTGCGAGGGGATTCCGATCAGGTGGCTGTGCGATAGGTGGCTGTGTGATGGTGCGCGAAGACGGCGGGCGTCGGCAGCGTCGTCGTCGAAGGCTAGTCTCAGGACAGAAGTGTTCCCAGAGGAAGGCTAAGCTCTCAGATGTTGTTCAGAAGTGAAACGAGCCAAATCCGTCCAGAATTGAGCTGGATGCACCATCTTGAATTCAGATGACGATGCTACTTTTGTTCTCTTCGAAATCTATCACGACGGCGACACGACACAGGCGGAAGGACACCCAATAAATGCCATTATACGTAGGATGGACATTAGTTTACAAATTGGGAAGGATGAGCAAAGGTGGAGTCCCCGGGAACGACGCCGCGATTCATAGCGACCAGGTCCAAGTTTTAGGACTGGAGACGGGGAGGGTGCCGAGACGCAGCCAGGTAGGTAGTTTAACCATACTGGAGCCGCCCGCAAAGTGCACATGGCTTGTAGAGGGGACCATTCAAATTTTCTCGAAATGGCACTCAAATGCTTTTGGAACATGCTGAAGTTCAGCGCAGCAGAAGAGCTTACACTGGGAGCAACATCTGTGAAGGCTGGATGATGTTCAACTAAAAGACCTACGGGCAAAGAGATATCCATACCACATTAGATTCGGGTTCGTTCTCGCTGCACGTTCTCGATAGAGGTTGAACTGGGTGCGAAGCTTTGTCTCAACGGCTGAAATTGCTGTCTTGCTGAACTTGTTGATGCGGAAATACTCCAGCTTGGAGCTGGGGTGAAGCGCTATATGCAGTATGAGAATGGAATTAAATTTGAAGCAAGGGGCTCAAATCACGGTACGGGCACGATTGGGTCGGGTCAGAAAATTCCTCGCGCAGGGTCGGTGGACGGAAGACACAACCCAAGTGGAAAATGGTGGCGGTCGGACCATTTCTCAAGCAGGGTCGATGGCCAGAGGGTGGCGGATGTCGGGTCAGACAATTTCTTGTGCAGATTCAGTGGATGGAAGACATAATCCAAGTAGAAGATGGTGCTGGTCGGTGGCCAGATGGTGGCGGATGCCAAGGAGTCAAGCTCATGATGACGGCCGAACATGACGGCCGCTCGGCGAGATCAGTAGTCGGACCGCATCCGGATGGTTAGGCAAAAACAAGCCTTTTGGAGATAAAAAACCCGTGGGTACACTGTTCAGGTACGCGGGTTGAGCACGGGTCTGAAATCCCGTCGCACGTTTATGGGCAGAGGTGAATGCTTTGAGGGCAAGGATGGCGCGGGTGAGTGTTCTCTTCGCTATTACTCAACGTTTGTGCAAAGACATTGCAGCCTATATCCTCACCGTCTACGACCTTGACGCAAACAGAAGCAATGGATGGCCGCTCGAGGGAGAGGGTGGTGGAGGCGGACGGGTGTTTGGTACAAGCTGATTGGCTTTGGAATGGTTGGCAAGATGTCAAGTCACACTGGTTCAATGTGGACCATTAAAAAGGCAATAGGGTCACGCGGTTCAAAATGTAAACCCTGGAATGTTCAATAATGCCTCCGAGCGCGATCTGGATAGCTGTAAATGTTCCCAGTGAGCGGGGCTAACCATCCCATGACTGCAAGGGATAGCACAAAGATTATTGTTTTTGGAGCGTGTTTTTGCTAGTTGAGCCTAAATCATTGTCACAAGCTATCTGAGAGTTAGCCACAATATATTCTGAGGCAAAAAAAGAGCACTACGGGCTCATAGTTCTTCTTTTTATTTTCCCTTGCTGCCTGGTGAGTTTGTGCTGCTGCCAGAAGTATCCGTCGAAACTTTGGGGTACGTTCGCGGCAGACTTCAGTGACGTCGCGCTCAAAATCGAAGTCGCAAAGTGATTCGGGGGTGACTTCAGATGTGGAAAAACGGAAGATTTCGCTGAGGAGATCCATTTCGACGTGGATGTCGTTGATCAGGTGGTCCATTCCTGGTCTCTCGAACCAAGCAAAGAGCTTCTTGGCGCTGCGTTTGTCCTGGTTACCGACGTTTAGTAACTGTTCTAGACCCAGGCTTCGATAGAATCCATCGACATGGCCGGGGAGACGTTGGGCTTTACGAGAATTGTGGTAACGAGGTCAATCGGAGACATCTTCATTTCTTTTAGGATTTGGACCACGGATAAGATTTTGACGTGATCTGGAATGGTATTAGCCTGGTAGATCCAATGTAGGGCACAAGGCGGCTGAGAAGTGGGTGGGGTAGGAGCAGTGGGTCCCACGGCGGCTATCATTGCGAGGCGACAGAACGTGGAATTCGAAGACGATTCGTGGGTGAAACGCGGTCCAAACGGGTGCTGGAGCGTGGCAGGAACAATGTAAGAAGTACTTGAGGCGATTCGAGGACAGTAGGATGGAGGGAGGAGGCAGGAAGACGCGTCGAGTGGGGGAGCGTCTCAGAGCGCGGGAGTGGCTGTACTCGGCATCAATCGGCACTGCCTAAGTTTCAAACTCAGGCTCAGGCCCTTTGTTTGGTCCGAGTTGTACCAGTCTGCCTACGGCAAAGTGCTTGCACTTAGAATTGCCGTAGATGGCAGACTGGTTACGAGTCTAGATCAAGTTGTTCTTGGCTGGAATTACGCTGGGAGAGCGTGATGCCCGTTCATTTTCGCCCCAGTGACGCCTCTCCTGCACAACAAGTTCGTCAACAGTCAGCCAGGCAGCACATTGTCTCGCCTCCGGCAGACGCCGTGCATCGGCCTTATCAATACTCCAAAAAAGAAAAGTTTCATAATTGTATGTTGACAATAAATCATCGCAGCAGTAGAAAAGCATCTCAGAGTCTTTACCACAGTAGGATTAGAAAAAAAATTACATTGAAGTTCATAGTTGCACAATTACCATTCAAAATTTTGTCGACATGAGTATACGCTTGGACGTTGTGCTCGCAGACCATGGAAATTTCGTGGATCACAGTTCAATATATTTGCAATGTGATCTAAACTATGTGTACAGGCCATGGGACTGGGACAAAGAGTCGGCCAAAGTGTTTGAAGACATACAGAATTGAACCACCTGCAGAGCCCAAAGGCAAACCACAGTACACATTGTTTATAGGGAGCAAAATTTACAAGAGAAAGAGACACCAATGCGATGGGATGGTCTGCATATAATTTCAACATGCCAGAAAAAATTGAAGGTACTCCCTTCTCATCCTGAAACTCAATTATTTCCCTTGGCGTCCCAGAACCATGCCATCTTGCTTCCCACCACCTGCTTTCTCGGGTCAGCGCATGCTCCATGTCTCGTGACCTTAATTCCAGGACGCGGCTCTTGATGTGACGTCAATCCGCTGTTATGGTTGGTGCGGTTCGTCGGGTATCTCGAGCCTCTGAGATGTTGGCCCGGGTTGCTCTATTTCAGTCGGTTATTTCACCCTCCCTTCTCATCCTGAAACTCAATTATTTCCCTCGGCGTCCCAGAACCATGCCATCTGCTTCCCACCACCTGCTTTCTCGGGTCTGCGCATGCCCCACGTCTCGTGACCTTAATTCCTTCAGGACGCGGCTCTTGATGTGACGTCAATCCGCTGTTATGGTTGGAGTGGTTTGTCGGGTATCTCGAGACTCTGAGATGTTGGCCCGGGCTGCTTTATTTCAGTCGGTTATTTCACCCTCCCTTGTCATCGTGGAGCTCACTCATTGCCCTCGACGTTCCAAGCGCAAGCCCTATCCCGCCTCGTCCCCCGCCTTTTCGGATCTGTTCTTTCCTCATCGCAATATTCCAGGTATTGGTACACTCTGTTCTACCAGTTCTCCCATTCTCACAGCCTTTTCAGCGGCGGCAACCAATGCCAACTCTCTCCCTCGCAGGCCTCCGTGGCTCATTGGTTCTCCCTGTTCCACCCATTCAGCCATTCTCACTGTCCAACAAGGCAAAATACGGGAACAAGTCTATCAACAAGTCCCGAGTTCTTAAGACATGGCGGAAAAGCTTACTAAACGAAGACAGACTCCTTGAGGATTGGACCACCGGGGTTTCAGTTGGTGTGGGTTAGCGGACGACGACGGCCCAGTTTCTATTGAATTAATTCTTTTTGCGTTGGCCTCCGCGGTCTTATTTCTCAACGTAGAGACTGGCATCGAGTCTAGGCTTGGAATGCCTCGAGCAAGTTGGCCATTTTGAGTAATTTGGCCATTTTCTGCGCCAAATACCAAAAATGACCAAGTTGTTCGGCCCAGTATGAGCCCAATTCAAGTCGACCAACATATGAAGTACTTTCAGGCTTTATACACCATTTACCATCATCCCACAAAATTGAATTTCCAGAAAATCCCAAATTCTTTCATCATGAGACAATGACCGAGGTGTGCTATGGGTTTAAGTGCATGAAAATTCGTTGAAATGCTCAGCGTTCATGCCCACATTTTATTTGCAGTGATTCGGACCAGGAATGAGCTATGTCGGCGTTTGGGAAAGCAGTCTGTAACAATTGTTACTCGTTTCGAATTTAATACCGTGCTCTGCATCTACTGGATTATATAAGTTTATATGTATGCGTAGCCTCTTCATTTAACAAGACTCTGCTCATGTTTACCCATATTCAACTGGTGAAACCACTTCAGAGTGGCGGAGCAACTAGATGTATCCAGTTCATATTCAAGCGCGAGTTTGGCGACCATGCTTCGAAACTGCGTACTCTTCCTCTAGCTGTGGAAAGAGCGCATAAATGCGCAGTCCAAGGTCTCGGACCGAGTCCTCCATCTCCACAGCGGCCCTCAGTGTTTGGGCCAAAATGCCGATGCACTCGGAGTCGCGCGTCATTATTGCCATGTCCCGAACCAGCCTGAAGGAGACGCTCATATTTCTGTCCGTAATGTGAAACCTCACCACATCCTACGTACAAACATCAGTATCAAGGAGTAGAGAAGGCGAATGAACTCACATCATTGTTGGGTGCAATATGATACAAAATGTCAGGGTCAGAATGAATCAAGACAAGCTGACTTTGAAGGGCAGCGGAGCATTCGAAGCCGTTGGAGATGGACAGCGGTCTGTGAGGATAATTCCAGAAATCCTCAGATGCCCAAAATCCCTCATGAGGTTTCCAGTCTGCGTATTGACACACTCTGAAGATGATGAGTAGGTAAAGCGCATTTTCAGGGGAAGAAACATACAGGGAACAAAAGTATTGTGGCCGAAGTTTCACTTCAAATGAACTCTCAGACAAGTTCCTCTGTTGTTCCCCACACCCTGCGCAAACAACGTATTGGCTAGGCTCAATCGAAGCTGCCATATGATTCAGAATAACTCCAGCTTTGATAAAATGCAAAGGAGGACCTACCTTCGTCTTCATTGACATTATCGATGGAGAGAGGTACCACAGGAGATGGTGACGCGGGAGAACCAAACTCCTGACACAATTTCCCTTCGTGAGCGACCAGGGGATAGTGTGCTGAGTATTTTTTGAGATGAAGTGGCGGTAAAGCACGGGTGCCCACAGAACAGTACCTCAAGGCAACAATTTCCGCACTGTGAACCCAAATCATCGGTCTTTCAATCTCTCCCCCTGCAATGGGACCGAGGCATCAACAAAGAGTCTGAGGAGACAGTTCGAACTGAAATTTTGGTGGCTATCACGCCAGCAAGTCCCCGTCAAACTCCGAGTTGAAATGGTTCAACAAGGAATCTAAGGAGACGCCAGCAAGTCCCCGAGTTGGAATGGTTCCATACAGTCCAATTCAAGCGCCGGCTCCAGCAGAAATTGCCGAATTGTGCAGTTGCACATCAAATTGCACCGCGTGGACTCAATTGAGCTCGGTTTTTTACCGCATCCAGCTGGGGTGATAGCCAGCGAAATTTCAATTAGAACTGTCTCCTCGAAAATTCTTCCCAATGCCTCGGTTGTTTTGCGAGAGCCATGGGGGCTTTGTATGTCAATGAAAACAACTGCAATTCAAGCGCCGGGACACAGTTCTAGCTGAAATTTTGCTGGTTATCACTCCAGCTGGACACGGTCAAGAACCGAGCTCAAATAAGTCCGCACGGTCCAATTTGATGTGAGACTGCCAAATTCGGCAATTTCCGCCGAGGCCCGGCGCCTGAATTGCTGGCTTTTCACTTGATGTGCAGCTGCAAAATTCGGCTATTTCCCCCGAGGCCGGCGCTTGAATTGCAGTTGTCTTCATTGACATACAAAGCCCCCATGGCTCTCGCAAAACGACCGACACACTGGGAAGAATTCTGAGGGGACAGTTCTAACTGGAATTTCGCTGGCTATCACCCCAGCCAGATGCGGTCTTTCAGTAATTTGGGGTAATGTTGAAGTTCAGGCACCTCAGACAAGCATCTTCTATGGCCAGGTCCTAGCGAAAAAGTTCACAGGAGCATTCCTTGCGGACGCTGGTGATCGAAGGTGACTGTGAACTTGGAGAGGTCACGGTGTCCAGGCGAGTGGTGCATCAGCTCCGTCTTCTCCTTCTCGAAGGTGGCGCGGTCATCACTTGCCCATTTTACTGCGATGGCCGCGGCCTTGTTGAGAACACTGACATTTGGGACAGAGACTTGCTCGCGGTGCTGAAGTTCGTGTCGTCCAGAAAGCCGTAGGCCCAGCTGATGAATACCCCGATAGCCTTGAGACGACGGAGGAGCCGGTTGATAGTGAGTATGAATAGAATCACCGAGAGAGCCGAGCCCTGGGGAGCACCCTCTAAGAGGCAGCAGAAGGTCGCCGTATGCACGCCGTCGATTACCACTGTGACGAGGTGGTCGTGGAGGAAACACTGTGTTCTGACCCCCAATGGACAGAGCGTCTGGCTACCTGCATAGACAGAGACGTAGACAAGGCAGTGTGGCTAGATATGGCTATACCACGTAGACGTGGTCCGTCCACATCCGTTACGTCTGTCTACACAAGCGGACCGACATGGACAGAGAGTGGACCAAGGTAGCCAGAGGCAGACTCACATGGGCCAACTTCTTTACATGAAAAAAATTCAAAACAGTTGAGTGAATGCGTCTATGGGCGTGGACGGACGTAGAGGGAAATAGACACAGCTAGCCGGACTCTGTCCACGTGACATAGACGCATACTGTACTATTAAATTCAATTCGTCAGTCACGCGTCAGGATACATGTTCAATTGGCAGTTGGTGTTCGCACTTTCAACTATGAGGGTCCAAATGCACATTTAATAAGGCGCAACTATTTTAGGTCCGGCGCAACTATTTTGTACGGAAAGCCGGAGCACCACGCTATTAAGCGAGTGTTCCCATCAATGCCGAGCCGATTGCCGCACGAGGACGCCGAAACCAGCGTATGTGAACGGCGCTGCCGTGTTAATGCCGAACAGTGCTTGACACTGGCTGTTGGACATACTCTCTTGGACCTGGAGGGACCTCAGAGTTCTCGAACCCCTTCGAAACTCGGGAAAAACAAACCCAATTCAGCGTTGCGATCGATCACGTATTTCAACGCCTCCTCGACCGTCTCTCTCATTCACAATAAACAAATCAGTCCTGAGATGCCCCACTAGTAATCGGTGAGCCGCCAATTTCGCATCGGGGTGCTCAACGAGAACGCATTGCGTTTCCGGCGATACATATGCCTATGAAATTGGATTCATCTGTTCCTGAGACGGGACAGAAGAGCAGAAGAGCAGTTCTCACCCGGAACTGGAGATGTCTCATCCGAGGGGAGGGATGGATCCACGGTATGTGCCGAACCTAGTTTCGTCATTTATGATTTAGCCTATTTGAGAAAAATACGTTAGAAGGATAGCTGCGCCAAACGAGCAATGGCGCAACTATTTCGGAGGTACCGAAAGGGTCTAATACTTGCGGCATATCCCAAAACACTCAAAATAGTTGCGCCGGACCAAAAATAGTTGCGCCGCATTAAATGTGCATTTCTGGAGCGTGATTTCTTCCGGCTTCGCGGATACAACATCTTCGAAATGGGTGATATTATAGCTATCGAGAAGTCGCTCAACATCAAGGACCACAACGGCTTCTCTCCGCGCAGGTCCTGCGATCAAAGGTGTTCGCAATGTTACAACTCAGCAAAAAGTCTCGAATGTGTTCAGAAATGCTGAAAAAAAAAAATCCAGAACTCTCGGAAGACTTATCTTGGGATGTTCCAAGTGGTCACCGCATCAGCAAGATCGCAAATTGCGCGCGCTCTTTTGGGTCTCGTGACTCTTGTACGCGAGCCCAACGGTCCACAGTAAAAGTTGGCGGCCGAGGCTTTGCCAAAAACCCATGCTGTGTTAAGCTGTACTATACTAGGGTAGGTGGATTGGTTGCGGTTCGATTTACGACCGCGATTCGGTTGTCTCGGCTCATCAGCATGATTGATCCGCAAATTGTTGTTGCAGCTGTGGCAAGGAAGGGCAAGGACCCATATGTACCAGTGCGTACGGGTTGACTATGTCTAGCTACTCAAGATATGACCACTCTGGACATGATTTCACTTTTTTAAAGCCTACAACACGAGTATTTCAAACGAATCACGCGACACGGAAAACAAGGACAAATAACGTGTTTCTCCTAGAATTCATTCAGTTCATCAGAGCTGTTTTCTTCGGGAAGGACATGCCAGCTGCATTAAGCCACAGAAAGGCGAAAACTTCTGAGAGTGAGCAATAAATTGAACCAATCTGTTACACGTTCAAACATTATACTACAACTCCTCTCCTTGAGCACCACCCAATCAAACTACCATGCCTTGGTCCAGCTGCTGTAGCTGTTCCTACTTGCCCGGTCGAACTCTGGTGGCCAGCCAGTTTAGAGGGTGTCCTATGCCGTCACCTCTGTATGTATGAGGGACTCAGCCATCCGTTCCTCCGCCTCCACACGCTCTAGATCTCGCTCCGTGGGTATAGGCCAGGTGGGTGGGGAAAAAATGGAACAGCGACGCGGTTAGCAAGTCGTCGAAAGGGAGAAACGCGAAATCCGTGCCCATCAATATTCGTTATGTGATTGACAGATTTCTGGATATCTATCTCCGGAGGTCAACGGGGCTTTGCACATTGGGAAATAAATATGAGAGAAATGCGGATAATTCTTGGGATAGCATTGTGCGGGTATTCTGCGAGCCAGAATTTTAATTTCCATCCTTATTCTCGTACAGCCTGATGCCTTCAACTCCCCATATCGCAAAATCAAAATTCTGGCTCGCAGAATACCTGCACAATACTATTGTCACGCTTTTCCCTCAGTAAATTATGTTGCTAGCTATTGTGGATACACTTCTATCGACGCTGAAAGGTTTTTGCCATCATTTCGGTGTTTTGGCACATTATGTCAGCGCCATCAAAAGTCGATGCATGCCGGTTTCCACAATAAGGCTACGCTTTTGAAAATGTGCAATAAGATCATGCGTTTGAAAATGTACAATAAAGTCATGCGTCTGAAAATGTGCAATAAGGTCACGCATTTGAAAATGTGCACTCAGATCACGTGTTTGAAAATGTGCAATAAAAGTCACGCATTTGAAAATGTAAGGCATTGCAATACTTGAAAATGTGCAATAATAAAGTTGGGAAAAACAAGGCACTGATCGGACGCTAGAGAGGTCAGTAATGTTTGGTGGCCGGTGTCGGACAAAGTACAGGTTTGTATAGGTTTGACTTTGTTTCATCATCAATCATTGATGGCCATGACAGTTCATTATGAATCCTAGCCCATCCTAGGTCATCCAAATACAGGGATCCTGCAATTCAATGTTCAATGACCTAACTTGCCTTTCTCATTCTTTTTCCCTTGCCAAAGTTGACATTTCCTGCTGCATTTTGCTTTAATCTGTCTATTTTTGTTCTGATAGGACATTAGTGGTTTGTAGCTATTCTCCAAAAAATAAATTGGTACATACATTGCACACAGTGAGCCCCAGCGTTGTTGTTTTTGATGGGCTCCCCGGAGATCCGGGCCGGAGCCGGACCGAAGAGCTAATGAGCTCAAACACTCTTCAACTCAGTCATCTGAATTTTCCTATGCACAAATTTCACAGGTTGGATGACAGCTATTTCAGGCTAACTCTATTGAACTTGTATATGTCAGTCCTAATACCTCATATTCCAATGTAAACAGAGCAATTACGCCATAATCTGCACTGTGTGATCATGTCTGGGGTGCCTCTATTAATACATCCTGTGTATATTAGGCGACTGGCATCATTATTTCCGTGGTTTTTAAAAACTTTGATTAGAATTGAAAGTGCCAAAGTTCAGGTAAGCTTAAATCGGTGGCCTTTTCCGCTGCGAACGTTTCTATTATGTCTGAGAGTCCGCCCGAAAAAAAATCGGTGTCAAACAGCCCAAAAATGCCTCACACAAGTGCTCATTCACAGTCAGATAATGATCCCCGCTTCACGGATGCAATTTCGAGGATTTAAGAAGAGTGTTGGGTGCACACGATTAATAGCCTGATTGTGTGGCATGGGAGCAAGTTCCAAGTTGCGAATGGGGCAAGCCCTTTTGTCCTGATGACATGAACGCTCACGACTAGCTTGCATGGTCATGCGGCTTGCAAAACATATATATCTACCTATACATCATTAGATCGCCTCAAATTTCTGCAAGCCACATTCTGTGCTCTTAAGAATATATTCTTTGACTTATTTCAGTATCCACGGAAGTAGCCGGGAGGCTGTGCGTGATCTGGAAGCTTTTGATCTATGCGGATTAGAAGGCTCCACCCTCGATGGCCAAGAAGTGGTGGAAACCTCGCCTCACGGTCCTCTGGACTCGAATGCGTAACAGAAGGAGAACTTACCAGAAATTCCATGTTCCCTCGGCTTGTCTGGTCGAGGCCGCACTGCAGAACCATCAGGCTGCTGTCGAGCAGACACCTGAGGGGCATCCAGACCTAGCTCGACGTCTCCAGAATCCGACATCGGCAAGCGCCTGTCAGCCTTGGACGCGATCGGACTTTGTTGAGAGTATGTTGTCGAGAGAGTGTGAAGAGATAAAAGTCTTAATATTAGTTGGCTGAAAACCCAGCCTTATATACTACACAATATATCTAGAAGGTTCTACACTATACTACAATGTCTGTCGGTCATTTCCCTCGGCCTCGGGCATACGGGCTCGGTGTACTAATAATAAGTCCGATGCCTTCGGAGGCGTACCTAATTATATTCCTTCAACAGACTTATATGGTGAATCATCAAGTTTGCTTCTCCGCGTAAGGGGCTGGTAAGCTCCTTCAGGACCCACCAGAAAACCTAGGGCCCGTCTCTACCAGAATGAGCAATTCGCGAAACACTTGAATTCCTGTCGCTGCCGAGTCACAAAGCCGCGCGCGCCTCAGGCCCCTGCTCTCAGTGACCACTCCTCTCTCCTCTCCTGTTTCCTCCCCCTGCTCACAGCCACAGTAGTCGTCGGTGACGGTCGGTCGAGGTGCAGGGTCACGGTAGTCGTCACAGGGAGTGGTCGTCGAGGTATTCAGGCGCTGTCGGGGCCCATAACCTTTGGAAGACGACAAGAACAAGGATGAATTGTCAACAGGGGGTCACCAGATCGTAGGGATTGCCTCTGTAACTACTGTATATATACTGTTCTGTGAGTCTGTATGAGTCATAATAACTAACTGTCCGTAAATAGAATAGCGCCAATATCAAAGCAACTCGGAACCGACAAGTGTCTAGAATAGTCCAGAACAGCTCTTCGGACGTCTCCTTCAACACTTGGCACGGTGTCCACAGACGCCGTCTCCACCCAAAGCCTGAGTACATATTTTTCGCAACCTCGAGATTTGGCGGGGCAAGACGGTCACGCGCTTGAAAATGTGCCATAATATCATGCATTTGAAAATGCGAAATAAAGTCACGCGTTTGAAAAATGTAAGGCATTGCAATACAGCCCCGCGGTTCAAAATGTGCAATAATAAAGTCGGGAAAAAACAAAGCACTGATCAGATGCTAGAGAGGTCAATAATGCCTCCAGACACAATTTTTTTTAGCTGAAAATGATGGGCATAATCAGGGCTAGCCATTGGCGATGCGTGCACCCAGAAAATGGCACTGGAGTGGTGCTGTGAAAATGAAAAGGAGGGCAATAAGGTCACGCGTTTGAAAAAGTGCAATAAAGTCACGCATTTGAAAATGTAAGGCATTGCAATACTTAAAAATATGCAATAATAAAGTTGGGAAAAAACAAGGCACTGATCGGACGCTAGAGAGGTCAGTAATGCCTCCAGACAGACTTTTTTGGCTGAAAATGACGGGCATAATCAGGGCTAGCCATTGGCAGTGCACGCGCCTCAGACAATGGCTCTGGAGTTGTGCTGGAGGTGAAAATGTTTCAGGTGATTTTTGGAGCTGAAGGCTTGTTTCAGCTCGAAACACACCAATCAGTTATGTTTCCCCGCCAAAAGAATCCTCCAAACCTCGCCCCTCCCGCGATTTTTGTCCGACACTGGACATGGCATTCCGGCGCTCAAGTGCCATTTTTTGTCCGACCAGGACCTACAGTAAGTTTGAGCCCCACAACGCCCATTTTTTGTCCGACACGGAACCTAACCTCCAAAGGTATTTTCCGGGGTCCTCGGACACCCCTTTGATTGGCCCCGTAAAAATTATCGGGTTTAAAATGATGTTTACTCAAGTCTAATTGGTTGCAAACGGAATGCGGGACAATACCCACCTCGGGTCAGAAGCGGTATTGTCTTACTGGTACTACTTACCCAAGCACTCCCGCCTTACCAGGTCACAAGCGGAATGCGGGACAATACCCGCCCCTCGGGTCGGAAGCGGTATTGTCTTGCCGGCACTACTTACCCGAGCATCCCCGCCTTACCAGGTCGCAAGCGGAATGCGGGACAATACCCACCCCTCGGGTCGGAAGCAGTATTGTCTTACCGGTGGTCAGAAGTAATGTCAAAGCACTGGCCCAAGCGCATCGCTTGGTCCCTCTCGCAGACTGTTCTTAAGCCTGGCGGGACGGAGGTAGCTCACCAGCTTCTTACTCTGTCTCGCCAGGTACGTCTCATTCAGTCTTTCTACTTACACAGACTCTTTCTCACTCTGTCTCGCCAGTTCGAGCTCCTGTTTTATTGCATCTCCCACCCATATTACATATACCCGCACCTATTATTACACAACTACCTCCCCAGAAAATGGCTCTGGAGTGGTGCTGTGAAAATGTAAAGGAGGGCAATAAGGTCACGCGTTTGAAAATCGGCAATAAGGTCATGCATTTGAAAATGTGCAATAAGGTCACACGTTGGAAAATGTGCAATAAGATTATGTGTTTGAAAATGTACAATAAAGTCACACATTTGAAAATGTAAGGCATTGCAATACAGTCCCCTGGTTGAAAATGTGCAACAATAAAGTGGGCAAAAAACAAAGCACTGATTGGATCTTAGAGAGGTCACTAATGCCTCCAGACAGACTCTTTTGCCTGAAAAGGACGGGCATAATCAGGGCTAGCCATTGGCGGTGGGCACACCTCAGAAAATCTCTCTGGAGTCATGCTGGAGGTAAAATGTAAAGGGGGGCAATAAGGTCACACGTTGGAAAATGTGCAATAAGATCACATGTTTAAAAATGTGCAATAAAGTCATGCATTTGAAAATGTAAGGCATTGCAATATAGTCCTGCAGTTGAAAATGTGCAATAATAAAGTCGGGAAAAAACAATGCACTGATCGGACGCTAGAGAGGGGTCAATAATGCCTTCAGACAGACTCTTTTTGGTTGAAAATGACGGGAATAACCAGGGCTAGCCATCAGTGGTGTGCGCCTCAGAAAATGGCTCTGGAGTGGTGCTGGAGGTGAAAATGTAAAGGAGGGCAATAAGGTCACACGTTTGAAAACGTGCAATAAGATCACGCGTTTGAAAATGTGCAATAAAGTCACGTGTTTGGGCATTGCAAAACAGTCCCGTGGTTGAAAATGCGTTTGAAAATGTGCAATAATAAAGTCGGGAAAAAGCAAAGCACTGATTGGACACTAGTGAGGTCAATAATGCCTCCAGGCAGATTCTGTGTGCCAGACTGGTGAAACAGTCTACATATACGAAGATTACAACCCATGGACTCCAGCGCTCACCAGGCTCCTTCCAGTCTCCCAAAGTCAGACTCAAAAACAAAAAAATTAAAGATAGTCAAAAATTTTATATGTATTGAGTTTGATCGCACTTTTGGAGTAAAAGTACCCTTTACATCTTAAAACACTTTCACCTCCAGCATGACTCCAGAGCCATTTTCGGAGGCGTGCGCACTGCCAGCAGAGCCATCACGGTCATTTTCAGCCAAAAAGAGTCTGCTGGGAGGCACTATTGACATCTCTGGCCAATCAGTGCTTTACATTTTCGCACCGCCAGCAGATAGCCCTGGCCATCCCAGTCATTTTCAGCCAAAGAGAGTCTGCTTGGAGGCACTATTGACCTCTCTAGCATCCTAACTTGCTTCTTTATATTTCCTTTACTGCCTTACATTTTCAAATGCATGACTGTAATGCAATGCCTTACATTTTAAAACACTTTCAACTCCAGCATGACTCCAGCGCCATTTCCTGAGGCGCACGCATCGCCAATGGCTAGCCCTGGTTATTCCTGTCATTTTCAGCAGAAAAAAGTCTGGCTAGAGGCATTATTGGCCTCTCTAACATCCAATCAGTGCTTCACATTTTCAAACGCGTGACTTTATTGCACATTTTCAAATGCGTGATCTTATTGCACATTTTCAAAAGTGTTCCACTTGGTGATCCGGACCGTGTTTTTTGCGAGCGAAGCGAGCAATCTACTGGCTGGGGGCTGGAATATGCAACAAACAAGGACATCGTGTTGTAAGTTTCTCATATTTTTAGCTGTATCACTTCATTCAATACGTAGATGAGTACCCCCTCCCAAAAATCTAGGTCATTTGGACAGGATTCCAACTATGTAGCCAAGATCTATCGCCCGCAAAACCCGGTAGTGCACGATAAAATATTTCCCTTTATGTCTCTCTATCACTAATAGCAGCTGAATTATTCCGAATTATCTAGCTACATTTCAAGTCAATCTGTGCAGAACTCACCGAGATATGGGCAAATCGGTGGCGGGGATCAGAAAATGCCCAAAACGGCAATTTTCTGATTCGCGCCTTCGGTACTGACAACGGCTGTAAATGGAAATCTGTCTAGCAGATCTGTTCAGAATTCAAAAAGAAACACTTTTACTGGAGGGATAAGAAATCCAGGTCAAACTCGGGCAGGAAAATCTCAAGCACGGGCAGCGGCAGCTAGGTGACCCAAATTTCCGTGGACTCCATTGTCCGATGCTCATCGCTGTTACAGCGCTTTTCATATGTATGCGGAAAATGGGAAATTTTTCTCAGGCTGTTGGGCCTTGTTTGTACGGGACCCCGGAACTACTAATTTCTGTCAGAGCTCTTCTGCTCGTATCTACATACATCTGAGGTCTGTAGTTATGTATAGTAAGACTAGAAATGATCTTTTTGCTACTGCTAGACATTCAATACGGGCCAAATGAAGTTGCGGCCACTTTATCACTCTTGTCGAAGCCATCACCATGCCGTCTGTCAAAACCTACTCCGTATTACCGAAGCTAAAATTATTGCGGACTTGGAGCAGCAGCGCAACCAGGCGACCGGGAGGTAGAATAAGTACAGAGGTGTAGGACACTAGATGAGGAGACAGAGATGAATGAAGCTGACTCACTTCGTAATTTTTACTCTATAATAACACAGGGTTCTCCTGTCGTTACGAATTTACATAAGACGTGCTTCAAGGACATAGCGGTCGCTGAATTTATATCGGAGGAGCGTCAAGTGACGTTTGTAAACGGTCAGTCTAAGAATGATATTCTGCCAATGTTAGTGCCAACTCGTTCCTTTGATAGCACTTCCGACGTACAGCCGTTTGCATAATTCCGTGAACACGCGTTTCTTTTTTTCGGGTCTCACGTGCCTGATGCCTATTTCGGGGCGATGGCTTTTCAACTCTCCTTTTTCTCTCTATTCTCTCATCCTGTGCCTGTAATGCACATACAAAGACATTACTCTGGCATATTCAAGCTGATAATTGTGTGGCCTAACTCGGTGTAAGCAGCGCCAGTGCCAGTATTCAAACTTGCTCAGAACTCGACTCGGAAACTTGAAAGTCTTGGGCACACCCAGTACGTCGGTCGTCCTATATATCCAAATATGAATGGATCAACCCAGGCAGTGTGGGACTCCCGTAACCACGGATTGTGAATTTCCAGTTCCTTTGATCGGGTCATTTCCCCTAGTGATTACATGTTCACAGCCGATGAGCCATATCAAGTACGCTGATTCTGAGACAAATCTTTTGAATAATCTGCTCGCCTCCCTATCAGGCTTTCCTTTCGAATCCTTAAATTCTAATAGTCTACAACCAAGGGTTGTTCCAATTTTCATGCTCGGGAAATCTGAATGTTTTTTTCTGCCATAGCTCCTTGCATGGTCGCCATATGATGACTCGGCCAAGAGCATCCCATTCCAGGAGGATGTGTTCCATCGTTTCATCAACTTGGCAGTGAGCTCACCAAGAGCCACGTAGCCCAGGTGATTGTGTGCAGTGGTTTCGTGCAGAAGCGGAGATGTACCGCTGGTCAGAGCAGTACAAATGCAAGCACGCCAAGCTCATGCGTGTCATGGAAAGGTATTGACGTGATGGTGAGGTGTGGGCAGAACTGGCGGACCGTAAAGAGGAGGGGAGTGGGGACATCAACGGTGCGGTTACATTCACTCGCATGCAAGCTGCGATGTACAAGCGGCTGGAACACAATGCCAAGGTGATATTCAAGAGTGCTAAGTCAGGTGCACATCAAGATTAGGTCTCAGCGGTAACCTTCAAAGAGCTGGTCATCAAGATTGACCAGTGGCAAGACGTAGTGTTCAAGTGGATGGATGACATGGTCTGTCCATTATTCAATGCATTTATGGTTTATTAACTAACTATGGATTAGGGGATATACAGGGCTTATAAGGATTTTTAGGCTATAGTAGAACTTCAGTGGGCGGGACTTAGTGCCTCGCACTTAAGTTACTCGTAGTGCCGTAAAGTAACCGGAATTGTGATTCTTTCCGATTTAGAGTTCGAAAGCCTTGGTAGTTTTGACTGAATATTATGTCTACACTTCGTACAAGTACCGTAGTCATGTTATATCACAAAAAAGAGGATGTATGATGTTTTCGGTCCAAAAATGGTGGTTCAAATCACTGTCTCCTCATAAGCAAAATTTCTGACTCTCACAATTGATGTATTCTGACACGTGGGGTGCTTGTCTGGCCCTGAATTTTGTTGTGCGTGTTCCAGCACATCTGTTCCTATTTTCTAGGCATTCAAACCAGGTGTAACAACTTCAGAACAAATACCAAGGTCCAAATATGGCAATTTTTCAAAATCCCTACTGTACTACTCTAAGTCTGAAGGCTGGGCCTTTCGGAAGGAATGGCTGGGAGAACGCGAAATCAATTGTGGACCAATAATTGGTCCTTGGAAAGACACATTACTTCAGTTTTTAGCTTAAACTGTGTGAATAAGGCGAAAATTCCGGTTACTTTACGGCACTACGAGTATACGGGACTTAAGATGGGTTTGTACAATAATTAGACTTCGGTTGTGAATAGAGCTTGTGACTGACTTCATTTCGTCGCATGAACTTAAGTTCGTGTGAAGGAGGGGGTTGGTATTATCTGAGACTGGGTACCCGGCCACCTTAGCAGTTTGAGGAGTTTTGAACGCGAAAGCATCGAGTTACCAAGGGCTTTAGGACCTCATAATGAAGGCTAGGATCTTAGGAATGAGATGTATCAACACACAATACATTTGGTAACAATTTTGTGGCTCAGCGAATATTTTGCCGGGGCAAGTCCCAAAGCGGCAAAAACTGGGTATCCGGCCAGGGACGCATGCACCAACTAATACGAGAGCAAAGTGTTTGAAACATGACGGAATATTACCAGTGGGTATGAAATGTTGTCTTGCATAGGTAATGGGCATGGTGAAACTGGCCAAAGGATCTGGATCGCATACTCCTTCTGATGCAGATTTCGATATTTTGACAATATTTCACCAATATTTGAGGTTATTGCAACATCCACTAGATCAGATTTCGACGGGATGGGTATCTAGGGGTAGCCAGGTGTCGTGTGGTCAGAATGAGCAGCAGAAGTCGTGAAACGATGAAGCAGTTGTCGAGAAAAAGGCGGCTGACCAATAAGGAAACCGTGTTCGGGACTACCCGCCAATCAGAGATCTGGCACAGCATCACGTCAATCTGATCAAATGGGCTCAAATCTGGTTTTTGGGGTCGTATGTGTCTACTTTCCACTATACAACTCGAATTTTGCCCAAAAATCAATCTACCAGTGCTACAGGACCCAAGTGGCCGGATAGCTAGTCTGGCCGGATAGGCAGTCGCAGATAATAGGCTAGGCCACCTGGACACACTTAAGTTGCAGGGCAAACTTAAGTGTGCCCGCGGTTTCAACTGCCAGAAGTTGAGGTTATTTTATTTCATACGGGTATGAGTTTACAGTTATAGAGCCGTGGTAGAGGCTTTAAACCCGCGGGTCTCTTTTCAGGTATTGTTTTTGTTTCATTCAAAACCATGAGTTGTATCAGGGGCAGTCAGTGTAAGTCGTTTCTGGCGTTTCTGGAGGCGTTTCTGACGTCGTTTCTGAAAACGTTTCTCATAACTGTTGGCATCAGAAACGTGTGAGAAACGATCGCCAGTTCTGACCGACCCGTTTCTGAAGTCGTTTCTCTCGACGTTTCTGCGAGCTCTGCAGTCCAATAAATAATTTATCATATCATTGACACTGTATCCCGTGTGGCTGTGAATTGTGATGGCCTGGGCGCCAACGGCGCGCTCTAATACGCCAACGCGCCGCCCGCCGCGCTCACCGTAATGACTCTGTACCACGACAGCCATTCAGCATTCACTTGGATTTTTTTGACTCTGCAGCAGCTCTTCTAGGAGCCATGGGGAGGGATCGACAATGGCTACAGAGCAAGCACAGGAGAAAGGGCGGGATATGGTCAGCAGCGATCACGGAGAATAATTTAATTGTCGTAAGTTAAGTGCCTTGAGGATCGTTTGAATTAAATGTGCAGAAACGCCTGCAGAAACGATGTAGAAACTCCTCCAGAGGAGTTTCTACATTTCGAGTCGTTTCTGGTTTTTCGGCGTTTCTCCCACGATTAAACAGATCTGAAACGTCTGTCAGAAACGTCCTCAGAAACGTCCTCAGAAACGTCTTTTAATTCTACTCTGACTGCCCCTATTGAGGTGTAGTGTGATATAGAAGCACAAGGTTACTTTCTGCAAAGTGTTCTGGGGAACATTCGCCGATATCATAGCAGCGATTCCCTTGATCATGAGGGGGATGCCAATGGCTCTAACAAAGCAGTTCCCGCTGACCCTGAGTTCTTGAACTTCCTGGAAGAGCCAGGAATTCCCCCACATAAATTGCAGCTCAAGCTAGGAGCCATATGCAGACTCACCCCAAATTTTGATGCTTTTGCGGTCGCTCTCCCGTCAAGTCCCAGCTGACGTCGGTGTCTTTTCGCTGCGTGCCGCTTGGGGCTCTTCTCCATCGTCCTAGGAATTGCCCCGCAAGAACCTGCAGGATAGTCTACAGTCACTGTTTGTATTTAGCACGATTTAATAAACAATATTCCATTTTTCCAAATGTCCTTTGCAAGCTGAGGAAAATGTCTAAAAAACCTTTGAGGAATGTTTGCCAGAATGTTTCTTCAATGTCATCTTACAGAAGGCTTGTGTGATTCACTTATTTTTGTTTCAGTAACGTTGCGACCATGGCTTTGCGATGTTTGGCCATCTATTTGCGGACCACATCAAAAACATGTGGGAAACGTCTCTCCCGAACGGCATTGTAGAATCGGCATGTTCCGAACCAAAAAAACTCAAACTTCCCAGAGCGTTTTGCTCGCGTTTTAGTGCCCTTGAATGCTCGGATCAGTCAGTATTGAAGGCCCCGCTTGTGGGACGCACAGGGTAATAATCTGGATCTACGGGCGCTTAAAAGCTGGAACCTATGCCCTGCCCCGCTCTTGTGAGAGTGTCATAATATCATCTTGTATTTTCCCTGTGACATGTATCCCGGCGCGGCGCTTGAACGTAATGAGAATGGCGAAAGGTATCGCATGAGTCTGAATGCTGAACTTCGGGAACAATGATGCTGATGGCTGGATCAGGGCTTTCAAGGACGCGCATTTGACGCAGGACGCGGCGACTCAATTCTATATGACTCTAGAAGGGTCAATACTGGATACGGGCAATGCCACCCCTGCAAAATGCATATCACGTGGCACTTCCGCCCCATAGAGGTATGAGCTGCCAGCGTTCTCAGCTCATATTTGTGGTCTGCCTGAGTGATTAATGGTGTGCTGGTTTGTGAAATATGTTTTTAAAGAGGTTGTGCGTTCGAATCCGACTGCTACAACCTTTTTCGCCCGATTATCTTTCTTTCTTTTTCTTCCTCTTTGTAAACTACCGTATCCTTCGCCCTGTTCATCGGTGTTCCTTTTGAAGTTTCAGTAGCATGTATATGTTTGCTTTGCCCCAAGTCACTCAGAGCCATATTTTTGATTGAGGAACCAATTTCAACTTTGAACCACGCCAAAAATTAGTTATGTTGCACAAATAAAAGAATGATATAGAAGCTTGATGGATACACTGTCTGGAGCACTAAATTAAAGGAGCACAAAATGGTGACTGGGTCAAATTTCGGGGGGACAGTATAGATAATTAAGTTTCCGGTGGAAAAAGAGAAGTATCAAAGAAGACGTCGGAGTCGAACGCACAACCTCTTCAAAAACACATATGAGCTGAGAACGCTGGCAGCTCATACCTCTATGGGGCGGAAGTGCCACGTAATCTGCATTTTGCAGGGGTGGCATTGCCCGTATCTCAATACTGCGCCGAAACACATTCAGGGCTATCCATTCGAAGTCCAAGGGCTTCAAAAAACGACTTTGGGACCGTGCCGTGGTAGCACGCCGGTCATGCGTTTCAAAATGTAAACGGTGGCAATACAGTCATACTTTTCAAAATGCAAATGGTGGCAATACAGTCGCTGTGCTTTCTAAAATGAGTGCTTGCTGAAAGCACTGATTTCCCTCTAGCAAGGTCAATACTGCACCGAAACACATGCCGACTAGCTGAAACTGACCGCAAAAAATCCGGGCTATCCATTGGAAGCCCAAGCGCTGCAAAAGAAGGCTCGGGGACCGTACCGCAATTGCGGCGGTGGCACGCCGCTCACGCGTTTCAAAATGTGAACAATAGAGTCATGCTTTTCAAAATGCAAATGGTGGCAATTTTTCAAAATGTAGCATGAAAGCAAACTTTTGAGAGCCGCAGAGGAACGAATCCGCGGTATATTGATTCCACATCGTGGGGCAGGTAAGAAAGATCTCCTTGAAGAGAAAAAAAAAACATTGTTCACGTTACTTGGCGCGTTTAAGGCCACCCATGGGCGAGTGCAGTTTTTCCCGGCGGCGATTCTGTTGAGGGATGCATGTGGATGCTGGGGACAAGAGACTTGGATTCCATCGCGTGCATCCTGACGGCAGGGTGCAGAAAAATATACCTTGACCCAGAAATTATTTTGTATTCACGTTACTTGCCACATTTAAGGCCACCCATGGGCGAGTGCGGTTTTTCCCGATGGCGGTCCTGTTTAAGGATATGTGGGGATTGTCGGAATTTCCTCGGGTGCATCCTGGCAGTGGTCCCAATTCAGGTCGAACACTGTACAATATATTGTATTCACGTTACTTGCCACGTTTAAGGCCACCCATGGGCGAGTGCGGTTTTTCCCGATGGCGGTCCTGTTTAAGGATATGTGGGGATTGTGGCATCCACATGCCGCCACCATCAATCAGGCGACGCGAGTCGAACTCAGACAAGTTTGTACCATTCGCGTTGTGCTCAAGTACTTACAATAGAAGTTATTCCTTCTGCGAGCCGGAGTATAATAGAGCATATTTGCAGCCCCGCTCTGATTTCTGGGATCAACCCTCAAATTTAGCCGATGTCGAGTGACTGATGTGACTTTGTGAGCCTTATTGACCTTCACCGATGGTTCAAGACGCGTCCGCCAACGCATCGCGTCAATTCCTGCCCATATTTATGCCCTGCACTTCGAAAAGTACTTCCAGGACTTTTTTTTTGGCTTTGTAAGGCCAGATCTGAGCACGCCAATTATCGTGCCGCTGCGGAAATCATGCGCAATTGATGGGACTTCCCATTTTGGTCGTCACAAATTTCCGAAATCAGCCCATCAATTTCTGGTGATGTGGCTTTTCTGGGGGCTGCAAATATGCTCTAATAGGGTAAAATCCAAGGCTGAATATTCATGGGAATTCCGCTTTCGCCGCCATCGTAACAGGCGCTGAATGGATGGAGCGGGGTTGGGGGTTGAGACCAGGGTGCTGCAGCTCTTCAAACTCAACTCTGTATACTGGAGCATGGGTGTGTTGCTCTAGACGTAGGAAGTATTCCCAGAATTAAATACGGAACGCTCAGGCCGACACGCGAAGCATCTGCTCGTATGATTGCATACGAGACTGGTCTGGAGCCCACACTTCCGCACAGTTCTGGCGACGAACTCATGACAGCGGGTGAGCGCATATCTGGACGCGCCAGTTCAACATCAGCCCGCCATCAAATCATGATGCCCGTCAGCTGATATCCGGCGATTGACAATTTCCTGATGTGGCTACCGCAACCTCTCTATTGAGGGCATAGTATTGAGGGATTGCTTGTTGACTGCCGTTGACATTGACTGTTTGCTAATGGCAGAGTTTCAAAGATGCCATCGCGCCGAAAAACATTGCCTGATTTGGTGCTTACGTTTGTAGTGATGTCGGATCAGCTTGATTGTCATATGATCCGTCATCAATCAACCAAACGGTCACAAAGCTTGGCCCCTATGTGTGCTTCAACATCGTATGTGAAATTCATTGTGTGCGTCAAAGCATGTATGAGGGTATTTAAGTACTTGGTCGAAGTTCTGTATGGACCCCGTCATTTTGTAGAACATGCTACCCCGAATACCACCATTTCACAGCTGTTGACAAACTCATGGTTTTCCGCTCTATAGGGACTGGAATCACCCTGCCAAATAATATTAGTATGACCATTATACCATTGGTAACATATGTATTTCATATTGAATTTCAGAACCGACGTTGAATGCCGTCTGTAATTCAATTGTGATTATATGCCCAAAAAGGAAGAGCCTGGAATCAGCCTGTCAAATAATATTAGTATGAGCATTGTGCCATTGGTAACCTATGTATTCGATCTTGAACTTCAGAACCGACGTTGAGTGTCATCTTTAATTCAACCTTGATTATGTGCCCAAAAAGGAATTTGTTGACAAACTCGTGGTTTTCTGCTTCATAAGGACTGGAGTCAGCCTGCCAAGTAATATTAGTATGAGAATTGTACCATTGGTAACCTATTTATCCAATATTGAGCCTCGGAACCGACGTTCAGTGCCGTCTGTAATCCAAACTAGGGTATGTGTTGAAAGCCGATGACGTCGGGGATCATTTGATGTGAGAGGAGTTTGTCGTTAGAGGACGGAAGCTTACGTGCCCCCACAGCGCCGTCGCTCCTCACGCGACCGCCGTCCCAAGAACGCGCCGTCCGCCTCGCCTGAACTCCCGCCCAACGCATCCCTCGTGAACCCACCAAACTCGCCGAAGGCCAAACCCCGCCAGACACGCAAGAAGCAGACGCACCGCCCAGCCGCGCAAATCAATGTCACTGCGCGCGTAACTTTAGCTACCTCCGCTCCAGCCTAGGATCGCTCCGCTGGCCAGCCCAAAGTTACAGGAATGACCAACTTGAAAGGCTGACAAAATCTTTCATGTGGAAGGATCAAAAGGCGGCAATAAACCACGAAATTCTACATGCGCCAGTTGAAGATGGCGGTAAGAAATTAGTCTTAATCCCAGACCGTAATAATGCTATAATGTTGAGAATCCTACAACGCTTCCTTGCATAGAAAAGGCCAACATGGGCATATTTTGCGGACCGTGTTTATGCAAAATATTTACCTCAATCGCCCAACGTTGGCTTACAGCAGTTCCTGAAAATAATGGCAAACACGGTTTTTTTTCGGCGCGCTTCCCAAAAAGGAAATTCGCCCTCTGCCATTCTCTTCTCTCGCATACACGTCCTCTGAGTTCTAATACAGGGAACTGGAGCTGAGTATTTGCAACCAACGGACTTTTACCCGACTCTGGCGGTATTTTGCTCCTATCTTTCTAAGATTCACCGATGTTGAGTCTTCCATCAGGGTGCCACTGCTCCACTAATGCTGCACTCACCGCAACTCAGTATTTTCATCACCACGTACGTCTGATGCGGCTTTGCTGAGGAATGCCGAGAGCTGTCTCCTGATTGGGTCAAGCACGGACAGAAAGGACACCTCCCTTTATCGCTCCTCCGCGCATGGAGAATAGTATCCCACATTGAAGTCTTGGCCGCGCCTTCGGATTTGCTCCAGCTGGGATACAGGCAGGCTCAATACTCAATGGACAACGCTGAGCCTGCTGACGTGCATAAAAGCCACGTAGCTACACATGGATGGTAGATAATCTGTTCATCATAACTTAGGCCACGGCCAGCGCTGCATCCACTATGGCAGCACACAGAAGGCATCGGGGGTGAGGGCCCGCCGCAATGCTCGGTGCCGTTGCTGATCTGACGGGCAGCCATAAGCACGCGGGTAGTGTGACGACTGCCACCGCAATTTCATCGACTCCGAGCAGGCGGGTGTCAGGGGGAGGTCGGGCGCAGCAGAGGACGAGCCCGTGGCGAGAAATATGGGCTCCGACGCGTGCCGCCCGAACGGCGACATGGATACCTCGCGCGGCGGTGCCGACTGCGAGCGGTGCGCGGGCGGCATCTTTGGAGATAGGTGCGCGGGAGTGGCAGCTCACGCGGCGTGTGTAGGAGTGCCGAGTCCATCGGGGTCATTCCGGCTGGACACGGAAACGGACAATGCTTGCTGGGCGGGGATCTGTCGTACGGGTCACGTCCGCCGAGTCTCGGGTGTGGTAACCCGAAGCGGTAGAAATCAATGCTCCACGCAGGGGTTTTCGGCCAGCAGAAGTGAATCAATGGGAGTTAGCACACACCGAAGTGACCTGGCGAGCTCGAGAGCCATAAAGCCAAGCCATACTGTGGCCTAAGCCTGGATGATGGAACCTGCATCTGGCAGGAATGCAGTAATGGTCAAACACCGAGGCTTTTTATGGGACAGTGTTGCCCGTGCTGGATGGGGGAACATTGTAGGTTGGAGGCTACACATCGTATCTGTGTGCGTACGTCGCACCATGACGAGTGGTCGTGCAGGAACGATGGCTGCTGCCGCAGGTAGGAGGATTCTGGTCAATGCTATGAGATTGCCGGATTCGACGGACGCTCAAGAAAAAGACTTGGTGTGTATATCCACACATCCACGTTGCATCGTATAAAAGCCCAGGAGGCCCCGTTTCTTTGTTTTGGAACTCAGAGGACGTGTACGCGAGAGAAGAGAAAGGCACAGGGCAAATTTCCTTTTTGGAAAGCGCGCCGAAAAAAAACAGTGTTTGCCATTATTTTCACCTGTTATGAAAACCTCATCTTTCGCAGAAGATTGGCAGGAGATAGCCAGCGCAATTCTGAGCAAAACTGTCGGCTCAGATTTGCCGTAGCTGCCCTCGTTCTTACGCGCGGGGCCGGAAAGCTCTCCATAAAGTGAGGCGATGCAGCGTTGTTTGCCAATGTCGTATTCAAACGCTGATTCCCCGGCGCCGGTGACGGAAAAATCCGAGCCGACTCACAAGGCATTCCAACGTGACCTGTTATGAAAACTTCATCTTTCGCGGAAGATTGGCAGGAGATAACCAGCGCAATTCTGAGCAAAACTGTCTGCTCAGATTTGCCGTAGCTGCCCTCGTTCTTACGCTTGGGGCCTGAAAGCTCTCCATAAAGTGAGGCGATGCAGCGGTGTTTGCAAATGTGGTATTCAAATGCCGATTCCCGCCGGCGACGGAAAAATTCACAGGAAAGTCCCAGGGCCTCTTTTTGAGCCGCGCTATCTAGTTTCGGGTGGATGTCTCATAAAGTACCTGGTCACCGATTTCATAACCTAAGATGTCCTAGGTGCCTTGATTATAAAGCCTCATCTTGGAAGGAGACGAAGGGCAAGCGGAAGTGGACATCGTGACAGTTGAAAATTGAGACAGTTGAGTGGGGCGGCTGTGGAAAATCCAACTTCTCGGCAGATTTGAGTGGAACTGTGGGGCAAATGACCACATGCAGTGTTCGAAGGAGCCAATCCAGTTGTCCCAAGACACAAAATGTTTGTCTCGCAGGCATAAACCCTGTAATATTTTGCAAGCAACCTGCTGGGGTTTGGCCTATGCAGGTGTTGATACACTGTAATATTCTGCCACCTCAACGCCGGGCTTCCGCCTACGCAAAAATTGAGGGACTGTAATATTTTACAACGACAAGCCCAGGTTTGGCCAATGTAGGCCCTGGTGGACTATAATATTCTGCAACCTACAAGCCTAGGTTCGGGCGATGCACCATCCGAGAGACCATAGTATTTTTCACCCCAGTTTAGACATTTACTGATCACGCCGGCCTCAAATCCATGTACTATGTGGTGGACCCCCGCGAGAACGTTCCGGAATAGTAGGAATCCGACGGCCCCAATCCATTGAATTGATCCAGATTATGAAGCAGTGTCAATCCTTGCGCGTATGCCGAAACAAATCGTGCTGCGTGGTTAGCAAACCTTGAAAAACCATGAAAGTTAATGAACCACAAACAAAGTCAATCTCTGCCCAACGCGTCGCGACACTGGCACAACCTTCCGCAAGATGAGCTTGAGGTCATGAAGGCAGCTTTCGCGTCGACGAACCCGAGGTTCTCGGCCCCCAGCAATTCAGTTTGATGCGCAGGGTTCAACTGGGTCCAGGGTACAAAATTGGCCTGGGAACCATGGTGCTGTGTCAATTTGATTACGTCTGTTTAATGAACGATGGAGCTCTTGCGAGGCTTTGCACTGATCGAGAAAGGCACGGATTGGGAATCTGAGGCGACAGTTCTGCTTAAGTTCCGGTTGCCAATGCAGGCTGCATGACTGCTAGTTGCAAGTCTGCATTGCTTAATCAGGTTTCTGACGGGTTCCCGCTGCATCTGTGTTCGCATTTTGGCCACAAGGCCTCTGACCCCAAAGAAACGTCTAAATATTGTTAAGATTTATCTAGTCTACTCGGTTTTCACCATCCGAGACCGGGATGTGGGGTATGGCTTTCACCGGCCTGGCGCAGGTATCACCCCAACTTATCTGAATACACCATGCATTCAAAGTCCTCAGAGGAGCGATCAACATGCTTACAGGTGATTTTTTGGGGGGAATAGTCCACCAATTGGCGGGGGATGCAGAAATCCGTCTTGTGGCCGTTCATATTTGCCTCAATGTGCCATGGGATGATCTCTGAACAGTTACCTGTTCCTTACAGTCAAGGACAGGGGAAGATGAAGAGGTTGAACAATTCCTGAATTCCGCACCAGATCCAACTCTCTTTCCAACCCATCATTTTAACTCAATACAAGACGTGCCTTCGCTTCGCTCCGGCAGGTACTGGCGTTGGTCTGCTTTCCAAATTTTCCAGAGGGCACAAAATATAAATTAACCAAGCCAACAAAACTTATTACACGTAGTAAATACTGAACCAAATGTAAGACTTCAACATGCCGAACCGAGAGGCATCCTAGTGTGGAGCAGTAATGAACATCGTCACCCCCAATGGTTGAGATGTTTTGAGGTTGAGACTCACCGTATCCGCCCTGACCCGCAAATTGCACTGCCTCCTCCTGCAGCGTCCGTGCGCCATGTACTGAACAAAGGGGAGCGGCATGGACGCCGTGATTCTGAGCAGACCATTGCACAGGGTCAATCATTACACGTACAATTTTGTTTGTTCGCACCTTACACTCTCGATGCGCGCGCAGAGCTGGCGGACTGAGCTAGATACCTTCTCAGGTAAGTAGAGATCCATTGGAGATGTTGTGGGGCGTACTCACTCACATTTTCAGGTCGTCGACTTTAATCACTGTGGGGGAGAGTCAGTCCACGTAGTCAACCGGAGGCATGGCGAGGCGAACGTGCAGCTTGGTCAAAGTTCTATCATTTGGGAACTGAACAGTGACGGGAGAGCGGCCACTTGACGAGAAGACGTTTTGAGTATTCGTGGGGGTCGATTCTCCGAAACTCTTGTGGGTGATTTGAACTTCAAGGCCATTGAACAGGAGAGGACATATTGTTTGGTGATCCGAGGGCGCGTTGGGGGTTGAGGTTCGAGGGTCTCGTCGGCGGCCCCAGGCTCACATTAAGGGTCTTGATCCATTCAACGGATCCAAAGCAGACAGAAAGCTCGAGCAGTATCACGCTAGCATTGCGTCGTCCAGCTTGCAGTGGTCTTGAAATTGCCACAGATCTTGCAGTGGCGCTTGCTGCATATCCTTCGAGATTCAAGGACAGTGTAACTTTCAAGCGCAGAGCCGGCCATTATATTTGGGAGCAAGGGAAAGCAGCCTCGTCAAATTGCTGGATGGTGCGAAGATGATAGGGAAACGAAGGAACGATTTGTTAAGTAGATGCAGGTGTTCCTTTTGAGCGGGTCTTGAGCGGCGATCCACGGTTGCAGAATGGCCTTGCCGCAGGTCGGCAGAGATTAAAGATGATCGTGAACTCGTTTTCTGGGAAAAGACAACCAAATTGAGGATAGTTTGGGAGCCCTTTACCTGGACGTATTTATATACGCCAGCCTCCGAGTCGCTGACCATTTGAATCGAGACACCTTTCCCAAAGGATTTCCAAATGTCTAGATCGCAGGCCGCTCTGCCCCATGGCCAGTTCGGGCTTATTCAACCAGTCGCCCGCGAGCCAGCGACTCGGATGATAAGTCATGCCATACCATCAAGGCAGATTTTACATCTGAGCAGTAATGCATGAATCCTTGTTGGAAGTGGGGTCGCAGATGGGTCACAGATGGGCGCCGAAAAGGCAAATGGTCTCTGATGGAAGGCGAAAAGCCCCGATCAAGTTGCTGAAAATGCATGCTCAGAACCCTTATGCTGACTCCATATGTCTGCAAAAGTCTCCATGGTGAGACCAGACTCGATGGCAGCAGCAAAAGCAGCAGTAGCCGATGACGGGACACGTGAGCCAGCAAGTATCCAATCCTTGACAAAGGATGGCATTGTATGCTTGCATCAGGAAAAGTGACACCACAACAGAGCGCGATGTTGACAATATAAATCTGTAGCCCGTTGTTAGGTACCCCTGTATGTAGTCTCTGTAGCCAGCCGCAATGTCTCTGTAGCCGCATGTAGGCACATGTAGTCAGTAGCGCGGATATGTAGTCACCCATGGCCGGGCAGGTGTATATGTATCTCAATGTATCAACCACTCTGTAGCCTCTGTCGACCTCCATCGTTCTATATTCTCAGATCTTTTTCACACCAGGGAATGGAATAAAAGAATATATTTTACACTGCTGAACTATTACTCGTCGTCCTCGTCATCGGCAGGGTTGTTATCGAAGCCATCGACCTCCATCGCCTCACAGCAGGCTTGACGAGTGCAGCACCAGTAGCAGCGCTAAGAAGAACATGAGGCGGCATAATCGAAAAACAAAATCAAGTGCGTACCGCAACTTATCGTGCATCTGTTGGAGGAGCACCGATGTTACCGAGGGCTTGAGGCCAGCCCAATCCTTGAGGTCTTGTAGATGAACATCGTAAGATAGGCCGCATCCATGGCCATCAAGCTCACACAGCCATTGATGGCTAGGTGGCCGCCAGACAAAAAATGTAATAACATATCAACGGAGGACTGCAACACCATTTTTCTGAGGTCGAGTCCCTTCTCCTTAACTGATCATTGATCCTTTATTATTCCTGAGCTCAATTTTTTTTGTTCCTCTGAAAATGCATTCTGTCCCTCATACATAGCAATTCTGCCTGTGCAGTATCAATATTCTGTCCAGACTATATCACATTCCTGTCCCTCACACATAGACATTCTGTCCCTAGAACATCAATATCTTGCCCCATGAGTATCACATTATCGTCCAGTCCGCAATTATTTCCTGTCCACCATTGGTTGTTGTCGAGTTGTTCCACCATGAAAGTATTTCAGGCGAAGAGTTCTTCATTTTCGAGTTCTACATCTCACTGAGACCTATAGTACGTTGGGACCAGACTCGACAAGCTGCTATGTAATTTTTAATTTATAGCAATAAATAGCAAGGCTTCTCGGAGGGTCTCAACTAGAAAGTTATTAACATGCTAATAACATGCTATTTATTGCTATGCTATTAGCATTCGAGTTTCCAATACAGCGCTACGGGGTTGGCATTTTGTTGGAATCCGCACCAACAACTCAACCAGTCTGGTTAAGTTGTTAGTGCTACTTGCAACACACATCGGCGTTGTTCCGTGGCCTGTAGTTTGCCATTTGAAAAGCATTACTTACTGATAAACAGCCCAGTAGGTAGGTAGGTAGCTAGTATTACACGGCATGGTCCGAATAACGAACACCGGTTTCCAGCGATTTTTCCGGTGTACAAGCAAGCGTAATTAATGCCCTCCGGTTTCTTGTCATACGGCGGGAGAAGGAGCTCCTGGCTATCGGATCCCCCAAAGGATCATGAAATTCCGGGTTGATTTGGTGGAGAACGAGCGCATTTATTGGGGAGGCTAGATTTGGCCAAATAGCGTGAGAGCGAAACACTACAAAATAATTAATTCACCATATTCCGTGGCCTCTTAACCTTCCTGAAGTCAATATTTATCGTCCTAGATCTTGGAGATCTCTCGAGTATCATCGGCGTGTCCATCTGAACCTCAGGAGTTGTCTCAGTTTTATTCGAGAAAGCCTGAAAAATGATAGCCAAAGAAAATTGAATAGCGTGAGCGTTACTGAGGCTTTTTTCACATTCCTTTTGTCCACAGAGCTTTACGATGCTGTACATTCATCTCCCCATATTTGATGGTGAATGGGTGAATTAAACCAGGACCCCCGTCAATCACCTAGGAGGCCTGTCCACCAAAATTTTGGATTCGGATAAAAAATGCCCAAAATCGCCTCAATCCCAGCCGGGATTCGGATAAAAAAATCGATTTTGAGCCCCGATCCCAGGTCAAAAGTTCGGATAAAGTATGTAGACCGGCGACCAGGCCAGGCCAAATTCGGATAACTTTTCTGCCGGCGTCGGCAGGGATGAGGCGGAGTTTCGAACCAAATTTGGCTCTTTGTGAGGATCTCACGTGTGTTGTAAACAAACCGACACAATTCTCCTATACCTCTCTGAATGGCGGATCGATCCGTTATAGAGATTCCAGAAGGGAGGGAACTTCCGCCCCTCCACGCTGCAGACTGGATTGGAAAACACCTGAAATATCCATCCTCCCCACCACCCGAACTTAACGCGTATTGCGCGCGTCAACTCTCAATTCCACCTGCGGTTACTGGCAGCTTTCCGAACGACGCTTTAAGTGTCACAGAAATTCTACGAGTCCAATTACCAGGCAGATCACACGCGTTGGTATTTCCCGTGGCTACGGCATGTTTTTCACACTCGACACCGACCACAAGAAGAGCGGTGGAGCCGGGAAGGGTAAGAAGAAAGCGGTGGATCCAAAGTTGGACTCGGACGACGAGATTTCGGACTTTCCAGACAGTCTCATTTGATGTTGTTACTTCCTACGCAGCGGCGAGGCAGTTAAATACAATTTTTGGCGATTTTTGACGATTTTTTTTCGAGGCCTGTCCAAAAATTCGGATAAAAACTCACCCCGCTGGCAGGCCAGGGCCAAATTCGGATAAAAATCTCCCGATTAGGGGTCCGGATAAAAAACCAAAAAATCTGTCATTCTTTGGACAGGCCTCCTAGGTGATTGACGGGGGTCCTATTAAACCTACCAAACCGCTGGGCCTTTCGCTCTCACGTGGTGTTTCGCTTATGGGTTTGCGACTCTATTTTGGTGGACAAGCTCCGCATCCTTGACCGTGGGGACGGCGAACCTTCGATTCCACCGGTTCCGACGATGCCCGAGCGTCGTTACAATTAACCACCCCAGAAGAGGGGCAGGGACGAGGCTGCCGACACCGCATTCGACCCGACCCCTAGTCCGACCAAAAGAAGGCGTAACGGCGGCGGTTCGGGTCAATAATTACTTTGAAGTTGCCTCTATACTATTACATTTCCTAGCCCAACTCGTTTACACTCCTTAGCCGTAGTTCCTCAAATTCAGGAGTTTACCTTCGAGTTTAATTACTCCAAAATTTATTTTCTTTCGCCGTAAAGTGCCACCAATATTAGCACCGATCTACTACCCATAGTCTGAGTTGGAAAAAATATTTCGAGATGGATAGAGGAGGCAACGGCCCTCAAATTAAGCCTTGCTCGGCACGTGCCGATTCTGCCGAAGGTCATTTGAGGCCGCCGGATCTCGACCTAAACTCAAAATATTTTTTTGGTGGCTGCAAAATGGATGGCAGAATGCATAGTGACCTCAGAGCTCAGGTACCGGAAGTTTCATAGGATTTTATTTTGGGGGAAAAGAAAATGGCGCATGTCAAGGTTTTCCGAAAGCCCTGTAAGATTCAGCTTGAGCGAGTTCGTCTATCGCGCTACGCATCGACGGTTTGATCACGTTTTACGGAGCATACACTTGAACGTCGAGAATGTGAGTCTCCCCGACCAAATTCTACATGGCATATGGATGGCCATCACAAGTTAATAAAATGGGGCATTGTTATCCATGAAATTGGCGACGGCTATTATCGAATGATATACTTCAGCACCTCGAATTCATGACGCTAATATTCCGGTTGTTCAGGTTGTAGGTTGCGGGCCAGCACGAATAATCGGGCGTCCACTATTCTCGAGCTTTTTTGAGGGCAGTTCAAGAATATGGTGCTCCCTCTCGAGGTCGTGGTGATCGCAGCGGTGAAAATATTGAGTTTTCTGTGTGGATGATAAAATACCGAGGCCAAATCGGGGTTTATTTTTGTGGGGAACGTGAGCGTTGACCATTTATCGTTTTACTTTGCTGATGGATGCTAGTTCCACCCGAAACACTCGCATGGAACGTTTATGGGTCAGGGTTGTAGGTTACAGGTTTTCCAAGCAGTAGATGTCCGGACATCAGCGCGAACAGTTTTAGGGTTTTTTTTGAAAGGAAGGAAGGAAGTAAGTAAATTTTAACCGCAGCGGTCCCTGGAAAGCATGATCGAGGCGATTGAGGTGTGATTTCAGCCCCATGTGAGGCACATCAAAACAGGCCAGAAAATGCATGTCATGATCGAGTAGATGATCGAGGTTTGAGGTTACGGGTTTGAGACCTGAAACCTAATCAGTACTATGAATTCTATATGTATCAGATGCAGACCCCGGTTTTCACCGAATAATTTATCCAGGAATGTAAGGGAGCACTTGACGTATTTAAGGTTTGAACTGGCCCCAGGCATTAAATTGCTGTTTTGAAGCCCCGGTGAGCAATAATTGTGATGTACACATGGCCAGGCTGATTTTTCGGTGTGTTGAATCAAAATGTGGCTGTCCATCACGTGCATTATAATGTACTTTGACCGTTTTGGGCAGGGATAAGGGAGCACTTGACATATTTGAGGTTTGAACTGGCCCCAGGCATTAAATTGCTGTTTTGAAGCCCCAGTGAGCAATAATTGTGATGCACACATGGCCAGGCTGATTTTTCGGTGTGTTGAATCAAAATGTGGCTGTCCATCACGTGCATTATAATGTACTTTGACCGTTTTGGGCAGGGATAGGATGTGCAAGGAAGGAAAGTGGTGAATTTGGCCAGGGTCGACGTAACAAGCGGTTTCGGAGCTGAAAGAAGCCCCATCTTGTACCAAATCATGTCCACCGGCGTTCGATGGAGATATTCAGTGACACCTGCAATGCATCAGATGCCTTTACAGTGGTAAAAGGAGCGAAAAGGGAGCAAAAGACGAGGGTTTCCTTTTTGGGAACCGCGCAACAAAAAATTCGATCATTCTCATTAGTTTCCGGATCAGCTGTAATCCTTGTTGGCGCCCTTTGTGGTTGGGAAAGTCGTTGGATTAATGGTAAGTTGGCGGCAATATCCCCGTTTGGCGGCGGCAGCACCTTTGGTGGCGGAACTTGGCGTCAGTGGCGGCAAATTTTGGCGGCAAGGGCGGCAGTCCGGGGGCAGCAATATCGGTCGGATGGTGGCAGTAGTGGCGGCAGTGTGACATGTCGGCGGGAAATGTCTGCAACTTGTGTGGTTGGGCGTCAGAAATGAGCGACAGGACGGGACAGCTACCCGTCGCACGGGACCCGTAAAACCGTTGTAGTGGTGGGATCAGGTCGCGCACCAGAGCCTATGGGTCTCTGGTCGAATTCATCTTCGCGACTTATCTTGCCTTTCCGTCTGCGTGCTCTCGAATTCCGTACATTCTCATACTCCTACACTGTGCTCCACAACCTGCACCTTCACCGGCACATATTGCACATTCGGATGATGGTCATTTATCCCCACTTCCCACTCTCGATGATTTCTGTTCCTATATTTACATCATACCGTTCTGTAATATTGCTGCCAGCACGCACAGTCCGACTGTGCTCTGCGCCACCAATGGCAGAGTATTTCGTCGAATTTGTCTCGCATTTACGTGTTGTCTAATGAGTGAACGATTCTACTGACCGACTGACCTACTGACATGCTGACATACCAACACCAAATTACTGAGAATTTTCAACATACGCTAGATGTAGCCTGAGAGACTGAATAAACGGGATTTCATCATCATCATCATCAACATGTCATCATTTTGGCTGATGGCGCCAAATGTGATTTCAGAATTAAGATATTCTCCTCTCATTGACCATTCCGCAACTTCAGAACAATGCCTCAAAGGACTCAAGTCGTATAGAGAAAGTTGCTCCATTCTCAATTTACATTCAAATGAGTGCAACCTGTTTTTGAGTAAAATGAAAAACAAGTCGGTACTTGGAATTCGAAAATATTCCTCTTCCTCTATATGACTTTTTACACTTTTTTTTAAGGTACGAAGGGTCGAAAATTCCAAGTCCCAAACCACATTTTGGTGCATCAGCCAAAATCGCAACAAAAGATCCCAGCCGCTTCGCAACATGATAAAGTGCAGCCACATGAAGAAGCGGTTGGCCACGAGCCTACTCGACAGTGGGCAAGATGGTGAACAGAAAGAAAATAAATCAGGAGACAGGATTGATTGAGTGATATGTCCTCGGCATCCGGCTGCTTTATTTCTCACTTAGGCTAGCCGCCTGCAAGCTCGCGTAGCTTCAGCTCTCAGTGATCATCAGTGACGATCACGTGTAGCCTCCGTCGAGATGCGATCGTTTTGGGTTGACCCATCACTTGTTCGTGTCATGGTTAGACATTATCCAGTATAAGTACCGCCAGCCAGGCGTCAAGCCGAGCTTGACATTGCTCCCTTTTGGCGGAGAGGTTGTGGTGCTAGGCTGGCAGCATTACTTAAGTCCTTACAGTTCAACTGCTCTTGGACTGAGTTTCCCGCCTCTTTCCAAGGAAAGTGGCTCAAAATATGTACTGTATTCACTGTATCTGATATCCCAGGTTAGGAATATTTTCCCGCAGAATTGACACCACCAGAGTGTGCCAAGCACAAGACTTTCGCAACCAAGAAGATTCTTACAAAATCTGGTTGAGCTCAAAACATGCAAGAAAATAGCAGAAATATTCCACAGACCTTATTGATACATCTGAATCATATTTACTTAATATGTTTCTTGGTGCACAGAGCTGCTCTGCCATACAAACCATCAAGTTTTGTTGGCCCAAAATATGTGCAAATGTCAGGACTTGGCATCCGCGAACACGTTTCCGCGCCACACAGGGAAATTTTTCATGGACTCAATTGAGAAAAAATGTTCATAGTATGCAGAATCTGTGTTATGTCTTAAGGAAATTTCAAAAGCTGGTGTTTGACCTCCAAACGACACAATTCAGTAGGCATTTTTCTGATTTTGCAAGCAGTTTTGCAAAATCAAAGAATTCCCCAAGACATGACACAGATATGAGTCCTATGAGCATTATTTCTCAATTGAACACGGTGAAAATCGAGAACTTTGCCAACAGGGTATTCACAGCGAATGAATCCCTCCACGATACCTTTGTCCGGCCGTTGGTATTTTGCGTGCGTGACTTGCAGTCACAGCGGCTGTGTGCCGAATGTTGCCGAAACTCAAGTGGGGCAGCTGCTCTGGCGAAAAAGCGAAAAAGTGTCTGGTGAAAGTTTACTTTGAGCTCCCCTATGTAATGGTGGGTCAGAACACCGTGCCATCATCGTCGAGAGGGTTGTCAGCGACAAACAATGGCTTGTAATTTTCGCCGAAAATGTGAATGATGTCATGGTCACGACTGATGCCATCAGGAAATATCCCCGTGATCGTTTAAGGAGGTTCGTTTTGATGTGTCACTGTCAGTCTCCTTCTGCTCCCCAGCCATTGTCTGACCTTTTGTCATTCTAGTGCGTCCCTTCCCTCTCTGACCTGTTTACAGCCCGAATCGGAATACTTACATAGAAAGAAATTCATCCTTTATTCGGTTCGACGTGAATTTGAGGATGCCATCTGCCTCCCTACTCTCTGCTTTCCTGCCACCGTCACGCACTCGGCCACAGATCCGGAGGACAACTCGGACGACGCGGCGCGCGACCAGCCATCCATCTCGACACTCGCCGGGCTCGGGATCAAGGTCCGCGACTTCTTCTACGAGAGCACCCTACCGCCGATTGTGCCCTTTCGCACCCTGCGAGGCCCTGTGCGGGGCACCCATCCAAATAAGCCGCAACCGCTGAAGCGCAGTACGGAGGAGGTGGATCATGGGTATGGGTTCGTCATGGGCGTCCCACGTGTACGGCCGGAAAAGCGGCGGCGCACCGCGACGGGCCCGGCGCTGTCTGAGGCTTGTGGCAGGGATGTGGGGTCTGGGGCAGCGCTGCCGAACCTGGACGAGGAGGCTGCCCTGCACGCAGCGGTATGGGATATATTTGGTGGCGTCGATTCGGAGGAGTCCCACTCATATTCGCGGTCGCACGCGCTCCTCGAGACGCCGATCGTCACCCCGAACGCGTCTCTGCAGTGGTTTGGTGACGCGCGCATGCCCCCGCTCGTGCCGACCGAGCCCGCATCAGCGCAGATGTCCACCGCGCTCGTACCCTTGCTTGGACTTGACGGGTCGTCGCCGCTCTCCTCTCCGCCTCGCCCCGCACGCGTCGTACTCTCCCCTTCTTCTGAGTTTAACAGCCAGCCATCGCCGGGCACAGATAACGGGAGCCGGCACCATAACGTGCCGACGTCGACGCCGCGGTACCACCTGCCCAAGCGCAAGACCCCCGGGTCGCAGTGAGGGAGGGGGTCTGCGTTCGGCGTCGTGACGGGGCATTCGGTCAAAACGGGCGAACCACGCCAGGAGCGAGTGTGTTCATTTATTTCTTTCCCCTCTTCTCTTCCTCACTCTTTCTTCACAGGCCCAAATCTGTTACCAAGTTGTCTTCCACTCAGTTTCCTACCCAGCCGCACTCCGGAGGTTCACAAGACAGAGTACAATTGAATCTCTACTATCTCTACTATATAATATAATGGGGGAGACAAAGAACATTCCAAATAGAACATCAATTTTCTGTTCTGGGGAATCCACACAGCCACGCTCACATGCAACCGACGCCATCAAACGAAACTGGGAAACGACAACGGGCAGCCCACGAGCAAAGAAATAGCCAGGTAAAGAGGAAATAACCAGCTAGGAAGTTGAACAGCCTGAGAAAATCCGAAACAAGCAACGGGAAAGCAACCATGACGTATCTGTGTTGGAATGTTGGAGGCTGTGCGAGCATCGGAGGTCGGCAACCGTGGGAGTTGGGATCATTAAGCACAGTCGGGATGACTGATGCGCCCCCCGAGGTTGAATAAGGTTGGTGAATAGTATAAAAGCAGCTAGTATAGTGTACCTGCCTCAGCCTCTTGTAACCAACCTGCTCTAATTTACTCTAGGGCAATGACCCAATTCTTCAATCTGTAGATTAATGCACGGGTTTCAAACTGGGAAAGAACAATGGCGGGGAAAAATAAAACCAACGAGAAAAGAAACACAAAACAAGGAACAAGTAAGGGGGGAACAAGTAACTTGAACGACCCACAAGCAACGGGAAAATAACCAAGTGGGGACAGTCTGATTGACATTCCTTCGCGGGTCACATCTCTTCCCGCCGGAGAATGCCCAGACATAGGCTCATGGCTTATTTCACTTTTTGGACTTCGGCGGTGCCGTTGCCGCGGAAAAGCTCCGTGGTCTTCGGGGGTGCCATGTCGTCGTCGGACGAGTTGCTTTTGGGGGTTGGTAAGGGACTTTGCGCTGTTTGCGCTGAGAGTGCCTAGGTGTAAAAAATGCAGGCAGTAGCGTGGGAGGTGTCTCCGGGGATGGAATGAGATCCGATGGGGTAGACAAAGTTGGTGTACTGGGAAAAGACACGCTGGTCGTTTGGGGGAGTGACACGCTGGTCGAGTTGGAAGTAGTCGCCACGCTGGGCTCGGAGGCAATGCATCGACTGGCTAACCTCGCTGTGTGTGCTTCTAACGCTAGCTCTCTGGCGCGAGCCTGTTGTAAGGCCTGCTGGTCTCTCCGGTATCTGAATTCCCGGTCCTGTTTGCTGAGGTGGAGATTGTTGCCTGAAGCCAGTGCGTGCTGTAAAGCTCGCGAGTGTGCAGAATTCCACTCTTATCACCACAATGGAGACGGCAATCTCGGTTCAACACTCGATGCTGACTAGTCATAAATCTCAAGCTCGCGCCTAGGACTTCTCACCGTTTCTCATTCGGGATCAATGCTGTCTCCGTTGCACGATTCTGCGGGCTCCGAATTGACACACTCTCAATCCAGTCAAATCACAAATTGATCGAGCAAGGCCTCTCAACTGTGTCTTGACGCTATCGTGTATTTAAGTATCACCCCATCTTCACTGATAATGTATACATGGGTACTACTACCCTAGCTGAATGTGCGCACGATGATCCGTTCCAGTGCTTGGTATGTTCTAATGAGATCCATTTCGACTCCTTCCAACTCGGTTGAACCCCAGACTTGCAACATATATTTCGAGACTCGCACACCATTGAGCCCTTTTCCTAAGTATGCTGTGTCGGGTCTTCTCTTATATGTACTTGGGGTGTAGGGCCGTGGCTTCGCCCAGCAGGAACTCGTACTTATGTATTTGTTTCCAGCTCGCCGAATAAAATCTAGGCCTCACCATCCTCTCTCAAATTTCAAAAGAGAAGCCGGAATTTTGCGGAAGCCCTTCGCAAGAAGCCGTCCACGGTGATCAAGCCGTGAAGCGGAGGAGTCAAGTTGGAACTTTGGTTTGAAGTTACAAACTCACAGATTTATCCCACTGGCCCCATAAAGGACACTGGGCATCGTCGTAAATTTCACCCAGAAACACACCATTTTTTCGGATATTTTGTCTATTCCTCTGTTGCCATTGACCATGATGTGTTTGCATGTCCATCATGATCTGTGAGCAGTAATATACACAGCAGTGGAAACGGCACTGTCCGGCATCGTTCGGCATCGACAACCACTGGTTAGCAGCTTGGGTCCAGTGGACTCCAATGGATTCCATTGGTGGTCTGTCCCGTGCTGGATTGCCAGTGATATCCAACCCAGTCCAGGGGAGTTCAGTGGGCCTTCTTTGACATAAATATCGACAAAGATACTGCATCACATACCAATTTTTGGCGAACTTCTCAACAATATACTGACATCTTACATTCGTCGGTTGTGGTTAGAGCTTGACAGAGTCGTTGAATCTCATTGCAAGTCAATAAACATTTAATCAATCTTAGTTTCCTACTATGGTGGTTCAACATAGAACTCGAATCAACCACGGATCACTGCTCACAATTTTCGTTGTCTTGTGAGCTATATTTCAGCGAAGCAAGGTTTTAACAGATTTCCATGTGTGATTCATATAACAAGTCATACTGATTCAAATTTGTGAAGAGAACAACTCGGTGGCAAGCTTTCAATGTCATGGTCAACTTCCCGATCCAGTGCGGCGTAAAAGAACAAAACTCGACCCAAAAATATATAATCCGCGGAGAGAGTTTCCCTCACCCTTCTTTGTACATCAATTTGTACATAAACTCCGAGTTTTGACACCTGTAAATAATTTACCTGATGCCCTAGTTGTTGACAGCAATCATTTGGGGGCCACCAGCGAACTTTCCACTTGAGCTCGAGGGTATATTACTCTCTGTGAAGACGACTTGAACCAGCTATCTGTAGCCGCACATGATAGGAACTTTCTGCCTTACCCAGCAGTTCCCGGGAGGATTCTGGAAGATATGGAAAGGCATGCGACGAAACGAAGTGAAGCGGGCATTGATTGGGACCAGTCAGCACCGATGCCGGGAGCACTACAGGCTTCTGGAAACTTGGCTTGCCAATAAGACTTAAGAGAATGGTTTGGTTCTACACACTGTGCCCCCACTCCCATCTAAACACAACTGTTGAGAAAGCAGCTGCCAGTAGAGGTGCTTCTGGCAGCTCCAACGACAGCACAGAGGACAGGGAAAGGTTGTGCAGACTCAGTGAGGGAGGTGAGGTTGTCGGCGATGCCAGTGGCGGTGGGTGTGCAGAATGTGCAGGCATAGGGGCCGGCAGCGACGCCCCCATCGAGGAAACTCTGGAGGTGTCCAGCATGGAGCCTATAGCATTAGCTGGATGAATATTGACAGGATTTTACTAATGAGGCAAGCGGGGCTTCGGACCATAGGAGATACCTGTGTCGGTGTTAGAACTTGCAGCCGTCCCCAGTCAAATTGTGCGGTCTGAGGAACACAATTGTATGTTGTGATTACACCCATTGCTAAACAATCTAATGCCTATCGAGATGTCTCACATACATTTGCAGCCCATTTTACTCACAGGTGGCTGCCAAGGGCTGGGACACCTTTATTCAGTCTGGTTTGGCCCATCACAACTCTGTTTCACTTTCAAGGGGAACAAAATTGTATGTGGCTATTAAACCTGTTGCTGAAGGATTTAACACCTATCAAGATGTCCCACAAACGGTTTCATACAAATCCATTCACCAGTGGCTGGCACGCAGACCTGGCAGTTCAAAAGAGCACTTATAAAGGAGTGATCCGGTGTTACACCCTGCCGAGTTGAAGTTAAGTTCGGGTAGTGGGCTCGAACCTGAACCGAGCTGAAAGCGATGTCCAGGTTCAGATTCAGCAAATCCTTGAGCCTGAACCTAAAGTCTGGTTGTTCAGGCGAGACAATTTTTTTCCTGAACCCATTCAAACCCCAAACCCCAAAGCCTCTCTTCTGCAGGAAATATGGGAGTTGGAAATCCCATAAAATCTCCTGTGAAACGTCCCATCATCAATCCCATCGGCAGATCGGCTGTGAGCCGTCGGAGTCTCAACAAGTAGATGACCTAATGCTGAATGTTCCCGACAAAAAGCAGCACAGGCTCATCTTGGGCTCATCTGCACCGTCTGTTTCGAAGAGAGCAATAACACAATGGTTGAGGTGGCATATCTTCTGCAAACAGCAGCACAACTGGTCACCAATCTGCAGTATTGGTGGAGGATGTGTGTGCATAATATTTGAGGAAGAGGCTCAGGCATGGCGAAGGATCGCGAAGCAGAGAGAATGGCAGCAGCACCGCCCACTTCTAGCGCTACTTATGCTGCAAATCTTGAGGGTCCACTCTTCATAATCGACCTCGTTGATGGCGACACACCGTTTGACACAGCATGATGTTGAGCTTGGGAATGGATGGCAGAAAGTGCGTAAAGGTCACTATATAGGCCAACACGAGGACTTTGAGGTCTGTATCGCCTCGTAAAGCAAGGAATATCGAATGGGAAGCGCGACGTGTTTGTTTGCATATATCACTCTACACCCAGAGAATACACTGCCACATAGACCTCCGAGATGCTGAAGTTGATGGCCATGTCTGACAAATCCCACCGATCATCCCATCCAGCCTTTCAAAAAATATGTTATTTCCAACTCCCGAATGGACTCCTCTTCTGGTGCATTCTTAGTGAGTTTCTTCTGGTATTCAAGGTGTAAATATTGTGCTGAGTAATTTCTGCATTCTGCTCTGCTTCTGCTGGATCCATGATGATCTCAAGGTGTGTTGCCACCTTGTGCCTTATTTCATGAGATCCTGGCCCAAGTTTATTTCATATGCAGAACACGAATGAGGCAAAATCTCACTCCCGATATCTCAGGAAAGTCAGGACCGTGTCAGGCATCAAGAAGGAGCATCCCTGCGGACTTCAAAGTTCTTTCTCAGCCCTACATTTCATCAGGAGGTTCGAACGCAAGGCTCGGAAATGTTGGGATCCGAACCTGAGGTTCAGGTTCTGCATTCGGGAAAAGAGATCCCGAGCCTGAACCGAATCGAATGTTGACAACACTACACGGTGCTGATAGATGATCATTCAAGTTGAGGCACAAGAAATATGGGCAAAGTTGAAACCAAAAAATCTGAAATAGATGACCGCCTTAAGAATTGAACCCTCGCCAGAATTGGCCAACCGATTACCAAATGACCAGGTACAGCCACTATTTTATCACAAAACGAATCTAATGAGACTGTTAAAAAAGCTTCAACACAGCCACTATTTTGGTTAAGTCGTAAAATCGCGACTTACTTTTCAGCAGGTCGCGAAATCCTCATCTAGAGATTTTTAGATGCACGATCACTTATTACATAAGCACTCATTACGTGTACATTTCATCCAATTCCTGAACTCCCTGTGAATTGTAATGGAGGGCAAATGCAATGGGGCCATTTTCCTAGTAACCACCTCAAAACTCTCATCCAACTCTTTCCTCACCCAGTTTGAATACATTATTCCTTTGGCTCGAATTGAGGCTACTGTACTATTTCGACCATTTGTTCACGCCATGTCACCCGTCACCTCAAAAGTTCACTGGATAAGATCTTCATTTCTCGGCAATCACCCAACATTGCCATAAATGGCAGTCCGGCAGATGCCGGACCGGAAATTTTGAACAGTTTTGAGCCTAATTGGGCCTCAAAATCCGAATGTCACCGTCACTGGTACCAAATTCGTTCACTTCACGACCCTCCGTCACCCGTCACCTGAACAAACGGTCGAAATAGTACAGTAGTTTCTGTGCACTCACTTAATTCCGCCGTTAATCACCAAGGTTTATAGACTCACCACTCCGAGCAGAAGGACCGCCCTTTCCTCCCGTTTACATAGCACTGTGACATTGCCGCTATAATTGAAACCACCTCGCTCATACATCATGGATCCACCCCTTTGAAACTGAATTCCTTATGCAGCGCAGCATGCTGTCAAACTGCCCAGGGTTGATCAAATCATCCTCACCAGGGAATTAAATACGCTAGCCCTTGATTAGTCCAGGGAATCCGGGACAATGTACTAGCACTCCAGCCCCTAATTCCTCCGGGGAGAATTGTGTGAATCTGAGCGCGTCATACCGATCATTTTACATCTGCGGCAACATCTACATCCCCGACTCCCCGCGCCGCGGGCAAACCCCGCTTCAGCGCTCCCCGCTCACAACTATGTGCGCTCCCCGATGCCTTGACGGCTATGTGATGTCACCGCCCGATCCCTGCGCCACTTGCTTGGGCGCGCTCCCCGAACGCTCCCCGCACACACCCGACCCCTAATCTAAATACCGCTGTGCTCCTTCCTGCTCCCTTGCAAATCGCTGCGTATCTGCCGATGACATCACTCATTGTTTGGATACTCCCTCGCCGTTTTGCACCGTACGACGCCGACTGCGCTCCCCAAGCGCTGGCTAAATCAAAACGAACTACTTCCACGCTCAAGTGGTCCACTTGTGTCACCACGGACTCCGCTCGCTTGCTGCACGCGAGTTGGCGAGTCGCGTTCCTGGCCTAAGATTCAAACAACAATGCTACAGCATCGAACGAAGTACGGTAATTCTAAAGCAAATTCTTAGTGGTTTCCTGTGCATTGAAAGGCTGGAAGTGTGCAGACAAGTGAATGAATAAATCACTCAAATATCCACAACACTCCGTCGCTTTGGGTGTGTTCGGGGCTCGGACCACCGTATGTGGTCTTGTGCAATCCAGCACTTCGTCCTTCGAAATCTCTCTTCTGGTGCGCCACCAAATAAAACCAATAAAACCACTACTCTTCACAGCTCGTCGTCCTATCCCAAAACCGATAAACCAATCCAAAACCAATCCCAACAAATCCAAAACAATCTCTAATATCCGTGCGGCCTTGGGCCCAATCCGTTCCGTTCCGTTCCGATTCAACCGTGCGACCTTGGGTCCAAATAAACTTGACGTGCGGCCTAGGGCCCAAGAAAATATATGAGAAGTGAAGCGGGGTATATTCCTCCTTTCTATCGAGTTTACACTGAGCTTTTATACCTACTCTGTTTTGGCTGCACAGTAAACTACAAACAGCTACAGTTCCCTTGGAAACCATTGTACAGACGTTTCAGTTGCCTTCCTACACGTCCCAGTTCCCTTTGCGACACGTCTCATCCCAACGTGCCACATAGCAGTGCACGCTGTTCCCATCAACCACGTGTCCGTGAACTCCTCGGCGTTTCAACCTACTCTCGCAAATATTTAGAAGATCGCAAAATCAGCCCGTTTTGGCTGATTTCACCACTGGACAAACTGCCCGCTCATCAGCATTTACATAAACAATCATTTGTTGAACTCGTTCAACTTGAAATACGTTGAGTAAAGTGCTTTAGGTTGCCTTGCGTTACCTATTTTTGAGACCTTCGTCCGAGCGTTGAAACTATGAGTCATATACCCTCCTGTCTAAATTTGAGTTATATGACTGAGCCGTGCACATTAGTAATAGTTTGGAAGCAAAAAGCCTGAAAGCTAAGATGCAACTCAAGCTTGGAATTTTCTTTTCGCATACTTAGATAGAAGAATTATTCTATATGGCTCCCCCAGTGCTGCTTATCAATTGAGCACCCTTTCCATGTTAAGGAAAATCTCGGCGGTCAAACTTGGGCGGAGTCGGCGAGGAGACTTTATTCAAGGCTTCAGAAATAGTCTGTTACTCCAAATCCTCCTTCTGACCTTGGTTCAGCTTCATTCTCCCTCTATCTGAGATATTTATTTGCGCGTGCTTTCTCACTCAAAATTAATGCCCTTCAATAGTAGGCAGGTTGCGCAACTGCCATTCAAGCAATTGCATGGCTTCAGATCCGTGCATGGCTCTTCAATTTCATCGAAAATCCCGGAGTTTTCAGACTATGTGCAAGATGCATTGATGATGCAATCTGGTTTACTAGTTTTGCTCCTGTAGTCATTGCCGCATCCAAAAATTGATTTATGGTGCTAAAAAATACCGTTTAAAACGGTTTAAACGGTTTTTTAAACGTTTATTATTGTTTTCGTTTAGTTTAGGGCCAACCCTAAACGAAAACGAAACGGTTGGAGCCTTAGTGACTTGAGTCGGGAGTATTTTAGGAAATGTTACTTTTCATGGATAACCACGATTGGAGGCAATTTCCGATTCTGTGGCGTTCTTGCAGTTTCTCCCACATTCCCCTGTATCACCACTTTTCAATAATTCATTAGAATGGGCTGTCGAACGACTAACTCCAGTTCTACCAGCTGGGATCATATGGTGAAAGCAAGCTGAGACATATTGAATCGCGGTTTGCCAGTGGCACAGGTCAGAAGTTATCCTCCGCATTATTTTAGCCATGGAATTTATGTTAGGAAGACGTCGGAATAGTATTTAAACTTGAAGAGGCATGAGGAAAAGTCACGTAAAGAGGGCGGATCACACGTTTTGACAACTGGCCAAATAGTATCAAACACTCTCTCGCTCGATTCCGCACCAAAACAACACTGAAACAAAGAAACAATACACCCAAATGTGTGGTTGAATGTGAGCTGGGCCGTCGACAGACCTCAGCCCGGGTCGGCATACTCGGTTTGCCTCCGGGTTGGTCGACCTCTGCCGACGGGGATCGGCAAACCCGGTGCCGACGAACCCACGGAATGCAGTGTATATTCATGCTGTATCGAGTCGCCTCCCCTCAGACTTCGGCTTACTTCTGTGTGCGCGAAGACTGAGCTGTACAGTATATTATCTACCTCTCGCGCACCTTGGAGTCTCACTCTTATAGGTTATTGGGCCCCGCCTTTAACTGTGTTGCTATTATCTCTGTACTACCAACATGGCTGCTACCACTATTCTAAACGACGTTCTCCCGTCTTCTGTCCCCAGTCTCAAGGTTACCGCTGAAGGGCAATAATTTCCCAATCTTCTCCCTCCACTTTCTTGCATCCGTCGATGCCAAGGGTTATCTCGGCCACTTTGACGGCACAGATCAGCCTCCAGTATTCCCCAACGCGCCTATAACTTAGGCACAAGCGGACGTGCTTATCACTTGGGACAAGGTCGAGCAGAACTCAAAGGCTCTGATTTTACAGAGAATCCCCGATTCCGTAGCGCTGTTGCTTAATTCCATGCCGACTGTCGCCGGCATGTGGAGTCATATCATGGTCACCTACAGCACAAAAGGAGCTTACGCACAGACGAAACTTCGGCAGCGCACTGGACGTACTCAAAGATTTGTTTGGTCGACACGACGTGTCAACCTTCCAGACAGGAGTTTCAAACATTACTTATAATTAGTTAATTAATTACATATTTTTCTCTAACCATGCGGTAACCATGGTATCATCGTGTCAATTGATGATTTACATTACGGGTTTGAGACCTAGCTCCTAAGTCGGTACCAGGAATTTGAGATAACCAACAGGGATACTCACTATCGGGAAAACGATACAACGTCAAGATCAGCTAGGCATTTCCTAACAAATGCATCGTCAGACAACACCGCGAGGTACGAGCTCGAATTTTGTTGTAGCGTCTGTTTATAAGAGACTATCATCGTCAGGACTCGCATGAATCCCAGCTGAACAAAGATGGCCGGACGCACACGTCCACCATCTGCAGCCAATGCAAAAATGTACCATCCACCGTGACTCTACGATGTGCACTCGCCTCCAGATGTAGACCATGACCCGCTGCGCCGATAATTGATGAGGCCTTCACAAGAATCGTCAAAATGGAAAATCTACACCAAGGAGAAGATACGCACATTTTTTAGCCAACCAGTAATCGTGCACAATCCATGAGCGTCGCCTCCACTGCATACTTCCTGCACATCTGAGGTTAACGCTGTCGCTCCACCGCGCGGGCTTGTCGAGCTCTGGTCGGAAGTCGGAATCTCGCGCTCTCGCGCATGGCATTCCACGCACTCTCAACTGGCGCAGCTTCGCCCCACGCTCGCGACCCTGATCTTCTGGTGTAAATCCCGTGTTACGGTGTTTCTCTACCGCGGCCGACGTATCACATCGCCTGCGTTCGTCTACCCTGCTCCCGAGAGATATGCGTTATACCGATGACTCGAGCAGACGGTCCGCAGCGGGGCGGAGGCGACACACGCGGGTAGATACGCGCACCTGTGATGGATATTGGCACTTTCTGGCCTGTAGGTAATTATTGTTCTATGTTTTAGTCTACACGTCTGGTATTTAGTATTTATCTCTCACGGTTGAATACTGCCTTGTGAGTCAGACGAACGAGTGCGATCCCTCGGGTATGGTTCGGGCATGGCTCGGGTGTGGCTCGGGCATGGAGTCATTGCTCTCTGACTCTGCCGGAGTCATGGATGTGTTTGGGGTGGCTCTGGGTATATGGGAGGGAGATGTTCCCCTCCTATCATCATCATCATCATCTACTGCAACCTACTACCGTGAACATTCGCATTTCCGCTACCTGCGTGATACTTAAGCCGGGCCACCAGGGCTCATCCTTCTATAAGCTTTGACAGCAGCCTTACATATTTGAACTACGATGCTAACTCTAGTTCCAATCTAAGACTTCATTGGTGAAAGCTCTGTTTGACTGGTTATATAAAGGTTCCAGTATTTGAACGCGAGTATATGTCATATTCCCTTGGAGAGGTATTACATTCAGTTCCACCAATCCGCTCAAGGCTATCGCATAGGATGCGATACCCGTTTTTCTTACAGATTTCGAGTCCCGACGAGCATTTTGTATGTCGGTACCTCAAAAGAGCATGCATTCCGCCAACACTGCAGGAAAAATGCACGAAGCCGCAACTGAGACTGCCTCGGCGCTTGAGTGGTGGATTCTGTCTTGTGGCGCCCTTCATTCGCAAACACGTCGCAAGTAATACCTGAAACCGTCGGCAGATTTTCCCCGCATAGTCATGCAATCTTTCTCGAGACTCAATACGTGCCGTGCTCAATACCGACGAGAACTGAATCGAATTGCGCGACACTTGGTATCGTTGATTGCCCACAGTGCATTGCAGACCACCATATGCAATAAACTCACCAGTGGCGTTCATTCTCCGAGGTCGTGGTGTATCTTGAGGTCCTCAATCACCACGGTGCGACCTTGACGTGTTTTTTGTTTTTGGATCAGTAACTGCAAACTGGAAGGTTGATCATGGTCAGATTCGTATCACCTGAATTGTCCCAGCAGGATGGCGATCAGAGATTTTCTTTCTTTCTTTTTTGAAACGATGAGTTTTAGCGTGAGAGCGGCCTCCGAGGCCAGTTCGAGCTTCCTCGCCCGAATATCTTGGGTTCCTCACGAGGGCCCGATTCCAACTCGAAGCAAAATTAACACACTGTTCAAGAGTGGGGCGAGGCGTGAACACCGACAAGTACGTACCCCCATGTTAAAGAATGGATTCCGACATCCATGACTAAGCGCGTGCTGACCTGTATCACAGTAACTGTGGGATACGTTGCTCGAAAGGCAACGAGCGAGTCCTGGACAACTTGAATATGGCGTAGCGACGTGTGCCGGGCGAAGAGCAATTTCGACGAGGCTTTCATACGGGTCAGAACCGAGACCTTAGATATCGGGAGTACGGACGCAGCGGTACGCAGAATCGAAGGTCATTCGGTGCGTGCGCGCGCAGGAGGCGGCGCCGCGGCGAAAGAGACTTCAATTTAGAGAGAATATGGAGCCAAGAGCCTGAGAGGGGTCATCCGGGGAAGGACGGGTCGGATGTGCCCAGTGGTGGACAACGACTAGAGGGACACCTGTCGTTGCATGACCATCAAACCAGCGGAAGCCTCCGGCGTTCGCAGCCGGCCTAGTTTGTTGTACGCTCGTTACAAACGAGTACTCCCTTCTGAAACGGTTCCAACCGTTCGCCCGACACACGATGCAACGTCTACGGTGTCCTTGCTAGACTCTAGTGTCGAGAACAGTCGGCCGTTCTCTGGGCCAACTGTGCGCAGTGCAAGTTGCTACATATTTGAGGAGGCCCGAGGGACACCTTCCGCTCAGAACGTCCTCCGAAGTACAAGCGCACTGGATATGAATCCTCTTTGATCATTGATGTATCATTTAATAATTACTCAGGCTGTCCACGTCCCACGATGCTGGAGTTCCAGGCTTTGAAAGTCACTCTACCGCCTCACTTCCTAATCTCGCCAAAAGGCACGGTGCTTCATTTTTCTACCTTGACCGTTTTCTGCTGCGACCTCTCGGTGCACGCTCAAAATTCGACGCGCGGTTAAAATTGGACAAACCGGCAGCGACGCTGATGGGGCCAAATCTTCAATAGTCGTCCTTTTCCCGACGCTGGGTACATATTCTCCTGAGCAGGAGGCGATCTCCGGGTGTATGCGGATTGAACATTCCACAAAAGCGATACAAATCATCGAAGACTTGGCCCTGGGTTTCGCACCGATCATTCGACGCCTATCCTCAGGCTGACCTAGTACTGTGGCACAGGGTGATATCGTGTGATTCCAAGGTAAGCCCACGGACGTACAATCATATTAGGTCACTGGGACATGTTCCAGGCATGCTAGACGGCATTCGGCGCAAAAACAGCCCAAAAACACAGATCACCCAATACATTATATTTTTATGAATTCATTTCTATCGCTAATTGCGCATGAATTAGCCTGACAGATCTACCTACATTTCATCCAAATCGGTGCCAAACTGATTGAGTTACGGACAATTCTCCGAAAACATCCCAAAACAAGATGTTTTCGATCCGCGCCTTCGGTACTGCCGATTGCTGTAATCATCTGCTCCACAACCCAGTCGACTCCGCGGCATTTTCCCTCAATACCCTTCGGATTCGGGAGCATGTTATAACGGATAGCATGCCGAAGGGGTGCGGGATATACAAAATGTACGTCGGTCATAAATTTGACCATGTGTGAAGCGTGTGAGCCTTGAAAATATAAATCCAAGGAGGGAAGAGGGTTTCGACGCGGCCAATGTCGCCGAAATTCATCGCGAAGGACAGTTCTTCGTAGAGGCAAAAATATTGATGCATTTGGAGGACATTTTCTCGCTGGTGGTCTCGTTCAGCTGCAGGTTGGCTCGCAGCTCGTAAATGTTGAGATCTTCAGCCCCGGCAACATAATGCGACGCAAGATACTCGGAAATTTCGATAAGCAATTTGTAAGTGGGTTTTGATGCCGCAAAGTCATCCAGAGATTTCCAGGCCCGATTTCTGCGCAGAACTTCGACTCGCCAAGCATCGAGGCGTAGAGCAGCTCCCGTATGCGTGATAACCTCGTGCATCCGACGAAAACCGGGGTCGCTACCAATTTTGTAGGTTTCCTTGGGCCGCTGCTGTGCAACCAAATTCATCAAACTGTTGGCATCGTCCCGGCCTGCTTTCGGCTCGATAAAAATCCGCCAGATAGCGTCTGCGGAAGCCATCTTGAGGTGAAAAAGACCCATAACGTAGATGACATATTGATACCGCTGCCATGGGCTGTGTTCAATTGAGCGGCGCTGAAGGACATGATCCGTTCACCGGTTCCAAGATCGCCATGGAACAGAACCACATAGGCCACAATTGAGACATTTCGTACCCGAAGACTGGCATCCTCCTGCGATGGATCACAGACTCCTCCTTGCTCCGGGAACTCCGGGATCACCTCAATGTTTCCGGCAACTGTAGACTGTTTTTTGTCCAAGGATTTTGCGGGAGCCCATCGCATTTTCACCACAGGTATTTGCTCGATCATTTCGGGCTTCCCGTGTTCTGTGAGGAACTGGTTGAAGGAGAGAGGGCCGAAGGTGATGAGATCAAAAAGGAATTTCCAGGCATTAAACCGCTCTCGACGCGTGAGACCCGACCGATGGTCTGCCTCAGGATGGAGGTCTTTCAAATCTGTTACAGTGCGTGGAGGAGGAGCTGCGCTCGAATCAAATTCTGGATTTAAAGGATTGGTTTTCCACAGTTCTTCAGAGCACCGTAGATGGTCGGGCTCAACTCCGTGCTCCATATATATTAGGTCACCGGAAGTCATATGCGCGAGCGTGTCCGATGAGTTTTCCACCGTCGGAATGGCGCGGGGAAAATTGATATCAAAATTGTCGTAGGCATAACCGACAAGGAGAGTCTGGCCCATGGTGCGTAGTCTGTTAAATGTCTCACGGGACAGCGAATGGACAGCATTATGGATGCTGTCAAGGGAAATGGAGATTCCCATGCGTGCGAGTGTTTCAATGACTTTCGGGGGGGTATTTGAGGCATGAAGAAAAATGCTGATGGTCAGACTGAAATATTGAACCAAGGCCTTGAAATAACCTTACGAGCGTACATTGGCCCATCCCAAAATGACTGGGTGCAATATTTTGCCGCTCTGAAACTGGCGTACAATTCAACACCCACTGTAAGACTGAGACCGGGTTTATTTCACCCGGTACCCGGGTTATTTTCCCCATTCACCCGTTAAATGGGTCAAAACCGGGTTAAACGGATTCTGGTGAAATTCATCCATTTTGAACGGGTGATTCGTGTTAACCCGTTTATCGAGCGACTTCCACCCATTGTCAATTAACTCACTATGTAACCCGTTTCTCCCTCGGGGATCGGGTTACATTCGGGTGAATTTACCCCGGTTTCTGGGGACCACATACCAGTACAAGTTTCTCACCGGCCTTTTCACTCCGAGGCTTCCATCCTATTACAGGCTCCACCGTTCTCTCACGAGCTGACGCAATTCCACGCCCCGTGAACGAGCCTATAAAAGAAGGGGGGGATAAGTTGGTGTTAAACGAGAAGGCACCACAAATGATCGACGAATTCGAAGCTAACCGAGCGCGGGCAAAAGAAGCTTTGTTGCTTGCTCAGTCTTTCAACGGCGTGCCTACAATAAGGCCAGACTTACTTCAGAGTTTGAGGAAGGAGTCTTGTTGTGTTGAACCCCCCCATTCACTTCAACTCCGCAGAAATGAGAAGAGCCGCGGCAAGAAATTACTCATGAAATATGACGGGCCATTTGAAATTATTCGGAAACTTAGCCCCGTCACGTAAGAGCTCTCCAAGCGGCATGCCGCTTTTTGATTGTGCAAAAAGCGGCATGCAGCTTTTTTTTTTTTCTTCCTCTAAAGGACATTACGACTGTGTGATAGCATAGGGGTGTCGGAATTTGACTACCAGGCAGAATTTGTAAAAAGCTGCATGCTGCTTTTGCACAATGCATAAGAGCGGCATGCCGCTTGGGCACAAGCTCTCTATTTAAGCTTTATACAGCCGCCTGGCCATCAACTTTTGGATTTGAATGCCCCGGGAGCAAGAATACATGAGTGCTTTTCCACGCAATTTTGAAGCTCGTGCTTCACAATTGAATGGCCTAGCACGTGCATTACAATGCATTTCTGTCGGGTTTGGCTGGGATAAGAGAGCACTAGTGTTGCCAGTCACTCCAGCTGGCGGTATTATGCTCGTCGTATGGTCAATCGGCACCATCTTCCTTCTGTCCCTCATAGGGTCTATTGCAACACTTCCATTCGAGACGAGAGCTCGACTTTGTCCTTTGGTGCATACTGTTGTGCTTCTGCGTGCGTAGCATGCCATGTCATCGTTCCACACTCAGACAACCGCCCCAGAGTCGCCTTCTGTTGCCTTTGGTCTGCCAATCCCTCAAGGCCTGCTAATACCACACACTGATCCCCGTATCCCTGCGGAGAATAGAGAGGTTGCGCAAAAGCCGCATGGGCCGCATGCGACTTTTGGCACCCTCTGAAAAAAGTGCACTTCAATTTCCACGGAAAAATACCTTATATCTCAAGAATTTCCTTTTTGGAAATCGGTTAACATATCTAAATGTTTTCGATTCACCCATATTTTCAGTTCATAAGTTGTTTGGAGTTGTTTGGTGGTCAGAATACCGAAAACCCCCATGCGCAATTACTTTTTTCGGCCGCGAGTATGTCAAATCATTGTGATTTGGCGCACACTTTAGCGAGGCGGATAGTCCCATAGTACCGCAAGCGGCTGTAACGCTGTATAACGAACTATTGGACATGGCATATTTGAAAGAGTGGATGACGACTATGCTTTTATGGTCGCAAGTCTAAAACTCTCAAGTCCATTTGATGGCAATTGCCATCATTGCTCTCGATCTTCCCACCGCATTCACTCATGACTCTCTTTAGTATGAGGGCTCAGATCCGGAAACAGACGACATGGATGTGGATTCAATACCTGCCGGCGATTTCTCACGTCCTGGTTCTGCAGCAGGCACTATCCCTCTCCCTGATGAGATCGACCCCATGAGCGGATTTGACTTCCAGGATGTGAATAAACCAATTTCCCTCGAAGAGATGATGGAACGACTTGATGAGATGATCGGTCCCGAAGAGGCTGCTACCCTAGATACTTTCCATCCCGAATATGAAATGGCCAGTCTTCAACGACCATTCGAAATAAAATCGGCACCCACCCTCCAATTGACTTTGAAAACAGTTCCGAGGGTTCTCGCTGCTACGAGAGCCAATATCCAAGGCAAAAGCACCCAAAATCTCTCCATAATTTTGTCTGAATGGTGTTTCTGGGGTTCGGGGTTCGGTCCGGTTCAGCAAAAAAAAAAAAAAAAAAAAAAACTCCCCGCCGAACGCTGAACCGAAATTCAGGTTCTTAACGTTCAGGTTTGGGCATTTGCTGAAACTGAGGGGTTCAGTTCACTCCGGTTCGGGTCCGAACCGATTTCCCGAACCGAACTTTGCCAGCACCAGGTGGTGCCGGGATCAAGTACGTCCTAGTAAGTCCCGATCAGATTACCGCCTCGTGGCCAACTCGTGGCAGTGACTTTTCTTTTGCTACCCTCGCTGGATGCGCGCGTCTTGTCCAGAGTTCAACAGGCGCGTAAAAGGCACTCCTATGTAGATTCCTTGCTGATACGAAAGGCAGATCATGGACAGTCTTGCCACCACCCTCCTTTCGACGAATCTCCCACCCACCGACCTACAGAGTGACTCCGTCCGCCAGCTCATTTTGAACTACCAAAAGGGTGCCCTCGATCTGCGGGTTCAGTATCGTGGGCGTACTCCCCCCTTGGATGTAATCGCTCGTCGAGAACACGCACTTCGAAGCATCGCAGCGTGGAAAGTCGTGCTATCCCCCGTTCGGCGCCTTCCATGCGAGGTCTTGAGTGAGATCTTCGTATTTTGCGTCGTGCCGGCCCTTCGCTCTCGCTCCACGTCAGCTGACGATCCACGAGAGCCCCCCATTTTGATGAGCCACGTTTGCGCTCTCTGGCGCAATGTTGCTCTGAATACCCCTCGACTCTGGTACGACCTCATTTTTCTATTTTCGAAAGGTCTTCCAAAGCGGAGGACAATACCCATCCTGGAGGAACTAATTCACCGATCCACTCCTCACGGCCTTAGGACGTATATCGACTCCGACAGTTTTTCGTTCTCGGATTCGCCGGACATCTTGCGACAGTTGATCGCGATTCCGGAGTTTGCACCGAGAGTACAGACTCTTCACTTGAAGATGGGAATCACACATTTCGAGGACCTCCTGCATGTTCCTACCCCAATATTCCTGGACATAACAACTCTCCGCCTCGACATTTGTATCAGTCGCAAACAGCAATTCGTCGGACGCATTCTGGAATTTTTCGAATCGCCAACTCTGCGTGAATTAACCATCCGTTGCACATACTGGGAGGATTCATTTTGCATTTCACTGTCACCACACTTTCCCTGGGCTCAACTGGTCGATTTGGACCTCGATGTTGCCCTAAAAGCGGTTGAATTGGTCCGGATATTGACTCAATGCATTAATTTGCGTCGATGCGGGCTCTTCAGCTTGCCATCCCCCAATCCCCAACCTGATTTGGCAATCTGCACTCTCCCCAATTTGCAAAACCTCATAATGCATGGCTGGGAATGCACATATTGGCCCTTCGAAATCTTTCGATTCCCAAATCTGACGCTCCTGGACTTGACGCTCGGAAAATGGCCCACAGAAGCCCTCCTCTCCCTCCAGGTTGCTCCCACCTTCATGCTCACCCATCTCTCACTCCATTCCACGTACTCTGACAGCTAGGACGGCGTCGCACTCGTGCTCAGATTCCTCGCGCAAAGTCCCACACTCGAAAACCTCCAACTGAACGAGATTAGCGGCAGCGGGCTCATCCAGGGCCTCACATACGTTCCCTCATAGCGAAAAAGCAGTCCTGCGCGACGGGGGCGAAGGACTTGTGCAGATGATCGAATCGCGATGTTACCTTGATCTGCGGCCCAGTGGCGCCCCGCCCTTTGCCCAATTATGGGATTTTTGCCTCAAGTGCTGGAAGCCCAAATTTAGCGTGTCCGTGCAGGAGCGTCTCGCGTACCTCGAGGAGGACGGTGTGTTTAGGTGGTGGGACTAGAGCCATACTCGGTTGTTTGTGCTTCTTTCTTGGTACGACCTTTTGGGAGGCTGTATGCGTTATTCTTCGTTTTTTTTCCCGCTTGTTGGTAGATCGATCAGCGAGAAATTTCTTGCCCTAGCGCATGCACTTGGTCTACACCCACGCTCAGACCCACAAGTGGGCACTCCATGTCAGTGACTTGTCCGGCCATGGGGAATGACACGTCTTCTTGAACCACCTCGTTAGTGGCATTGACCTTTAGGAGCATGCAGGCCTGGTCGAATCGAAGGGAAGTGCAGAGTGTCCATGTCCATCGCTGATACCGCGGCTTGCTGATACGCCATATCTGCGCTCTGCCCTTCCGGCAATATTCCTTGACTCTGGAAAGACATCGATTTGAAGATTGAAAGAAAGCTGTTATACGAGGACGCACCAATCATTTAATCCTGGGCGGCGTTGAACGCTCTGCGTTCCAGGTTTGGATTCTTTGGAAATGCACGATACCCGCGTCCTCTTCGAAAAATCTTTGAGCAAGGCGAAAGTTCCGGTCATCAAGGTGAAAGCTATTGGCAATCCAAGTCTCAGTCCAGATTCGCAACTGAGAGAAAATTGACTACTTGTCCGGATTTTGAAATCGATCCCAACAGGGAAAGGCGTTGAAAGACTTGCCCATCCGCAGCAGCCTGTGAACACGATTGTCAGCTCGACCGACGGAGCGCGCGCGAATGAAGCATATACTTATTGAAGCACTTGACCGGATGTTCAGCTGTTCTGCAGTGTGATCCATGGTGCGCTTATCATTGCGCTAGAACGCAAACGGTCCGGTCCCTCGACTTGTACACAATGCTCAACCGCGATCTTGGTTAGGGTGCCTTGTCCCTTTCCTCGCGCGACGTCTGGGCGCACTTCACTTCGACCAAGTCATCGCCACCCTTTCAACTGTCCCTTGGATTCTGGGTGCAGATTTCTCGCTCGAATTAGGTTCTTTACCATGGAATGAGTGCCTAGGGAGAGCCATAAAAAATTCAACCACCGGTGACTCAAGCTGTGTAACATTTTCTGTGTTTGGGCAGTTCTGAGCTGCCGGTGTTTAAATTTTCCATGGCTCTTCCTGAGCACTCATTCCATGCTAAGGAACCTAATTCGAGCGAGAAATCCGTACCCATTCCACTTTTGAATGAGAAAAAAGCAAAATGGCCTTGTGGAGTCGGAACTGCCTGCCCAGATGCGAAAAATATTACAACAGTTGAGCCGCCGGCGGTTACAGCAGATGGCAGTACCGAAGGCGCGAATCAGAAAATTGTAATATGGTGCATTTTCTGATCCCCGCGACCGATTCACCCATATCTCAATGAGTTCTGCACAGATTGTGATGAGACATAGCTAGATAATTCAGGGTAATTCACGCGCAATTAGTGATAGAGAAAAGTTGCCAAAATATTTTATAGTTGGTGAGAATATTCTGACTCTATCACAACCTTCAGAATGCATAAAAGCCCTCCCTCATAAAAATCTAGGTCATTTCGACATGTCTAGATGCCGGTAGACTGAATTGACCCCCAAAATCAATCCCAGACCCATCTCACCTAGTCTCTCCTAGACAGACGCTTCAACAATATTTGACGTTGTACCTCCGTTTGTTGAAGTCTGTTAGTAAGCGCGGGGATCCGATCAGAGTAAAACCTTGTTACATAATCATCAGAGTTTGAATTTACCTTGTATTCTCGTCGTTTTGACAGCGCAAGGCATTTTTCTCATTTTATTTTGGTGCAGACTCACTATTAGGGCTTACCTGCGCTGATCTGCCTCCTAAGAATTCCCTTGAATTGATGTTGTAGCCCATGGCTCAAGACGACGTGACAAGGATGTGACATTTACCCTTCAACTTGACTCTTTCACAGCAGCGTCAAATGGTACTCAAAAAATCCAAATAAATTTGGACAATCACAGAAGATGCATATAATTGTAACTGTGATATTTTCAGATGGGGCAACATGAAGCAATGTGCTCATTTCGTGATTATGTAATAAGCTTTTACTCTGATCAGACACCTGAGCTTAAAACAGGACTACATCTCACCAAATATAAAATATTTTCACAACTTTTTTTCTACCATTACAGCTCTTTGCGGAACTTGGGGCGTGGATCAATTTTTTTCAAAAAATGATGATTTCAGCATAACACTCATAACTCCCTCAAATATTGGTCTTTTCTCCTGATTCCAATACCATTGTACTTGTACGGGATGCCTACACCTGCATGCACCCGTGGATATAGGATGATTATATAATCTGTACCAAATATGGTAAGTCACCAATTTGCACGTATATCACCTCCCGTACAAACACAAACAGTCTAGGCATCATGATGTCCTCGCATATGTCTAACAATACTTGGTATTGACAAAAGTAACCGTTAATTCGCTTACTACAGCGGAAAATTGTGCAGTATTCTGGGTCTGACTACCTAGAAATGTTTATCTGGATATATTCTCGCCCTTCATATCCAATTTGGCATCAAGAATCATGTGTATACCCTCTGTGGATCGATTGTTTTGATTCTGCTTCATTTTTGCTACATGTGTCCAAAATTCAGGTGTAGGGCTCAGTCTGTGGGCATAGATGGAGCTTTCTATTGTCGGGGCTATTACTTAAGATATGTTGAACATAGCCCATGACTTGGAACTCGAGGAAAGCGAATGGATATCCATATACAAGGCATTTTCTGCAGCGAGTCATGCCCGCATGGATCATGTGCAAGCTGCTCTCCAGTTAAGCTGACAAAATTGAACCTTGACAGCTCAACTTTGCTTGAAAGACGACTGGAGCACTGCTCAGTCATTATTTTATCCCTCCATGGTGCTCTACATGGCGATTGACCATCGAAATCGCTCATTCAACAATTGATCTTCAAATCCTGTAGATAATGCTGCAACGCAATTTGCGGCAAGAATCTGTTGGATAAACAGGAGCTTGACTGTTACAAAATCCACCAAAGATGTCTGTTTATCCATTCCAGGATACCCCAATTTGAATTCGGGCTCCAATTATTTTTTATGTGAAGTTTCTTTCAACTGTTGGATACAATGTCATAATTTAAACATGGGTTGCTGATCTTTCCTAGTCTCTGGGGGGCAATCCTGGGTTAATTCTCCTAAAAAAAGTTGTGTAGTCTTCGGCTAATATCTGTAGGTATCTAGTAGTAAGAGGTGGTTGGAATTGAATTGCGGGTTATGACACAGCATGCCAAGTAACGGTTACTTTTGTCAATACCGAGTATATATATCCAGCTGCAGGCATGTTTTGACTTTCAATATCAGAGCCCCGTATGGTCCTGGATATGACCCAGTATATGTAGGCCAATGGTATAGCATAATTACAGCACATGGATGCAAAATGGGGATCCCTGCGCCTATATATCATACATACTATGTTTATTGCGAGATATCCAGTTCTATAGTTACCTAGGGCATGTACAGGAGGTGATATACACAAAATGATCCTAATTTCCGTATTTGGTGCAGATTATATAATCATCCTATATCCACGGGTGCATGCAGGTGCGGGCATCCCATACAAGTACAATGGTGTTGGAATCAGGAGAAAAGACCAAGATTTGAGGAGTTATGAGTGTTATGCTGAAATCATCATTTTTTGAAAAAAATTGATCCGCACCCTAAGTTCCGCAAAGAGCTGTAATTGCACACGAATTGCTTTGAATCATCTAGCTATGTCTCATCTCAATCCATGCAGAACTCATCGAGATATGGGCGAATCGGTTGTGGGGATCAGAAAATGCCCAAAACGGGTTCACGCCCTCGGTAAGATGGAGGGCGTGGGAACCCAGCACCTTTACAATCACGTCATGTGATCGTGGAAGGTTCCAAATCTTGGGCTTCGAAGAAAATTTCAAATTTAATTCCTCCTGTGGAAGGCCCTAGGACCATTTTTCTGTCAGGGAGGTTCTAGAAAGTGTCTCAAAAACATTTGGAACCTTGACCAGACGATGCCCGAAGTTTACCGAGGTCAGTACAACATGACCAAAGAGTCGGCCCGGCCCTGCCGAGGTGGCTGTGCTGTGGCTGGTAGAAAGTACAAGTGACTGCTCGGCCGCTTCGCGGCCTCGCATCCCCTTCCGCTCCTAAGAGAGTTTTTTTTTGTTGCAAAAGTCTAATGAAGCAGCGAGGAAAGTGAAAAAATAAGTGTTCGAGGACATTAGCGGAGGTCGGCAAGGAGCTGCCGAAATGATACATTAAAAGCGGAGTTTAAAAAGGCTTCAGACGGACGGACACGCATGATAGAGGCTATCCATTCCTGAGATGCGCGGCTTAGAAAATAGCCCTGGGACTTCATTGGAATGGAAATGGTTTGCAAGATGTCAAGTCACGCGGTTCAAAATGTGTTTCAAAATGCAAACCAGTAATTGCGCTCTGGAAAGTGCAATAATGGCTGAGCGCAATCTGAATGGCTGTAAATGTTCGCAGTAATCAGAGCATTTCAGAGACGAGTAAGACGCGCGGCTTAGAAAATAGCAGGGGATAAGGGAGCACTTGACGTATTTATGGTTTGAAACGCCCTGCGTTCCGGATTTGAATGCCCCGCAAGAAAGGGCAAAAAATATGTCCTCCAGAGGGACAAGGGACCTATTCTGAACCCCGTGCCTCACAACCTAATGTGGCGGACTATACTTTGCCGCTTGAAGGTATCTGCCGCAGAGGTTTGCATGGCGCCCTTTCCATCAGCATTGCCTTGAACATATCAAAGCAAATGTCCGCAAAACCCCAATATTACGACCAATTGACATTAATAATCCAGATCCAATCTGGATTATATGTGATGCTTCGGTCGTAGGGATAGGAGCCATGTACGGCCAAGTTTATTGACGTACAATAGAGTATTTGGGGCGTCGGAGCGGAGATTTGGCCTCTGCATCCCTCTGTGCATGCTGAATTGGTCTCTTGCATCCCCTCTTCCATGCCGACTTGGCCTCTGCATTCCCCCTCTGTGCACGCCGATTTGTTCTCTGCATCTCCCCTCTGTGCACTCCGATTTGGCTCGAACCGAAGGCCTCTTCCAGGCGGAGCCACAGATGGGACGTGGCCATCGTTTCAGAGAACCGAGGGGTTTCTATCGCAAACTGAATGAAGGCAAGGCTGGGATTCCGAAGTTGCAGAATTTTCGGTAGAGATCTTTGGCAGCGATTCGTTACACAGACTCGAGCAATGCTATAGGGATACATAAGGGATGGCCGAGGGAATCCCGTCGGAGTGGCAATATGTTGGAGGTTGTAATAACCACTAGACCACTCGCGCGAGTGGTCTAGTGGTTATTACAACCTCCAACACTATACAGTACTATTTCGACCAAGTATTCATGGGCTGTGACCAGTGACCACAAGTATTCATTTTGCAAGTATTCAAATTGCCTTTTTGGGCGATTTTTCGGCATTTTCCGCATCACAAAAGGCCATTTTGGGACGAAATTGATGGGAACCTCGATCCAAAATCTCAGTGACCTGTGACAGTTTTGAAAAGTCTTCATCTCGGCCGGCGCTGTGACCAGTGACTGAATACTTGGTCGAAATAGTACAGTAGCCTGGCATCCTGCGCGCACAGTGACGTGTACTACGAGAGAGGTGCATGCATCTGTTGTACTGGAGCGACTCAAAACTGTGTTCCCCGTGGCAGCATCGGAATTCCTGATCTTTCGACTCAAAGAAAGGATATACATACAATGGCGGCAAAAAGTAATGTCAGCCGAATCACTCGAAATAAAGTGCTGGCATGAACTTTGGTCAATTTCATGATGATCTAGACAGTTTAAACTATACCTTATTACAGCTCTTTGTAGAACTTAGGGGTTTTTTTTTTTTTTTTGTAAGTTTTCACGACATCCCTGATTGTGAGCGCAACTCTCAACCGTTTTCCATGAAAGTAGGCTCATTTGATTCGGACGGAAACACGGAGGGCATCTGGTGGCCCGACCTTTTCTAACTACCTCGAGATCATCTGGTGGGTCACATTTGGGTGTTTTTGGCTGTACAAGAGCAGATTAGGTCTCACAGTACTAAAAATGCTCGGATTAACCTAGATTTTTTGATACGATGTACTTTGCCGTATTCCGGAGGGCATCTCGTACCGGGATGGTGAATATGGTGCATACTTCAAATATATAGATTGTAGTCTGCGAAAGTGAAGAGGTATGCTGGAATTGGTGATTTATTTGGACACAGTGCTGTCTAAAATACACGAAAAAAATCCAAGGACATACTCAAACAAGGACATGCTCAAACATCTTACAGCCATTTGCGGAACTTAGAGCGCAGCCCGTTTTTTTCAGTTTTCACGAGAAAAAATGCTGTGGACGCAAGTTTCAACCTTTTCCCTCGGGTCAAACGATTCCGAAAAATAGGACGCAGGGCTGGCGGCTTACGATTTTTTCTGAGAAGCTTAAGATCATTTACTGGGTCAAATTCGCCTGTTTTCAGCAGAATGCCCCTCATTAATTTTTTCTGTGTCTTCCAGCCATTTCCAAAACTTTTCCTGAGAAGAATTTAAAATTCTGCTCTGGACATCGTAATTTATTTCCGCGGACGCAAATTTGCGTGAATAATATCCAACGGGATGAAGGTCACCGTCGGGATCTGGTTGTAAAGGGACACCAGCCACCGCAAGATCATAAGCATCGCGTGGTTTCAACAAACATTCTGTGTCAAAATGCTGCCTCCCCAAAAAATTGTGCCTGAGGTCCTGAACGTGCAGGGAGACCCTCGGAGACCACAAGGGACATTTTGATGGAGGGTGGGTGTCGGGAATGGGCACTCACCCCAGATGTGGCTATGTTGTTTACGCGTGTTAAATGCCAGCCGCTGTGGAGGGGTTAGCAAAAATGCAGTGGATAATGCATAAAATCACCCCAGCGGAAGCTTAAGATTATGATTAACAAGCGGTTGACGACCCGCTCTGCGGGTCGTCATCCCCTCTTCAAACGTGTGAAAGTCAGATCATCTGGGACAGAAAATGGTTCAAATGTTGTATTTAAACACTGTTAATCTACAACAGTAACTCCTCCCCAACAATGTTAGTGGTGACATGTGGACGAATCTCCCTCATATGTGTTTAACGAATGAGGAACGCCAGTCATTGCGGAGTATAGCTCGCTGTGAGAAAAAGCCTCTCGTCATAAATCAAGGTTCAATTTTTGCACCGTCAGACCTTGACACCCATTGAAGGTGGTCGCGTAAAACAGAGCGAGAGGACCCTGTTCTCGGTGAACCGTGAAGTCAAATGATGGGGCTGGGATGCCGTGAGGGAGCAGCAATAAGTAGTGCAACGGCTCCACAAACGGCGACAGGAGATCCAGGAACACCGGATCATCATCGCTCTTGCGTTTGATGAGCAATTTGCAGCGAGATGGCGGAGAAGCCGGAGCTAGAGAAACAATAGCTGCACTTTCATTTGTGATGCTGTCTGTGTGCCCCACGTGGAAAGCTATGCCATCGTCGTCATTATAGATGTTGAGCTTTTCAAGCTCAGCTATGAAAAGATTGACCCGCTCTAGGCCTGCTAGTTTGCTGTGAATCCAGGAGTTCAGGATGTCAAAATCTTAGAAAAAAACCGCGAAAATATATCTTTATTCCTTGTGTGACACCGAAGGTCTTGTTTCTGGTCAGCCCTTCCTAGTAGGATGAGTAGTGGTCCGAACATGCTGAATTTTTGGGAGGGTATACTAATAAGTATTATACAGAAGGTCATAGAGCCATAATTACAGATTTGTCCCCCCTTGAGTCGCGATTCCGCCGGAAGTAATCTGTCAATCAGAATTGTTAAACTCGCCATAACTTTTCGAATTCACAACCAAATTTCAATCTGAAACAACACAGGGCATCGCATAAGTATTATACAGAAGGTCATAGAGCCATAATTACGGATTTGTCCCCCCTTGAGTCGCGATTCTGCTGATTGAAATTTGGTTGTGAATTCGAAAAGTTATGGTGAGTTCAACAATTCTGATTGACAGATTACTTCCGGTGGAATCGCGACTCAAGGGGGGACAAATCCGTAATTCCCGCTATAGTATATAGTGGGTTTTGGGGTGGATTCGAAAAACACGTTCAGTCGAATTTTGAGAAAATCGGCTAAAAAAGGCAATTCTTTCGTAAGCTAACAACCATCATTACCAATCTTACAACACCTGATGCCTGTCGATCTCCACTCGATCATCTGTCCATCATTCGTTTCCATCTTAAATCCATGCTACGATCTCTCCTGCCCTCTTGCCTTTCCCCACCACCTGCTCTGCTGACGCTTATTTTTTCTTACAATGCCTGTCCCACTTGATGGAATCTCTACGCCGGTCACGCTCACCTCGTCTCTGCGTTCTGTCCTACCGTATTCTCACCGCACACGGCACCGAAATTACTAGTCACCACTGTATCTGGACATCACACCATTTCATTCCCAATGGAATTTGCGGTCTCAGCCTCTGGTAGCTTTGAGCCCGGTCCAGATTGGGTCGCTCTCCTTCGAGATTCTCTTATTGGTCTCGGTCATCGGGTAGACAGCAGTTTCGACGCTGGACAGTTCCTGACCGATCCCATCTATGCCAACAACCGTTGTGTGTCTCACTTTCTTGTGCTTTGTTCAATTCCTAATTCAAATGTATAGTCCCCGTAAATCCTCGCGCCATCCTCACTCCACGTATGACTATTTATTATCGTACTCCGTTCCTACCACTCATTATTCGCGCGAAGGTCTATTTGTTCCTTCAGCACTATCCGCTTCTGCAACAACAGCCTCAATTGATATTGGTTTGTGTTCCATTCTATATATATTTCGTCCCCTTACTGATTTGTTTTCGCGCAGCCGCTGAGGGGTGGGTCCCCGATATAACCCCGAACAATTACTCTGAATTAAACTGTGAACCTAATACTCATGTCGTTTCTACGCCCATGCAATTTATTACTATTCAACACCCCGTCTCTTCCCCCTCGTCTTTTACATCTTTTAAACACTACCGACCCCTATCCGTTGTCGATACCTCTCCTCCCATCATTATCACCTGCAATCCAATTCGTCGTCCTGTAGGTTCCACGTCTGAACAATCCTCTGCATCTACTGTTAAGTCTATTGCCAAAGTGCCCGCGAGCCTTGACACCTTGTTGACATCCCCGCACGTGTCGTCAACATTTTCACCGCGCAATGTCTTTCACAGCACTGAGTATCATGTTATCAACTTCCACTGAGCAATTTCCGGACAGTCATGTAGTACTTGTGGGGGAGTCTTTGGGCTGGTCTGATCACTCTCGACCTAACTTCATGAGACAATTAGACATCCGTCGTCGGGCTCTTCTTTCACATTTCGTCTAATACCGCGCGTACTCTGTTATCTGACTTGGATCTTATACCCAAAGGTACTTTGGTGTCCACAGCCCATGCTCATGGTATTGACGTACCAACTACAGCCACTTCCAGTATTTTACGCGACCAAATTGCTGCCCATCTCGGTACGGGCGCTTGTACTTCGAAGGTTATGCCTCTCCTATTGGATGTACATCTATGACATCCCAGTTTGACGTTCAACCTAGTCCCGGCTCTTCTGAAGATCCTTCAACTCGCCTGCAGCTGTACATCATGCGACAAGTTGCTCCAACCTTGAAGTTACGTCCTCTTCGACGATTATTGGATATGCACGACGTCTCGTACTCTGACAAGGATAATGTCAAGAAACTCAGGCGAAAACTCCTATCATTCATGAAACGTCTCGAGCGAGGCAAAGATGGCACCGACACCATTCGGTTAACTGGCACAGCTCGTTTGGGACGTAGACAGGAATTCACACGCCTTCGTTCTGAATGGCCACAAGTAATACCAGAACATCTGAAAGGCAAATTGGTGAACGATTTTAACTTGCAGATATCAGCTGGAAATCTCGCAACTTTTGGATGCGGTAGCTGCTCTGAGGATCAACCACTCTCCGAAAAGTCTCATCTTCCACTGGATTCTATCGATTTCAACCTGTTGAAGCGGCCTGATCAATTTGAAACAGATACCGAGTCGGAAATGGATGTTGATGATGCGGAACAAATTCCGGCTATCCCCTGGCTTGATGATCGCTGTCCCGAGCCTCCCATGCCTATGGCCAACACACCGTACAGTAGCTTGCTCATCAATCCTGAGTCTATAGGCACTGATCCGGAGACCGAGGACCCCGTAATTGCCGTATGTCGCAAATGCCGTAGTGACTTGATCGGTGGGAGGGTACCATCTCTTTCAGTAGCTAACAACAATTAAATTATCTGGGTCCCATTCAGCCAGAGCTCAAGGACCTCACAGTTGTGGAAGAAGCTATGATTGCGCGGTGCCGCGCCAAATGTTGGATAATACAGTTACGGGACGATGGTGGCGAAAGTTCTATACCAACTACCCAGCGAGGTGTGCGCGGCCATATCATAATTCACCCCCAGAAGCCATCTACAATTGCTAAGGTTCTGCCGCTTCCCATCGCAGATATTATTACTCCAATCTGTGTCGTTTTCGTCGGTTCTAAACCCCCAACTATGGAGTGGCTTAAGGAAAAGGCCAGACCGCTCGTGGTTCGCAAGGAAAAGGTTCAAAAGGCTCTTAACTGGCTGAAAATTCACAGCTATCTATATGCAGACGTTGAAATTGATCAGCAGGTAATCAACGAGCTCCCTATCGCCGATGTATTGCCTTTTCACATCCAGCACGTTATCCCAAATGCAGGTATAGACTCGACGACTTCAGACTATGTTCCTGGCTCCTCGATTCCAACAGACACGCCTTCAATAACCCCTCAGCTATCTGATATTCTTTCCCCGGCTCCCTCTACCATTCCCTTCCAAAGTGTCGTCGTTGCTGATGTCGAAGGAAACGCGCCGTCCAATGTACTTCGCGCTGCCGCCCTTGAACACATGTGTAAGGCTGGTTCTAATTACGTGGAAATCCCTCACGGTCCAAAGCCCGAAAACGAGTTCAACAATCCTCATTTATTTCCCATGATGTACCCTACTCCGTTTCCATATGGCTTGGATGGGTTGGAAGATAAATCCCGCCGTTCCCGTCTAGGATTTAAACGGCGCGTCAAGCATTTATTCAGATCTTCGGTATGGGTCCGATTTCAGACTGGCGCCGGAGAGCCGTAGGGAACGTGATGATGGTACCCATGCTTTCCAGTCTTTTTGTTCACTGGACAATCGCGAGCCCTTTCGGGCAGAGATAACCGGCATCTTGAAGAGCGCGGTGAACTTGACCGACGGTAATCAGGTAAGCGATCTCTCCTTCCAAACAGTCCCCTGCTGATGCCTCCAAGTTGGTTATACTCGGCCCGCGTGGAGGTGACAATGTTCTATATGCCGATCAGCAGCAGTCTCTCGCCAGGGTGGTTGACGTTGAGCGGGGCCGGAATACTAGAGTTCGTCCATAATATTATACATGCTTTTTATACTCACAACTGTTCAGCTCATCGTCTCGGAAAATATGTGGGTGCGGAATAACGCAGTGATGATTACTACTTGCGCCGATACAGTCATGGTGCGTCTTGTTAATTGTCGAGGATCCAATTATCAAGTATTGTCAGAACGAAGTTGTGGGGAGCGAAGTCGTGGAAGGGGTGAGGGCTGTACATGTGCCAAAGTTCGACGCACAGGTCGGGGAGTCTGTGCGGTTCACGGTCTTTATGAAAATCGATGATATTTGTTGCTCTGTGGCGGAGGGATGTGATGTCTATGACAGGGTATGTGGCTGCAGTTCTCAAAGCGTCGTTCCCATGTCCCACCCTAGATTTATCGCTTGAAGGCAGTAGTTACTGATAGGATACGTTAGGCGTCTGAATAATTGATAATACAATTGAGGAAGTAATATAGCGGGCTTTGCCGCGCAGCGGGCTACTTAGTTTATTATGGCTCTATGACCTTCTGTATAACACTTATTAGTGTACCCTCCCAAAAATTCAGCATGTTCGGACCACTGCTCATCCTACTAGGAAGGGCTGACCAGAAACAAGGCCTTCGGGGTCACACAAGGAATAAATATATATTTTCGCGGTTTTTTTTCTATCACTAATTGCGCTGGAATTATTCCGGAAGATCTAGCTACTTGCGAAGATAATCTGAGCAAAACTGAGCGCGATATGAGGGAATCGGTCGCCGAATTCAAAAACTGTCCAAAACAGGTAATTTCCGTTCGCGCCTTCGGTTCCGTGATTAGCTGTAATTTCGAGCATGCCGAACTTTCTTTAAAACTCGGCGTGTTTCTATGTTCAGACTTTTATTTCATTTATTTGGATCATGCGTGGCCTTGTGTGTATTGAGAGTGTCTTGCGAATGCTGCGAGGGGCGGAATCGGACGACAGAGCAAAGGAGGCGGTGCGATCCTACCCGTCTGCTCCCGAACCTCCACACGATCCCCGCGCGTGAGTTCGAATCTTGGGCATGTCCGTTTTGTTTGATCTTACGATGTTTGCTATCGGTAACTCGGCAATGAACATACGAAGGTCTGCCGGGTCGTCCCTTTGCTTCTGATGGATATTCTTCTCATTGTTTCTCCCTCAATGTCCCCCATAATGACCTAAAATTGAAAGTACACTGAGCGATTTATCGGTGCGAAGGTCATTTCTCACTTTGCTCAATTTTAAGGGAGAAGTGTTGCTGAATTACACGGCAACCGATAGCCTGGGGTTTACGATGGCATTGAAGCTTGTTGCATAAAAAGAAAAGAAAAGAAAAGACATAAGTACGAGTCCCTGCCGTGCAGAGCAGCGGCCTTATCCCCCAAGTAAGCAATGTGCCGGATGCGTTCTGGTGTCTCCAATTGAGCTGGGGACGACATCTGGGAAGGAGGTAAGTAAAAGCGGGAACGTAGATGATATCCGTGACGCACCGGTCTGTATACAGACCAGATCCATGATTTTATGGGCAGAATGGAGGAGGGGGATCGAAATTTGACGCCCAGAGGGCGGAGCACTGGCTTTGTATTCGCGGCGTCGATTGGCCGTCGATATGGACAATCTTCAGAAAACATCGAAAGGCCTGAAGTCGCAGCGTCTGCGGTGCCGGAGGTTCGTCCTTTTGTGATTCACGACGGCCCTGGAGTAGGTATAGCTTGTCTGACGAGTCGACTTCTTCTCGAATCCATTGCAACATTAACCCATCCACAGATTTTGATAGAATTTCGATTAAACGATCTCTGCTGAAATGAGCCTTTCGTTTACGCGCTTACCAATTCACGGCTGCTGCGAACCATCAATTGCGCTTCTTTATTGGCCTGCGAAAGTTGTCCCCATTTTAAGAAGGACCCTGGAAAGTCAGCGCCGCCGGCCTTCACACAAAAACCCCTCCATGAGGGCGCGCGAACCTGCTTACATCTACAGTTCATGGATGGCGACAGTTGGGCCAACTGCTGTAGTACAGTTCGAGGTGGGCTGTCGCATTTAAACAGTTCGCACCGTGGCTTCAACTGTTCAGCCTGGACAGTTGATCACTCCTCTGAGGTGTATATCTTTTGTAGTACATAAATTCACTTATAAGTCCGATAACAGTGATTTTGCAGTGATCCTTACTAGGACCTGTAACTTTGATTTTAGTGTCCGGATCAACCTAGATTTTTAATACGACTAGCATATATGTATTCTCTAGCCAACCTGATGGTTTATATGTGTTAAGTCCCGATAATGCATGTACAGAGTCCCACTTGTTTGGGGCCAAAATACGCTCTCAACGAGATTGAGCAATGCATTGTAAATATGGGTTGCATTCACCAAGGAAGTATCCTATTGGCTAGGGAATACACACACACTGTTCATATCAAAAATCTATTTTGATCCGCGCATTAAAATCGAAGTTACAGGTGTCCTAGTAAGGATCCCTGCAAAATCACCGTTATCGGACTGAAACGTGAATTTATGTGCTAATCAAAGACACCATTGTTGCGGATTCGTAGCGCGAATCGGATGCGACATATCCCGTGGAAATCTGATTTGAACTGAGGCCGGGGCAGGTGTTATAAGAAAAACGGCCCGAAAAGGCAAAAAAATCATCCGCACCTTCTGTTCCGCAAACGGCTGTAAAATCAAGGACACCATTGTGTGCGGATTCGCGCGAATCGGATGCACCATATCCCGAGGAAATCTGATTTGAACTAAGGCCGGGGCAAGTGTTCTAAGAAAAACGGCTCGAAAAGGCAAAAAAAATCATCCGCGCCTTTGTTCCGCAAACGGCTGTAAGACAGTTTGCATCAACTGTGGGCTCAGGACACCTATTTACAGTGCGAATTGAACACATCAGTCCATTAATTGCCCGACATTCCCGATGAAGTATATACTTGGACTATCGGTTCTGAACCCAACCCCGGCAATACTATCTGTTAAAATGCGGAAGGTGTCTTCCTTGTCACTCTTCAAGCGTACCTTTGTCGTTATTTTAGGGTTGAACGGTTTTGCATCTATTTATTTATTTTGCGACTTTGGCAGGTTCTTGGCCACTTTTGCAAATTTGTCGAACTCTTCATGACGTGTCATATCTTCCTAGTTCGAGAAATAATTCCTGTGAAGTGTGTTCCGACGCATATTTCAATCCGTTATTTCTCATCGCCTTAAATTGCACTGATCACCGTGTAACACTGGTGAGAGTAGAGTCTGAGAAAAACAAATTTCGTCTACTGGAGAGTTTGCGCAGGAGCCATTCGAGCCATCTGATGGCCTTTTGACTGTGCGCGACTATATGGCTAATGGCTGGTATGGCTTCGAACCAGTGTTGAAGTTGAGCTTTCTATCCGAACCATATATGATCCTTCACTTGCCATCCAGCTCGGAGGCAACGGCTCCCATTTCCACCCGAAATCGCACATTTCAACTCTTCGTGCTGAATTAGGAAGCATGTATATCATACAGGTGGTTACAGAGCAATGGACGAGCACGTAGTACAATGAGCTTCACTCATGAGCAAAAGTTGTTAGGGTTGTTAGGGATATGCAAAGCCATACAAGCTATTAGCCATATGGGTGCGCACAGCAAAAAAGCCATCAGACGGCTTGAATGGCTCTTGCGCAAACAGGCTACTATCTACTTAGGTAGACTGTGCATTTGTCCACTCTCTCACCAGGCCCGGTGCATCCTCCAGCAACACACGTCTGGGCTCCCAGGTGGTTTCTGAATACCCCAACCAGGCAATCAGGTATTCGACCTCATCCCCAACCGTCTGCTCGGCCAAAATCTTGGAGATGCAGTAGCGCGGCTGCACGACAATTGGACCCATCCTGACTTTGACTACTTGACGGGCGGGATCCGCCCATGCTTTAGGCAGCGCAGGCACCGCAGGTAACCCGTCCGGCGATGGCTGAAACCGCCCACGCAGTTGCGTGCGGCTGCCGATGCCGATGGCCCCTGGGTGGACAATGCGGGCGTATTTGTCCACCTCGCACACTGCGTGTTCAATATCTGCGAGCCCGAGATCAATCTCCTGACCCGTGGGGCAGCGTAGATAAGTGAATGCGAGCCCAAGGCGACCAAAATGCTCGCGCTGCGTCTCAACCAACCAGCGCAGAATGTCTGACTCGATATCCGGGACCGCAGCCTTGGCGCGGCGCAGATCGGTGCGTCCAAACATCTTCGCCAGACCCGAGCATGCGCCCGGGCCGGGCACAACGAAGTCATTCCCGGAAAAGTTGAGCAGCGAGGAGTACGAGAGGTTGAGCACAAGCTGATAAGCGGTGAAGGCCCCCATGCCCTGGTAAGCTGCAAGTTGCTCGTATACGTCGGCCGCATAATTTGCAGCGGCGAGGATCGGCGGGAGATCACGCATAAGGATTTCGAGCAGTTCTAGGTGCCGCATGTGGTTCGCATGATGGTCGAGTCGGTGCCCGATCCTCATGTAGGCGCCGGTGAAAAGGCTGATCCCACGCTTGACAGCAGCGCTCAGCACCTTGTCATATTTGGCGAGGTCAAACTCCGCGTAAGTGAGCGGACCGCAAAAAGCCCCTTCCAAGAGCTTCCATGTCTCTATCCTGTTGAAGCAATTGAAGAGTAGGACACGGAATAGAAGCTCCATAGGGTCCTGCGAGCCCTGCTCGATAACGTCTGTCACAAGGAATTGGGATGTCACCCGATATGCGTTGCAGAACTTATACTTGAGCAAACTTGGGTCGGACGTCCACCTAGCAACGAGAGGAAGTAAGTCGTGGCAGAATTCTGTTTATTAATATTACCAACGTACGGTGCTTGTATGCCTGAGCGGCGCTTATGATCAATGGCCTGACGTTCAACAAGCCAGCGCCAGAGAGTGTCGAATACATCGGTGGGCTGCAGGTCTTGGCCGCGGATGACGAACGACCCACTGGCAGGACCAGTCCTAGCAGAGACCGACCCGGAAAACGGCGCAGTGCGACCCTTGGTGAGACCAGGCTTGTTGGAGTTCTGGCCCTGGGATGTCGATGACAATGGATACTGATCTTGTCGGGTGGAGGCCATTGCGAGATTTGTGGCTTATCAAGGGTTAGAGAGTGAAATGAGTAAAGCGAAGGAGACGAAAATTTTATAAAGTCACGCGGAGCGGCGTGACATCTGATCCGATTATCGATGCACTGATTGATGAAGTTCCGGTGTTCGGTGCGAGCTCGCCACGTGCGTACCCATGGAGATGGATTGCTGAGGGTACAGTAGCACCTCCGATTATCCCTTTCGAGACGAGGTCACGGCTCGGACAAAAATTTGGGATTTTGGGCATCAAACCTTGGTCCTGCGCGGACAAAAATTGAGTCCTGAGACCGAACTTCCTAGGTCAGGTGCGGACAAAAAATGGCCAGATTTGGCCGACTTTGTCATCTGAAACTAATTTTTGTGGTGCGAAAATTGACAAACTTTGTGTCCCTTTTGCTGGTCCGGGTCCAAATGCGCTGAAAAATGGTAACAGAGAAAAAAATCGCGATTTTAGGGGCCGTGGGAACCGGAAATTACCCTTTGGGGGTGGTTACGGCATCATCAGCTAGGTCACTGTGCACGTGGAATACCAATCGGATGATCCTATTTTCGAGCCAGACTTGAGCCAAACAACCAAAACATGAGGCTGCAGCACCCGCAGCAGCTGTTTTTTTCACGGGTGAACACGGTCTTAGCCGTGCTGTCACCATGCCATCAGAGTCCATGCAAAATGGCTGACGGAACGGGCACAGCACCCGTTCGACAGGTGCATGAAGCCGTGGCAACGGTCCCAGGCAGAAGCCCGATGTCATGCATTACCCAGCTTCATGGAAGCCTATTCCCTTGCCAAACCTGGGTGCCATATTGTGACCGGATCTTATTACGCCACATTTACATATCTTTTGGTTATGTCATCTTCTAGACTGGGCTTACTGTATGTGGTGCTAAGTATAGTCTAGGGACACGAGGCAGGGTCAGATCCATCAGATTGCACCATATTGTGACCGGATCTTATTACGTCACAATTACATATCTTTTGGTTATGTCATCTTCTAGACTGGGCTTATGTGGTGCTAAGTATAGTCTAGGGACATGAGGCAGGGTCAGATCCATCAGATTAATATCCCATGTGAATGGCACTGCTTCTGTCAGGCTCAAGGTTAATGAGGAAAACATGCGGTGTGGGTTCCTGGGTCTTCCACATTGGGTTCCATGAACATGGGTCTGTTCTATGAACGTTCTACCATGGAACCCACAGTGGAAACTCCACTAACTCCACCGTGGGTTCCATAGTGGAACATTAACTCCACTATGGTTCGATGAATGTTCTATGAACGTCTATGCACCGCGGAAGACCACCAGACTGCTGGGGTGATGCATCACTTCGAATGGAAGTTTGCCATTCTGCCGCGTCCCAAGATCCCAGAGTTGGGGCACTCCATCCCTGCCGTGACACCCACGTTTTTGTTCTGCTGAGCCTTCTGGACCACCACATTGGGAGTGCATTCAACAGTCAGGGTCCTTCAAAGTGTTGTACTACTGTATGGATGGAGATCTGTACATATGAATAATGGGCAGACTCTTTTCAGCAATTGATGGTAATGAAAATAACAAGTGGCCTTCGAGGCCATGAGGCAAGTGACGTGGGAATCATCCTAATAGTTCAATGAGATACGTATGATATGGACTCTGATTTGACAAGCAGGGTTCCTGTCGGCAGTCACAGCCTCAGGCTATGGATGACAGACAGCGAAGGATGATTGTGGCACCCAGTGCTTGTTGCCGCGATATGAACGGCGGAGACCTAAATTTGACCCTCCCCAAAGATTTGATGCCCCACTATTTCGCCTGTGAGCTCCCATAGCATCGCCTCAATCGCATTACAGACATCTTTTTCCCAAGGTCTAACTTCCTAAGGGTATTAATGCGGACGAGCAAGTTTGCTGGAAAAGATATTCTCAAGAGAGATGATTGAGGCGGTGAGCGGCATGCAGCTGCCAGTAGCAGAGAATAAATCGAGAATAACAACAGCGATTGAGTCGGCAGTCAGAGGAACAGGCTACCCGTGGCCGTGGCTGATAGGAATATTATGAGTGACAGCGAAGGTATATGCCGGCAGAAACGTAGTTACAAGCCACGGCATGGAGCCTATAATCGTCTATACATATGCAGAATTACACATTTGGACACTAGCACTGAAACGACAGAGCCTAGACATGTGGTACTAGATTTGGCGCCACGTCCCTGGTAGGTTCGGAGCAAGCCTGTCTCCGCACCGGCGAGCCGGTTGAAAATTCCCTGCGGAGCACGCGAATGTCATGTGTTCAGAAGGCGGCTTGATCTGAACCTACGTCCCTGGGGACCAGAAAGAGGCTGACTCACATTGGCCACGGCGACAGACTACTCGGAGTTTGTGGTACCTTTCAACGTCCGACAAGACAAGCGGACTCGCAAGTACAAGTGGCGACCAGAATCCCAAAAGTACACACGCCTCTCACTTCCTACTTCCATCTACATCTTGCTTACCTGCCTTTCGCCATGCAGTCTTTTGTGTTTTCCATTTGCAATTTGGATTCAATCCCCCCCTTGTATCATCGTGTGCAGAACACCTTGTTTTCTTCATATCTCCCTTCTGACTCCTGCGAAGACCCCAGGGAACCCACTGGCTGAATTCCAGCCTTGTTTTGACCCTATCGAACCTTTGGCAGTCGTCGATAGTCGCGGATAGACCTGCCACGTCATCAGCATGGCGAATGACTCCCCTAAAGCTGTGCCATCCGCCCCAGAGCGCCCATATCTTTTTCCACCCTCACCGCCTCCGGAAAGCTACCCCCCGTTCCCCGCAGATCCCGCAAATCTGGATGCCAATGGTGCTCCTCCTCCCCCCGGAACACCCTATATGTTTCCGTACCCACCACCCCCCAGGATGTTCTGCGCCTTCCCACCCCACCGCAATCGCAATCTCTCAGCACGCCCTCGTTTGCCTCGCGCCCGAAGCGCAGCCAGGTGAAGATGGCCGTGAGTATATGCAATTTTATTTGGTGCCAAACACCGCTGACTGCGTATAACGGACCAGTGCACGAACTGTGTGCAGGCGTGCAAGCGCTGCGATGACCAGCGCCCGTGCCTGCGGTGCCAGAAGTACAGCATGACGGACACGTGCGTCAACGGGCAGCGCAAGGAGCGCAAGAAGGGCGTCAAGCGTGGGCCGTACAAGCGCAGGGCCAGGGACGGCGACAGCCCGCCCGCCTCGGAGTCCTTCACCGCAGAAGTGGGCGCCAGCCCCCCTGCGGCGGAATGGACCGCCTCGCATGGACCGCCGCCTGCGCCTGCTGCCGCTGCCCCTTCTGCACCGGCGCCACCCGCGCTGCCTGCTTCTGCTGCGGCCCCGCAGCCATTCTCCGCCCCGCCTGGGGGCTACCCGCACCCGTTCTACCGGCCCATGGGCTTCCTCCTCGGGCCGCCGCCGCCAGGCGCGGAGGAGGGCGCGGCGCCGGTGCTGTACTTCTACCCATACCCGCCGTTTGCGATGCACCCCCCGCCGGTACAGGCTACGGTACCGGCTGCCACGGACACGAAAATGGCTGAGGAAGAGAAGAAGTGGAAGCGGGGGAAGGGGAAGACGAATGGGGTGAATGCTGTCGGGACGAACGAGGTGAATGGGAACGGCGCGAGCGCAGACGCGGGAGAGGGCGCCGCGAACAGGAAGGACGCAGAGGGTGCGGATGCCGATGGGGACGAGGGCGGGTACGCCTGAGCACTGATGGGCGCAAGCGAGTTGCAGGAGAGCTGCTTGCTCGCCTGCCATCTACAAAACCATCTCATCAAAACAAATCCGGAGATCGTATTGGAAGGAGAAGGATGGGACATGCAGTAACCTTCTTTTGTCTAAGTCCCCGGGTGGAGCATAAGTGAGTAATATGGCGAAATGTACGAGAGGTAAACAAAGTGAAATTGTTCGGGGAAATAAGTAATGAGAGGGTAACATTCAGTACAGCTCCGGTCAAACAAAGCCAACAATTTGTTGACTGAATTTTGCCGCGAAGCACAACCGTCCGAAAAAATCGATAAAAATCTGAAAAAATTGCGATCGAGAGATCTTCATGAGGGCATTGTGATCCTAAAGTTTGAACATGATCCGGCGTATCTGCCAGACTCCGCCAGAGTCCGCCATCAAATCTATGAATAGGAATCGCGGCCTTATGCGTGAGATTATCTCCAGCCAGATCATTGAACCGATGTCAGTGCAGTCAGATCAATACCGTATCATTATGTTCAAATCGACAGGGGGTGTGACGCGTGACGGTTTGAATCAATTCGACAATTCGACAGACCCTTCAACTTGGCGTGACCGGCACCAAAAATTCGACATCGTACCAAAATGATGCAGGACGTCAGGGATGTGAGCTCTGAGCATAGCACAGATATTTGAAGGCTTATTGAACAATAGTTCAGATTTTCAGTCATATTCTTTTCTAGTACAAATTCGACACAAAAAAAAACGACTGGGAAGCCTCTTTTCTGTGTCCCAGACTCGGCGGAGGCAAAATTCAACCGAATTCTGCCTCCTAAGATGCCTGAAGGCCCAAAATAAGCTGTCCTCGAATTTATAGCCATTTTCGACCATTTTTTGAACCTTTTGACCAATTCGACAACCGGCTGCGTGACACTGACCTCGACCAAATTTCGACATGGGTGCGTGATGCGTGACTGTCCAATTGAACGTAATGATATGGTACAGGCTCCTGAAGAGTTAGGTTCGGAGCAAGCCCGCGCAGCTCCGGCCCGGCGAGCTGGCCCTTCGCTGAAGGGGCTTGCTTCAAAGTCCGGCAAACAAAGGACTTGCAAATTACCTTCCTGCTACTTCAATACTGCCTCGAATCCTTAGGTGTAAATTTTGCATACAAGAACATATCTCTGGGTACCTTTGAGTCCTTCGTGCTGAGTTTCAGAGTGCAAGATTGACTTTCAATTCTGGTGTTGATCCACAGTTTGGACATTTTGAAAGATTGTCTGCTACAGGTCTAGCGAGGCGTCGTGCCTGTTCTGTCCTTGTTACCAGAGCATTTCTACATATGTCCCTGACCTTCATGAATATTTTCAGATTTATTGTGAAGCTGATGGCAGAAGTACGGGTGCTGCGAAGTCGCAAGTGTCGGGTGTCACATCGTGTCACACTCTACCTCACGCAGTCGACGCGTCTTGTATTCAGCCACATCGTCATCCTTGCAGGTTTAAATTTTGATTTTGATCCATTAAAAGCAAACAACACGTCTAGGCACGTCGAAATTGTGTTTCTAAGGTCGTCTAATGCATGTCAGCTAAAATTTTTAATTTCATGCACGGATACTTACCGCCCGGGGCATCTGAGCGGCGATCCGCTTAAACGCGAGAAGAACGTCACCCCCAACAGGTAACGTAAACCCCGGACCTGGCAAGATATCTCGGAATATATGGGCGATTAAGTCAAACGCCGCTAAATTTTAAATGAGTTGATGAAGCGAAAACTCGAAAACGAGTACGTACCTTGGTCATCGAGAGACCATTTAATGCGAACGGGCAACTTGATTTCGTCAGTACACGACGAGTTTTGGAACAGAATGCTGTTGTCTGCATCAATCGAGGCAACTCTGAAGATGGGATTGTGGCCGTCGAGATTTGTGGAATCCGTTGTGCGTTTTTTAGGAGGTCGGGGTTCTTCGGATAAGTCCTCGGGTGGCTGTGAGGTCCAAGGCGAATGTAAGTGTGCGCCTTTAAATATAGACGAAAGTTCTCGCCTTGCTCTTCTCCCGTCCACGTGGTGGGGGGAACAGCGCCCTAACAATTCAGGCCCACTACTTGATACACTTACTTTTCATTCGAATGAAATCTGCGGTGTGGGCCGCATGGCTCTTCTCTGACCCCGCGAGGCCCCATAGGCTTCCAACGTGTGGAAGAGCTCCATTGTCGACGCCTTCGCTACGCCTTCGCTACGCCTTCGCTACGCCCGCTCACCTATAGCACTAGCGGCGCTCCCCCGCGTTCCCGACACTCCACATGAGGTAATTTCATATAGCCGACTTTCCGATGCCAAAATACAGAAAATATTGCACAACTTGATCTACCGGTGGTTAAGTTTTCTGTGGGTCTCTCATAGCACTGCATGCCCACGAACTCGATTCCACCAAGAAATCCGACCCATTCCGTTTCTGAACGAGGTCGAAGCAAAATACTCTTGTGGAATCAGAACTGCCCAAATACAGAAAATTTTTACAGAACTGGAGTTGCCGGTGGTTAAATTTTCTGTGAGTCTCGAGGCCGCAAAGCGGCCGAGCAGCCGCTTGTAAACTATCAATTTAGTTGGTTTCGGCAAGAAATGTCAATCAGACCATAGTTTCAGCTCAGAAATACACGAAAACCCAGAGAAAATGCCGGAACATTGCCCTCGAAATGCATAAATCTTCCCAAAACCTTATGCAATATGCATTATGAGAAAAATGCATAAAATGTCAGCCTACCAACTCGGTGGACACCAAAACCTATTATCAACTGTACAGAAAAATTTACACAACTTGAGTCACTGGCGGTTAAATTTTCTGTGGGTTTCTCAGAATACTCATTCCATGCCCAAGAACTTGATTGCACTGAGAAATTCGTACCCATTCCACTTTTGAACGAGGACAAAGCAAAATACTCTTGTGGGGTCAGACCTGCATGCCTGAATACAGAAAATATTACACCGCTTGAGCCGCAGGGGGTTAAATTTTCCATGGCTCTCCCTGAGCGCTCATTCCATGGTAAGCAACCTGATTTGAGCGTCTGCACCCATTCCACTTTTGATGGAAAAAGCAAAATATGCTTGTGGAGTCAGACCTGCATGCCCAAATACAGAAAATACAGCGCCAAAACCCGGATCCGAAAAAAAAAAGTCTACCCCGTGTGATACAACCACAAATGCGAATTACATCCTAAGGCTGCATCAGGGTACACTATAGACCCAGAGGCCTATGCACAAATAATTTCAAGATTTTTGGCTGGGTCGTTGTATTGCATGGTGCCGTCACTTATTTGCCCAGTTTGGCAGTTTGACCCAGATCCGAAAATCCCGATCAGAAACGGTGTTACACTCAGTCTCTGCATTCTGTGGCTAGCGCAGACACTTTCACACCTCCAGGTGCCTCCCACGGGCACCTCTCTGGAATTTTCCTGTGGGAAAGAACCCCAAACGGATCGATAGACTGAAGAATCCAATTCACCTAGAAAATGCGGCGCCAAAGAGGTGGTGTCCTTATTTCGGGCCCCCAGCCTGACTTGGAATAGCCAGAAACATCGTAATAACATCCGAACATGCAATGAATGCCGTCTAAATCATTGTAGATGTGAATGAATCATTGCTTTCCTCAGAATTTACAACTCTTGGTTGGTGTCAATGGGATTTAGCCATTTTTGGCCATCATTTTGATTTTTTGCCCACCCACAATCGGTTCAATGCCGAGTATTGATGCACTACATTACTTATACACCTCACAGGGGCTCCATGAAAAATATCCAAGCCCAAAGCACAAAACGGAATTTTTTCGCATCCGGGCATTTTTCGCATCCCGGTTTTGACACTGTATTACACCACTTGAGCCGTCGGCAGTTAATTTTCCATGGCTCTTCCTGAGCTCTCATTCCAGCCTAATATCGAACGAGAAATCCGTACCCATTCCACTTTTGAACGAGGAAAAAGCAAAATGGGCTTGTGGAGTCTGAACTGCCTGCCCAGATGCGAAAAATATTACGCCAGTTGAGCCGTCGGCTGTTAAATTTTCCATGGCTCTTCCTGAGCACTCATTAAGGTATTTAAAAAACATTGTAAAGAGTGTAAAAATCGGCTGACTTTCCAGGGGGGTCTCCGAGCCCTTAATTCACTTTTTGTACTCAGTGTAGGAAATTACTTCAGCGGGTACCCCTTGAAGGGACCCGCATTGCGTTTTGATGTCCCGATCAACGGTTGTCATCGAGACAAGATGACCTGTCCGTAAACATCAAAAGCGCGAAATCTGTTTGAGAAAAAGAAAATATTCACTTTTGAAACTTTTGACCCGGGGAATATGTAAAGGGCCTTCCTGTAGTACCATTCACGCAGTTCAATTAATATTCCGGTAAAATCTGAGTGACTAGTAAGGATTTCCAAATTGGGACACAAACTTGTCACGAAGTGATGTCCGCTATCATACATGCAGCTTGCTGAAACGAAGTAGATGTACGAACGCGAGGTTTACCTCCTTTTTTTTCAACAAGATCTCGGGTAACAATCTTTCAGAACAAACGTGTCAGTGTGGTGGCGGTGTGGGAACAGCTTCTCACCGAAGACAACAATGGACGCAACGGCCTGGTAAAACTCGCCATTCTATTGTTGAGCATTGTCACGAATTCCGCGGGGTCGGAACGTGGGTTCAGCAAGTTTGGCATTTTTTTGACCAAACTGCGAAGCCAGTTATCAATTCAAAAAGTTCGGAAGATGAACATTGTGGACATGGAACTGAAACGCAATCACGAAGAGTTGGGGCTGACGACAGATCGTATCTAGCGAAAATTCATAAAGTTTGCCGAACAGTGTGCAGGGGAAGGCGGTGGAATGCCAGGTTATGATGAGGCGGACTCATTTGCAGGGCTTTCAACTCAACTCATCCAGGATCTGGCCGACAGCACACCAAACGGCGACAGCGATGACGAGGACGGGGACGACGAAGCGGACGGTCACGGGGACGATGAAATCGTTCATTCACCCGCCAATTACACTTTAAAGCAACTCTTCGAATACCCTACAAACGCCGCAACGAGTCTCGAGAATGGGTTGGGTTTTCATTGGCAGTACGGGGTGAAAGATCTGCAGGAAGAACTCGATTTTGATGGAAGATGATTAACCGTAGCTACATTCATTCAATACTGGCCATGTTATGCCATTTTTTTCGTCGTTTTTCCAAGTTTCGCAGGGGGGGTTCTAAAAAAGGAAATTCGGTCGACCGAACGGCCAAACCGACGGTCAACGGTCAAAAAATTCGGTCGGCCGCGGTCAACCGGGATCAAAGACAACACTGACAACCTTCACCACCAGCCGATGAACTCGGAGAAGCTTATGGTACAGTCCTTGGACGTAATATACCTGTCATAGATTTTTTTGTATTTTACTATAGTCTCCAATGGCTCTGTATCTCAATTGTCCCGTATAATTCAAGCCTAACACTGTCCAAATTCTGTTGTAGGGCATCTGGCATCTCATTCTCTTCCCTTTCTTTTCGCATAGCGAGGCAGGGTGCATGTCAAGAATTTTGCATCCTTGCCCGCCTCTGACCCAATTTTCTCAATTCAATTGATGGGCCGAGCGTCATCTGTTTGGTTTTGGAATAGAACACCTGGCTTCCCCCCGCCAACTGGTTGTGCTCATAAAACACCCAAAACTACCCCCGATCGCAACATTCTTGCCGGGTAAAGTGTTCAGAATTGAGGTGGCATTCCGCCAAACCAGGCGCGGGCCAGAGATGGCCAATTGGTTCAATTCGATTGATGCGCCGTTGAGAGTGTCAAGCCAACTGTTTGGCATTGGTTGGCACCGCTCAAATAATCCAAAAAAACTCAGATAATCCTCCTGGAAAGTCATCCAATAACCTTCTCCGCCTATGCTGTAAACTGCGGTACACTTTACAGTGGCGGCGAAAAATAATGAACGCCGAGGTTTGGGCTCAAATCCGGGTCGAATCTCTTCAAATAAAATTTTAGCATCAAGGTTGAGGAATTTCAAGCTCTTATGAACAATTTAAACGAAACCATACCTTTCTAGATGTCCCGCAATCAATTCCGTAATTTGGTGTATTCTGAAAAATCAACTTCACGGAATCACGTGCTATTAAAAAGTGGTCATGATAGGATGAAAGTACTTGAAAAATGAAGGATACCCACATCTTAGTTCAGTGAAATTCACTGGTATTTGAGCTCGCAATGCCCGCTGCACGTTGGTCATTTTGACCATAAATACGCTGATCCTACAATTTTATTTGAAGAGATTCGACTCCGATTTGAGCCCAAACCACGGCGTTCATTATTTTTCGCCGCCACTGTATATACTTCGCGGATATTGGTAAAACGATGTGAATTCAGGACGTGAATGCCAAAGAGCCTTACAGCTCTTTGCGGAACTTAGGGCGCGGGTGGGGTTTTTTTTTTTTTGTGTAAGTTTTCACGACATCCCTGATTGTGAGCTCAATTCTCAACCATTTTCCATGAAAGTAGGCTCATTCGATTCGGACGGAGAATCCGGAGGGCATCTCGTGGCCCTTTTTTTCTCTACCCACCTCAAGATCATTTGGTGACTCAGATTGGGGTGTTTTTGCCTGTACGAGAGCAGACTGGGTTTCACAGTACTAATAATGCTTGGATTGGCCTAGATTTTTGATACAATGCACTTTGCCGTATTTGGGAGGGCATCTCGTACCGGTATAGTGAATGTGACCTGTCCTTCCAATCTATCACACACTTTGGAGTCCAGGGTATCAAGTGGATTTCCCTACACCCGCGACAATTGATCGACGAGTTGCGGAACATTAGCGCTCCTCCCAATGTCACATCGTCATCCATTGCAATCATGTATTGCAATAACACCGTCTTCGACGATTTATGTGAACATTTCTGCGCTCTCACAAGACTTCGGATTCTGGTTCTCTATGCGGAGAGATCCACCGCGAACAACGTGGACTTGTATGATGATTGGAAAGTAATTTTCAAGGTTGCGAGCATGACGCCCGTGCTCAGACTTCCCCATTCATCCCAGATTCCCATGTTCCTCGAAACACTTTCCCTACCTTTGAGTCTCAACCAATCGGCATTGCAGTGGAATATTGACATTAAACACGACCAGTTCGAATGGCGACCCGAACTTGAAAAACTCGCGGATGTTCTGATAACAAAATACCCGGCACTGAATGCCCTCTGGCTGAGTGTCTGGGGTTTCACAGTTTGCTGCCGAAAATCACCAAATGGGAGAGTAGTACTGGTAGTTGAGGATGCCCTTCTGTCCAGCATTGATGATGATGGTGAGTTCATCTACTCGTTATGACCAAAAGTAACCGGAAATTCGGTTTTAACGGCATCTGACCCAAGTTTTTCCCACTCTTGTGGTCAAATTCTCAATCTATGAAGAGTTGGGCATGTATTAGCGCATTTGAACCTGAGGTTCAACATCTCATACTAAGTGTATTGTTAAATTTGGAAATTGATCGAAAATTGGTGATATCTCCCTCCTTACTCCGGACAAGGACTACCGACACGTCCCCAAGACGCTGCGCAACCTCCTGATGAAGGGAGTCAAACTGCTCGGATGCGTTATAACACCCGCAATTATAATACATCATCTGCGTCCCGCGGGTCATTCCAAGGAGCAGGTCAACTCGTACCTAAACCCCAACGACAAACAGGATGTCTTTCTCGGATATTCGCTGCTGAAGTCCTTGTGGTCCCTCCCTGTTCCTGAACCCACCGCTCACCCCAGCTCCACCCGCACTCGCAATGCTCTTAGGATGTTTGGCCAACTCGGATATCACCTCCTTACACCATACATATGTACCTTCTGTAACCTGGGTCATGTGTCTCTGGTGTGCTCACGCTTCCATCTGACAACACTGTGTGCTCCATGCACATGAACCTCTCTGTGGCCTCTGGTATCCCATACGACCTCGTTTTGGGTCGAGATTGGATCTTCTTCTGTCGGCAAACCCTTCCCCACGCGTCCTTTACTCTTTCCTCAGGCATCGTTCACCAGGGCCAGCTGCACAGTGCGCTTTTCCTGCCATACTTATTGTCTACTAACCCACTTTCAAAGATTCATCCTCCTCAATGACCACTATGGATACCGATCCCCCCTTTCCGGATACGCAATGTAAGTCTACCATCTACCGCTTTTCTACTTGCCAACAACTCATATTTCAACCAGCTCAAATGGTCATAGATGTGGTTGCGGTGAGCCCCTGGTTTGTCGCTGCCCATCTACGTCCCGATCTGCTGCCAGTATGACATCTATGACATCTATGACGCCAATGACACCAATGACTTCGTTATATATTCTACGTGATATATTTTTTGGACATCACGCTACGCACTCCCGTATTTCTGTATTTCACGTAGACTCGTCACCAGTCTGCCATGGACGGCAGATCTTCGTGTAAGCACGTTGCCGTAGGCAGACTGGTAGTTCTTGGATGCTGTGCAAGGGCTGCGCGCGGAGTTTGAAAATTTTCCTTCTCTGCTGTTCCGAGCTCAATTGTCATTAGTCTTAAAAATTTCAAAGGTACAGGGTGCGTTTTTTCCACATATCTTGAAATCTGCTTCCTCAGAATATCCAGAAAGTGTGCCAGAGTGCTGTGGGAAGCAGACGAATTTTAGCACGAGCTGCACAGCCCCTGTGATGCCGACGATCGGCACCACCCAAAATTTCAAACTCCACGCGCACAGCATTGACAACTCCCGAGAACTACCAGTCTGCCTACGGCAACGTGCTTGCACGAAGATCTGCCGTCCATGGCAGACTGGTGACGAGTCTATATTTCACGCAGATTTACCAACAATACAACGATCACTTGCTCTGCATGCCATTCCGTACGCCCATATGTCTTTAGTTCAATGCCGCCGTATTCTGCTTCACCATATTGCTACTGGGTCTTGTGCTGATCATGCAGTGGACGCCTCCTCATCTCCACGACCAGATCGCTCTGCATGTCTAAAGATTTTGAGTCATCTGCAGATATGGCGAAAGCCGCTTTAAATATCGTTCTCGATGCGGATAACACCGAAATTTCCACTGAAGCTCTGTCCCATGTAGCCGGCTGCTTTGAATATATCGGTTTCTGGTGATCGAAATCTACGGTCCAAGGTACGCGCAGCAATACGGAGACATGCGGAAAATATCAGGTCTGCAGATGCAGATATTCGTTCATCAACTTCAATCGCCGACTTTTTCAACTCATTCGAGAGTCACCGTAGTCCCGTTCTTATGTCCATCGCTGCATTACACCGCATTGAAGTTTCGGAGAAAGTGACCATTGACTCTCTTCGTACGAAAATTACCAAGCACCTATTGTTGGGACATTCCACTCAATGCTCAGAGTCTCATCGTTCAATATCTCTTCCCAATGGCCTTTGCCTGCCAGACTGTGCGGATGTTCATAAAGAATGGCTAGGTCATAATCTCGACACTGATCTACAGGCTTATATTCTGACCGCTATCTATGGAAGCAAGATATCTCTGAATTCGTTGCACCGGGTTTTGAATAATTTGAATGCACAGCACAACGAACAGGAAAGTATTAGGTTACATCACGGATTTGCGAAAAGGAAAGAAAGTTGAACAGTCCCGAGAGCAGGAACGTGCCGCCCGTGCGAGGTATGATAGCGAACTGGAAGCTATACGGCAACTATGGCCACAACTTGTACCCCAATCGGTGAAGAATATGTGTGTCTGTAATTTTCGAGACCAGACCAGTTCTGAAGCCCTGTCTACCATCACTTGTGCCTCATGCGCAGAGGCTGTTTCACTCCGTTCCCACTGCTCGGTAGTCGTGGGTGACTCTAATTTTGATTTAACTGTTCTAAAGCGGCCGGACTTGCGATCAGATGAGGCCAATCTCCTCGACCAATTCAAGTGGCTCCACCCAGACTGTGTTCCACCTCACATGCCTTTTGATGAGGGTCCCTTGTGTTCCTGCCGAGCCCGACCAGAAGGGCAACATACACTATGTGAAAGCTGACGGCACTCCTTTCGGGGCCACTTTTATTGCCGAAATCGGATCCGAGGCCCAGGGAACTTGGATGGCGGCCTACCCCCAAAATCACCCTCCTGCCTTTAGACTTGTGAGTATGACATTCACATCCGACTAACAACTGATTCGCAGCCGTACAGCGATGTGACTTCGAAGTCACATAAGATGGTGCTGGCCCTCCGCTGCCCCACTGGGGCGCCGGAACCGCTGTGCACCATGTACCGGGATGGAGTGGCTGTGCATGATTCTATTCGCGCGTGCGACGAAGAACGCGAAGGTGAAAAGGGTGAGGTATGTATCAACTTCCAATGTTCGTGTCCCTGTACTCTCATCCATCCGTTTTATTGGTGCAGCAATTCGAGATCACAGACTGGATAACCTGCGACCCAGGCGATGAGATTACGGTCGACAAAATGGTCTGCTGTCTCGAATCACGATCTTGCTTGTACTTGGAGCATGCTGTAAAACGCGCACGACCGTACTCCAGTGTTTCATGGCACCAGAGAGGTCTAAAAACCGCGGGAACTCAGAAAGAAATGCCGCTGTACTCCATACTGCAACAAGTACCGTTCAGTGCGTACTCGAAGCCGCCATTACGCAGCCGCCGATCCTCTTTTCGAGCCATTCGAGTCTGAATCTTCCTCGTCCGAATCTGAGAACGACATCAACTCTACACCTACTTGTTTCCCCGCCCCCCCCCCCCCCCCCCCCCCCCCCAGGAGGACACAGAGGCTCCTGATTTCCCACCTTATGCAGATCGTTCGACTGGATCGCCGGATGCCCCAGAGAAACGAAGCTCGGCTCCCGAGTACCACGCTGCTGAATACCCAGAATATTTCAACTCCTTGGCGCCGGAGGAAGAGGAAGAATTAGATTGATGGATTTGACCAGGTCCTAGACACCAATAACCCGATCTCTAAAGAAGAGGCGATCCGCGTGTTTAGGGAGGACATATGCTTATCACAGTCGGAGATTTTCGTCAGGTAAGTTGAAATTGCAATTTCACAACATATTGTTAACAATACTCTTAGGTGGCTCCAGTTGTCCGTTTCGGCGGCCGGACTGCGATCTGCAAAGCATCCCTACGGACCCAGCCAGTCTTCAGCCATTTCGAAATTTTAGAACTCTGGACATCCATGCGACAGCGCACTGATCTCGCATTCTCCGACTTTCTTGATTCAATTGGGGATGACTATGTGAACGACTCTGTTGATCTCGGTCGTCTGCGCCATACACAATCCATCGAAGAATTCATTAACTTTGTTTTTCCGTGCGCCGTTCTTGCCGATCCCACTGCGTGCATTTTACGAGCCATCCTAAGCCCTTTCAATGCATTTGTGGACGAATTCAACACGGCATTACTTGAAAACGTCCCAGGCGAGGCACATTCCTATATTAGCAGCGACTCTATCGAGGATGATTACAGCTCAAAAGAAGGAGTTTTTTCCGACCCCGAATTTTTGAATTCTCTTCAAGAACCAGGTATCCCGCCCCATGAGTTAATCCTGAAGAAAGGCGCAATCTGCAGGCTCACCCGGAATTTCGATGCTTCCCACGGGTTAACGAATAACACGCGGGTTATAGTGCGCAATCTATTGCGCCATTGTGTGGAAGTCGAAACAATCTCCTCGGTGGTTGCCGGAGCGGTTGTGAACCCCGTATGCCAGATTTGATATTGCGCGCTCGAACAACGCAATAAACTACGAATTACAGATACGGCTTCATATTCCTCGAATTAATTGCCACATGGACTTGACTTCACTGTACACCGAAAGCAAATCCCTCTCGCTGTCTGTTATACAACCACTCTCAATGGTTGCCAAGATCCCACGGTTCAAAAACTGGGCCTTGACTTGCGCAGAGAGGTGTTCTCGCACGGCCAGCTTTACTCCGCAATGACTCGGGTGCCGGGCTCAGAAAATGTTTTGATCCTAAAATATGAAGGTGATTCGTCTACCCGCACTACAAATATCGTCTGGGAAGAACTTCTTTTGTATCCGCGTCCATCTCAGTAATGTAAATGCATATTTAACCAAGTAGTCGACGGCCCGTTCGTGTGTTGTAGTCTAACTCCCTTCGATCATTGATCGGAGGCCAAGGTTGTTACATAATCAATTTTTTTCTCGAGCGTCGATGACAATTCCAGGACGTGTTTTTCGGCATTTTTGCCGAATATTCAGCCTCAGTGACTTGAAATGAGTTCCTTCTCTACTGAGATTTAGCCGAAAAACGCGACTCAGAAGGGCTTTTTTCAGGCTTTTATGCCACAAACTCAACAGAGACACGGAAAACGAAAGAAATAGCTGTATTCTGGCTTCGGGACACCTCAAACAACTTTATTTTGAATTTATAGCCATTTTTCAACCATTTCGTGACCTATTGGCTAATTCGACAGCCCCCGCGTGATGCGTGACCTCGACCAAATTTCGACATCGACAAGGGGGTGCGTGACGCGTGACTGTCGATTTGAACGTAATTATACGGTATTTCAACCTGACTAGCAGGAACCCGTGCTCCGCAACGGGAATCTTATAAAAATGAAAGCCAGCGGCCTGAAGTCTGTGGGCGTCCTAATTCAGAATGTTGCAGATGATACCCGAAGGAGGACACTCGTCGCAGAGAGTCCTGCTTGGCTGTTGATCAGTTGCGACCTTCTGGACAACATAATTTTTTGGTGGTCTTATAACCCATTAGCATTGGATAACTCGTGGTAGCGTGCTTCGCGGCAAAGCCCACTATCCAGTGCTTTGTGGCTCTTTTCTTGACTTCTCTTATATTACCCCATCGCTCCCTGTGATCCGTCACAAGTTCGTTACTGTCAATGTCTTCCAAGCTTGAGGGCTGAATTGAACAAAGAGAAGAAAAAGAAAAAGGCAAAAATGCCTCAGTGCGGCGCTATGCGTACAGCCACTAAATGTACAGTGGGTAAGTCGTGGAGAAGCGGTATAACAGTGGTAGCCAGCTACACCCAGAGAGCATACTAGTAGGTAGAAGAATAGGCTTAAACGCAGCCGCAACACAGCCACTGTTTATTACAACGTAATTTAAAATCGCGACTTACTGGTTCAACGCCGTTGTGTTTTGCTTGTGCTTGAAAAAATTGCCTGTTGGTGGGTCCCAAATATTATTTTCGTTCTTCCTTTCAAAGCACGCAATCCAGCCACTAGATACCGCCTCGCCCACCCATTGGATGACTCGTAGGCATAGAGCATCATGCTTTGAAACGAGTGATGGTATCAAGTTCCGAGTGATGGCCGTCGATTGCAAAAAATCGGATGCAAGGTTGAATGCAATTATTATCCGTGCAGGCCCTGCTATAACTTGGGCAGGTAATACGCGAGGCTAATGCTTGACAATAATACTTGGCAACCAAGGCAGCGACCATGGTTCCGGCTTGAAACTGGGAAGAACAGATCTTCGGCTCATTTCGTGTTCTTATCCCAAATCGAGCATTTCATCTGTCCCGAGACAGGCATTATCACGGTTTTCGTGATTGGGAAACCCCATAGCCTTGTCAGCCCTTCCAGTCTTTAAAATAATGCCTGTCTGTTATCAATAGCACGTGCATTACTATCGTCCCCCACCATCCTGGACAAACCTAGAAGTCGGACAAACAAGTGTTTCTCGCTCATTTCTGGGTTGTTTTCCTTGATTTTTTGTATGATACAGTCTGCAGGATGTCCTCTACGAATTTCAATCAAGAAATACCCCAGAGTCGTGCTCAAACTAGTCCTCATTTCAAAACAAGTGGGGAGGTAGGGCTATTTTTGAATTTTTGTATATACGCAAAGCCCTCTGGTCATACAGATATCAAGGAATGAGTGTGAAGTGGTGGATAATGCTCCAATTAACATTCCTGCCAGATTTGGTGGCAGAAGGTGGCCCGGTTCTGTCGTAAGTTGAAAAACACAGATCCCCTTCGGTAGTATGTTGTGCTCTGAGGCTTCTTGGAGTTATCTATGGATAGCCACCCATGCATTAGCCACCTTGTTAGCTCTCAGTAAACTGGTTGTTTCAGTTGTGGGACCGTGCCAGGATAATATGTCCTCCTCCTCCTCCTAAGTCGTTAATTGAGTTGGGCGGTTAGTCCCTCACACTGTGTGGATTGTTAGTCACACAAACGGTGGATGTTAGTCACACTTTATTCGGTTTCCACGCCTTCCAACACGAAGAAATCCACCGAACACAGATTCACAAAATGGTAGAATCAAAACTCCTTGGTTGTACTTCCAGTTGGCGCTTGCGGAATCGCCGATTATATGGGGTTTACCCCTTACTAGTCGCGAAGGCTGACAGAAAAATAAGGAACTGTTGAGCACGTACTCTATTGGCGTGGTTTTCCGGGTGCGTTGAACACTTCAGTTGAGACACCTCTTTAACAGATCTCATTCAAACACAGTTTAACAATGCCGGTTCGATGGTTCAACACGGTTGTTTGGTGGTGGTTCAAGATCAGTTCAGCGGTTGAACAGCCGTTCACGGCAGTTTAACATCTTAATGGGTCATTTTATAAGTACTTTTTGCAGTCTCACCTTGGTTCATGTCTGTGTCCCTTAATCATTGTTTTCTGGAGAATTGATTTGTGCTCAGCCGTTCAACTTAGCGCAAACACTGGGAGTTGAGCCGGACTTGTTCTGATTCAAACATGTGAGGGGCACGGTGAAAGTGACGCCAGTGCCGCCACTTGACGCCCTGCCGCCCATGTGGTGCCCCCGATCGGGAACATTGCCGCCCCCATGTCACGTCACACCTCGACTGCCGCCCTTATAACCAAGAAAAAAGAATGGTTTGGAGAGAAAGATGCTGATACGCACTATCGCGCGTATCATATATCATCCAGGGAACTATCTCAGTTTGCGTCACTAATGAGATATTCAAAAAATAGTCATTGATCTAGACTCACAGAGTCCGGTCCAATTGCTGCATACATGTCCCCGGCCTTGTCCAATAATAAATCAGATATACAAAGCAACTCTTAGATCATTTCATTCAAGTCCTTAGAATAAATGGCCGGTATGGCCTTTGATTGTAATTGTGTTCAACCGCATCTCGCGGGCACTGATTCCTGAACACCACTGCCATAGGACAATAATTTCTTTGGTGGTAGCTGCTTTTATTAAGGAGTAGGTGACTCGAATGGTGGAATACTAAGAGCCTGAAATAATGATGTATTTGAACTTGAACCAATGATGAACAGTTGAAGTTGGAACATTGACCGTAATTTATTTGAATGCAGAACAAAAAATTCCACCATTCAGTGCAGCAAGCTGAACATCAGGAACTTGAGACAGTGTGTTTGTTTGTTCAACACTGGGTTCTGGAGAATGCTTTCCCATTTTGGTCCGTCAGAACGTTTTGAGCTTATCCTCCACTGTTGAGCTTGCATCGGGCTTCCATTAGTGCAACCCTTGACTTGGAAAGGCCATTTTTTCCTACTATGAATTTCTTTGAACACTGTGTATTGCCCCAAGCCCCGAATATTGATCCCTTCCAAACAACGGGACCAATATGTCCGAAACCCGCAGCGGGGCCGGAAAATGGCTGTCCGAAAACGTATATAAAGGCTCGGTTTTGGAGGACAATTCAGTATCTCGCGCTGTGATTTCTGTGCCATTCTGTGCCAGCCCATTTGGCCTCTGCCACCTCCTTCTGTGCAAGCCCATTTGGCCTCTGCCGCTCCATTCTGTGCATGCCCATTTGGCCTCTGCCACCCCCTTCTGTGCAAGCCCATTTGGCCTCTGCCACCCCATTCTGTGCATGCCCATTTGGCCTCTGCCGCTCCATCCTGTGCAAGCCCATTTGGCCTCTGCCACCCCATTCTGTGCATGCCCATTCGGCCTCTGCCACCCCTTCTGTGCAAGCCCATTTGGCCTCTGCCACCCCATTCTGTGCATGCCCATTCGGCCTCTGCCGCTCCATCCTGTGCAAGCCCATTTGGCCTCTGCCACACCATCCTGTGCAAGCCCATTTGGCCTCTGCCACCTGACTGCACTCCGCTACCAAAGATTACCGTTGTGCGTTCTCTAACCCCCCCTGACCCCTGAAGACAATGATACAATCCAGCAGGTACACAGTGAGATCGCTGAACTGCTAAGCACACACACACTCTCTCTTTCAAGCCAGCAACATTCAGCTGACTGACTCCTCACAGAAAAAGCAATACCCATCGGTCTCGATATTGACAACCCCCCCACTTTTGAGCTTTGTTTTTCTTTACCCCCTTCGTTTTCGTCGGCTTGGCCCTCTGTTATATTGTTCAATCACAAAGCCACATGGCAGTCCCTGACTGAGGTCTGATCAGCCGCTTTCATACTGTTCATACATAATGCGCCATGAATTGGGATTAGCAGAGGGTGGTTTTCTCTCTTGTTGAAATTCTCTGAGAGAAGCCAAGGCCAGGTGACTTCTAATTTTCCAGGGGCAATTTGGGTTCTGGGGGATCAAGGTCGCAATTCGGCAAGTTGCGACTTCTGTTTGGGTTCTGGGGGATAAAAGTCGCAATCCAGCATGTTGTGACTTCTGTTTGGGTTCTGGGGATAAAAGTCGCAATCCAGCATGTTGCAACTTCTGTTTGAGTTCTGGGGGATTGAGGTCGCAGCCTGGCAAGTTGCAACCTCTGTTTGGGTTCTGGGGGATCAAGATCGCAAGCTGGCAAGTTGCGACCTTGGTTTGGGTTCTGGGGGATCAGATTGAGCTGTAGCCTGGCCAGTCGCAATTTCTTTCTGGCCAGTCGACAACACTTGCCCCTGATGGTAGGCAGGACAACCTGGCCAGTTGTCTTGCCCCCTATCAGGCCGTTATCACGGGGAACAATCTGCCAAATTGTCTGCCTGATATCGGTGCCATTATCGGTTGGTTGTGGGCTGTGTGGCCCACCTGATGAGTTCAAAAGAACGAAACCAACCTTCGATGCCCCAAGTTCCTGTAACATGTGGACCGCCAGCATCTCGGGACCTTTTGGGTTGGTTGGCAGGGGGAAGCTGATCTAATCCTTGCTTTGTACACTGGCAAAATCCCTGGAACACGTGTTTGTGATTCGGGCTGTGCGTGAAATGATACCTACCTACTTACCTACCTACCCAATTTTCTTCTTTTTAAAAACTGTTTTAGATCTGCTGTGAGGAAACTCCTTCTCAGATCGGTTTCAATGCGCCTGGGGGTACATTTATGTACCCAGATGTCCATACAAAATTATAATCCGCCTGAGTACAGTTCTCCTTGCGCATCAGGATGCTCTGCCGAATGAAGTATAAGGCGGTCAAGGATATGAAATATTTTATTCAACGCAACGGACCGAGGCATCGTGTGGTATGTTGTATCGGTTAAATTGGAGCCTTTCTAGGTGTGAGCTTGCGCTGCATTTGCTTCACTGATTGCTGCCCTGTTATACGACATTGTCGGGTCGGTCTCAATGTAGTTGAGGCGGCCGAGGGCAATTATGTAAATGCTCGCTAGAGCTCAAAATTTTACGCAGAGGCCTTGGTAGTGGTATAAGAGTGGGAAAGAGAGCAAGAGACAGATATTTCCTTTTTGGGAACTGCGCGAAAAAAAATTCTCGACCATTCTCATTAGTTCCCGGATCAGCTGTAACGCTGATGGTCCAAAAGGTCGGAGCTGATTTCCCCAAAACGGAGTTTAAAAGGTTCCAGACAGACGTGGATAATCTTATGGAGAGATATATCCTGAGGGCTGTGCAAATCTGTTTTTTTGGCCAGTGCATAATTTATGTGATATAGCTACAAGATCTTCCTTTCGTACGATTTACCACGAAAAAGTGGACAATGCCAAGTATCGAATGAAATTGTACGTCGAGAGTTGTATAGATTATACAGTACAGTATACTGGCTTCGCCACCACCCCTTCATTACTCCGTGAGGGCTCCTGTCTTCCCGTTCTATGAGAGCAGCCAGCATACTCTTCACGGGGCCAGTAGTAGCACACTGAAGTCGGTAGACAGCCTAGACTCGAGAGTCGGAGCATGTGCACTACGCAATGGTCGTGGCACTGGGTTCGGTATACGGCGCGGGTGAAAAATACGAAGAGATTGGAGCGACGGGAGGCGCTAGAGATACTCAGACTGATTGCTGTCGCTCTGCACGCGATCAGCGACAATGCGACAGCGAGTATGCCAAGGAAACACTTGAAGGGTATTCCAACAGATTCAGACTACAGTGATTACCCGCTCAATGGCACGGCCCGCTGTGGCGTGGTTGGCAGCGCGTAGTAGTTTGGTTGTATTAGTCTCGGAGAGCTGTCATCGGCAGCAATCATTGGGGTTTCTTCCTGCTTCCACCCTCCCGCTGCGAGCCCCGTCGGTTCATCTCCCCTGAGAGGTCGTAGACCCTCTCCATTTGGTGATTGGAGTGTGATTCGCTCTTCTCCACGTGTCCTTCGGCCCAGATAGGTTTCCTGCTTTGTAGAGCAGTATCTTGGCAGCATCTCTCCACTTTTCTCTCATCTGCTGCTAGCAGATTTCTCAGTACCTTTTTTCGACCTACCCCCATCCATCAACTCTTCGGCTCACATTGTCACCGGCACCTCGTATCGACCGCGTCTTTAGACGCACATTCACCGACCGCCTTTTTCGCCCTTACGTGACCTGTCAAATCTGTCATGACCAGCGGCGCAAAGAAGGCAAAAGCAAGGAAGAAGAAAAGAGCAGAGCTCCTGGAGGAGGAGCAGCAGAGAGTTGAGGAGAAGGAACGACGAGCCCCTGTAAGCACCCCTACTCCCCTCGTCACGCCCGCCGCATCAATCCTGGACGTTCCTATTCCCAATCCCTCGACTACGCTACCTTCCATCGCCAAACCTCCCGTCTGTGATGACATGGATTCGGAGCCATACGACTGGTATCCACCCCTAAATCGCCCCATGTTCGACGTGTCGACGCTGAGATTTTACGACGACGACGAGGACAACGACCCCATTCGCACTGCGGCATCTTGGCGGAGCCCTGCTCATTACCCAGAGCACATCCGGGCGTATTTTTATGACACTCCTACTCCCAGCTGGTTCCACGCTACACCCGAGCTCGCCGCCATCCACACTGCCCCTGCTATCGTCTCGGTGCTCGCTTTACGCGACTTCTCTGCCCTCCGCACCGAGTCAGCTCATCCCTGGCGTACCATCCGACGCCGCAACCACCGCCTACTTCCACAGCGTCGTGAGCAGCGGCCATTCCCCAAGTCCCTTCCGAAACGAACGATTATCTCAGCCCCGCATGCAGATGTTCTGACGGTGCAGGATCATGTTCCCGCTCGCGGTCTCGCTCCCACTCCAGTTCTCGTTCCCGTTCTGGCTCCTGTTCCTGTTCCTCCCCCATCCCTGCGTGCAACTGTCACCGACCTCTTGTCTCTTCCACCCATTCCTGTCCTGGTGCTCCCTCCTCACATGCCTGTCCCTTGGGATCCATACAGATTCATCCCAGGCGACTTCTCAACCCAAGCGCGCGAACTCCCAGGTGAATCACCTTATGGTCCTGTCCAATCCGGCCTTGCCCTTGATTGCGCGCGCGAGTACCCTTGGATCACTCTCGCGATCGCTAATATTTCGGACATTGCGTGGGGATCGTGGCCTCCTGATGTGCTGGATGAGCGCGAGGACGTCCTGTATCAGCTCCCACCCGACCAACTTGTCTTTTTGGCAGTCTTCGTTGAGATATGTCGTCTCGAGCCGGATTTTACAGGATTTGTGGAACCTGCGATAGCAGATTTCGTGAATGCTTGGTTAGACCATTGTTGGTCATTCGGATAGGATGGCGCGGGGTCGCGCCACGTCCCTCACTTCGCTTGGACGTTTTTTGGAGGGGGGTGACTGTGGCGTGGTTGGCAGCGCATAGTAGTTTGGTTGTATTAGTCTCGGAGAGCTGTCATCGGCAGCAATCATTGGGGTTTCTTCCTGCTTCCACCCTCCCGCTGCGAGCCCCGTCGGTTCATCTCCCCTGAGAGGTCGTAGACCCTCTCCACCGCTACCAGATTGAAAATCCCTCACACTTGTTGTATCACTTTAAGGCGGAACATTCCAGGTTCACGTTGTTTCTTATGCGTCGTGCAGAGGAAATCACCGATGTAACATTTATCCCAGCGGTTCTGAAGAAGAGAATTGAGGTTATCAAATCTAGCGGAATGAGTTCAGATACTGTCGAAACCCAATCTCAAGCTCTCGGCTACGAATGGAGAAGAAAAAAACCGACTCTGGCAAAGGGAGCCCCTGGCCATGTGTATATGAAACAGCCATGTGGTATGCAGAAGAATTGTCGTTGATCTTTGTTTTTACTTTCTCGCATCACTCACTCGCGTTCACCTGCCCTCTCAATCCCCTCATTCCCTCAATGGCGTCGAGGAGAGCGTTGAAGCGAAAGGCCAAAGACTTCGACGATGCAGCCACCAACCACACTGCCTTTCACAACCCATCGGTGAGACGACTGGAATTTACGGTGACTGCAGATGCAGGATCGGCCAGAACCACATCTACACTGGGAAGGATGTCAGCTGTACCTGCCAAAAAAGCCAACTCTCTGGCCAGGAGCAACCGATCACAGAGGATGAGGTGCCGGAGCCCGAGAAACAGAAACTAGGGTAAGTTTGCATTAACTAGCAGTGATTGAATTAATTCCAGTACTGTAGTATTACAATCAATTCGTCAAGGGGTGTGACGCGTGACCAAAAATTCCATTTCGTCAATTCGTCAACCGGCCTCGGGGTGCGTGACAGCCCCAAAAAATTCGTCAAACAGCAGATGCTTTCCACAGCCCGTAGGACATTCAACTTGGCACTTTAGGAGAAATAAACCACTTTAGCTGTGATAGAAAGTTTGAATCAGCCTCTCCACAGCAGCTGGTCAATAACATCTACAAACAATGTCCGACGCTTTTTCAGGTCCCTAAGGCCTGCGACATCCTCCCCGCAAACATGGCCTAAACGAGAAGATCGGCGAACTGCGAGATAGATGGATCTGCCCGACGCCCGGCGGCCTTTGTGGCAGCGCACATTGTTATTTCACTGAGACAGACCCAGAACACTTTGCTCTTTCGCATGATCGCTTTCAGAGCTTGGGCGCGGCCATGGTGAGTTTTTTGCAGTTATTTTAGCATGAAAAACACTGATCGTAGGACTAGCTCAAAGGCAAAGCATTTGCGGACGTCGAAACACCACCAAATAATGAACTGTTCGACAAAGTTGCTCAAGGAGCTCGTGCTGCGAAATCACCACTTCTGCAGCGTCGTCTTGAACTCCGGCAAGAAGCTGCCTCTGAGCATGCACCTCCCGCACCGCAGGTTCATGTCAACTTAGCCCGCTTAATTATACCCATGGTTGCGGCGGTGGGCGAGACATGTCCCGCTTGCTGAGCTTTGCGCGGGGCAGTGGTGGATGTGTCCCGCTATGTCCCGCTGCTCACCGCGGGGTAACGTCGGGGGGGGACATCCCTTTACATCGCCTCTAGCTAGACACGCCTTACTGCTGTTTGCGGTACTTAGGGCGCGGCTCGTTTTTTCTGTTTTTCATCAGTTTTGACCAGAACAGCAATTCTGAGCTCAGTTCTAGTTCGTTTGCCTTGAAAATAGGCTTATTCTCTCGGCAATTTAAATGCGGAGAGCATCACCGGCTTCATTTCCCCTGATGCGATCACAATTGCCTTATTAGGCAAATATCAGTCTTTCTGCACAGAATAATGGGCATGATAGCTATAGGCATCCGTCTGACCTAGAAATTTGAGAGGATGGTCTTGGTTGTATCACGGAGGGCTTGAAATGCCGGTATTTTTCATATCACATGTCTTTCCTATTTACAAGGTACTCAAATATCCATCACCATGAGAATGCGGAATACTGGCGAAATAAAGCACACATTGAAAATACCGACATTTCTAGCCCTCTGTAATACAACCAAAACCATCCTCTCAAATTTCTAGGTCAGTCGTACACCTATAGCTATCAGAGGTGGGGATGGAGTGACTGTCACGTCCGTTACAAAGACTCAGTTGTCGTGCCTAGAGTCGTGAGCCTGCCCGAGTCGCAAGGTGACATGACAAAATGCCCAAAGGTCGCCATGAAACAACACTGTAACGAAGGATTTTCATTCAATACCGATCGATACCGACGCCCGGAATTTTACACCCAGACCTCTCGACCATTACCGGTTGAAGTACATAGTACTATGGGCACTATATTCAGTATGGAAAAAACCAGGATTTGCTGATGATGCATTATGACCTTATGCATTATGAGCCATCCAACTGTATTTCGTTCAATTTGATGCTCTAATGTTTCTAAAAGTTCTCGGGTCCTACTCGGTGTGCGATAAAGTAACCGGAATGGGGTATATCTCCGGAGCGCTCGATGGCTCTTGGCAAATTTTTGGTTTAATTCATGGAATGAGTTCCCTCTCAATGTGTGACAAGAAAGTGGCGGTCATTGCATCCAACTTGCAGCCAAAACCTGTGTTTGAACAATCTTTAGAACAAGTGTGAGATATTTGTGACTCTAAATTTATTCGTATGCGGACGTAGAAGGTTCCCTAACCCCTTATATTTTGTGTGCGTACTCCACCATACCCTTACCTTCTTATGAAGCATTAAAACCGCAGAACCTAAACCTGCCGTCGTGATAAGCACCAAGTGGAAAATATTAAATTTATTCCTGTACTAAGTACAAGGCGTAGAACTCAAAGCCAACTGATGCAGGAGACATGGAATTCATCCTAGATTGATTATTGGCCCAAATAAATGGACAGAACATCCACTCTTTGCTTTTAAAGCCAAACTTCCGGTTACTTTATCGCACACCAGTACAAAATTTGTCTTGTAGTCTCTTTACTCATAAACCGTACCCTCGTACTATTTAGAATAGTTATCATCCTCGCTAACCCGACGCACCAGACTTTTTGCCGTTAAAGATGTGTTTTGTAAGCCGACTCCCGGCCTACAGTAAAGGGAACTTGCCTATTCCGAATTTTCTTCCAGTGTTCGTCGAAAGTGGATATAAGTAAGCTGCACATAAGGCAACAACTTTTGTCGAATCTGCGGCAAATGACATTGCAAACAACGTTCAGCAGAGTTTGCCTGTGGCAACATCTGCAATTTAAAGTTCGATGTGTGCGGCGAATCGAGTACCAGGAATAAACATCCCTACTTACTCCAAATCTGTCTCCACCCGATTTGAGCTCCCTCCAGAGTCTCAGGCTTCTTACCACATTTCAAGACCAGTTGACCAACTTGAACAATGTATTGTCATTTTCTCGTCAGCATTATCACACTGTTTTCCGACGTAAAGGCGACAATTCAGATAAGGCTTACGTGCCTTACGATGCCTTATCGCAAGCCGTCGTGTCCGATCTATTATAAAGGACTGGGAACTTCTAAGCATTGATCTATCTCACTTCCAATGTTTCGTCTTTCCCACTCCCTAATCTTGCTCGCCCATGCGCTTACCTTGGTGTCTGGACATCGGTACGCAGTTGCACGCGCATCCACACCCATCTCGTCCGGCTGGTACGCGAGCTGGGTAGATCCTGCGCCCACAATTTCATGGCAGAAGTACACAGCGGTCACCTATGCATTTGCGTGTGTTCCTTCTCTAAGTAACTCGGTTTCTGTGATAAATCTGACACCAAGATTTGCTTCCCATGGTTACGACATCTTCCCCAACATTTATCAACATGACGGCGATCGATGATAGTCTAAGAGCCTTCGTAGCGGAAGCGAAGGGAACTGCATGGGCTCCTGTATCACCTTTATGCAGTGCTCTGACCACGATCTGCTTCAGAATCCTGACTTGAAGGTTCTCCTCTCCATTGGGGGATGGACTGGCTCCATTTATTACTCCAGTGCCGTTGCCACAAACGCAAGTCGCACAGCATTCGCAAATGCAATCGTGGACGTCGTGACCACGTACAAGCTTGATGGAATCGATTTTGAGTATGTCTTGTCTATCGTCATACTCTTTTAGTGAAAGTTCTGACAGCTGGGAGTACCCCGGCTCGAGCCCGAACAAGACGCAGATCGGATGTAACCAATTCGATCCCGAAGACTCCACCAATTTCCTCGAGTTTCTCAAGACACTCCAAAGCATTGACGTAGGAAAGGATCTGATCCTGACAGCGGCCGTCGGAATCAACCCGTTCCCGGATTCCACTGGCAATCCAAGTACTGATGTGTCTGAGTTTACCAAGGTCTTGAACCGAATTGGTTTGCTCTCCTAACGTCCCAGGAGAGACATCATCTGAATCGCGAACAGAAATAATGGCCTACGTCGTCTGGGGATCCTGGAGTTCCACTGTTGGGCCAAATGCACCACTGAACGACACTTGCGAACCTTTACCGGACCAGCAGGGGTCCGCCGTCTCCTCGGTCGCTGCTTGGACGATGGCTGGATTCCCAGTGGACCAGGAAAGCCATTGAATTACCCTCGGGGTGGCGTCCTACGGGCGCAGCTTTTTCGTAGATCCCACCGAGGCGCTCAATGGGCAGCAAATTGCGGTTCACCCTGTATTCAATAAAACACAATCACTGGGGCCGGATGACTCCCTCACGTGGAAGGATCCTTGCGGCAAGCCCGAGATTAGTGGGGAATTCACGTTCAGCCAGCTTATCAGCCCTGGCGGATTTCTTGCTCAAGACGGGTCAGTTGCCGAGAGTAGCTATTACAGGTTTGATGACTGTAGTCAAACAGTGAGTCATTCGTTCACTCCAGGAGTTATCATTATTAAAACAGCTCAACAACCCTATTTATACGATCTCGCTTCACATATCATGATATCCTACGATGACGCGAAGTCCTTTGGTAAAGTCTCAGGGCAGCCAACTTTCCGGATCTGACCTTGCTCGTAGGTGCGAAAGGAGAGTTCATCCGCCTGGAGGGCCTTGCTGGTTTTTCTATTTGGGATCTCGCGGGAGATACCAATGATATCTTGCTTGATTCAATTCAGCAGGCAATGGGAAACTAGTCTTCATACGGTATACAGTCGAAGCTGTCTTAAGCCACTACTGCACAAATAAATAGGGACATCTCAGTAACCACCAAGAACATTTCCAGGCAAAAAGTAGTACTGTGAATGAGCATTTCAGTGTATCTCTCTCTTTATAAAATTACGGGTGTCTGTCTGAAGCCTTTAAACTCCGCTTTTGGACTTCTGACCCCGAAAGATTGGAAGGAAGCGCCGAATTAGCGCGCATCGGTGTCTTCGGCATTGCTCGGTATTATTATCTCTCTGTGCTTCTTCAATCAATTCCCATCCAGTCTCCTGGAAGGCCTATGCTTCGTGCGCCCACACTCAAAACTCTTATCCATCATTGTAGGCTTCAAAATGCTTGTGGGATATACCTTGGGTCAGGAGGTTCCTAGTCTGCTGCGTCTAGTAAAAATCACCTTGACCCGGCCAATGCCAACACTGCGTCAAGGTTTGCCAACGCATACCTTATTTTCAGTAATTTATTTCGGTTCATGATAGCCGCCCTTGGTGAATGATTTCAATCGTAAATTCGGGATCCGGAGCGAAGACACGGGTGATGCGAGGTGAGCACAAGATCAAACTCTTCTCCGCAATGTGCAGGCACTGAGTGCGAATTTTGCGATGGGCAACCAACCCTTCGCTACGGATAGGAGAGGACAGTATTAGCTTGGCCTTGGCGGGAATCATCAGACTCGGTATGTCAGGCGATTTTGGATGGTGTATCTGTGAAACGAAGCGCGAACACGAAGGCAGAGAACAAAGAGATCCCCGTTATGTAATGTGACAAATTTGTATGACGAGACATATATTCCAACAGTATCTTCTGTAGCTTGACGGCACCTCCACGGTTCGAAATCAATCACAATCGAACCTGGTGTAATCGATAGATTCAATTCGAAGGATGGCAGTACTGTGCAGATCGAAACGCATAGCTCATTGAAAGATCACGTTCCTTTGGGTTCGGACTGTCTTTGTGGTCATGTCAATATCCACTGCCGGATTGCCTCAGGCAGCAATTTTTACCTGAGAGTCAGCTCCATTGATTTCAACTTGTTTTTATCCTTGTCCCTTGACAACAGTCCACCTGAGTCCCTAATGTCAACAAATGACCACTGGAGTGCAACTAATCCAGAATTATCTTCGTGTACCATAACCGGCTTGAAATTTGGCTCAACGGTTAGCGGTATCACATTGACGCCAGGTATTAAATGCCGCCATGTATATAAGAAAGGATGAGAGGCCAAAAAAGAAAAGAAAAAGCACCATTCCATCGATGATATCAGCCGCATCGCAATGTACGAGTTGCAGACGCACATAACGGAGAAAGCGCTCCCCCTAGCGGAGCGGCTGGGTTGTACGAAGCACAGTCGATCGGATCGTCGGGGCGCTCGTTGATCGAGAACGGGGTGCCGGCGGACGAGACGGTAGGTCATTTGATGGGCCTGCATTGAGCCTGCAGATAAAATGGGGGATGGCCGATGGAAGATACATGTATACTCGTGACCAGTCTGCCGCGGCCAAAAAAAGTGAGGGAGCAATTTACCTCAGGCGGCAACGGCGGTGGTCGCCGTCTGTGGGTTGAAACCCCCCAGAAGTTTTCAAAAAGATTACTTGGCTACGGATACCTGGATCACTGTTGAAGGCTGACTCCCTTGCCTTTCTGACCCGAGTTTGCAAGTTGAACTTGAAGACTCCAACCTGGTAAGCGGCGAAGAATTGTTCAACGTTCGTCCTCGCGTGTATTAAATATTTATATTGAGTATTCGCGCTCAGATGCCCTGTATACGTATCGCCGACCATACATTTTTCCGTTGTGTATGCAGATGAACTCGGAGAAAATATACGTGGTACGAAAGACAAAAAAAGGCTTCGTCAGGGATCAGACTCCACCTCGCACATCTGGCCCCAACTTGGCCAGTTACACTACGTTGTCTGCGGACTTCTCCAGCCTTAGGTCCTTTGACGACCTCCATGAAGTACAGTCGCGGACAGTCAAACACGGTCAGTTTGGACAACCCCTTCCGGACCGACCGGAGTTGTTGCCAATCGATCCATTTGCACTCAGGGAGAGCCACATCGGTCCGTTGTCGCATTGACGCCTGGAGTTCGAGAATGTCAAAGTGGCGGAAAACAGGTTGAGTGCAGAGGGATGCTTTGCAGATGGCAGTACGGCCCCCAAAGCGGACCACAGTGCGACCTTTACATATTCATTTTGCGGCCTTGGAATAAAATGACAACGGTTTTTCCATGGCCGCAACTTGCATAATCGATTGTAGACTGTGCACTGTGTACATCTGATGATTTTGGGTTGAAAATAAAATAAAATAAAAATATACCTACTCAACTATCAATCCGTCCTTGAATGCGGAAATGTTGGTGGGATCTCCACTCCACCGTAGACGTTCAGCATCAATCTCCTGCTGTCGTTCTGTGGGTTCTGGTAGCCCAATTTTCGTCAAGGATTTCCCGAGGCCTTGAAGCAGGCTTTGGAAGGCAAGTAGAACTTCGCCGTATGCAGATGCCTCCATGTCGAGATCAATTTGTGGTTGGGTTTGCAGTTGCGGCTAGCGGTTAGGTTAGGTCTGGTTAAAACTGAGGTGAGTGGGGGGCTAAATGTTTTCCACGGTGCGAACGATTTTATACCTCAATATGTTTTCGCAATGTCAATACTTTCTGGATTGACGGTTTTGATTTGGGAAGCTAAATGAGTTTTATAGGGGTAATGAACGTGTTTCAACATTGACCTGACACCGCACGGCTGTCCCGGACGCCTGTAGCTGCATAGAGGCCAGAAAGCTCTAACTAGGGGATTATTTCAAAGGTAATGAATTTGTTTCGATTTTGAATAATGCAACACCGTAGCTACATAGAGGCCAGGGAGCTCTGGCTCGGGATTCAACAATTATGGACATGTTTCAATATTGACCAATATGACACCGCAGACGACTATCCCGGACGCCCGTAGCTGCATAGGGGCCAGAAAGCTCTAACTAGGGGATTATTTCGAAAATAATGAATTTGTTTCAACTTTGAATAATGCAACACTAAGGACAGCTGTCCGGACGCCCGTAGCTACATAGAGGCCAGGAAGCTCTGGCTTGGGATCCAACAATTATGAACATGTTTCCCCTTGACTAATGTGGGGCACGGGGTTCACAATGCCATTGTGGGGCATGGGGTTCAAAATGCCATTGTGAGGCATGCAGTTCAGAATTGTCCCTCACCTACCTTCTGCAAACGATCTCGGGTGAAGGTCAAACGAGAGATTGTTCAGTTAGGACATCGGTACTATGGCTGCCAATGGTGCGCCTGCTCTGAGAGGAGCCCACGCGAGCCCTAGACTTGCCACGGGAGGGAGCTGATCGAGAACGAGGGGCGGATGTTCTGGTAACTAAATGAATCTGTGAAAATGTTAAATGAGATGTACAGAAATAAACTGAACCGGAAACTCACTTCGCCGTGCACCCTGCTCCTCCTGCTCGAGAAAATCGGAATATGTTCGCCACGGTATGCAAAATTCTACTCGGTATTTCGCAGTTTTAAAAATGGGATTGTTCGGATCCTTTGGGTTGAACTTGTAGAAGTGGTCGCCAATAGAGTCGATGATCTGTATCCAATCCTTATGGTATATGCGGCAATCCTCGTACGACAAACCAGGGTATAGGTGTCCTTGTCGGACTTTATTCCCGGTTTTCGTTTTGATCCTAGCTACAATGTTTTGCTAATGATCATCTCAGACGAAAACAATCCCTTGCGGGTATGAAAGCGAAATCATAACGAACAAAAACAAAAAACATCATTGGCGAAAACAAAATACGGCATCACGCATCATTTTTGATTTTGTTTTCGCGGGTTGCGATTTTGTTTTCGCCCGATCAATTCTTGATTTTGGTTGTGATCACCTTGTTTTCGTCCGATGGGATTTTGTTTTTGCGCAGTCAAGTCTTGTTTTCGTTCGCAGTCACATTGTCCTTGTCCATCCGGATTTCATTTTTGCGGCATCAATCTCTGAATTCGTTTTTGTGGTTTTGTTGTTGTCCATGCACACTTTGTTTTTGTGCATCTCCCACTATATTCTGGCTCTGCGGTTCACCCATTCTCGACAATGATCGCAGTTCATGTCAGCCAACCACAGCCGACCACAGCCAACCGCAGCCAGCCCCTCTGCTTCATCTCTGACTGCCATCATGGCTGACACTGAGCCCGACCTCGTTCCTCTTCGCTTGGAGACTATCCGCATTACTTTCTTTCAGCTCGGGGACCGCGTCAATGCCGCACTGCACACCCAGATTGGTGATCGTCTCCGCCTGCAGGAGCAAAACGGTGGGGATTCTATATTTTCCCAGGCGCCCGGGCGCGTAGCTTAATTCTTGATGAAGAGGGTCAGCTGCCAGCAGAAGACGCCGAAATGGGGGAATTTCGGAAGTACAAACATGTACACTCTGATTCGAGGGATCTGCTTAATATACGAGTAATAATAATAATAATAATAATATAGCATATTGTATTTAGAACACGAACCGGCCTGTTTCGCAGCAAGCTTGGCAAGACCTGATACTACCTGGCAGCCTCGCCACTCCAACCTAACCGGACCTGATATGCCGACCAGGCCTTATCAGCTCAGCTCTATTGGGATTTTCCGACAGGGACCCCAAGTCAGTATTTTGAAACGTGTGACCTCAATGGCTTGGGACGCGGAGCTTCAATTGAATTATCAAATAGAGGCGGGCTCAGGACGCGGCGTGTCAATTGAATTGGCAAATAGAGGTCAATTGGATTGACCAAAATACCTTACAAGGCAAAGCACACACAAAAAAGATAGTTGGCATCGGCCGTGCATCGGCATTTCGCAGGGACCGAGGACGACCTGTTCCAAGAACGGCCGCCTTTGCGACACTTCCCGTCTCTCGGAATCGTTTGGCGGCGCGGAAAAGAGTGCGAGTCGACATGCCACAAATCTCGGCTACTTCCTGGCGAGAATCGCGTCCGCGGGACAGTAGGCGTAATCCAATTCGTTTAGCATCGTCACTGGTCTTCTTGTTGACCATGATACAAGAGGGAGGATGTGGTAGGTGTCTTGCAGTGCGCGATGGGAGTTTGTTTGTATGTGTTAAAAATCGATCAAAATTCCTGCCCGTCCGGGATCCGAACCCCTGGTTGCTCCCTCTCTTGAAACTTTTGCTTTTTTCAGAATGACGTTGGTTTTGAAAATTGCAATAATTTGTAGATTTTAATTTCGAAAATTGTCCTGGAAATGAATTATGGAGGGCAAAAATTTAAAATTCTGTCTCACAGAATACAAAATGATTGACCGATGTGTTTTCGGTCATTTCTCACCCCCCGAGAGGTGTAGTCTTTCGGCCAATTGTGTTGCAGCTGGGCCGATCCGTGCTGCATATAGGCTGCAAAATATTATGGCTACTTAATCCATGGTTCGGCCGAACCGTGGTACATAGGCCGCAGAATATTTTGCCAATTATCAGCCCACCAGAAATACCCAGGCGGGATAATAACATTTCTACGGTGGGCCGATCCGTGGGACATAGACTGCAAAATATTATGGCTACTTACAGCAATTGGCAGTACCGAAGGCGCGAATCAGAAAATTGCCGTTTTGGGCATTTTCTGATTCCTGTGACCGATTTGCCCATATCTCTATGAGTTCTGCACGGATTGAGATGAGACATATCTAGATAATTCGGGGTAATTCGTGCGCAATTAATGATAGAAAAAAAAGTTGCGAAACTATTTTATAGTCGGTGAGATGGGTCTGGGCGTGATTTTGGGGGTCAATTCAGTCTACTGGCATCCAGGCATATTCAAATGACCTAGATTTTTGTGAGGGAAGAGTTTTATGCACTCTGAAAGTTGTCATAGAGTCAGAATCTTCAATATCTTAGTTTATCGTGCTCGTAATGACATCGGGACAATGGCAAATACACTACAGTAAGGAAATATTGTAGTATTTGAATCTATCCCTGAACTCTCAGCAAATCTGACGCTATGACAACTTTTAGAGTGCATAAAAATCTTCCCTCACAAAACTCTAGGTCATTTGAATATGCCTGGATGCCAGTAGACTGAATTGACCCCCAAAATCACCCCCAGACCCATCTCACCGACTATAAAATAGTTTCGCAAATTTTTTTCTATCACTAATTGCGCACGAATTACCCCGAATTATCTAGATATGTCTCATCTCAATCCGTGCAGAACTCATAGAGATATGGGCAAATCGGTCGCAGGAATCAGAAAATGCCCAAAACGGCAATTTTCTGATTCGCGCCTTCGGTACTGCCAATTGCTGTAATAGGTGCGCTCGTAGTAGAATTCTCCGGCCGGCCGCAGACGCAGATGGCTGTGCAATCGGTCACATCACAAACCAAACAAAAGGACTCCGATGATTTCCGATGAGCCCCGACAGCCGTGCGCCTTGTGGTTGCTGTCGGGATCCCACCCGCTGTCGTCGGGTGCTTCTCAGCGACAGTGAACAGCGCATGAGAGTATGTTCGGGGACAGAACTTGTTTTTAAGGGTATGATATTCCGATACCTGGTGCCCAGCTAGAACTCTGGCCGCCGAGAGTGCAGTAGGAAAAGGTTTGCTCAACGCCAGCGATGCCTTGCTCATCGTCGGCCAATCGTCGGCTGTTTTCGGTTATCATTTGGTTTTTGATGTGACCAGTGGCACATGACCTTCTGCGTCTGGCCGGCCGCAGATTTCTACTCTGAGCGCACCTAATCTGTGGTTCGGCCGAACCGAAGTCCATAGGCTGCAGAATATTCCGCATTGGATCAGCACAGCGGCGGCACACAGGGGCCAGGGACAACAATATGTCTTCCCCGGTGGGCTGAACTGAGCTGTGTAGGCCGTACAATATTACGGCTAGCGAATGTATGGTTCGGCCGAACCGAGGTCAATAGGGTGCATAATATTCCCCAGGTGATCAGCCCGGCTGAGCCGCCTTCTTGCAGTAATGTTCTTCCTGTAATGGGCTGAGGTGAGGCTTTACAATATTGTGCCCAGTTGCCTCATAGTTCAGCTGACCCAACATCTCTGGGATAAATAATGTTATCACACTTCTCGGCTCCATAGCGTTCGCATAGTCTCAATTGGGAACGAAACGCTAGCATCCAAAATAGTAATTCCTATGCAAATGTCTGCCTGCCGTGGACTCTCTCCAATCCCGCCGCCCATCCTTTCCATATTTGTCGTGAGTGCGACCGGGAGACGGCCATCCCCGCGAACGGAACGGGGATGGCCACCTGGACTGAACAAATCAATCAGTGATTTGTTCAAAAGAAGATTGGGAGCAGAATGGAAGGAGCGAAGAATCTTCCTTGGGGTTAGCTACACCCCTCAGATCCTTGAATTTAGGAACCGCCGCCCCCGAAAACACCGAAAATGAAGGAATGGAATATGACTTGCCTCGGGTGAATGGCTCATCCTTTCCCCAGAATAAAAAATGATACGGGCGGGGTCACTCTCCTTGAAGTGAACGGGATGCAGGCGATCATCCGGTTCTTGTAAATATAATCAGTCAACCGTTCTTTGAGCGAACAAACGAGAGAGAAAAACACCCGTCGAGACCTTCATCGGGGTTAGCTATGCCCCTCAGGTCCGTCAGAAATGCGACGCCAATGACCGGAAAATTAGTAGGAAACATGACTTGCCTTGTGTCGTCGCTGGATCCCTCGAGTCGCACATTTTGCCTGAAAAGGTTTGTTACTCCCCGACAAAGGCAACGAGAGATTGAAAAGGGAAACAGTGTCATCGGGAACCTCATCAGGGTTAGCTACGTCCTTCAGATCTGTCACACACGGCGCCAGGCCCGCACTCCAATGAAAAAAGGTACGCGCCTTGAAGGACGCGCTACTGCGTCACCAATTTGAGGGTCGCCATTCCATAGGTAAAGGACCAGAGTCGGATCAGAAGGAGATTTTTGAACGTCGGGATAAAACAACATCTTGAAGCGCGAATGAGTGAGGTCTTTGGCAAGGTTAAACAATACTCACTTGGACATTTGAGTGGTGAAAACGATGGAACGGAAACTTGAACCAAAATTTAAAAAGATGCAATCCTGTTCCCGGGCTTCAGGCGAGGTACAAAGAAGGGCATGAACAGATTCACTGGACGTTGGGAAACGCAGACGACTATCTCTCATCCCCGCTTGCCCAAGAGCGTGGCCCTGTGTCCGAATGTAAGAATGAGTATCAAACATATTAGGGCGCTAATGCAAACTCACCGGCTGGCGGGACTAGTGCGCCACCATCTCGCAAACCCGCTTGCAGTAAATATCTCCGCCTTTTAATGCAGGTGTCAGTTGATATACGAATAAGTGGCAGGGGAAGGCGCTTACCGGCCAACCAGACGAGCAAGCCATTCACTATCTTACTAACCCCACTTGCAGTGAATCGCTTAGTTGAAGAATAAACAACGAGGAGTAAATATCACTTGCCGACCAGCGAAAGTCGCGCGCCACCATCTTGCCACCCCGCTTGAAGTGAACTCTAACAAACGCGTCAGTAGGAAGAATGAACAACGGGAAGTAAATACAACATATCAACCGGCGAGAGGAGCACGCCACCATCTTACTACCCGCTTGAAGATCTAGAGGAGCGTGACCCTGTCCAGAGCGTCAGTGAATATATCAGGATGGAACATTCAACGGAGACACACCGAGAAACGCGTCATGGTCGCCACCATCCAGAAGTGAGCGGTCTTGAAAAATGAACTGTGGGAAGTGATCTTCGATAAAAGGATTAATGATCAGTTTTGTACTGCTTAACTCAAAATAAACACGAAACCCGCTGCGGCTTTGCACAAGAGCCAAAAGCCGCATGCGGCTCGTGCGCATCCTGGCTATTATCTCGGACGCAAAAATGGTCTATGCAGCATGAAAGTGCTTGAAAAAGTGACCATAGACATATATTGGTTCACCTATATTCATAGATAATTGAGCTCACACCGGGGCGGACAAGTTGGCCATTTTTAGTATTTTTAGGCCATTTACCACGAAAAATGCTCAAAATAGCCAACTTGCATCGCACATTACGGGCCCAATTCTCTGTGAATATAGGTAAACCAATATATGTCTATGGTCGCTTTTTCAAGTACTTTCATACTGCATAGACCATTTTTGCATCCGAGATGATTCCACAGACTCAATTTTTCAGAAAATCCTCATTTATTTTATTGCGAGACAATAACACAGGGTTAACCCGTGACGACCTTGACACTCTCAGATCCCCGCTAGTACCTACTTTCTCTTCTTCTTCAGTGGAGCCCACCGCGAGGGCTGTCGGTTTTCTGTTGCTGGCTTCAAAGCTGAGTGCTGTAGTCCCTCATTTTTTAGTTTCCCCCCTTGCTTCCTGGTCTTACAAAAATTCGCTTACACATTCCCATCCATCCATCCGTCCTTCCGACCCATTTTCCCGTCTTTCCGAGCATTTGTTAATTTTCGCTTATGCGAGGCCGCGAAGCGGCCGAGCAGGCGCTTGTGTCGCAACAGATTCCGCACGATGACCTGAGTATTTTTGGTCAGACCTTGGGAAGCGTCAAAATTGCGGGTGAGTCTGCAAATGGTGCCTATCTCGAGAAACAATTAGTGTAAAGACCCGCACTCCGCCGGCACGTGCAATATAAAATTTTGCAAAATGATCTGGGCTGCGGCAGTGGAAAGACCCGCAATCCGCCGGCACGTGCAATTTAAATTGTTTCGGTCGTGTTTGGCAGGGATAAGGGAGCACTTGCTGGCTTTCCGCGAAACGACGCGCGGGCCGGAAATGACCAGTTTTGGGGCAGCGGTGGCCTTGGCAATGCTTTGAGGAGCGCCAATTTGGTCAATTCAACTGACGTGCGAATCGTTCAATGTTCATACTTGTATTCGCAAAATATTCAATTCCTCACCTCGCCGGGGGTCAAATATTCTCTGGATCTGTGAATGGATAGATTATACTTCACAGGGTTTTTTTCAAGTTAAAAACGCGTACTCATTTGTGTCCTCATGTGCGGGTCCGGCCCACAGTGGGGGCTTTGCTGCCACAGCATGCTACGTTAATTCGCAACTTAATTTTCAGTTGGTCGCAAAATCCTCATCTGAGGTTTTTTAAATGGACGATCACTTATTACATAAGTTCTCGTAAGTGCATGTAGATGGACTTATTAAAATTGATTGGGGGTGCAAGAAGCCCTGAATAACAGTAGGATTTGACCCATTAGATATGAACACCACAGCAAGCTGGAACACTCTGGCTTGAAGGCATCTAATTGGTAGCCAAATTGAAATCAAAGAAAATAATTCCAGCACCCTGAAATTCTCCATCAAGACAAGTCTTTGAGGATGGAAGAACACCCTCCAAAATTTGAGTTTGACCTTTTGCTAAGATATTTTGAACATCGTCGGCGGCGTCTCGAATATGCATTTATTGTATCTCACATTCTATGGCTCATTTTAAAATATGACTGCCACATCAACGTGGAATTCTCGACAATTGTTGCTCTCTTCCAGTACCTGTTCAAATATTTCTTCGAACCTCCAGACCAGGCTAATTTGTAAGGTCCAAATGAAGCCATCATCTACTTCATATCCCACGCATCGACTGTCATTTTCAAGCTCACGGGTTTGGCTTCATTATCCACAGAAAACAAATACCTCTGGCACTCTGTTATGCGACTACCTTCAATGGCTGTCAAGGCCTGACCGTTCAAAAGTTAAACCAGACTTATAACAGCACCCTAGGGTACGCCAAAAGCGCAGCCGCAGAATGCGGATGGTAGGTAGGTAGGTAGGTAAGTATCATTACACGACACGGTCCGAATAACGAACGCCGGTCCCAGGGATTATCCCAGCATACAAGCAAGCTACATATTGTAGACTACGCCTTCGCCCCTGGACCTCCATACACCAGACGCGGCAAGCGCCCAGACCCCACAGGTTTTACCCCATGCCCCAGGATATACCGAGCCCAATGCATGAAAGCAAAAGATTAAAGCACTCACAATCTGGCTGTCAAATCCCTGAGTTTCCTGAATAAACAACTACGATTAATCCAGTACACACAGATGCACGATTTTAAGGCATGTGATTAAGCTTAAGACGGTCCGCGGAACCCTGGCCGGAATCAGTGATGGATTTGGCGTTGAGTCGCCATTCTACTATTCAGCTGTTTAATTCCGCTAGGATTTCTTGTCTGGTGGTAATATGCCAAATTGATTATATCGTACCGGGATGTTGGTGTACTGCGTAGTCAATAAATGACCAGCTCATTGAGTATGTGCGTAGTCCTAGAGACGATCTCATATTCGAAATATCGAAGAAGAACCGCCGCAGGGAGAAGGACACACAAAACATTAATGATCAGAGTTGTGGTCAGTTTACTCAGTGGGAAATCAGGTCCAGGATAAGTGAATTCCATCGCAGGAATCTTCAACACTAGCAGGCAATTCAATCCAGTTCTCAGTTCGCGCGAAAGAGCTACGCATAGCAAGAATGATGCACATTGGGCGCGCGAGAAATCAACTGATTGAGAAATTGCCCTCAAAGAACCCTTGGCGATGCCACATAATTCCAGCCTGCTTCTTGGAATTATGTGGATTTAATTTTGATATTTTGGCGGGACCCGGGTTGAATGAAGCCCGAGCATCAAGTTCACCGCAAAGATTTAGCCGCCAAAAGAAGATCCCGAGTACTCCGAGACGCAACAAGGCAATGGCAAGTGAAAATGATGCAGGGATACTGAATTGCTGAACTTCGGCCTCAATGTGGATTCTTCATTAGACACTGAAGCATGTTCGAAGAAGGGGTGGTTTCACATGTACTCAGGCCTACAGTTGTGCTCTCAATTTAGCGCTAGTGTGCAGGGCGAGCAATTGTCCAGATTCAGATTTAGCTTCAATAAGAGTCCCGATCTCGAAAGATATGCGCGTGCACGTGCGGGCTCACTTAGGGTCGAAAACGGGGATTCCGGAAACGGCGAGGCATGGATGGGGGAACCAGAGGGCGTCTACAGTTGAGCTTCAGCAGAGCTCGAAATCCCACAGAGCAAGCAGAGTGGTCTTACGCCGCTACAATTCAATGACTCGATCATCGGCCGTAGTTCCGTTTTCGGAAGTTATGCTGTATGCAGTTGCACGTGGTACTGCTGACTCAGCGCATCGCAAAATTAGGAGGGTAACGACGGGGCGACGACGAAGAACGCAGGTAGCAGCAAGTTTGGAAGAAAACGAGCATAGTTTAACGTCAGGATGCTTGTAGAACATCACTAGACAGTGGAAGAGGGCAAATCCCAGTGAATAAGGATGGATTGGCGTAGCATTGTCTGGATGACGATGGGCTCGAAACGGTGCACAAGGGTTTTCCAGGGATTCCATCTAACACGGCAGCTCAGCTTGACAAGGGGCAGCTGAGGGTTGAGCATCTGAGAAAGATCATGCACGGGGATTGGGGAAAATGGATATATTTTGGCGTCATCGCCAGCAGTGGACACATGGATGCACGATGCGGCGGGCTCCGGAAACAGATCCCATGCACAATCAGAGGGATAGGTTTCGATCCAAGAGCGGCCAGAGTGTGTATATAGCATATAAGTGCGATGCAAGACGATGACCCCAGAAAATGTGGTGGATGGGCTGGTAAGAACGAAGCCAAGATGTTTGCATCCATCCATCGGGGGTGACCAGTAATTATCACTGCCTCTGTTGATGTCCTGTCGTCAACACTGTAGATTAGCCACAGGCTGTGGCTCCAACTCTTCGTTTGGAGGCGTTTTAAATGGAAATAAATGTTTACATAAATAACCGAACAGCCAGGCACACATGTCGACCTCCAAATATTTCAGCAAGTACAGTGTCAAGTCTCCGCTGCCACATGACCATGTGACCCATGGCCATTTCCGAGTGTTTTGGTCAGTTTGGACAGGGAAAAGGGAGCACTTGAGAGATATAAGGTTTGCAGGCAACAGACCTCTGGTTTGAATCCAGGACAAAATTGCCATGTATACATGATCTGGCTGGTCTACCAGCGAATTTTGCATCAGGTCACTGCCACACGACCATGTGACCCGTAGCCATTTATCGGACAATCTGCAGAGATTTGCGAGTATATCTGAAGGAGAAGTGATAGAGGTGATTGTGCGGGAGCCGCGACAGGCATCCCGAATCAGAATCGAAGCTGTCGGCGCTAGGAGCCGGCTCAGCAGATCGTGCCGGCATTGGGGCATCATTGAGCCGTCATCAAACGAAGTGTTGGGGTTTAAAGGCTTCAGACAGACAGAGTGCTTAATTTTATAAAGAGGGTGACTACAGTAGTAACATTATTCACTGAGAAGTAGGAATTGTTGAAGCTACAAGCGGCTGCTCGGCCGCTTTGCAGCCTCGCATCCTCTTCCAAACTTTGAATGTTCATGTTGAGAATCAACTTGAGATATATTGTGCCTCTACTAACTCTACTAACGATGAAAATAAATCCAACCTCATGACTTGAGTGTATTTGAAGGAAATGATAGAAGGTGATGGGAGGTGATTGTGCGGGACGGCATCTGGAAATGGTTGCGCAGAGATGGCGGAGATTAAAAAAGGCTTGAGACAGAATAACAGGTTCTCGCGGTGCTGCAGGACAGCGGTTGTGGGAGACGGTGGCAGCAAATCATTTACTATTGTGTCACCCTCTAGAGCAGAGCCTCAAGGGACGAAAAGCGCTTGCAGAAACCACTCTAGTTTGCGAGAAGGCAAAGGTATTTCACAATTTGGCGGATAGCTGTTCGAGTCCGCGTCAAAAGAAGTGATGGAAGTACATTGAGTGAGAAAGGCAGAGTGGAAGCTTTTGGAAGATGGAATGATATTTCCGAGCTTGCAAGGAAGTCATCCAACGGTATGGCAGCATGAAGACCAGGTAAATCCGCGCGCTAATCAGGTGGAGTTTTATAAAGAGGGCGACATGGACAAAAGAGGTCAAATGAGGCGGGTAAATCCGCGCGCTAATCCGTGCGCTAATCAGGCGGAGTTTTAAAGCTTCAGACAGACCGAGTGCTGAGAGATAATAATACCGAGCAATGCCGAAGACGCCGATGCGCGCTAATTCGGTGCTTCCAATCTTTCTATTCATAGGAGAGAAAAAGCAGATCTGGGGTATGAGTTTATTAGACAGATGGCCGCAACTTCTTCCAGAGGGACCTCTACGTCACCACTCGTTGAGGCTGGGTCGCGATTGCTTGCTCTGACAGGGCGCGTGGTGCTCCAAGTCGATCACAAGAGTTTTGCAGCTGGGAAAGGAACGCCAAACCTGGCAGATTTTCGCAAGGCTTGCGCTGCAATGGCAATGCATTCCCAAGTCTTGCGGATGGCTTGCAGATCTTGCGCAATCGCTGTGATTATCTTGCATCAGATCAGCATGATTGCGGGATTCGCCGGGTCACCCAAGGTTTGGCCGCTTTTGGTGATGAAAAGGAAGAATGTAAACATGGGCACATAAAATCAGGGCATCTGCTTAAGATACGAGTAATGAGACATCAGACTGCGAATCTCCATATAACTTCCGCCCTCCTAACTCCACAACCAAGTACCACGCAATGCCAGCAAGAACATCGACGAAAAACCTTCCCGATATTCAACATTCCCACACGCAGTCGCGCTCCTCTAAAGCCGGCCTCCAGTTTCCTGTCGGTCGTATTCACCGTCTGCTTAAGAAGGGTAACTACGCCCAACGCGTTGGTGCCAGCGCACCAGGTGTGTCGTTTGGCAAGAGCTTGGGCTCGCTCCATTAACGTGTATCCAGTCTACCTTGCCGCTGTGCTCGAATGCCTTATGGCAGAAATCCTTGAACTTGCTGGAAACGTCGCGCGCGACCACAAGAAGCACCGTATCATTCCTCATCACCTGCAACTAGCCATTCGCAATGACGAGGAGTTGGCAAAAGTAAGCGCATAAGTATTCCGGCTGGGGAACAGCTGGATTATGGTATTCCCAGGTGCTCGACTCCGTGGTCATCAGCGAGGGAGGCGTAGTCCCACATATTGAGCCTTCTCTGCTACCCGGGGAAATAGTGCGTAGTTCTCTTTCCACTCGTTATGTGGTGTCCCTGCTGATGCGCCTGAAGAATTCCTAAAAGGGGAAATCATCACGTGTTTTGTAACAACTTGCTGGGTGAATTGCGTTTAGTATGCTTGTTCTCCGGCGATACATACACAGCTAACGCGCATCAAATTTGGTCACGCTCGGCCGACAGCGTGATCGGCCGCCCGAACAAACTCTCACACATATTCTGACAGGCAGTGCCGTCAGCCCACACGATCTCATGGAGGTTTTCGGTGTCGTCCATAGTAAGGTTCTGTTTATAATTCCCCAACCAATTATAAATGGGTTTTAATTTTTCGTTTGTAAACAGGTGTTTATAAACACGTCACCAAAATGGGCCGGAAGGCCTTGTTTCCGCGATTCAAACCGAATCCTAAGGATTTCCGACCATTTTTCGGGCCGTAAGTGCGTCGGCAGCTCGTGCTTGATGGCTCGGTGCTTTGTCGAACAAGAAAAAGCCTGTATGATTTGGCTTCGCTTCGAATATATCGATGGCATTTTCAGTTTGTTTCAGCAGATGTTCACTTTCGAAGTATCCATCTCGATTTTTTGCCGGCCTAGAAAATTATCCGTGCCTCGCTAAAAGTTGTGATCAAATGTTGTCCTCGGCTGAGGAGATTAAAACCAGTGCGCACTCATCGCCGTCTACCAAACGACCCCATTCCAAGGTGAGAAAATCAGATACCATCAGTGACTCTCCCCTTTCCGCTCTGGCTTCGGGGTCATTGAGCTGTGTTGGTAAAATGATTTGCGGCGATCTCGAGCGTAGAACGTTGATTCGTCATGTATGATAGTGATGAGCCGGAATCGTGGGCCTTGTGGGACCGGAAACCCAGAAGGTTGGCTGGTGATGTTGCCGTCACTGTCATATAAAATCATGCACTTCTCGTACTTCTTCCAGCGCTGACAGAAAGCTTTGCGATATGCCACGACGTCCTCCTGCTCATGGCCGTCGATGTACATGCCTGTTTTCTTCTTGCCATACCGCCAATCCAGTTTCTTCAGCCAACGCTGGGCCGTCCGCAGGCCGATGACGGGAGCTTTAGAATCGATGGATCCAGCTACGGAGATTGCGGGCATGGTTCGTTTCTCTCCCCTATACAACTCCTAAGCTTGCACCTTTTTCTGCCTGCGCCTCGGGGGCCTGCAACTTTCGAGGGTTATCTTATGAATGCCTGCAACTTGGACGATTGATTTAATCCTAACTTTGATGTGATTGATGCGGCTGCGCTGCCGACCTGCCATATATGGTGATTTTGAAGGTATCTGGTATTTTCACTGAGTCTTTCAATGTATCTCGAGGGAAGTCTCTATTCTCGGACAGGTTGGACTCGACACGGGCCTGCAATGTCCAGACTATCTTTTTGAGATTATGCTGACCCTGCACTGAGTAGAAGGGTGCCAAAAAATAAGTATTGCTGCCAAAGATGAAGTCCCATTCTATTGCCGGTGGCGATTCTGCAGTGTACAGTTGTCAAGACAAATACCACCAATCCCTCGACATATCTCGACGCAGCACCTATCGCTGAAATTTCGCTCCCCTCTTCGCCCAATATGAACTTACCGGGTTATGACAGGTATGGGTTAAGACAGAGGCGACTGTACAACTTTTGTGAAAAAAAGAAAAAGAAAAAGAAAAAAAGTCTCACCCCATGGGTCCGAAGTTCCGCGCTAGGACTGGAGAGCCCTGATAATTGCGAACATTTCCAGCTATTTAGATCCCGATTAGAGGAATTATTGCCTTCCAGAGGTTTCATTGCGATGCCGAAGCCAGTATCCCTCGGAGTACCTGGTATCCCAAAAAGATTCCGCTGAGCGCTGAGTTACGAGTATTTTGGGACTACAAAATACTATGAAAAACTGGCTATAATCAACGTACCAACGACCCCAAAAAGGCCCGGTTGCGCTTGGAGCGCACCTGCGATTAATTCTCGATAACCCTAACTCGCATAACAAGCCCTTCTATTTTTACACTACAGTGCTCTCTTTCTCCACGCTGTGAGAGTATATCCCAGGGATATCCCTGACGGGCTTTTTGAGACCTCATTACTTAGACTATTCTTTGAATTGTAAATAAATTGACCCCAAAGTCGTACAAAAACGTATTCATTCAGTAAGACATATCTCATACAATGGATGCTAGTCAGATTGAAGGGGCACAATAGAGATCTGGGAGGGCTTTCGAGACACACTGAGGATTTGAATTTTGGTCACTTGAAGGTGTTGCGACGAGCCAGCCCGTTGAGCGGCCAGATTCTTGAGAGGCGTTGACAATTTGAAGTGTTAATTGATACTTGATTGTGTTGCGTGAAAATCTTGAATTCCAGTGGCATTAAGGGACCCAGGAACAGGAGATTGAAGCTGAAGGCCAGTTGGAAGTTGAAGAAATCCTTGAGACTAAGTCTTTGAGTTCAGCGGCTGTGAGCTTGAAGTGGGTTTAGGGCCTGGAGCGGGGAAAGCTTGCTGCATCTGGGAGGAAACAACAGTCAATGAATGTCGTGGTGGGGCTTGTTCGAAGTGGAGAGATGGTCAAGAAAGAAGAATGGGTGAGAAGGGAAGGGAAGATGGGGGAAAGACAAGAAGAGTGCGACTCTCTCTCTTCTTGTCTTTCAATTGAGGGTCGTAGGCAAACGAATGAAAGGAGCGTGATGTGGCGCTATATACGGAATCGGACCGTAAGTCCGTGAGTGCATAAGCTTGCTGACGTAACTGCAAATTCCTATATGGGGCGTGCACGCGCAGCACCAGATTACCGCCGCGCGTCCGGTTGATGCCCTTCAGCTTTGCCGGCCATTGAGCGCGTCGTTCAGGCTGTCGCGGAGGCGCACAGAAGTGACAAAAGAGTCAAAAGAGCCTGAAGCCCAAAAAAGCGATGGAAAAAAAGTGTCCGGAAAAGATGAAAGATTCAAAAGAGCCTGAAAGCTGCGCAAAAAGAACTTGTCAAGTTGCTGATGCCTTAGAATCACTGCTGCCCCTTTCCGCTTATCCCCACCGCGAATTCTTCTCAGGCCCTCCCTTTGCCGGTGGTTCCGATTTCTGCAGCTTCAACCTTGCAGATTCCCTTCTCTTGATGGGTTTTTCTGACTGACTGACCGGAGAGATGATGTCGCGCACGTGACCGAGACTGGGGACGGCAGAAAATACCCTGCCAACAGGAGTGTCGCCTGAATTCGTACATCAGGTTAAGGAGACTATAGAGGGGAGAAAGCACACACTGGCAAGTCTCCCTGGGGCGACGTTATGCGTCGCCTCCAAGATATCCTCCATTGTTTTGTATTTGTCAGCAATAACGCGACATTCTCGCATTATGCGCTCGTCTGAAAATGGGTTTGGACCGCTCGCTAACGACGCCAAACCACGCGCCAAGTGCGTTTTCCAAGCGGAGATCAGCTGCCCCAGGAGCGAGACTATTCTCGCGTCCCGGAGCATTCTCCTCCTTGCGTTGACCTGGATTGCCTGCTGAAGGGTATTCCGCTTCGAGTCGGAATAACGACGAGCCCTCCACGCTGCCAGGGACTCTACACGCCATTCCTGGTGTACCTGTTCCAAACAGACAACGGTGCCGATTTGGCGAGGGAGAAAGGTTCCTGAAAACAACGCAATGTTTGTTTGTCGATGAGGGAGAGAAACAAAAGAAAAGAGGTTGAAAAGAAAAGACACTTCGGAGGAGCCTCCAGACGCCCACGTTCAAATTAATTGTCTCTCCATGCAATAAAACCGGTCACGCAACTCTGGAGAATACTGGCGTCGTCTTGCGGTGGACAGGGGTTTGGCCAGGAGATTATTAGTGCGCTCAACCAGTTTGCGTCCGCTGTTTGAAAAGTCGTTTTCAAGTCTCGAAGGATCATTTCGGCTGTGGTGCCCCGGGCCACGGATAGGTTGGGCCAGGTACACCCCCAATTTGGTCGGATGTTTGAGGGGCCTCCCCTCGGGGATATCTGATGAGATTCTGATGGAGATTTTCGCGACATCCCCCGGGATATCCGGGGACCATTTTTTCAAAGCATTACTATAAGCTTACTACGACGTTCACAGGATATTGTACAGAGATTTATTTGAGATTACAGATGGTATCTTCCCGCGAGGTCCGTGTTGCGCCTAGCCCATTACCGTCGTAAGTCCCTCCCAAATTACTCCTCCATATCCTCAGGCTCTTCTGAGTCCTCGGTTTCCTCAATTTGAGCCTTCTCTCGAGCAGCCTTAGCCTGCTTGTTTTTTTCGCCAGTCTCTTTCGGTTTTTTGGCTGCAGCTGCACGCTTGGCAGGCCCAGAGGCCCGAATCCGAGCAGCAAACTCCTTGTGCTTCTGTTCCCGATCAGAGAAATAATGTGTTGGAGCCATTAGATTGCGCGGGAGAGTGTCCCTAAGCAGATGAGGATTGTGCAATCCGTGTAGGTTGATGAAATAGATGTCGGTATCTACATGTCGGATTGCTGTCTGTGCTTGATTAGTGATGTGACGCTCTTGAACAATTTTTTCTGCTCCAGCAACACTGAGACATTTACTTCCATAACAATCGTGTTGTGCATTGTAAAGGAAGAGGATATCCTATTTACAGCCGATGTCAGTACCGAGGGCGCGGATCGAAAATTTTCTGTTTTGGGATGTTTCCAAAGAATTCCCTATATCTCTGTCAGTTCTTCACCGATTCACATAAAAACTAAATAGATCTACTCAGCTAATTCATGCACAATTAGTGATAGAGAGGAACTTGCGAAAATAATACGTATTAGGTAATTTCTGTTTTGGGGCTGTTTTTGCACTGAATACTGTCTAGCATGGTGAGAACATTTCCCAGTGACCTAGAATTTTGGGAGGGACAATGTGTATATGTTATGAAACAAGTGATAGAGCCAGAACTATATGAAATTTCCAGATGAATGTGATATTGGCAATATCTCTGAAAGCCAAAAACTGCCAAATGTTTTCACTGGAGATAGAAGGACTGTAACTAAATTATCCTCACTTCTGGCTCTATCACATATTTTGTCAGGTATGCATGTTGTCTCTCCCAAAATTCTAGGTCACTGGGACATGTTCTGGCCATGCTAGACGGCATTCAGTGCAAAAACAGCCCCAAAACAGAAATTACCTAATACGTAATATTTTCGCAAGTTCCTCTCTATCACTAATTGTGCATGAATTAGCTGAGTAGATCTATTTAGTTTTTATGTGAATCGGTGAAGAACTGACAGAGATATAGGGAATTCTTTGGAAACATCCCAAAACAGAAAATTTTCGATCCGCGCCCTCGGTACTGACATCGGCTGTAAACAGTTAATTTCTACACCTTGAAAGCGATGGAATCTTACGGCGGGTTCCACTGAATAAATTTGGGGCGAGGGAGAGAGGACAGGCATGTTCATGCGATTATCTCGTGTTTTGGAGACAATAAATTCGCGCATAATAACTCTAGCCTCATCATGTTTCGTCGAAGCGTTTACTGGGATCAGAATATTGAAGATACGTCCGGTCAATATGGTCTCTGTGCCCTGTGTTTCAAGTTGAGTATTTGAGCTCAGCTGGATTACTTGGGACCAGACCTTGCACTTGAAGAATATCCACGATTGTTCCTTGCAAATGTCGCCCACTCGAGAGACAACATATTTGCACGTAGTCCAATTTTTTCCTTGTCCTTGAGCCTCCAATTCCGGTGACCAAAATGGACCGAGGACGCCGCGCCATGGCCCTGAGACAGCCTTGCGGCGTAACTGGAGCTTTATTGAGCCTGGGAGAGCACGTCGTCATCAGAGCCGTTTAAACTGAATCAGAAGGTGACTTACCAGGTTTCGGTTTAATTTTATCCATCCAACCAAGTCGCCGTTGAAGCTCTTTGTTTCTGTGGAGGAAAGCGATTATTTCGTGCCCTGCCTGAATGTAATCTTGGGATCCTGCAGGCTTCCACCAGCTACCGCTAGCCTGGTGCTTGAATCACCCCATGTCGGCAAGGGTTACACCGATGTCGTGACTAGGTGCCTGATGGTCCGATAAAATGCTGCACAGCCGGAATACACCTTTCCAACCCTCAAAGCCTTCCGTTGCATAAAGAATGGGGGGTCCGAAACGGCGGACATCGTCGGGAAGATGCGGAAGAACATGCAACTTGTACTTGGTCATAATCCGAGCGGGGTCAATGAGTCCCCACAGGTCTAGGACGTTGTCAATGCAAACTTGGAAGTCCCGCTAAAGCGAAACAGCATAAGCAAAGTTCAACTCAATATCGCAAATTTCGTACAAGGTATTGCTCCTGATTTCGAATTTCTGGATACCACAACAGTGCTCCGAGCTCATCCGAGGCTTTCCAGAGATCGAACAGATTCTTTCCGCAGAGGTCTTCGTGAAGATGAAATGCACCAAGTTGCTGAAGCACCTTGAAATGCTTCCCGATCAGTGCATTCTTGTACTTAACAATACAACCCCCGGAGCGAGGACATATTTAAACCATCTGTCGAAGACGACTGCAGTCTCACTGCAAATTTATCTCCTTTGGTTTTGTCCCAAGCTGAGTTCGTCTCATGCCAAACATATTTATCCTCCCCAAGCAGGATAGAATGAAAATTTTCACATGGACTATCCAGGTGCGGATCGAGACCTTCAACAATTTTGTGCTTAATTTGACAAACTTATTGAAAGAAAACGGGGAATACGCACCTCTGACACTGAGCAAAATATTATAGTGATCCCCTGGGCGCAGTTTGCGACGTTCAGCTGGGATTGAATGTCTGTGAATGATCTGCTATGAATAAAGTTGAACATGGGCGCACGCGAATCTTTGGGGAGTTTGGAAGATCGGGCCTCAGGCTGGAGAATTACCCAGTTGTATAATTCCCATTGGATCAAGTCCTTGATTCTGGTCTTGAACGCCTTACGCGCATCACCTTTGAGATTTTTATCCTTCAGACGAGGATCTTGGCTCAGTCGTTCCTTCTACATTTCTCTGGCTTTAAAAATGAGCTGATCAATCCAAAAGAGAGCTGTCTTGTCCTTGAGACCAGTCGAAGTTTGTAGTTCATCGACGGTGTCTTGAACTCCCGAACAAGCCACCCAAATTTGGCGCTTAATGGTACGGATTGTCTGCGCCGGTGTACGCGGAACTCCGAGCTGAAATAACATCAGAACAATATCATTACGAAACAAAAATACAGTCTTGCCTTGAAAAGGGCACGGTAACCTTCGTCGGTTTCCCTATGGGCCGCGGTACCACCAGCCAGATCGTAACGGCACCACAGGTTCGATTTAACCCCAGCATTTGAAGCGGATTCCGCTTGTTGTGGATTGTCTGCAGGGAGGACATGGGAAAAAATGAGAAATAAAATTTCTTGTTCTAGTTCGCAGTCGTATGCTTCGTGAAATTTGTCAGTCCCGCTGAACAAGAGTCAGTTCATTTAATTTAAAGCTGATGAGTTCTGAACGCAAGGCTTACATATCGTCTGCCAGTGCCTCAAATTGCTCGCCAGACGAGGCATGCGGAGAAGTGGAACAGAATCGTACAAAGTATTCCTGCGACACTTTTCGATGCGGTAAATTCCCGTTCACCATATAACGTTCATGTGAGGATTGAATTGTTTGCTCACATTCCCCGAGACGTCATCGCTCCAGGGGACTATACGGATAGAGAATACCGGGCGACCCTTGGCTATTTTGCGCACTGGGTTCGGCATGTTCTGAGCCCATGCTGGAGAGGAATCTGAATAATGCCAAGGTGTTAACCAAGCCCAAACTCGTAATGTCAAAACGCAACCAGGAAAATTAAACGAAAATCCGGTCTCCTTGAGGTCGAAGTAACTATATTTCAGGTCTGTTGCTCTGACTCGGATAATTTTCTCATCGTGAATAACAAAGGTATCCAACTGCAAAAGTCTGATCAGAGCTCATTTAAATTCAACAGTGAAATACTGACCTCCGGATAGTGAACTACGCCATAGACTTATACATCTATTGGAAAACCAAACACGAGGCAATTCATTTCAAAACCAAACACAGCTATTCCAAAGCCAAACACAGCCATCGAGGTAGTAAACGACCGATGGACATATATATGTACTTCAGCCGGAGAAATGTGCCATTCTATTCCAAAACTAAACACATCTATTGGAAAACCAAACACGGGGCTCCGAGGATTGCGGTCACGTCCCTCGTTAATATATATTGCTTAACAATTTGGTCGAGCGAACCGACGTCTTCTTTGGACAATTGATTTGGCGGTCCGAGACAATGGTCATGATATGAGGCATAGATGGAATAAGTATTATTCAGGAAGACCGAAATGAGTGAGAACCGCTGACTAAGTGAAGCCCAGCATAGCATATCGAGGTGAAATGTAAAACACGAGGTGAAATCCAAAGGCAAAGAAATGGGCGCCGGCGACCCGTCTTTGGCCTATGTGCAGGCCCCTGGCTGCGCAACAAACGGGGATAAACTTGCACGCTGTAAAGGCACAAACGCGCTAACTAAGTTCATAATCAATTTTAGCATACTGGTCTCTCCGGGTAGTTCTGTGCGACGATTTGCTTTGATTGACTGCGCAAGGGTTTTGGTGCATGAAACAGATTCACCTAATCCCCAAATCTTGTTAAACATGAGGCCTCTCTGATTTTTCCCTTGAAGCTTAAGGCTGGTTGGCTATGGATCCATGGGACATGCTATATAGGTCTATGTTGGCTCCATGGTCTATGGGTATCATGTCGTAGCAGCACTGGCCACATGATGCAACATCGGCTACGCACCTATATCCCCGGTCGCCTACAGACAGGTGACTACAGAGTTCTTGCCTTGATTACAGAGGATTTACTTCTTCCTGATGTATTTCTCGATGCTCTCTTGCTCCTTCCTCTTGATCCTCCTGCGCTCCGGCCTCTGGGCAGCTCCTCTAGTCTATCCAGTCTAGCGGGGACTGTTCTATACGACTTGGGGTTCCGGGCCGCTGCGTTGCACGGCAGGCACTCGTACTTAATTTTGGTGTAAAGAATAGAGTCTGTTTTGCTATAGTGCCAGTCCTCAGCTCGAAAGAATGTATACCACCACGGTTCAACTGCCTGCGACAGTTAAATCCGGACATATTACCACTGTATCACCACTGGCCTGGAACCACTATTTGTTCATCAAAGATCCCCACTGCCTCCTTGAACATTGCTCAGACATCACGCGGTTGCCGCGACTAGTATGGAAACCCGGAGCACCACGCTTTAAGCGAGCGTGAGTCATTTCATCTGTGATAGATGTGTTGATGGCAAGCGGCGGGAGAGCATGCAACAGATAGGTTGCGCAAAAGCCGCACGAGCTGCATGCAGCATTTTGTGCATTGCGCAAAGCCGCACGGCAAATTTGATATCTGAGAGGTGTCAGTTAACTATTGTAATATAAGCTTACCTGAGGTGAAGGAGAGGTTCAGCATCTACAGCAGCAACATATTCAGCTTCTGTAGTAGACAGAGCAACTGTAGTCTGCAGCTTGCTTCGCCAGCTCACTGGAGCACCATTCATTATCACCATATACCCTCCAGTGCTCTTTCCAGAGTCTGGACATCCACCATGATTTGCATCGGTGTATGTGATGAAAGGGTGACTAGATGCTGATGATTTTGAATAGGTGAGCCAGAAATCAAGTGGCCGTGGAGCGCATCTTTTCCGGGGCGCGCGATGTCATCGGCATTCGACGCGCACGTCTGCAGGCTGAGACGATCCGCAAGCTTATGCTAGTCAAAGCGCAGATCCGCCTCCGCCGCAAGGTTGTCATAGACCTCATTGGAGATGAATAATAGCTTTCATTTGTTTTGTAGCTCACGATAGCCAAATTGAAAATTTACACGTGTGTTACACCGTATATAGTATGCACTGTATATACGGCCGTATAACCGTACATGGACGGATACCGTACCGTCTTGGACTGTAAAAATTGGCAACCCGAACCGTAATCATACGGCCGTGTAGCCGTATCAGCCGTAAAAATACGGACCGTACCCGTCTACGGTACGGTTGCCATCCCTATTGACAGATGATACCCAGCACTATTCTGAGCAGTCCTGTCTGTTTGAAATTGTCCGCAATACTCTGATCATTGAACCAGAGGTCATGGAACTCTCCATATCGAGCATGGCTGTGCAGAAGTCACGGGTCAAATAAATGCTGCGATATTCTGGCTCATGGGGATGTTCGACACTGGGCATTGCGTTTTTTTGCTGGTAATATTCATTTTTTTGTGAGAAGAACGGACTACAGGTCACTATAGGCACATATAAACCGTATCCCACCAAGTTTGCTTGCAGTCAGGTGTTGTGCGCATCGAGACAGCGGGTTTTGATGGGACTTTCCTTATTTGGGGGTGGCATCAGATTTGGCCGCCACTGTAGTGGAGTTTCAACTGTGGGTTCCATGGTGGAATGTTCATAGAACCCACCCACATTCATGGAACCTACCGTGGAAGACCCAGGAACCTGCACTGCACGTTTTCCTCATTAATCTTGAGCCTGACAGAAGCAGTGCCATTCATATGGGATATTAATCTGATATTAATCTGATGTGGGCGGATGACCTTCTGATGTTCCCATGTCTGGCACCAGTGTAGCAGATGGTGATTGGGCCAATCACTGTGGCCTCAGTGACTATTGAGATCTCGAAAATTTCAAACATTGAGAAATGTAAATGTACACGGTTGTCGGCAATGCAATTCCGCCCCATGTACCGCACATTCCCCAATGCTGAGGCAAGTTCACGTCCTGAAAAAAATAGCCTGTTTGCGCTGCAGCCATTGGAGCCATCTGATTGCTGTTTGGCATTGCTCAAACTGATGGCTAATGGCTTAAATGGCTACAATTCCTACCCGCATTTTTTGTGTTATTCAGTCACTTAAGAGTCTTACCACTCATCTACCAATGACCTCTTCCCTCCATGTCCTCATTGGTTGGATGGTAGGTACAAAATCTTCAATTTTATTCAATTTGATGTTGTTGCAATTACTGGCCATTCCTTGAGGTCCATATGCATTCACATGCTGTTATGGATATTAACTGTTCTTGCTTTAGCTCTAAATTCACGGTGCAATTATTTTCATGGCTAGTGTAAGCAATCTCATGTCATCACCACACCCTGGTTGCGGTGCTGAGATAACTTCACTTTGTCATACTCGGGCAATCACCGAGCCTCGGGCTGCGCACATCACCGAGCCTCGGCCTTGTCCCCGAGTGTAGTATAGACGTATATAAAGGGAGTGTTCCCCCGAATGTGGACACAACATCTTTACCTCAATCCATTCGGTACCCCCTTAAATCTGCGTGAACCTAAGTGAAGCTCAAAGCTCATTAAGTGTTTCCCAAAGGCTAATTCTTCAGCAACGCACTACGCTTGTCGAGAGGTTAGTACAGCAGTCCTAAGACCACGGAGACGTTTCCCGTGTTCACGCTCAACAAAGATTAACTCTTGTTGATCGGCTGCTTAGGTAGATTCCAGAGGAACGGAAGATTGCTTGAGAGAAGTTCGCTTACCTTTCATTCTAAGTTACTTTATTGCCCAACGGCAATACCAACTCGCTCAACACGCACTCCGTACAAACCGGTTTCGCTAACACATGCTCATAGCCTCTCATTCTGGCACAAAATGACTCACAAAAAGTTCGCTTGATTAGCCATTCATTAGCCATTAGCCATCAGTTTGCGCAACGCCAAACAGCCATCAGATGGCTCCAATGGCTGCAGCGCAAACACTCTAATATGGAAGGAGAGCTCGCATCATATGAAGAGAGATACGCAAAAAAGACTTTTGGCTCAGAAAAAAAAAATATGTAAGGACCGTAATTACTTTCAGGAGTGAGGATCGGCCCAAAAATTCAGGGCGTGGAGCGCTGAAGGAATCTTCGAAATGCGATGTCGACTGATTGTAGTGTCACTTCCTGAGTCATATAATGGAGAAGAACTTGAGCAGCGAATGAGCTTCCGCTCCCTGAAGCTATCCGCCCATTTTCGACTTTCGATCTGATAGAATGAACAACGGGCACCACATGCGGACCCATTTTGGAAGTCTCCACATTTCAAAGTTTTATTGACTGTCATGAAACTTTATGGAGTCTGACTGCAGGAGACTATTACTGGGCGGTATTTTTTTTTTGATGGAAGCTCTGTGATTCTCTGTATTTCATCAGAAGAATAACAATGTCTCCCCACACCGCCCTCCAATCAGCTCGCTGACGCCCTGCAGCCCCAGCACAATTTCCCAGGTCGAGCACAGTTCAGCGACGCTTTCCGGCAGCCCCAAACATTTCACAAATTTTTTGAAGCTCTTGATTTCAATGGCTGCCTTGGTGAAAGACTGTCAGGAGATTTCACAAAATTTAACCCCGAAGAACTTTTGCAACAGTCCCAAAAAGGCAATGAATTCAGCGACGCTTTTCTGGCAGCCCCAAACATTCCACAAATTAATTTTTGAGACAGTGCCATTGGTAAAATAATTTGGCAGCAAGTTATAATATTGAAAAATAATAATAATGCGCCAGACCAAGGATACCGAGGGTGATGAAAGGCTGCGCACCTGCCTCGCAAGTACTAGTCTCTCCTAGACAGTCCACGGACGCTAAAACTATAAGCTCGTACCTCGCATGTTGTACGCAAGTATGCGCATTGGTCATCGAGGTTTATATATTTTATTTGGCCACATCTGCCCGAGGAATTCTTTTGCATTGTAGAGGATCATGAAGCCCACGTCAAAAGGAGTCGATTACGTTTTGGGGCCTTCAACTTGCTGAATTGCCTATTTGGGGGGTAAACCGCTCGTGCAAAAAAACTCATTTGGGGTCTGTTAGACTTGCTTTGAATGGATCTTTTGATTCCGAAGCAAGCAGCATTAATTAAGATTCAACTTCTAGACTGATTCAATGTTCTGCACCCCATATATTTCCGCTCACGCCACACGCAGAGCTCTGGGCCTGGTGGCACACTTGCAAGTCATCCAGGCAATCACTTGCGACAAGTTTTAGCCTGAACCATCGGGTACATATCGATTACTGACCTATTTTTTCTCCCCACATACCTTTTCGAGCATTCTAATCACACGCACACGCGCACATAGTTCACACGACTACTCTACCATACTCACCTAACTTGTTCTAGTCTTACTAAATAGACATTCGTTTGACATTTCTGCGGGATGGTTCTGCACAGGTCTCAAGCAAGAAGCATTAATTAAGATGCAATTTCTAGACCAATCCAATGTTCTGCACCCCATATATTTCCGCTCACGCCACACGCAGAGCTCTGGGCCTGGTGGCACACTTGCAAGTCATCCAGGCAATCACCTGCGACAAGTTTTAGCCTGAACCATCGGGTGCATAGCGAGTATCGACCTATTTTTCTTAGTGCTGGCCAAAAATACGATATGCTAAAATATATTTTGAATATATTCAAATACATACGAACAAGACATGCCTTCGCTTCGCTTCGGCAATCTTGTCCAGGAGATTGGTTGTGTTGGATTAGACTCAGGATAATTTATTAGCTCAGCTAGGTCCCCTTTCGGAACGTGCCGAGTTTGCAGCAGTTTTTTATCATGCATTCTTAACTTCCTGCACCATAATTAGAACCAAAAGGCATGAATAGAATTATTCGGTCTGAATCAAACCGGTATAACTGATACATAAACGCTCGGATACGTAAACAGGCGATGGACCGATAAATTCACATGAGAAGAGTAATTAAAAGCCTCAACATACGGATCCTGGACGGTGCGAAGATTGAAGGGCCAGTTGACATGACACAGAGACGACCCTCAAATGCGACCTTCCCCTGAACAGAATTAGGTCAAGTGGACATCTCTTCGGCAGGAGCGTACCTTTGATTGGATTAACAGCTTCGATAGAAGCAGCGGCGTCAAACCATGTTACAAATAAGAGAGTTCATACTTACCGATTGCCGGGGAACCGTAATGACAACAGCGGTTGCCGCTTGAGGCAATCGAGCATTTGAACCATGTCGGCAAAGAGAAAATATACTTGAGATAGAGATGCGTAAGTTTATAAAGAGAGAAATGAGAGATTAGCTCAGACATTGGGTTGATGGTAAAAGCTTAAAGCACTCGTGGGGATTCCACAGCCACAATTTGATCCCTGGATGCGATATTCTCGCTCGCGGGGAGTCCACAGCCACAATTTGAGCCCTGATTCTTCGTTCAATGAACGTGGTATGACACAACTCCTTCTGTATGTCTTGGTTCGACCATTTCCAGGATATTTCGAACACCGTCGTCGCAATGCAGAACACGCATTCATTGTTCTCCACAACGGCCGCACTATTCCAATATCTGTTCAAGTATTTCTTCGGAAAACCACTGGACCAGGTAAAGTGCAATGTGGAAGGAGAAAAATTTGGCCAAAGTCACGCCCCCAATCAGGCTATGTGATAAATTACTTGATTGGGAGTGGCTGACCCATCTTATCTGCTGTTATTTAATATAGGAATAATCTTTTGGCTTCAAAATCTGCGACGACTTCACCGTTCGTCTTCGGAGGTTCGAGGTTCTGAAAAATTCGGTGTTGAACTAGACCGAACCGTACCGCGCCAACACTAAGCAAGCAATATACCGGCCTGTGGAGTGCTCGCTGGTGGCCACCAATGGCCTGGTGTCAAATCCGCTCTGCGCAGTTTGATTTTACACTTAAAAGCCCCATATGGATCAACAACTGACTGACGCGCAGTCTTTCTTGACAGAATGCTGTTCATCGCAGCAGCTGTGGCCTACGGCGCAGCCCAAAGATAATAGATTGGGATCAAGCCGGCTGGCCACGTAGTCTCCCTGCGAGATATAAGGAGACATAATTTCCTGGCCGTCGCACTAGCAATTTTTGACCCACTTCTCTCGCGCCCGCGCCCCTCAATCTACTACCTGTCCTCTATTTTCGGTGACATCATGACTGCTCTGCCGATTCTGGAGCATTTTCCCGCCGGCCCTGTGATAATCGGCATCGTCTCCTCGACTAAATTATCTCGCGGCCAAAGATTCTCACCTCTCCTTGGCGCTAGTCTGATGTCTCTCGTTGGATAGCGAGGATCAATTGCCTTTCGCTCTTCAAACCATGGGTCTGAAATACTGCCCGACTACGATTCCGGGCGCATTTCATGGATCCTCCCGCTCGGACATCTTTCTGGCTGAAGTCATTGCATTGCTCTTGAACGGTCATGTCATCAATTAGCAATGAAGTTCTTCAATATGACTGTATCTGTCGTTAAATTTATTGGTCTCAAATGCTGAACACCGTCTCTCTTGGTTCCCGATCACCAGGAATCTCAATGCCTTTTTGGAGGTCTGCCTACCATGAATTACTTCTCATGTCTCATGTTCTTCCTCGGCACCAGTTTAATCCTTGGCTCTATACAATTCGCTGAACACTGCAGATTTGTCTTTTTCCACACACCATAATTCCGCGTGGGTGCGATCCGTTGGATACCTCGTTCTACCCTTAATTGTTTATTTAATCATCGATTGTTTATCTTCCCGCCATTTACTTCTTACTGTGTTGTAATTGTGATCAAGCAACCCCCTTATAATTTGATGCACCTTCCGGAGCGAAGCGGAGGCACATCTTGTCAGCTGTCAAGATTCCTAATGGCCCCGCGATCCCGGGATCCACTTGCCAGACTACAGAATCACATTCCGCCGCTCCCCGCCATCAACCGCTTGAAGATCCCGTCAAATTTGTACAAATCATGGGTTGCTGAATAGTGGCAACCCCCGTACTTTCAGCGCGGGGGGTTCCTGATTATAATTATCCTATATTTTGCTCTCAACATTCTTTAGATGTCTCCCCAGTATCTTTTCCACATTCGGTAAAACGTGCGGAAAATGTCACTAGCGTGACATCTAAAAAATAAAATGTACGATTGGCGGTGTACACGCTAAACAGAACAGTGAATTGCAGCAGTCCAGTGTAATGGAAGATATTTTACAGTAACATTCGGCGCCGCCGGCCCGAAAAAAATACCGTATTTTACAGTAAAGAAATGGCTGTAAAGTCTGTAAAATTTGCATTTGATTCTGGAGTTTACTGACGCGGTACCCGTGCCGCATTCTGCGCAGTGAATACTGGCTCCGGGACCAATCAATTTGAGTTGTTGAGAATCATATGGATATTATGGGCAGATTTTACAATAATTTAGCAGACTATTATTTGCAATACAAACAGGACCTTCCGGCAGCTAGGGAAAGCTTAATGCGTGAGGGGGAGTGTTGAGATACACACTTCCAGCGGAACGATATCTTTTGTGCGTTACTTATGTACTCCTCATCACCAAAAGTAAATACTAATTGCCCGCTATACACTGCATTCCGGCCCCCTGTAGGCACACCCTTGCCTATGTTCGTCTACGTTCGGCTACATGGGTCAAAGTGCGTCGATCGCCGTAGGCAAGGGGACATCGGCACAGCCTTGCCTACGTTCGCCTACGTTCGGCTACGTCAGTGTACGTCACGTAGACATACTTCGCCTAAGTTTGTCCACAGCCGTAGACACACCTTGGTCTACATTGTTCTCCCAAAACTTCGAATGTTGGCCTTTAAAATCATTTATTTTCCCTTCCCTTCTTTGCTAGTACCTCCTCAAGCCTTGCGCAAACATTTTCACGCCTACCACTCTTAGGCACTCAAACACTTTCACGACTCCAAATTTGATATATCACATTGGTCTACATCCGGTTATGGTTGGTCTACATCGGTCTACCACAGTAGACCAACGTAGGCAGACATAGACCAATGTAGACACACGTACACCAACGGTGTCTACATGCTGTAGGCATACGTAGGCAAATAGCTTTGTCTACCTGTTGTCTACACTGGTAGACACAGCATGTGCCTACATGGGGTCGGAACACAGTGATAGGCCACAATATGTAGTATTTTTTGAACTAAATTACATGAGCATGTTTAATAGGGAGTATGGCTGCCCTTTGCATTGATTACCGCCTGGACAACCTCCGGCATGCGGTCGATAAATTGATCGATTTCCTGGCACGTGATTTTGTCCCAAACATCGAAAATTGCAGCTCGCAACGTCGCCTCGTTGTACGGACGGGGCTGGTAATCACGGAGGTGAGTCTTGAGGACATGCCAAACAGGCTCGATGGGCGAAACATTGGGAGAAGTCGGCAGATGTGGGAAAATGGGGATGCGATGTTCAGCAAGCCAAGCCTTGGTGATCTTGGCCCGGTGCGCCGCTGTGCCATCCTGCTGGAACTGAAAGCCGGGGTGCTTCTGCTTTCTGCTGTTGTAAAACTACAAGAGGGGGCCCTGAAGTACCTGATCTATGTACCGTTGGGCCGTCATGCCGCCTCCGCAGCCGCCGGGGTACTCGAGAACCACCAAGGGCCCTTTTGTGCCTTTCATCACAATTCCCCACACGATGAGACGGATTGGGCTCTGTGGCACAACGGGCACACAGCACTCATCCAAGTACTCCTCCCCAGGGCGACGAGTTACCCAAACACGACCTTCTTTGTCATCCAGGCACACATAAGCCTCATCAGACCACGCGACATTGTGCCAATCACTGATCAACATTTTTTGTGCGCGTTTCTGGGCTCATTCGAGTCGTTTTCGTTTCGTAGCCGACATCTTTCTGGTTAGATTCATTGCAATTGGTTGCAGCGAGCGGCTGCGCCATACTATAGCTCTCCGCTACTTGAATATAACGACTCGAGAACTTCGATGATATTGTGATTTGAAGAATGTATGGAAAGAAAAAAAAAAAAAAAAAAAAAAAATTTTTTGGAAATAGTGCGTTGAAGCGTATTGTTATTAGTGAAATAGAGGTTATGGGACTCGTGCATGAGGTGCTATTACTATTAGTGAAATTTGAAGTGGGTGTAAAGTAAATGGAATCTAGAAATTGAGGAATTTGACTGTCCGTGCAACAACCTAAATGGCTGTTTCAGAAAATATCTTACGATCGTCGGCGGATGCTTACCTGCTATGTCGAGCTTCGGCGACGTTGGCTAGGTCTGTCTTCGTCGCTCTCCGAGCTTGATTATAGTCAACCTGTCGAACAATGTAAGCGGTGTTTGTCGTTATTCTTGGTTCACTGTACCTCCTCAGGCTCTCCGTCCGATGACATCAGGCTAAAGTCTTTGGCGATCGGGAAATATTGGCAGAAACCATTGCACTCGTGAGTCTTGGGGAACTCCTCGCACTCAGAAGATAGATTTCCCTTCGCAAATATGTCTCCGAGTGAACTTGTACATGTATTAGCCAAAGAGTCGCGGAGCCGATGGCGCTTAGTGTTGGAAGTCGAGTCTCGACCCCGGAATACGGCCCGTAGATATTATGTAAACCAATCAATCCATCTCGTCTTTGTACTCGTCGCACACCGCTGCTTCACCCCGGGATCCAATCTCCAACACTTAGGGGTCGGAGATTATCTGTGGGTCAGTTGAAAGAGTATTTCCGCCTGAAAACATTTTAGTATGCATAAGGGAGATTGCAGGATATGAAGACCTTGATAGTCGGACACGAAAGCAAGACCATGGGTCATCTTGAATTGCCAGTGCTGCGTAAACGCTAGGAACCCAGCCACATTGCGATTCAGTTCGTCCTTGAAACTGGTCAGAACGGGGGCCCGATTGTTTATATACTTTCTGAATGGGCCCTGCTCCTTCTCATCGATCAGTTCCTCTAAAAGCAAAACCATCCTCGATCGCGCAAAGTCCGCGTCGACCTGCTTGCCCTCTGAGGCGAAGGCCACTTTCACGAAACGCATCCTGGGAATGGTTGGAGGCCCAGTCCGAGCCGTTGAAATGAACCTTCCTTCCTGTTCTTTGGACCAGAATCAAGATCGCCAGCTTTGTCATCTGCCGAAGCATCAAAATTCGGCATTTGCATTCTCGACTCCACTGCTGCAAACCGGCTGGAAGATTTGAGCATTTAAGGACGCTGAAGGTCACGGTAACCTCACATTAGCGAAAAACCCGCTCTGTGTTTGAGTGTTGTATTTCTTGTGATTATAGAAAAAAAAGGTGGACCATCAATCACACGATCGGCCAGACTACAACAAGCGCAGAACGACGCACGCACTGCAAATATAATACTAACGAGCTCCGTGGGGAATCCTGCGGGTCACAGAGCGGGTTTTTCGCTTTGGAGGTGTGGTGAACGGCGCTGAGTGAACCCGGGTGCTCCACCCGATTCCACTGGAGCAAAACAGTTCCGAAAGGTGGCGCCCGCGTTTGTTTGCAAGGCGTCACACTCAGCAGCCGGGCCATTTAATACACTCAACAGCAAGAAACGAACATCTTGACAATGTTGTGGAGTCGGGTGCAAGGCCCCGACATCTCAAGCTCATTTATAAATAGAGCTTTACAGTTGAGTGGAGTGCTGCACGCAAATGCAACATCTCAACAGTGAACTGTGGAGCCAGTAGCTTCATTCCCACAAGTGCCACTTTTGTCTAGACAAACCACGTCTTTTCTCATATAGATGAGACACAACGGCGCCTGAGGTCTTTGATAAGTGTATTGTTATGTTGTGTAAGCAGACCGAGGTGTTTTCTCGCATGACTGACGGACGTGCGCTCTAGTTATTTTATTCCTATTTGTCATCACCAAAAGTAACCGGAAATTCCGGAATGGCCTTCCCATTTGAGAAATCGGGTGGCTCTGAGCAAATTCTTATTCCATAATTCTCCTGGGGTCTCCCTTGATCTGACCTGACAGAAACGCCATCCACTTTGCTTTCTTTGGGGCAGAAAGCCGGGGTTAATCAATGCTCTAATCAAGCGTGACATTTTTCTCTCTCTTAGGATGGCCTGCGATCCGCAAAATCTGATGTGTGTATTTCAGCATATCTAGCGTTAGTCATGAGCGCTTAAGGCCTTGAGAAATATGGTCAAGACAGTCGCCAATAGGGGAATCGTGAATCTACTGGCCTTTACCACTCATCAAACCGAATCTAGCTCGTACCTCGTTGGTTATAGTATGGTAGTTACCGCGCCCTGCAGTCATGGATCCAAAGCACCCTCGCAGGACTACGGCGTGTAAACCCGTTCATTGACAAGCTGGAAAGGCTCGCAAACGAATAGCGATGCTGCGCTCCAGATAGAACACTCAGATGGTAGCAATGAAATTGCTGCTATTATCTCTCTTGCACCTGCTTCTGCGCCTTCTCCCCATAAATTGGTAGTCCGACGCAAGGGAGACAACCACCCTGTCTTCCTTAATCGGTTTTCCACCTTGGTGGAAGGAACCAGAAAATACCTAATACATAATATTTTCACAGATTCCTTTCTATCACTAATTGCGCGTGAATTATCTGAGTAGATATCTAGTTTTTATGTGAATCAGTGAAGAACTGACTGAGATATCGGGAATTCTTTGCAAATATCCCAAAACGGAAATTTTTGGTTCGCACCTTCGGTACTGCAATTAGCTGTAATCGGTACTTCCTACGACCAGCAGGTTCATTTGTCACGGATGAGACGGCTCGTCGGTTTGATGACCTCACATATACGACTCGCAAAATCCGCCCCAGTCAAGGCGACTTATTTTCTGGAACAACCGAATGATACGGGCTCACCTCGCATGCACGTAATCATGCGGTCTGTAACACAATCCCATGTGACACCCATTCGCTCGGTTCGTCCCTCTCAGGGAGAGCTTTTCTACTTGCGGACCATCCTCCAGAACCAACCATGTCGCTCCTTCCGAATGGCTCGCACCGTGGGAGATATCGAATACGGATCCTTCCAGGAAGCTGCCAGAGAACTCGGATTGTTTGCGGACAGAAATGAGGCAACATACGCTATGCTGGAAGCGATCCATAATTTACGCACTCCACGCGAGTTGCGTGTTTTATTTGTCCACCTTCTGGTCAACGAATGCGTTGATGCTCCACTCACATTACCGTGCCTCACAGTGCCATTTTAAACCCTGTGCCTCACAATGACATTTTAAACCCCGTGCCTCACTATGGAACCGACCATCCGGTGCATTATTTGTATTTCAGCCGGGATCAGGAGGGATAAGGGGAGCACTTGTTATATTTAAGGTTTGAATGGATACCTGTGAGCAATGGATACAATTCTGAACCCCGTGCCTCACAATGCCACTTTAAACCCCGTGCCTCACAGTGCCATTTTAAACCCAGTGCCTCACAATGACATTTCAAACCCCGTGCCTCACTATGGAACCGATAATGTATTTCAGCCGGGATCCGGAGGGATGAGGAGTTACTTTAACACAGCAGAAGAATTCAAGAGAAACCTATGGTCCAGGAAACAGCGGGAAATCGAAACGGACAGGAAGAAAAGAAGGGTTTGAATTCGAAACGAGGGAAAAAGTGACCAAAAGTAGTGTCAGATCCAGTGGCGCATCATCTCCAAGAAATGAGCGTGACTGTAAAAAACAACAAGCGGCTGCTCGGCCGCTTCGCGGCCTCGCATCCACTTGGGTCAAATAAGCGCCGCTGATATACCAGTGATTTGGAACTGATTGGCCAAAAGCGGAGTTTAAAGGCTTCACACATGGGTAATTTTATAAAGAGGGTAACAACGCATCACATTAGTTGCAGTCATAACGAGGGATCCCTGTACCTTGTTGGATGTATCCGTCAACTCCATGGCTGCAGTGAGCAGTGGACCGGCGATGAAAGGTGCTACACTTGAGACCTGCATTGCGGTGGCCGTGGCTTCCTGTAGATAATTCATGAGTGGAGTCCTCGGCATTGTTAGATGTTTGCCTCCTGCCACTGCTGATGCCGAACGGAGCGAGTAACAATCTATGGAAGTTTTAAGGCAATATTCACAACTAGGAAAGAAATGTAACATGCCTTTGACACGCGAGGTGCTTGCGGGATGTCTATTCTCATCGACTCGGTTCCTTCATCGGCAACCAAGAGAGGAGCAAGGGCGTCACGGACCATCTGAGACAGTGATGAGCATCTGAAAGAGAGTTAAACATGACTCTCACCCGTCTAATTGCCCTCGTCGTCCTGGATGTAAACCAGTGTTTAGCCAAAAGTGGCCCCGGCGGGCCAGGGAATGCATTATGAGCGGAGCGCGAAGCAGATACAGGCGCTGGCAGGACAGAGTGAGAGCATGAATATTAAGAAATGAATATTAAGAAAAGCGTAGTTGCATACCCGGCGAGACAGAGTGAGAAGCTGGGTTTCCACTCGACTCGCCAGGATTCATGTATGTGCAACAGTCGCGACGGCGCAACGCTAATCCAACTGAGCCAAGGAGCTCACAGATTATGTGTAATATAGGGTTCATTCAAGTCATCATTTATACTCGGTTCCACGGCTGATGTGTTCCCAGAGTTTACAGCTCTTTGCGGTACAACAGGCGCCGCATGTTTTTTTCTGTTTTGTCAAACTTTCACGAGAACAGCTGCCCTGAGCTCAATTCTCAACCGTTTGCTTTTGAAATAGGCTCATTCGATTCGTATTGAGAATCCGCAGACAATCAAACACCGGTATTTTTGAGCCTCCTAAGTAATGAAATTTCTTCCGGAATAACGGGGTTTCGAGTAGGACACTTGTAGCACATCAAGAAAATCCCCCATTAGAATTTGCGAAGAAGTTTGAACATATGTTCGAAGCTGTTGACATTCTGTCAAAATTGCTCAAAAATGTGAGATTGGCAGAATTTTTCAGTCCCTAAAAAATGGCGCAATTTTTTAAACAAAAGTTGTACAATTGTGAACAATTGTCTGACAATTTCGGCCAATACAGGTGGAATGCAAAAGATTATATGCTCTTAAAAACGAAATGGACTGAAATGATTGTATTGCAAACGATACACTACGACAATACAGTACGTAACTAAACGATCGAACTACCAAGATGTTGGCAACCTGTGCCCATGATCAATATGCCGTGCATGAAATACAAATCCTACGGAAATGTCAGTGAGGAAAACACGGACACTCAGCAAAATTACATACCGGACATCATCAGGGGCTCGACGGGCAGAGGTGAAGATGGGGATATCTGCTATGTATTAGTAATTTAGGTAAGGCAGAGGTCTAGTGACCCTGGGAGTAGACAACATGAGCGCAGGAGCTGAGATTGAGAAACTGTCTCACTAGAATCTGCGCAGAGCCGTGTGAGCGCCGAGCACGGCAAGCACAGCGCTGATGTGTTTCATTATCAGCACGATCCGTGGCGGCTGAGGGATTATCTAACCAGTCGTGCACACAATGAGCATGACGTGAATGTGGATAAACGTGGAAGACGTACGATCCCATGTTGAATTGTTCGTGACAAATCGTACACCGATCACATTGCCGAGGCTCCTCAGCTGACAGGAATGGGAAACGAGATTGAGAACATGGAGTGGTGAAAGGATTGAGAAGAGAAACTTACAAGCATTGGCACGGGATCCTTTCACAAGAACTGCGAGGCACAAGGTGAGCCGAGAGTACAAAATTGAGGACAACGGGATACACACCTCACAGAGCATGGCTCTGTAACAACGATGATACAGGTTGGGGTGCATGAGGAAAAGTTCTGATGAAGGATCAGCGAGAAGCGTACCCAGTGTAGAGTATGAGAACTCACTGAGTAGAAATGGCTCACTGGCAGGCATCCCTGGCGACCAACAAGGCTGTAGCGAAGTAATCAGCGGAGTCTACAGGGACTAGATGAGTGGAAGGCCTTAATACTGGGCATAAAACCACCGAACGTGAACGAGATAGGAGGGTTGGGGATATAGAACAGAGAGAGGGAGATGGGGGGAAGAAAGAAGGTGTGGGTCCGTCATCAACGTTTGGTTCTGTATTTGTATTCGAGCGGTCAAACTGACTTGATCAACGAACTTAGGCGATCACCAAACTGACTTGATCGGCGAACTTGGGTGATCGGCCAAACTCAGCGTCGGCGAACTCAGCGGAGTTTGAATGACTTGTAAATTTGAGCGAAGTGGAATTGGGGTGATCTACCTTGAGAGCAAATGAAACCTTCATGTGAGTACCAATAACCAGTCTCATACCCTCTATCCCTGATATACCTATTCTGACACCCTTCGGCTGAATTTGGATTGGATTGTTACGGAATGGGAAAAGAATGTTACAAAATGTCAACATATGGTTGACATTCGCACCCAATTGTCGCTGTTGTGCTATTGTGAAAAAAATGACACATTTTGCAGACAATTGGCAATGGGGGTTTTTCCTGATGCAGTCGGAATTCTGCCCCGATTGGTCTAGTTTTTGGATATATTATACATCCACTGCAGTACTAGACAACGGTACATTTTCTTAGGCGATACAAGGGGCTGGTCGGCCGCTTCGCGGCCTCCCATCCCCTTATACCTCGTATATTAAAGAGATCCCCTGAATCACGATGTACATGTTTGTGCTGATGTTCCACTGTTCTGGGTGCCTCAAGGCAAGCTATTTTTTCGACATCAGATCTCAATTCGAGCGCCCAGGGCGCTGTTGGCTAGCTCCGTGCTCTGCACGTATTCTCTCATAATGCCACCAAAATGAATAAGGTCAAAACGGGCTCAAAGGAGCTGTCCCGTTAATTACACTTGCCACTTTCTGTCCCCCCTCCTGCGCCCCACCATTCCTCCAGCTGCTGCTCGCTAGTTCCAATATATCACGGCAACTTCTAGGCCGTTCTGCCTGCGTCATAAGTATCAGAGTTTAACTTTCCGGAGCACTCCGACGGGCTGTGCATATGATGTGCCTGCCTTTTTTTAGCTGATTCAGACCACATGCCTTGAAGACAGCGCTCAATGCCCGCTCAAAAGGGAGAACTGTGTAACTGTGGTGCGCTTTCTTTTCGGCACTGTCATCCCCTCATCCTACCGTCCTCTCTCGCCGACAGTTCGCTTCGGAACCGCCTCACATGAATAACTGGAGCCCTCTGCAAGCTGGCGTGACGCTCTGCCGCTGTTCCCGCCTTTGCCATCTTTTCCTCAACCGTCACCTCTCCTATAGTTTTAGCTTCGACCTCACCGAATTTGGTTTGGTTTCTTCCCATGATTATCGATTATCGGGGCGCTTGATTCATTTCGGACCTCGCCGATCAACCGCTCAATGCCCGTTCATAAGGGAGGCTCGAGCTTATCGCCATTTCTTCCTTCTTCCCCCCCATCTCCTCCCCTGCAACGGATCGTATGGTCCATTCTATCCATTACTTCTGTCTTTTCTAACCTCCCTTCTTCCGTAAATCTCTCTTGGCAGGAATCGGCCTCGAAAACACTCCTTACAATCCGTATACCGCAGCGTATTCTTCAGCCCCCAACATTGTAAAAGCAAATCAAGTAAGCTTTCTTTCTACCTGCTTTCTCCCTCCGCCCTCTCTCTTGCTTCCGTTCGTTGAACAATGTACACACTAGACGACCCGTTTAGGGAGGTTGTCATGTTCCTGGCATCTAACGCTGCTTCACACTGACCTCTCGACGTCATTCACAGGTCTGCTCTCGGATTCTGGCAGCGTTCCCGGCGAGTCCCGTTAATTTACGTCTCAAGCTTATATTCTTTACCTACATACCGTCTAGCTATCTGCCAGTCTTGCGTCTCCTCCTCTCCAAACACAATTGGTCTCACATCTCATGTACGTATGTCTCTGAGCATCAGTGACTTCCATTCATTCAATTTAGTTCTCCCCTCCCCGCGACGTTTCCGCTGGCATCGCTCACATCGTACCGTGATCTACCCGTGTGTTGGCAGCGCGTAAATCCCCCCGCGAAGTTTCTATTTATTTTTTCGCGCTCCCGAGGGCAGCCCAATGCGTTTGTGGTACATATGACATCCTAGGCTCTTGCTCATTTCCATTCCCTCTCACAAATCGCTTAGATCCACTTTGGCCCGGCGATCGCCAACCTTCAATTTCAATTTCGCGCTCCTATGACGCGGCCCCTCGTCTACCTGCGATGTAAGCTCACTTTGTGCTCATCCACCTTCCCGTGCTCAGCGTCGCGAGGTCACAGGTCGTTGATCAGATTTAGCGGTCCCGTTTGCTAGACGATGTGCCGTGATGAGTTCCTCCTCAATGTTGCATTTTCTTACCCTGCTCACCCGATCCTCTGAGGCCTGACACGTCGGCATTGCCCTAAATGGCTCACCGCTCAGCAAGCACGACATAGGCGCCGCCGGACGCGTCTGATGGATTCAACCTTTCTGGTTACCTTTGTACGGGCCGTGAGCCAATTGACGCGTCAAGCACGCATCTTCGGTAAGCTCTCATCCCGATACAGACCAAGTTTGATACCAGCATATTTCTATTAAGTTGGTTAGGCAGGTGTCTAGGCTGCCACTGACGTTCTACTCAACTGTCAACCCAGATCCGAGCGCGTCCTTTCCGCATTCAAGGGCCTCCATCGCTTTCATTGAAGGTTGATATCACGAGGGATGGAATTCGTCTTCGGTCTGTTGCCATCGACTCATATTTCGCTAGTCTACTACATCGGTGCTAACCTTTTTTCCGCGGCCTCATAGCTTCGATGTGTTCCATCTACGTCGCACGGCATCTCTATATCCGCCCTGCAATGTACATTCGCTTTTTAAGGGCCCATGAGGGAGGTAAGCAGAACTTGATCCAATTTGTGTTCCCACTCGGTGCTGACATACCGGCGGGTTCATAGTGTTGTAGTTCGGCCTTTGTCTGCTGGCTGGCATGTTCTCGGTGTTTTGAAATCAGTCGTGACTCTGTTTCCCCGGCCGCTATATTCACAGAAGGGTGCGTATATCTTTTCCATGTACCCTGCGCTCACTCCTTAATCCTTGCACACCACCGTATCGCATCCCGCTGTATAGTAGCCCAAGTGCGGCCAATGGAACACAGTATTTGCACATTACAGTCAGACTTGATTCACTGCCCAGATCTTTGTATGTAGATACCTTTAGTGAATGAATTAATTTTCTTGGGAAAAATGCTTTCACCAACCATAGATCTGCCGTACATCCAAACCATTTGTGATTTGGTATATTTAAATGACGCTTTCAACATGCCACAATCTGCACTTCTGCCGGAGCGAAGCGAAGGCACGTCTTGTTTGAATTTAATAAAGTCATAGGGGCGGCAAGAGAGGCGGACTGACCATTCAAAATTATGATACCACTTGGTTGAATTGAACAGAGTTGAGCTGGTGATTCACTTCGGTGCGGACAGTCAGTGGATGGGCGATATAAAGTATCATAGCTTGGCCAATACCTAAATAAGACAGAAGCGCAACACTTGGTTCCCCTTCATTCCACCTCTGATCAAATGTCTCAGTCTGTTTTTTTGTTCGCTTTTTGACCCTAATTTCATGAGTTACCTCCCATTGCATAAAATTGGTGTCCACGCCAGCCAAACAAATGACATTGTGATGTGAATATGTGAGCCAACGAGCAAGAAGAAAACAGTCAATAGCATTTGAAGCTTTGATTTCCAGGTATTTTTGTCTCCCTCTTTATAAAATTGAGCCTGTCTGCTTTTGTTCGCTTTCAAATTCAACCTCGAGAGTGTGACCAAATGTGCTGTTTTACGCGAGGTTGCCCCGACTGAATCTCTTTCCGCAAGGTGCGAACAATGCCGACGTTCGCCGCCTTGTTCGCCGCGGCAGCCTTTGTTTCGATGCGGTGGGAGCCATCTGTCAATGTTAGCGCTGAGGCAGTGTCTGACATTCGAGGGTGACGTGGTACCGGTAACGTGGAGGGTGCCGGCAACGCCGAACGTCGATTGCCTGTGGGCCGGCTGAGTCCGGAACCCGACAATCACCGACGGCGAGCTGCCGGGCATTGCGGCACCGGCGGAGATTGAGCGGAGCTTAAATGGCTTCAGACAGACAGAGAAGCATAATCTTATAAAGAGAGTGAAGTGATGGTGAGTTATTGTGATCTAGTGCACACTTTAGCGAAGTAGATATTCAGATGCTACCATAAGTAGAGCAGTCCACAGGAGTTCGAGTACATTGACTTTTGTGAAGATCCCCATTGGCTTGGGCCGCATCAGATGTAAAACATATCCAAAAACTAGACCAATCGGGGCAGAATTCCGACTGCTACAGGTGTCCTACTCGAAACCCCATTTTTCTTGAAGAAATTCAATTACTTCGGAGACTCAAAAATACCGGTATTTGGTTGTCTGCGTATTCTCAATACGAATCGAAGGAGCCTATTTCAAAGGAAAACAGTTGAGAATTGAGCTCAGGGCAGCTGTTCTCGTGAAAATTTGACAAAACAGAAAAAAACAAGCCGCGCCTGTTGTACCGCAAAGAGCTGTAATGCATCGGTAAACCGTTCTCTGAGGTCTTTCTAATTCACATCTTCTATTCACAGTCTTATCTCGGACTTAATCACCCTAGCGGGTTACAATTTTCGGCAAGAGTGCAGAAAATCATTCCTCAAAGCAATAATGTTCGGTTGGATGGTGCTATCGTCCCAAATGCTTTACATGGTCGTGCTGGCTTTTCTGAAGCACACGAGAAGTTGTTGACATTAGCCGACGGTGGCCTTGATGGTGCAAACATCCCACTTCAACCTCTTCTCGTGAAAGCACGCGGGATACGGGCCATTATCGCTCATGATGCCACTGCAGATAAGGAAGATAATTTCGCTGATGGTACTGCCATGATTGTGCGTCTTGTCATTGCCCTGCATATATTCTAATTATTATTTGTCCAGGCCGAATCGAGGAGGAGAGTGAGTGTGGGACGGGAATATTATATTCACATTACCTGCCGTGTTTAAGGCCACCCGTGGGCGAATGTGGTTTTTCCTGGAATTCCATCGGGTGCATCCTGATGGCAGTCGCAATTCAGGTGAGATGCCATATAATATATGATATTCACATTACCTGCCCCGTTTAAGGCCACCCGTGGGTGAGTGCGCTTTTTCCTTGTGGCGGACCTGTTGATAGACGCGTGTTCATGCTGGGGGAAAGAGATCCCGGAATTCCATCGGGTGCATCCTGATGGTAGTCGCAATTCAGGTGAGATGCCATTTAGTATATGATATTCACATTACCTGCCCCGTTTAAGGCCACCCGTGGGCGAGTGCGGTTTTTCCTTGTGGCGGACCTGTTTATCGACGTGTGGGGATGCTGGGGACAAGGGATCCTGCAATTCCATCGGGTGCATCCTGACGGCGGTCACAATTCAGGTCGGATGCCATACAGTATATGATATTCAGTGCCTGCAGTCAAAAATGCCCTACACTCTAGCCCCCTATGTATGATTAATCCCTAGAGTTTAGGGTCCCCCAAAATCCGCCGGATTTTCGGCCAAGTCCTGGGCTCCTCGGCGATAATAATATTTCCACAATATTATCTGACCTGGATGTTAGAGACAGACAGACAGACAGACACCAGCCCCAGCTGCTTTATCTTGGTGTCAGTTAACTACAAGGTTGGACTTTTTATTGAAACACCCTGAACTGACTGATCAATACTAAAATAGAAAGATCTGAAAGAGTACTGTAATCTGAGATACCACAAGGGGCTGGTCCAGGGGGTACCACTAAAAAGATTATTAAAATCCACTGGTACGTGGTTACTTGTTTGGCTTTTGATGGGAACGGATCGGCAACACCGGCGCCATCAAATCCATCAATTCGCGTCGCGCTGGTCTACGACGTGTTCATGGGGTGACGCGTTGAGCTGGCTGTGTTCAGGCGGTGTTAAGGCTATTATTAATGTCGTATCTAGGATGGGTTTCATGCCAAATGCTCAAGATTTCACTCTCTGTTCTTTATAACTCTACTTTGGAAGATGAGAGGGTTATTAGTGGCGGTCAGAGTAGAAATTAAATGGGCGATTCTAACGACGATTCTGGACTCGATTCTGGTATTTATTTATCGTGGGAGAATCGTTGTAAATCAGAATCGTCTCAGAATCGTCGAATCGTTGTAGAAGCTCCTCCAGAGGAGCTTCTACAACGATTCTCGAGGCGATTACGATTCTCATAATTGAGAACCTTGACCACCACAAAATGTTGGGACATGTGGTCCCAGCCGATTAGCTGCCGAGCTGTCGATCGAAGTGGCCGAGGAGTCCGACTCAGTTGCGGCACTTGACGCTGAGTTGATGTCAATTTGATGTCGATGTCCAGAGAACGGCCGGTGGCGGATCAACTGGGTGAGCTTGGTGGGCACGGGCCGCCGCACATCAGTGCAATAGAGCGCCGCTGTCAGCCTTTGTGGTCGCGGATGTGGCAATACTTCAAAAGCACATCTACGCGCCGCTCCCGCTGCCCCCGCCGCCCCCGCCGCCAGTGCGCACGTTGTTGCAGAATGGAAGGCAAGCTGAGCATAGCCACCACATAAAATAAATCAAAGCAAGCGCGAAGTAGTATTACGACCGAGAATCGTCCACAGAATCGTTGTAGAAAGATGGCGGTCAGAGTAGACGTCGATTCTGAGCGATTCTCGCACGATTCTGATGGGAAACAATTCCAGAATCGACATCAGAATCGTCGTCAGAATCGACGTGAGAATCGCCCAGAATTGTCTACTCTGACCGCCACTATTGTACCGTAAAACAGTATTCTTTGATTTCATAAAGATTTCATTCCGGATCTCAGCCTAGGGACACAAGGAAACTGTATTTGGCCAAATAATCATAGCCTCGGACCTGAACACAGGTTGACGCGACGAATGCGTCGTAGACCAGCGCGACGCGAATTGATGGATTTGATGGCACCGGTGTTGCCGATCCGTTCCCATCAAAAGCCAAACAAGTAACCACGTACCAGTGGATTTTAATAGTCTTTTTAGTGGTAGGGCAAAATTTGGAAAATTCTCTTCGGGTTTCTCAAATGGAGAAATGAATGCACCACGCTGAGAGGTTGAAATTTTTTTCGCATACTAGATACAACACAGTGGACAAAAATGTGGGAGGACTCGTTTAACCGGGACGGAACGCTAACGAACGAGGATGGTAAGGGTGAATCGAAAGCGAAATTAATCAAAGGTGAGGCAAGAGCTCCAGGGGCAAGAAAAGCGAAGCCGGTGCGATGCCGGCATGACTTCTGATTGACGTTCGATGGCAGCGACCACACTGGCAGCCGCTGCAGGACGACTCAGAAGCGGAAGATGCCGACGACCGCGCCGATCATGCTCAACCCCTTCTCGGCCCTCGAGCCGAGCCTCCATGAGCTCCGGATACCTCAGTGTGCCCGCAAGTGAGCTCGCATCCGACTCGGGGAAGAATCCGATGCAGAAGCGAACGCCACCTTTACCGCGCTTTCAGCCGCTGCTCAACGTGTTCCTCCTGTGCCGGAAAAAAAGGTGAGCCACATCGCTATCTAAGGTTCTCTCATTCACTTACCTGCTGCAATTCCAGCGCACCCAAAAAACTTCTAGCAGGGCCTCCGCTTCCGATGCCGCAGTAAGTGCTCCGAGACTATATCATATTTCATTGTATTTCTGACTTCTTCTCGCAGCTACCTCCCACGAAAGCACGCGGGAAGCGCGAGATTGCCCGCGACGCCGAGGTAACTATTTTTTTCGTGGCATTGATGTTTCGCTTATAATGATGTTCATGCAGATACCGCGGTGGATGGAGTCCGTTCCGTCCACAGGATCCCAGCTCCAAAGAATCCGGGGTGATGCGTCCATCGTCAAGGTCAAACCCGAGCCGGCGGAGCCAATTATTCGCCGTAAACAAATAAAACAAGAGCACCAGTCTTCACCCGACCTAATCATCATTTCCGACGATGACGACGACCCCGTCCAGATCGTGAACACCTCAAGCATTCAGATTGTTATCCGAGACGACGGTAAGGTCACCCTAAAGCAGCAGCATCCCCGCGTCGAGAAGACCGCTCAATTGGCCGTTGACTTCTATCTGGGCTATTATTTATTCAAGCTTTCCTTCCCGGGCACCGAGGAGAAGAATGCTTTTGCACGCGATGCCCTCTTCAACGCCGCCTACACCCTTGGTCTTGCCGACATCATGGAGAAAATCCGAACCGAGACCGCCTATTGTGATCTCTTGGCCCCGATAGTATGTTGTCTTTTTTTCGGTTGAATCAGTATTCAACAATTTTTTTTAGCTCCACGGGCGTGTGAGTACTTTCCGCTTGAAAGCGAAGGGTGCCTCCGATGCAACTGTCACGGCTAACTACAGTCTTCACGGCAACACGAAAGGCCGGGTGGCCTTTCTCATTACCGGCATGCGCTACATCTATCCGTTGTCACCTGGGGTACGTTTTCCTTTTATTTCCTCGCGGATGCTGATGCCTTGCATTACAGCCTGTGGATCCGCCACGGGAAAACGCGGTGTAAGGGCCGCTTTCGTCTCAATGTTTAATATACTGAATGATCACAGGACGATGTGGTGGATACCACGCTGCCATATATGACGGCTGGCATCCGTTCCACCCTTCTACATGCCTTCTTCAAGGGATCACCTTCCGTTGCTAGTAAGTATTCACAACTCTTTGAGATTAACAAGCAGACCGGCAGGAAGGAGGTTCCAGCTGCCATGGTTGCACTGGGAGGTACTGCGGTATGTCTCTGGCCTTCCGATCTTATTGTAATGCCAACCCTCTTACTCTAGGTGCATTCGTCGCTTAATGAGTACCGGACCGGGCGCCATGTACAGTCGAAGTTTGAAGGAAACTCGGTTCAAGAGATTTACAACACTCATATCCTGCTTCTCAGCACATCGCAGACCAAACAGTCCACGGTTTTCGCTGACTTGTATGATGCGTTGGCGTGAGTCTTGCTCGCATTATTTTCGCAAGATCTCATCGTGTTTACTAGTGCTGAAACTCGTCTCGGATCTGTTGCTGCCAAGCCGATGGCGATGGAGGCTCTCGCTCTTCTTAATCTTTAATCATCTATTGTTGCTCGTGGTCTCGTTCAATGTGTTTACTTTATTAATACTATGTCTACTTTCATACCTATTCACTAGTATGCATTAATACATCTGAATTTCGTGTAAACTGTGATCAAGTGAAGAATCTAACTGAAAAGAGGTGACAAGTGGTGCCAGTAGTTCAACATTTGTTCGCAAATGCTCGAAAATGTGTGCCAAATATTGAGGACCGATTCATTTTGACATTTTTGGGGAAAATCACAAATGCGAACATTTTTCACGAAATGTTGGCACTTTCCTCCAAGTTGAGGAACTTTCTCGCAAATGCCGATGGGAGTTTTTCCTGATGTTTTCGTACATCGACTACTTCCTTCCCCACACCAGATTCCGGTATCCTACCCTGTGTTCCCTGAGCACCAGGCTTGGCTCGTCTGCGCCTCGGACTTGCGAAGAAGCCACCGTGTATCATGCTGTAATTCGGCCTCGAGTTGCGCCACCGCC